>CM038673.1:29933823-30619251 GCA_021605145.1 Aegilops bicornis | reverse complement strand
GGAGCCCCGGAGAGAAGATGACCGGATGTCCGCTATTTGATGAGCCGGCTGTAATAAGGAGTTATCGGTTTCATGCCGGATTGACCAATGACAGGAGTCATGGCAATACGTATTATAGAGAGGAGTGCAAACAGCTTCCAAGACAGGGGCCACCCTATGTGGGACTTCAACCGGGGAGGGACGAAATGCTACCTCGCCATGGCCGCGGAAGGGGCTTTCAGATCGCATGGTCATCGAACCGGGGGCAAGATCTTATCCGCCATGTACAAAGGAGGAGAGGAGGAGGATTTCCTCGTCTCAACCCATCGGGTTAAGGAGTTTTCTTTGAATAATCCTCGGGCTGGGTAAGCAAACATCTTTGTGACCTGTCCGATCCATGTTCCCCGTGAGTTAAATATCTCATTTCATGTTGTTTATGTTATAAGAAGAACTGCGCCAGACTGCGGAGAAGATACACAACCGCTTCTACAACCCGAGGATCCGGAACGGTCCCTCGATCCGACCTCGAGAGGATCCGGATATAAAGGTGGAGGTGCTGATCGACGGGTATTCTACCAACTTAGCGCATCGATAATGCGTTGAGTAGCCATTACGGCTGATTACCCGGAATATTTCGACCATGTGTCAAAGATAAATGAGACCGAGGATCCCCAAAACCCCGATAACGCACTCCATCCATGCTTATTTTTGCTCACCGTGATACCAATGGAAAGTTTGATAGGGGTACCTTCGAGGCAGAGTTGGTAGTCTACGGTGCGTATGGTCAACAACAAAGGGCAGGCGGCTCGCGCCAGCTTAAAAAGAAGTGCTTGGTCCGATCGTAAACTCTCCGCCAGCATAGCGGTATGGCATATCACCATACTCCCGTGATTGAGTCCTGGCCCAGGCGTACTTCAACGTTGATACCCTTTTTTAGGAAAAAGAGCGCCGCCAGACTTTAATGTCCGGAGAGGTTGCCGATCGAACCTTCACCCGGACAAAGCTTCGGCAAAGCCGGGTCCGGAGGCCGAGGCGAAAGCTCGAGACGTCAAGGCCGAGATGCCCTCCGACAAGAGGATGCCGACAGGTTGTCCGCCACCAACTCCGTGGAGAGCGCCTTGAAACCACAAAAAGCGCTTGTGGCCGACAGTTCTTCGTGACGCTGTTTCTCCCAAGAGGCCTGAAATGCCTTTTGATTCGGGGAGATGCGCACCTGCGTGCCACGCTCAAGATGGACTAGCCTGAGCCACGGAGCAAAGCGTGACATGTGAAGGACATAACGGGTAAGTAAATTTATGCGATTATATATGCCAAGGTAGCCCGAGACTTAAAAATAGTTAGAATAATCTGATTTAAGGATCATTTGTTATCTGCGTGATCTTACAAAAAAAAGAATAATTCGATCGTCCCAGAGCTTAGAGAGTGCAAATGGCCCAATTTAGAGGCGCACGACCTAGCCGCCACAGGGGAGCTACAGAGGCCCCCTCGCTAGTAATATACGCTTCAAAAGATAAATAATTCTAGGGTGCGGCGGTGTGTAAAGTCGACCAAAAACATTGGCAGTATGGCGCTCTGACTAGATCCCGACAAGCAAATGCTCCCACGCCAGCTTAAAGGTAGGCGGCGAGAAGCTGCTTAATAGGGTGCGGCGTGAGAGAAGAATAACCTCCAAGACGCCAACACCAAGCTGGGTGAGGAACTCAAGGACGCTCGTGCTCTACAGCTTATCTCGACTCAGTAAGGAGAATGGGCGGCGTTTGCCGCGCAAGATTTTGAGTAAGTGCTTGAGCGAACTTTTGGAAAGAGTTCGGCGAGGAAGGCTTACTAACATAAACATGTATGTAGGTTTGCTACACAGTTTCGCCCCGAGGAGGAGATGCCCAATTCTTCGGGTGATCTCCTTCACGAATTAAGCGTCTACCGCACTAACGAAGTTCGCAGGTGTGATGAAAGAGCATCGGCCAAACGTTTTGTGGCTATCTATCTCCCCCCGCCTCAAGAGCATTGGGGAGCTGGTGGAAGCGGGTTTAAGGGGCACGGGCGGCGCCCTTCCGGGCGCATGTGGAAGTGATATCTGACCCTTGGGTTGCTACGCCAGGGAGGCTCAAAGCGTGAGCCTGGGCCATGAAGACGCGGCACACGAGTTGTTGAACCAAACCATATGGCGGTCGAGGTCGGACTTATGGGCCGGGATGGGATGGAGATCCTGTAAGCAATTAGTGTAACGCCAAGTAGAATATGTCGCCAAGTATTCTCAAAGAAGATTGTAAATTAGATAGCCTATTAGATGGCATTGAGGAGGAAACAATGAGTCAGGAGTTGACTATGTAAAAATATGACATGAAAGAAATGTCTTCTAGCCGGATTGTAGATCATTTGTCGTGGCGGACTCGCTTAACCAACCTCGGACCCAATAGTCCGGAGTGTGTCCGAATACCTTCGTGGTTATATAAGAACTGCCGTGGTATGCATGGAGACAAGGCGTAGGGGTCAGTTGTTGCTGTATCGCATAAAGTGCCCAACTTGTATGTTATATTACATGGGTAGTAAGAAACATCTCTCCGTGTGAGAATAAAGTTCCGCTTAAGGGTTCCTTTATTTGGGATGCATGCCCGTAGTGCATGTCAAAGCTGCTTAAGAAAGCGGTAAAATCATCTCTGGGGCAGATGGGTAAAAAAGTTAAAATCATCTTTCAATTCACCGACCTAATATTCTCCTTAAGAACGCTAGCTTTCGGGCTTCACCTCGTTCGGAGGTACACATCCGGCCTAATTCTAATTCGCAAGAATAACGCAGCAGGTGCTCCTTTACCACCCAGCCGAACAATCGGGAACGAGGTAAGCACAGTGCGAGCCAAAGCAACCCAGCTTGGCCAAAACTTAAGTCATATCGATGCATATAATGGTGAATAAAAGGTGTACATCTGCGGAAGTTTAACATATGTCTTTGGGCATGCTTCCCAGATAAATAAGCACGGTCATTAAAGAAAGGCCCCAGCGGGTATGATAGCGCGGATAAGCTATAGCGCCAAATTAATGGCGAAAAAGGGAAAAGCGCAAACGAGCCTCTAAAAGGCTACAAGAAGAAGAAGGAGTGAAGGAGAGAAATAAAAGACAGCAAAAGCAAAAATAAATAATGCAGACGGAGGAAGGAGATCATACCAACTTGGAAAGTCCCGGCACTTAGGCTGATAGGAATCTTTGTAGACGGGCTATGCGTCGCATGGGTTCGGCTCGAAGTCGGGTTATCCGATGCCGTTGCAGACGATATGTTCATGATGGGGACCTGGTAGATGATGAAGGGACCTTCCCATTTGGGCTTCGAAGCGTTTGTCCTTTTTCTTGTCCCAACAGGTGTAGAAATCGCTAGTTCGCCAACGTTATAAGCTTTGGCGTGCATTTCCTCGCTTTGACATCTCTTTGAGCCTGCCGTTGATAGAATGCTTGGAACGAGCTTTTTGCCACGGTCGCGCTCCTCCTCCAATGCGTCCAAACTGTCCTCCGGGCCGATTGAGCTCGGCTTCTCTTTCTTCATGTTACGCGCACGTGCCGAGGTGAGTCATGGTTATGTCGCAAAGGGCAAGACTGCCTTCGCTACCGCACACCATGAAGAATGGTGTAAATCTGGTAGCACGATTCTGCTGCGGGTCTCAAAAGTCAATGCACCAGGCTTTTCAATAAAATGCTTATTGATAAAACCGATCTTTAAACCCAGTATAGGAAAAATCATCCTTTCCGGTAGATCGAAAGCTTGATAAACAGAGAGCCAAGAGCGAGTAAAGAATATATTACGTGGTTGAGCCGAAGGCTGTTTCAACAGCTTTTGTTAAAAACTTCGCCAATATCTTACATATGGAAGTGATATGTGGTGTGGTGCCATGCGCATTTCAGCTCAGGAAAAAAAATGGTGGTGGATAACTTGACTTCTACCGCGTAGACATCGATAGCGCCGAGGTGAGGATCGATGCATTTATTCGGGTTATGGAAGCGGATAATACAATGACCCAAGACAGGATCACATCGGTCGACTGGACTCCTCTAGTAGCGGACTCGCTATCAAACTCTTCATCCATGAGATCGCCTTCATCGGATATTCCGCCAAATCAACAAGCCAGGTGAGTACTTGAAAGTACCGTGCAAGACGATTCGGACAAAAGGTATAATCAATGAATGCATGAATGCGCCATGAGCAGAGGATGATGTTCTTATGAGCTATGATAATATTTCGTGACTTGATAGATAAAAATAAATATCGAGGACCGATCGGGTGTCTGCGAGCGGCGCCTCAAAGGTAAATAAAAAATGCTCGTCATAGCCAGCGCTCTAAGCTTAATGCCATAAAGGGCTTTAAAAGAATGCTGCCATTGACGTCTGGGCGACATCATGTTAAAGGGCTTTAAAAGAAATGCCACCATCGGGACGTTCTGAGATCGTTACATAAAAAGGCTTTTAAAGAAATGCTTCTATATCGCCTGGGCGACATCACAAAAAGGGCTTTAAAAGAAATGCCAAGGTCGGACGCTCAACCATTACATCACGTAAAGGGCTTTAAAAGAAATGCTATACGTAATGCGGACGTCTGGCGATATCACGTTAAAAGGGCTTTAAAAGAAATGCTACAATGGACGCCCGGGCGACTGATCACGTAAAGCGGCTTTAAAAGAAAAGTAAATAATAGGTACGCTAACCGTCCCACGCCCATCATTCACATATCTAATAATAGGCTTTTAAAAGAAAAGTAATAATAGGTACGCCATCACGTAACGCCCGGGCTTAATATCGCAGACATAGTGGCTTGTAATAAATGTGAATAACAAGATTAGTCCATCCACAAGAATAGTCTTTTAACCAGATTTATCACACATAAATCCCAACCGGAGTTTTGTCTCCGAGTGTCGATACCGACAAGATGGAGATGAATATCGTGCTTGAACAAAAGTACAAGATAGTTGAAAGATTTGAGACTACTGCAGAGTTTGGGTGAACTGATCACGACCAACGGATTTCGTAGTCACGTAAGCGACTAGTTCTCGTTATGATTTCAAAGAGAAACACATTTAACTAGTACACACCCATTTCTCACCCCACCAAGCCAGAATCACCCTGGATAACGCTCCAAGAAAAACTTTGGAGACGGGAATCACAACCTGAAATGGCATGGGATCAAATTTCATATCACGCGGCTCTAAGGGTGCCCCTCTCGGTCCCAACGGAAACACCCATGCCCCCCGACCGGATGACGGGCTTTAAACCAGGAGCCATGGAACCCCTCACCCCGGCCTCTCTTTTGGTGTGTACCAGGAAAATGGTTTGCAACTTACTATGCCATATTCCTTTCGAAAAACATGTGGCGATGTAGGAAGGAATGAATGGAAATGTGATTGGTGTCATAATGACACGGAGGTCAAATAATCGGTATAAGACTGGCATGTCAACAACACTGCCATCTTACTCCATCCTCATGCCAACACATGGCTATGCAAATATGTATCCAACAACATAATGCTTTCCAGAAACTTACTTTCCAATTATGTGCATGAAATATAACATTCAAAGTGATGTTCATAAACATGCCATGACCATACTAAAATGCACACATGCAACAACACTCATCATATCAAGAGTTCAAACATGCTTGCCTCGGTTCGGAGTAGCTCGGAGTCTAATTGTCCGAGGTTTGCAGTTCCGGCACCTCCTCCCAGTATCTACGGTATAAGAAAAAGATATACACGCAACATAAATACCGTGGAGTGTACAGAAGAGTGTTCCAAATATTTTTCAAATAAATATGATAAAAACTAGACAAAATTGAAGAGGACGGAAAAGAATCACTCAAAAATTCCTTTACATTAAAAGTTATAAGGGTTTTAACCATAGGACTCATCTTGTAATGAAACGAAAACTTCCGTGGGGGTTATGTGGAAAGTCCAGATAACGCTGGCGAAAAAGAACGGTTGAGAGACCGACAGGCGGGCTCCACCTGTCAGTTTAGAATTTCTCAAACGAGGGAAGCATGAGCGCGAGCGCCGAGAGGTCGCAGTGGTCGCCATGGCCGATCCACGGCGAGGCAAGGTGATCGGGGTGTACCGTGTGTCGTGTGGTGCCCTTCCGCGTCTGTGGGAGGTGGTGGTGGTGTTGGCGAGTACCACGTGATGGTGACGCTTGCCCTGGGACGGGCGGTTTGGTGGTCGTGGATCTCGCCGGAGGGCTGCGAGGTCAAAATTGAGGCTGGGGGTTATCTTACTAGAGGTGGTACGGAGGCTACGGTCGAAAGTAGGGCGGCGGAGGGGTTTCTCACCGAGAGAACGGTGCTTACGGAGCCCGAGGCGGATTGGAGGTGGCCGGAGTCGAGGAGGAAAGGCCCCCAGGCTCGCTTCAAAGGGCCGGGCGAGGTCTGGTGAGATGGTGGAGTCGCATGCGGAGGCGGTGAGCAAGCTCGGGGCTATATATAGCCGCCTGGTATGCTGTCTGCCGGTAGAACGGGTTCTCACGGCGAGGTGATTACGTTGGCGCGCAGTTGGTTGCAGGAGGGTTCGTAGGTTGAGCATCGTCAGGATGCTCCTGGTTCCGCTTCGATGCTAATCGCGTCGGGATTGGGTTGTTTAGGGGAGCTCGGCCTGGAACGGGGCGCGGGCCCGTCGGGCGGCAGAGCGAAGCTTTCTGCGTGCAGTGCCAGCCATGGCGACAGGTCTTGCATGCGTGCAGGCCGGGCGAGGAAGCGGCCACTGAGCCACTGGGAGCCACTCAGGGTTTTAGGCGGCACGAGCGGCGTTGTCTTGTGCCGCTCTTCCCTGCTGGCCGCCACGGTGATACGTAAGCCAAGAAGACACGCCTGGGCGCAAGTGGGCTGGCAGGGCGCCACCGACGCCCGTGAAGGCGCCTAGCAGCGTGTGAGGCTCGGGACAAGCTAGCTAGGTCATGAGCAAGGTGCCAAACGCACTGGTGAGCATGTGACTGAACTCCCGACGGTCAAGATTGACACCTTTGAAACTCTGAATTTAACTCAAGATGGATGTAAGCAGCATGCAAGGTGTTCATGTAATGATCTAGGCATGTAGGGATTTTTCCTTGAGCTGGTTTTTGGTGGAGGGGCCTCTCATTTGCACCTAGAGGGCGCCTGCCAATATTTTGTAGAATTTTTTTGGAGAGGTGTAGATATGAATTTCACCCAAATTTGGCAAATCTGGTCCAAACTTGCAGAGAGTAAAATTTAAATATATGAACAGGAGAAGACCGGATCAAGATGGTTACGGGTTGTGGGTACAAAGGACTATCCGGGGTGTTGATTTGAGGTCAAAAGTCAAAAGCATTTGAGTACTTGCTTTGCAATCCACCTAGGCTCAAAAGAGAAGATGTAATTATTTTGGGAGGAGAAATAGTTGGAATAAAATCCAAAAAATGGATTTTATTTGTTTGGACAGAATGTTTGGGTTGAACCAAAGTGGGAGGAGAGGTTTCTTGAAAAAATTTACCATAGGAGGCATGGTAAAATTTTTGAAGGATCAAACCAAATAAAAAGCCCAAAACTAAAAGGGTTTTCTTTTTAAAGAAACTAAATCCAAAAATGGATTTTTGAGAGGGCAAACTTAGAAGATGGTTTTTAGGAAGGGTTTAAATGACCTTCTTTCAAACCAAGCAAGGTTCTTTTGAAAACAAACTACTAAAAATTTGGAGTGTCACAAAGACCTACCCCTTAGGGAAAATCTCGTCCCAGGATTTCACCGATCCTTAAATGTGTGTGTGTGGTGCTCTGTCTCAAGGAAATCCTCGCTCTCCCAAGTCGCTTCATCCTCGGTGTGATTACTCCATTGAACTCTCTAAAACTTAATGGTTTTTCCGCCTGTCCTCCTCCTCAGACTCTTCTAATATTTTTATTGGGTGCTCCAGTAAGTGAGGTCCTGCCAGTTGTATGCGTCAATATACTCATGTGAAACTTGCTTCTCTGGGTTGCTCATGTATTTTCTCAAGCTGAGATGTGAAACATCGTTGTGAATACCGGATAAGTCTCCTGTAGGTCCACTGGTAGGCTACCATGCCTCGTCGGGCCACTATATAAAATGGTCCGGATGAATCTTGGTGCTAGTTTCCCCTTAATCTTGAATCGTTGCGCACCCTTCATAGGAGAAACTCTCAGTGCATACCAATTCTCGGGTTCAAAACTGATTTCGATGCTTTCGGGTCGTAATAACTCTTTTGCGAATTTGGAGCTGTTTTGAGTCGCTTTCTAATTGTCTTAACTTTCTCCTCGGCCTCCTTGAGCATACCCGGGCCAAAAATATGGTCAGTTTGCTTTCTCGACCAATTTAGCCGGGTACCTACATCTTCTCCCATATAGATCTTCAAAGGGTGCCATTTGCAAGCTGGCTTGATAGTCGCTGTTGTATGCTAATCACCGCATATGGCAAACTTTCTTCCCAACTTGCTTCCCTGTAGGTGAGGACAGCTCTTAGCATGTCTTCTAGGATTTGGTTTAAAGCGTTCATTCGCCCATCGATGCACCGGGGTGATATGCGGTCTTTGAAGGCTAGTTGAGTTCCCAAAGGCTCGCTGTAGGTGATCCCCGAAAGTAGAGACGAACTGTGTGCCTCTATCGGAGATGATAGTCTTAGGGACTCCATGCGGTGCGAATGTATACTGGGCGAGATAAAGTCCTGGCTAGTCTCTCGAGTGGTGTAAGTTGTTTTTACCTAATAAAATGTGCCACCTTGGTTAATCTGTCCGGCTTATGACCCATATGGCATCATTTACGTATGTAAGACGTGCAGTAGTCCAACGATAAAGTCCATTCCAATCTCGTCCTCCATTTCCACTCGGGTATCTTATTTGGCTGTCAGAGTCAGGCTGGTTTACGGTGCTCGGCCTTGATACGTTGACAAAGAGTCACACTGTGCAATGAACGTGGCGGCTATATCTCTCTTCATACCGTGCCACCAAAATTTTTCCCTAAGATCCTTGTACATTTTTGTCCCTCCGTGGTGGATTGAATACGGACTACTGTGTGACTTTCACCAATATCCGCTGTTTGAGGTCCTTGACATTTGCGTACGCATAGCCTCTCTCCATACCACAATATTCCTTGCTCGTCCACGTTGAATTGAGGCTCTTCCCAAACTCTCACTTTTCTTTTATGTCCTCAATGCCGGGTGTCCGTGTCTTTGAGCTTCCTTGATCCTTTCCATCGTGGTAGGTTGTATTTCTATATTCGGCTACAATTGCCCTCGGTGACCATTATTATATTGAGCTTCAGCAAATTCTGTTGAAATTTGGCCTCAACTTTGGTATACCTGTCGTCATTCGTCCTGCTGGGATTTCGCTAAGTGCATCTGCTACAACATTTGCTTTTCCGGGATGATAGTGGATTCCAACATCATAATCCTTCACCAACTCTAACCAGCGTCGTTGCCGTAAATTTAACTCTGGTTGTGTGAAGATATACTTAAGATTCTTATGGTCTGTGTATATCTCACAACGATTCCCAAGTAGGAAGTGTCTCCATTCCTTGAGTGCATGAATGACCGCTGCTAATTCCAAGTCATGAGTGGGATAATTTTCCTCATGCTTGCGTAGTTGTTCAGAGACATATGCAACTACCTTGCCTTTCTTGCATCAATACGCACTCGGAGGCCTTTCCGGATGCGTCACAATATACCTCAAAATTCTTGTGTATATCCCAAGACGATTAATCTGAAGCCGTTGTTAATTTGCTTTTTTAGCTCTTGGAAGCTTTTCTCACATGCTTCATCCATTCAAACTTCTTGCCTTTCTTGAGCAATTGTGTCATAGGCTTTGCTATAGTGGAGAATCCTTCAATAAATCTCCGATAATATCCCGCCATTCCCAAGAAACTCAGATGCGTGCTTTACCGTTACGTTGGTGGTTTCCAAGCCAAGTCACGCCTTGACTTTTTCTCGGGTCTACCGCAATACCTTCTTGGGTTATACGTGGCCCAGTAAAAACCCACCTGCTTTAGTCAAAATTCACATTTGCTGAATTTGGCGTAAAATACGATTGATGTTTCTGAGTTCTCCGAGTACAATCCTCGAGATGTTCGCGCGTTTTCTTACGGTGTTTTGGAATATATCAGAATATCATCGATGAATACCACAACAAACTTGTCCATATACTTCATAAATACTTTGTTCATGAGGTGAACAAAATATGCGGGGCGTTCGTTAGCCCGAATGGCATCACTGTGAACTCATTTCAGCCCATATCACGGAGGTGAAGGCGGTCTTGGGAATATCTTCTGCATTACTTTTAATTGGTGGTATCCTGATCTCAAGTCAATTTTTGAGAAGACTTTGCTTTGGTCTTGAGCTGATCAAATAAATCATTTATTCGAGGCATTGGGTATTTGTTCTTGATTGTGACCATGTTGAGAGCTCGATAATCAATACACAACCTCATTGTTCCATCCTTCTTCTTGGCAAATAAAATTGGAGAACCCCAAGGTGAGGAGCTGGCTCGTATGTATCCTTTCTCCAATAATTCTTTTATTTGCTTCTTCAACTCTACCAATTTGGATGGTGCCATTCTGTAAGGTTTCTTATAAATAGGAGTGGTTCTGGGTGCTAGCTCAATGCTGAATTCTATCTCTCGGTCTGGTGGCATGCCTGGTAGTTCTTCCGAAATACGTTTGGAAATTCACATACCACTTTGGAACCTTGTTCAGCTCGTAAACGCCCACCTTGTTTAATCTAGGTTGTCGAGGTATTTGTCTCTCTTTGGCTGAAACTTTTATTTTCTTCCCATGATGGTGGGTGAGACTCACGCAGTACGGTTAGGCGGTCAATAAAACCTTTGTTGGTGGTTAACCAATCCATTCCTAGGATGACATCCAAGTCCCTTGCTTTCCATCACAATAAGGTTGGCGTAAAACTTCAATCCTTCAAATTCAATAACCACACCTTAGAAAGTAACTCTGGGTCACTTGCTTAATTCCAGGGGACTTGATGATCATTGATTTTTCCAAAGGAAGTATCGGAAAATTATTTTGCAAAGCAAAACTTTTCGAAACGAATGAGTGAGAAGCTCCAGAATCAAACAAAACCATGGCAGGAATTGTGTTGACGGGGTACGTACCGAGTACGATATCTGGGGCGTTCTGTGCTTCCTCTCGGGTCACGTGGTTCAGGTGACCTTTCCGGTGGTTGTTGTTGGGGTTGAAATTGTTTCGCTTTGGTGCTGAATTATTGCCACCATTATTGAGCTTCGGGGTTGAGTTCTTTGGCTTGGGACACTGCTTGGCATAGTGCCCTTCTTCTCCACAAGCATAATAGGTAACGCTCGCGATAGGTGCTCTTTGTCTCTTGCATGGAAATTCTTGGTTGGGCGTGAATTATTCTGTCGGGGTTTTGTGGATCCCCTTTTGAAATTCCTTCTTGCTTTTGTGATTGCGAGAGAAAGTAGTGCCTGTCCCTTTTCTGCTTATGGAAATCTTCCGAGCTACGCCGCTCATTTTCAGTGGTAATGGCCTTATCCACGTTGTCTTAAAATCTGGAAAGGTATGCACAACTAGTCGGGCACTTAAGGGCGGGTGCCGGGCCTTCCAAGAATTTTTCCATCTTCTTGCTCTCGGTCATGCGTTCTTCATTAGCGTAGCGAAGACAGCGATGTGAATTGGCTGTTGTATTCAGACCTTTATCATGGCTCTTTGCTTGAGTTCATCAAATTCCTTCTTCTTGATTTTCATGACGCTCTTAGGAATATGTGCCCCACGAAAACCTTCTTTGAAAATTTCGGTGATTTCATTTTCGTTGGGGTGCATGTGCGTAACAGTTTTCCACTGCGATGCAGCTGCACGCTGTGAGATAATGAGGTGCATACAGTACTTTCTCACGGTCCGAACACCAATGCGATAATTAATTTTCTCTCCATGTCTCAAGCCGGTCCTCGGCCTCAAGAGGCTTGTCAAGATGAGAAAATGTTGGAGGACGCGTCTTTTGTAACTCGAATAATTTGGATTGCGGTTGATACTGACCACGTTACTTCCCATATTGATGAATTGGTTCATCATTTCCTGGTGTTGCTGCTGACTTTGTTCATACAAACGACAAACTTGTGTAAAAGTTGTTTCACTGTCCTGTTGACTTGTCTGACCCTGAGTGAAATTGTGGTTCTGAGGTGTGACATAATTTTCTTACAGCTGAGTTGGCATGGAGCGTCTCCAAGGACGAGACATCTTTCACTCTAGGGATATATTTTGTGAACTCGTAAGATAAGAAAGAGAGTCGCAAAAGCCAATAAAATCACACACAAAGAACATTTTTAAACTCCAGGATATTTTTGGAAACACACGATTTCACGTGGAGAAAGACTAGTGCATATCTTACACGCGGGCATAATTATACATTACATCACTCAGATATGCGTACATAATCCTGACATGTTATTTAAACTAGTGCACTCCTCCGCATCCTACATGATGCGCAAACAGGCTACTTCTCACAACCTATGTACATATAAACATATTACACAAGTCGATACATCGCGATGGCTACTCTGGCATTACTCAGCCGGATATGGTGAGGATCTCCTTGGCCTGCCGAGGGTGAGACGCAGAGACGCTGGGAATCAACCTCCTCCTCGCTAATAGGTTCCGGGGCGAGAAACGTTGCGCTGAGCGGATGGAGCAGGTGTCGTAGGTGGAATAACACGAAAACGAGTGGGTGGAATAGGTGGGGCAGCACGTATAGGAGTGGGTGCAACAAGTGGTGCAGAGCGGACGGGAGTGGGTGCAATAGCCTCGTTAAATTCCTCTGGTAGGCGGGGCCGAGCGATGGCGAGTATGGTAGGTGAGTGAGAGGCTGCGGATGACACAAAAAATCAGTGGCGGAGGCGGTGTGCGGAGTTCCCTCTCATTAGCAGCACAGCCATGAACTGAGTCCATGCGTGCAGCTACGAGGTCATCCACCATGCGATCGAATGCTGCCTCTGTGGCACCGGAGGTACTCGACAAGCATCTCAAAGGCTTCGTCTCGCTCTCCTCCGGGGCAAGAGAAAGAGTAGTGGCAGGTATAAGGCACATGGCATGGAAGGTAGCGGTAGCGACGGGTCTTCATTGCAGGAAGAACATCCCAAGACGGGCTATCGCCTGCGGCAGCCATTCTGCATAGCATGCCTTTCTGTAGGCATGGCTCTCCCCATGAATCGGAGGCGGCGTATCTCGGAGGCGGCGTATCGGAGGCGGCGTATCCCCTTTGAAGGACTCCGGTAGTGCTTTTCATATAAAGCTCTCCCTCATGGACCTTATAGGCTTTAGAGCGCCGTACTATGCAGCGAGCCTCATTTTGGTCTTCGGGGAGTTCCTGCCTAGTTAGGTAGGCTAGAATGGGTCCATCCACGGGCGATAACCGCCATTATTTCGTGAGCGAGAGGGTGTTATCTCGGGGCGGAGCCTCCGGTTGTGTCGAAGTGTTCGCGTCAGCGGTGTGGTTGGGTCCGGATTGTTATTGCCGGACTCCCCTTCCCATAGTACGGATGGCGAACAGCCGTTCCAAAAGATATTGGGTGGGGACGGCATCGCGTTTGCACCGATGCGTCGCGAATATATCCGCCGCTGGTTGTTGTCCCGGGCTATATGATGAAATTCGAGCCCTTCGAACCGTGCTGACATTTTTAGGACCGCATTGCGGTATGCTGCCATTTTCGGATCCTTGGCGTCAAAGTCTCCATTTATTTGAGATATTGCGAGGTTTGAATCCCGCGCACCTCTAGGTGTTGAATGCCCATGGAGATCGCCATCCGGAGGCCGCGTGCGTAAGGGCCTCAGATTCGCTGCGTTGTTGGAGTCCGTATACATTATCTCAAGGACGATTGGACTGTGTCCTGGTTGGGGACGTCCAGACGACGCCAAATTTCGTGCCAGCCAACATTTTGGAGCCGTCAAAGTGCATGATCCATTGGAGTATGCGCCGTACTCTTTAGGGAGTTCGCTTCAGTCCATTCGACCCACGAAGTCGGCCAAAACCTGCGACTTGATAGCTCGTCGTTGCTTATAAGTTATGTCGAATGGAAGGAGCTCTATGGCCCATTTAGCAATCCGCCCGTCGCGTCATGGTTGTTTATAATGTCGTTAAGAGGTACTTCGGAGGCTACCGTTATCGAACACTCTTGAAAGTAGTGTCGCAGCTTCCGGATGCCATGAACACCGTGATATGCTATCTTTTGATAGTGTGGGTACCGGACTTGCATGGAGTTAGGACAAGGGACACATAATAAACCGGTTTTTGAATGTGGAACCGGTGTCCGTCTGCTCTCGTTCGACAACGAGCACCGCTACCGACAACTTGATGTGTTGCGGCGATATATAATAGCATTGGTTCGGCCACGTTGGGCGCGGCCAGGACCGGATTTGTTGCCAAATGGCCTTTATTTCTTCGAAGTCCGCCGTGGCGGCATCCGTCCACTCAAAGTGTTGGTGCGGCGGAGGAGGCGGTAAAGAGGTAATGCCTTTTCTCCTAAACGTGAGATAAAGCGGCTTAGAGCCGCTACACATCCCGGCCAATTTTTGTATTTGTTTGAGGTCTTTTGGAATATCCAATTGTGACAGGGCTCGAATCTTGGCTGGTTTGCTTCAATTCCTCTACGGACACAATGAAGCCGGGGAGCTTTCCTACTGAACGCCAAGACGCATTTTTCCGGATTGAGCTTGATGTCATATTTTCAAGATTGTCGAATGTGAGCCTCAAGTCGTCTACTAGAGTTTCGGCGATGCTTGGTTTTGACAACCACGTCATCTACATATGCTTCCACCGCTTTTGCCGATCTGGTTGGCGGAACATGTACGAATCATGCGCTGATATGTTGCGCTGGCGTTTTGAGCCCAAAGGGCATTGTGTTGAAGCGAGCGGGCGGTATGGAGTGATGAATGTCATTAGAAGCTTTGTCTGCTCCGCCATCTTGATTTGGTGGTAGCCAGAGCACGCGTCGAGGAAGCACAATGAGTCGTGTCCTGCCGTAAGGCGTCAATGATTTGATCAATTCGGGAGGGAAGGGATCCTTTCGGCAAAAGCCTTATTAAGGTCTTTGAAATCAACACATAGGCGCCTGTGGATTTATCCTTCTTTGGTACCATCACCGGGTTAAGCTAGCCGGTCCGGATGTTTTATATCTCCGATGAATCCGGCCTCAAAGTTTGGCTAGCTCCTCTCCATGGCTCGCCTCTTGGGTTCTAAAAGCGCCGAAGAGCCTGTTTGACCGGCTTGAATCCTTTTAGGATATTTAGGTACGTGCTCGACCTTGGTGGCCGATGGGATTCACGTCCGCAAATCTGAAGGGTGCCGGCGAAGATGTCCTAGTTTTCTTGTAGAAATTCTCGTAGTCTTGGCGTCTACATCAGGGTTTAATTGTGCCCCGATGGAGGCCGTCTTTGCGTGGTCCGCTGGTGGACTTGGAATTTGACTATTTCATCCGCTGGTTTAAAAGAGGTGGACTTGGATCTTTTATCAAGTATCACATCGTCCCTCGTTTCACCGTGGAGCGCATCGCGGTGAGTTCCTCGGCCGCTTAGGGCTTTGATAGTGCCTCGAGGGCTAGTGCGGCTGTCTTATTTTTCGGCGCGAGTGCTATGCTCGGATCACTAGCGAGAGTGATGATTCCGCTGGGACCGAGCATTTTAAGCTTCATGTACCCATAATGGGGTATAGCTTGAAAAATTGTGAATGCCTCTCGTCTAGTAAAGCATGATATCCGCTGTTGAACAGGGCCACTTGAAATGTGACCTCCTCGGATTCAGTAATTGTCCGGCCAGCCGAACACTACGTCAAGCGTGATTTTTCTGCGGCAAGATGCTTCCCGGTGGGGATTATTCCTCTAAAGGTTGTGCTGCTTCGCTCAATGCGGTTCCAGTCTATTTCCATTTTTCGGAGGGTTTCCTCATAGATGAGGTTTAGTCGCTGCCGCCATCCATGAGTACCTTAGTAAGGCGAAGCCGCCTACTATCGGGCCGAGAACCAATGCGGTGGTGCCCGGCAGTTCGAATTTAGGTTCACACGGGCATTGAAGGTAATAGCCGTGTCACCCATGGATTTATTGTTGCTACTTGGTAGGCTTCGCAAGGTTGTGGAGTTGTCGTTTGCATGTTATTTGATGCGAAGTCTCAAGATCGGCTATTAACACCGTACTAGTGTTCTTTGGCTGGAATTAAAAGCTAGAAGCTCTTTCGCCACTTTTGGCCACCGCCGTAGTATCCAACATGCTCAAGGCTATGAGTTGGAGTGGCGCCCTACGTGCTATGAATTTTGCAGGTCCGTTTAGCCAACCTCCAAGACGTGTTCCTGCACTTTAGGGGTTTTGGTTTTTGGTATTCAATCAGGTGCTTGATAATGATGCACCCTTTTGTTGGGACTAGGGATGTATTCGGGCCGGATTATCCCAAAAGTTACTTCGGCTTTCCAGCGCTCTCGATCGCACAAAGATTTTTGTACTATGGTCACCAAGTCAAGAAAGCGTGTAATTTCCTGACGACTTATGGCGCTTAGGATTCCCTTATCCGCAATTATTGCAAAATTTGGGATTGCGCCCTCCTCTCGGCAGTCCTTTATCCTGTTCATAACCAAGAGGAATCGCCCAAGAATGATGTCTTGTTCAGCAGGCTCTTGCCAAATTCGAGAGATCGCCAATGTTTGGGTGGGCGGGTGGCACTAAATCCTAACCTCATCCAATTCAGGACTCAAGGGCCGAGAAGTTTCCAACTCGGAAATTTGGATTTTTGAGCGCCAATCCAATGAGTCCGCCCGCCCACCGACTTTAGGTTCGTGGCTTGATCGACATCCGCCCCTCCGCAGGAATCCGCTTGGAGGGATCGGGAACTTGGAACGTAACTAGTCCTTAAGGTAGAAGAAGAATCGCCGCATTGCTCCTCTATCACAGCAACATGATGGGTAGCCTGGGAGAGTTGATCTCTCTCGGATCGGTTTTAGGTCCGATCCTCGTAATAACTGTGGCGACTCGAGCGGCGATGCGATCCAAGAGCTCGTTTATGGAGGAGAGCTCGATCGGATCTAACTGCTCGCAAGTTCCGAACTAACATGGAGATTGGTTTCGATGACTCGAGAGGTCATGCCGCTTGCCAAGGTCGAACTAGCGGTCATGAGAAAACCGCCAAGCGAAGAGTCTCGACTAGTGGCCAAGGCTTCTTTGGCGATGGTATCGCCTTTAAAGAAGGCGAGGCATCCTACTGACGGCGGCACATTGAGGAACTCTCAATGAAAGCACCAATGTCGGTGTCAAAACCGGCGGATCTCGGTAAGGGGTCCCGAATCGTAAGCGCCTAGGCGGATGGTAACAGGAGACAAGGGACACGATGTTTTTACCCAGGTTCGGGCCCTCTAGATGGAGGTAATACCCTACTCCTGCTGATTAATATTGATGATATGGGTAGTACAAGAGTAGATCTACCACGAGATCAAGGAGGCTAAACCCTAGAAGCTAGCCTATGGTATGATTGTTGTTCATCCCACGGACTAAAAACCCTCCGGTTTATATAGACACCGGATAGGTTAGGTTACATAGAGTCGGTTACAATGGTAGGAGATCTACATATCCTCAGACGCCAACCTTGCCTTCCACGCCAAGGAAAGTCCCATCCGGACACGGGACGAAGTCTTCAATCTTGTATCTTCATAGTCTTGGAGTCCGGCCGTGACGATAGTCCGGCTATCTGGACACCCCCTAGTCCGGGACTCCCTCAATAACCATCACACAAAGCATTCTTTTCATGATCCACAAGCATAGAAATTCTATTACTCTCTATGGCATACCTGCCATCATAATAATCATGAAAGATAGGAACTTTGTGGTCGTAATCAATTGCAACCTCCTCCAAAATAGTGGATTCATATTAAATAAAGTCATAAACTCTCCAAATCCACTTTCATCAATATAATCATCATAAATAGGAGGCATGCAATCATCATAATAAATTTTCTCATCAAAACTTGGGGGACTAAAAATATCATCTTCATCAAACATAGCATCCCCAAGCTTATGGTTTTGCATATCATTAGCATCATGGATATTCAAAGAATTCATACTAACAACATTGCAATCATGCTCATCATTTATAACAAAAATTCTGTTGAATTCTTTTTCTAACAATTGAGCACAATTTTCCGAACCATCATTTTCAAGAAAGATATTATAAAGATGATCAACAATATGATGCAACCTCAATTCCATTTTTTGTAGTTTTCTTTTGTAAAGCAAACTAGTGATAAAACAAGAAACTAAAAGATTCAATTGAAAGATCTAAAGATATACCTTCAAGCACTCACCTCCCTGGCAACGGCGCCAGAAATGAGCTTGATGTCTACTATGCAACTTTATTCTTGTAGACACATGTTGGGCCTCGAATCGCGGAGTTTTGTAGGACAGTAGCAATTTTTCCTCAAGTGGATGACCTAAGGTTTATCAATCCGTGAGAGGTGTAGGATGAAGATGGTCTCTCTCAAAAGACCCTGCAACCAAATACAAGAAATCTCTTGTGTCCCCAACACACCCAATACAATGGCAAATTGTATAGGTGCACTAGTTCGGCGAAGAGATGGTGATCAAAGTGTAATATGAATGATATAAATATATTTCTATAATCTGAATAAATAAAAATAGCAAGGTAACAAATAGTAAACGGGCACAAAAACGGTGTTGCAATGCTTAAAAAGGAGGCCTTGGGTCCGTACTTTCACTAGTGCAATATCCCAACAGTGCTAACATAGTTGGATCATATGATTATCCCTCAAAGTGCAACAACGAATCACTCCCGAGTTCCTATTAGCGGAGAACAAAAGATAGGAATTGTTTGTAGAGTATGAAACCACCTCAAAGCTATTCTTTCCGTTTGATCTATTCAAGAGTTCGTACTAAAATAACACAAAGCTATTGTTTCCGTTTGATCTATCCTAGAGTTCGTACTAGAATAACACCAAAGCAAATTCATATTCATAATACTCAATCCACACAAAGAACTACAAGGAGACCCCAAAGTTTCTATTGGAGAGAAGATAATAAAAACATGCATCAATCCCTATGCATAGATTACGCCAATATCACCGTGGGAATCCGCAAGTTGAGTGCTGAAACGTATATCAAGTGAATCAATAAGATACCGCAATGTCACCTCGAGTATTCATACCGCAAGACATACATCATGTGATCTGAAATCTGATTATTTAATCCGACATGACAAAACTTCAAAGGGTAAAGATTCAATTCATCACTACAAGAGTATAGAGGGGAGAAACATCATATGATCTGACTATATTAACAAAGCCCATGATATAGATCATGAGAGAGAGAGAGATTAAACACATAGCTACTGGTACAAAACCTCAGCCCCGAGGGTGGACTACTCCCTCCTCATCGTGGTGACCGCCGGGATAATGAAGATGGGCACCGGAGATGATTCCCCCTCGTGGTGCCGAAGCAGGTCTAGATTGGCTTTGGGGTGGCTCTGAGCCTCTGCTGGGCGGAACTTCTGATCTAGGTTAACCCCGAAGGGTTTCAGAATATTTGGGAATTTATAGTGCAAAGAAGGGGTGCGGGAGGCCACCGAGGTGGGCACAACCCACCCGGGCGCACTAGGGGGCCCTGGCGCGCCCTGGTGGGTTGTGCCCCTCGGGCACCCCCTGTGTGCAGCTCGAGCCCATTGGGATCCTTCCGCCCATAAAAATCTTCGTGGGGTTTAGATTTGCATTTGGACTCCGTTTGGTATTGACTTCTGCGATGTAAAAACAAGCAAAAAAACAGCAATCGGCCTTTGAGCACCGGGTCAATAGGTTAGTCCCAAAAATGATATAAAGTTGCTATTAAATGATCAAGCAAAACATCTAACAATGATAATATATCAGCATGAATACTTCATAAATTATAGATACGTTGGAGACGTATCACCAGGCAATGATCATTATATAGGCATCACGTCCAAGATTAGTAGACCGACTCTTGCCTGCATCTACTACTATTACTCCACACATCGACCGCTATCCAGCATGCATCTAGTGTATTAAGTTCATGGAGAAACAGAGTAATGCAATAAGAACGATGGCATGATGTAGACAAGATCTATGTATGTAGAGATAGACCCCATCGTTTTATCCTTAGTAGCAATGATACATAAGTACCAGTTCCCCTTCTATCACTGGGATCAAGCACCGTAAGATCAAACCCACTACAAAGCACATCTTCCCATTGCAAGATAAATAGATCAAGTTGGCCAAACAAAACCCAAACATCAGAGAAGAAATACGAGCCTATAAGCAATTATGCATAAAAGAGATCAAATAAACTCAAATACTTTCATGGATATAAAAAGATAGATCTGATCATAAACTCAAAGTTCATCGATCCCAACAAACACACCGTAATATGGATCTCCAAGAGACCATTGTATTGAGAATTCAGCGAGAAAGAGAAAGCCATCTAGCTACTAACTACGGACCCGAAGGTCTACAAAGAACTACTCACGCATCATTGGAGAGGCACCAATGAAGCTGGTGAACCCCATCCGAGATGGAGTCTAGATTGGATCTGGTGGTTCTGGACTCTGCAACGGTCTTTGGTGTGCCGACTCCCCTAGGGTTTCTGGCATATTGGGGTATTTATAGAGCAAAGAGGCGATCCGGAGGGCACCCGAGGTGGGCATAACCCACCAGGGCGCGCTTGTGCTTCCTGGTAACGAGATTGAACTAGGTATTGAGATACCGACGATTGAATCTCGGGCAAGTAACATACCGATGACAAAGGGAACAACGTATGTTTTTATGCGGTTTGACCGATAAAGATCTTCGTAGAATATGTGGGAGACAATATGAACATCCAAGTTCCGCTATTGGTTATTGACCGGAGACGTGTCTCGGTCATGTCTACATAGTTCTCGAACCCGTAGGGTCCGCACGCTTAACGTTCGGTGACGATCGATATTATGAGTTTATGTGTATTGATGTAGCGAAGATAGTTCGGAGTCCCGGATGTGAACACGGACATAACGAGGAGTCTCGAAATGGTCGAGACATAAAGATTGATATATTGGACAGCTATACTCGGACACCGGAAGTGTTCCAGGTGATATCAGAGAAAACTGGAGTGCCGGAGGGTTACCGGACCCCCCCCCTGGGAGAACTAATGGGCCACATGGGCCTTAGTGGAGAGAGAGAGGGCTGTCCAGGGCAGGCTGCGCGCCACCTCCCCCTCTGGTCCGAATTCGACTAGGGAAGGGGGGCCCCCTTTCCTTCTCCCTCTCCTCCTTCCTTTCCCCCTCCTAGCAGGAGTAGGAAAGGGGAGTCCTACTACTAGGAGGAGGACTCCTCCTCTCCTGGCGCGCCCCAAGGGCCAACTGGCCTCCCCCCTTGCTCCTTTACATACGGGGGCAGGGGGCACCCTAGAACACACAAGTTGATTGTTTCTAGCCGTGTGCGGTGCCCCCCTCCGCCATAATCCACCTTGGTCATATCGTCGTAGTGCTTAGGTGAAGCCCTGCGCCGGTAGCTTCATCATCACCGTCATCACGCAGTCGTGCTGACGAAGCTCTCCCTCGACACTCTGCTGGATCGTGAGTTCGTGGACGCCACCGAGCGACGTGTGCAGATCACGGAGGTGCCGTACTTTCGGTGCTAGGATCACGATCGTGAAAACGCATTTACTCACATCAACTGCTAACGCCTGGGCTTTCATAACGCTCCTTCTACGGGTACAGTGCGGACAACACTCTCCCCTATTGTTGCTATGCATCACCATGATCTTGCGTGTGTGTAGGAATTTTTTTGAAATTACTATGTTCCCCAACAAAAAGCACCTGGGTTGCGATTTCTATATTTGACTTGGAAATCAGACACCTACAAAACCTATGAAAAAAGCCTAGTTGCAAGTCTATGTAGACTTACAATTGGGCCCCCTACAAACTAAGAAAAAAGCCAACAAGTTACAAGTCAATGGTTCACTTGCACCTAGGGCAACTACACCTACAAAAAAAGCCATAAGTTGAAAATCAAGGGTCGACTTGCAACAGAGTCAACCACAAAACTACAAAAAAAAAAACACCGACTTGCATGTTGATGCTTGACTTGCATCTGGGGTAACTACTCTAAGAAAAAAGGCATAGTTGTGAGTCGAGGGTTGACTTGCAATTGAGGCTACTAAAAAACTATGGAAAAGCCCCAAGTTGCAAGTCGAGGCTTGACTTGCAACTGTGGCATTAACAACTACAAAGAAGCCCTGGGTTGTGAGTCGAGTATTTAATTCAACTGGGGCAAAAATATATAACTATAAAAAAGCTCCCGCATTATAAAACTTTAAAAAATCACAGTTGCGAGTCGATGGTTGACTTGCAACTTGGGTAACTACAAACTATGAAAAAGCCACCGAGTTGCAAGTCGATAGTTGAGTTGCAACTAGGGCAACTACACCTACAAAAACAACCCTAGTAGCAAGTCGAGGGTCATTTGTGCTCACTTGATGATTCTAAAAAAAAGAGGATGGTGGAGGTTGCCCATTTGTGCTCCTAAAGTAACTCGAGTCTGTGTGGCTAACGCAACACCGGCAACATTTTGCATCATCTCATCCTACTCCCTGACAAAATGACTACCAACAAGAACTACACTACACTACCAAGGAACTACACTGACAACAAAAAGAACAAACAAAAAAGGAAGAACTACACTACATAAAAACTCAAGATAATAATCCACCTGGACAAAAATCTGCCTCCAACTACCAACGGCACATGCGTAAAAAATCCGAAAAATAACCCAGAATGAAAACAACACCAATCTGTTACTAAAACCCGATTGTGTAAACTGAAAAAAATGGAAAAATGTATTTTGGATACCAGAATATCTCCTAACAAAACAAGAATAATAAATTCATCTAGAACCCTAGAAAACTACACTATCTTATGCCATCGATCACTAGCAAAAATTCATTATAGAACATCCCACTAGCAAAAGCCTACATCTGTATCTCTGAAATCCTAAGAAAACTACAGCTATCTTATGCCACCGTTGACAGCAAAAAAAATCATAAGCTACAGATGAGAGTAGAAAAAATAGAAATAAGAAAAAAAAAGAATTACAAAAAACTTACCATCAACTTCTTTTGTGACATTCGTGCTTGTTAAACGATGAACAAAGTGTGTTCAAATATTCCCCCCATCAATGGCGACAAGAATACCTAGCCGTGTTCCCTCCGTGACAACCAAAACGGCATCCGTACTGTAGATGATGCCTGGAGGAGCTTCTTCCACATTCAGGCCATTGTTGTCCTCCTTGGCCACCTGTGCAGCATCCCCATACTCTCCTTCCTCCTCATGGAATCAACTACAACACCCTGGGCAGCACCAAATAACAACATTAATAACTTTACAGAAAACTATACGCTGATAACAACACAGATGCACATAATGAAAAATATTGCAGATAAAAAGAATAAAAAACGCTATGATACTGGACAAACCTTATCAGAGTTATGCTGACATGAAAAAATGGGACAACATGAAAATGGGATAGCATGAATAAAAACTGACAGAAAATGAACCTTGATTGATAGAAAATGTGCTTAGGGTTCAAACCCTACCCCTAATCAGCATTCCTACCTACCAAGATACAAAATAAGCCTACTGCTGCACACTATAAAATGTGCTTATGATCTAGCAAAAAGGAACATAAAAATGTACCAAACACACTGAATCTATATGTTCTAATGGGGAAAAAACACTAAATCAAAATGAACTCCCGCTGGACAAAAGAATCCTAGCACTCCGTTGAATCACTACACACAAAAACTACCCCGCCCCCCACTGTATGTCTACATTGAATCTGTATACAAACACCTCCCGATTGGGAACAGACCCTGGATTGTTGGGGATGAATCACAACAAAAGGGGGCGCTAAAAAAGAAGGATCAAACAAGAGGAAGAAGAAGGACCAGACAAAGAACTCACTTCGTTGCGCGCTCTCTCCTCTCCCTTCTGGATCTCCAAAATCGCCGTCGAGGTTCTTTTTTTTTAGACAAACTCACAAAGCTTTATTCACACCCGTCACAATGTTTACATTGACGAAATCCAAATTTCATGGGTGGCCTAACCAGATATGGCGGCCAAAACCCAGGGGTAACGCATGCTTTGCAAGTTGGTGAGCCTCGACATTCGAGGTCCTAAATTCGTGATTAATCAAACAAGAAGAAAAAACTCTAGAACGATCTATGATTTGATGTACTAGGGCCCCGTATTGTGCACACGTGCCCTTCTTGATCGCTTCGACAGCCACCTTGCAATCCGAAACAACTGGAACTCTGTGGAGGTATAGATCATTAGCGAGGGCCAAAGCTTCACGTATTGCCAAGGTCTCCAAAGTCTCTGGATCATCATTGTTTTTAAACAAGATCACCGAAGCTCCTTGGTATTTTCGGTTGCCATCTCTACATATCGCCGCTGCTGTCCCAAAACCACCATGTCTCACTACCGCCGCATCGACATTAACCTTCATGTGGTTTTCTGGAGGAGGGGTCCACTCCGCCGATCTATGAGCCGGTGCATTCTTCTCTTTCTCTGGTTTTTCCAAGAACTGAAGTTCTGACAGATAACTCGATATAAAGCAATGGGTTGCAAATGGTGTCTGGAAAATTCCTTCATGTATAACCTTCCGCCGTGCAGACCAGATTGCCCAAAGAGTGACAATCATAGTTACGAGCTCGTCACTGGGCAGGAATTCAAACATGGAGAATAACCACTCCTTTGCATTGTCATTCCGATTCATGGCCATATGTTGCACCATCTCCTCTTTCGAAAAAAGCCCAGGTGCTCCTGGATAGGGCACAGTCCAGTAGTGAATGATGCCAACTGTCCTGCGCCCCACACACTCCGCATACATCAATAGTGGACATGTTTCTATGCCGCCGAGAGTTCTTGCCCGCAGAGGATTGGAAATGGACAAATGAATGCGAGGTGACAGCCCAGTATAGCAAAAAAAAAAGCGGCCCGGCCCCCACTTGTATCTAGGCCTAGACACGGGCCCCGCGCGCGTCAACGTGACGGGAGCGAGCGCACGAACGAGCCAGACACAGCTGCGCGAATCTAAAAGACAGACAAATATCCAACGGCTTTAGACTTAAATGTGAGATAACTATTTCACATCTAGATGTAAAAATAGCAAACATGTTTCCTATAACTACTAGTAGAATGCTCGTGCGTTGCCACGGGCTTCTGAAATAGTCACAGATAGAGACAACATATCATGGTCACAATTGCATAATAATTGAAGTCCACTTAACTTTGTAATGTAAAGTGATAACAAAATAGCACATTAACAATGTATACATATAAAGTGATGATCCAACTAAAAATCTATTACAAAGTATTGACTTGATGCACTTAAGAAATTGTCTCACAATATCAGGCAAGTTGTCTTTACCTTCATTTGCACAATGTTTGAGCAAGTATAATAAAAACTGCTTCATCAACTAATAGATACACTACGACATTTTACTATCAATATTTTCTATTGTATGATATTTTTTGTGTTCATGAGTATCAAACACAATATTTTTCAATTTGTGACAAGTGCTTACCGATCCGTTTGTATTGCCTCATGAAACTATTCTACGACATTCCATTTTGTAACATTGAGATCGAGCCACTTATGATCTCTCTTAAACTCCGAACTCTGTTCTCCAAGTTTCAGATGCTTTTCAAGTCCTTGTAACTAATTTATATATGGAAAATAGTAGGGGTTAAGGCAAAAAAAACATATGTTAAGAGGACCAAAAACAATAGTAGTTACCGTAGTAGTAAGGTCACTCCGTTCGATCCGAGAACCAAGTGAGTCCAATACTTGAATCTCACGTTTTTTGGCATTGACGACTGTCAGATACCAATAAGTCTGAGGCATGTTAATTGGAATGAACATTTGGTGTAAATATCATATAAATCATAGTCACAATTAGATATAAAAAATAAAAAATAATTATACACATGGATTAATTAAAAAAATACATCATGATATGCATGGATAATGAGGCGATACTAACCATATCTTGTTGTAGATAAGTATTAACATGTTGTAAGAAGTGACAATATTTTGATGGGTCTATGTCTTTTTCTCGTCTTCTTTCATCTGGCCAGAAACGAACGTGCTAAGAATATGTACCTTTTCACCCGCCCTGTGTCGTAGATGGTTGTGAGCCAGCATGCAATATATATAAGCATTTATCAAGTTTAGATTATATCTATGTTTTACTATATTATATACTCCCTCCGTTCCAAAATATAGTGCACCACAGATATTCGAGGTTCAACTTTGACCATAAATTTAACCAACGAGACCGACTATAGCGGGAGAAAAAATTATATAATTGAAAACTTCTTTTAAATACAAATTCACTGGTATAACTTTTGCTCCCGCCGCAGTCGGTCTCGTTGTTTAAATTGATGGTCAAAGTTGAAGCGCGGGAACCGAGGACGCACTATATTTTGGAACGGAGGGAGTATCATTTATATTATTAATTAAAAAGTTTATGCAATTGGTCTTACACCATCGTGTAAGGATATATCACCTTCATAAGGCATTCCAAATAAATCGTTGATACCATTTACGACATCTTCAATGTCCACGAACATGGTTTTCTTGGGGTAGACATGATTGATTTGATGATTGTAATATCTCTAGGGGTACAAACATAGTCTGTCGGCATGATACAAAAATGAGCCAAATTAGTATAAAAATGAGACAAATTGGTTGAATACAAAGAGCAATATGACGAAGGAAAGATCGATAATAACATTGAAAAGAATACCTTGTGCGATAACATGTAAATTGGCATCTTTTTTGATTTTTTATGAGATATCACCGCCACCACATCATTTTGTTGTGAAAAAATCGGTGAATTTTCGACCCCTTTCAGCGTCGCCGCTTCGGAACCCTTGTTGATGCATTCTTTTTGTGCATCTCCAAAATCCATATCTATGTTTCCTATATTCGGAAAAATAATAATATATAAAAAATAAACATTTTGTATTATCATGTATAAGGCACAGACAAAGAATGATTAGCTATATACCTCTTCTCATCGTGTTTCAGTCCGGCCTGTCATTGTTACATCAATGTGTATGTCGAAACCCATCACTTTTTATCTGCGATGAAATATAAATGATATTTGCTACTGCATCATATAAACATATATAATATACTCCTCCGTTTCAAATACTTGTCCTAGAAATGGATAAAATGGATGTATCTATAACTAAAATAAGTCTAGATACAATCATTTCTAGGACAAGCATTTTCGGACGGAGGGAGTATAATAAAATTAAGAGTGAAACAAACATAGTTGTTTTATTCTGTAAAAAAGAAAAACCGTTTTTCATATTATTACAAAAAATATGTTGCATTTCTTTCGGAGCAAACAACCAACTGTAATGTTCATATATAAATAATGTCATCTGAAATTTCTTAAATCATTTTAATCTATTTATATTTTTTTGAGAATTTTTAATTCTTTTATATAGGCTAAGGAAAATTGTCCGACAAAGCTTAAAAACATGCAAGCAATACAACATAAACCAAGTATATTCTGTTTCTTTTCTCAAAATTTTGATTTTTTGTGATACTCTGAATATATGTAATAAGTATAAAAAACATCTATTCATATGATCCAATGTATATTTTTCAGTGTAATTTTCCTTCGAAGACCAAACGTCAAAGGCCCAAATCGGCCGACCAGCACCCAACCCAGCAGTATTACTCCAAGTTATAAAGAAAAAGCAGTAGTATTACTAGAAAAAAAAAGAAACCAACCAGCACCAGTCTCCCTCACTCTCTCCGTTCCCGCACAGTCCTTAGATCTCACCCACTCCACTCCCTCCGCTCTCCCCCCACAGCCGGCGACTTCATCTCCCACCGCCGCCCCCTCTCATCCCTTCCCCTCCACTCATCCGACGTCGATTAGGTGCGCGCACAACCGGCTCTCTCGTTTCCCACGGCGGCGGCGGCGAGGTGCATGAACGCGGCGTGCGGCGCGCCCGCCCGACGGCGGCGGGGGTGGGCGAGTGGAGGAAGGACTGGCCGCTGTGATTCGGCGGCTTCGCCGTGCTCTGCGACAAGTGCGGGTACGCCTCCCCCTTCCTGCTACCACCTCCCTCCCTCCCTCCCTCACTCCGCGCTTCCTCTGCGGGTGCGTGCGGGCTCTGTTCCGAATGGACTGGCTGGCTCGCTAGCTCGTCGGCTGGACGAATCGATTCGTCTCGATGCTCTGCCTACCTTTGCCCCTTGCCTTTTCCTCTCGAGGAGAAGAGAAGATGTTTTGTTCCATGTTGTGGTTGGGCAATCTGTGGATTTCCTTTTTGTCTTGCGCGTGTAGCAGTTTTTCAGAAAAATGGAGGCTGTAGCTAGCGTGGATACCTACCAGCGACATAGAACAGATAATAAGCACTACTTCGTTGTGTGGAGCTCATGCCGAATTCAGATTTCTGTAATCGTTCAGTTACTTAGGGCCGACCAAAATTGCTTGCAGCAGCTTAGCTAGGGCCGACCCAAAATTCAGATTTTCTACTGAGTGGTTAGATCTTCCTAGCTAGGGATGAATGAGCTCTGACATGGTACTCCTACCAAGAATGGAAGAATACATACATCTAGCTCTATGCATGAACATTCGAGAGCATTACCGAGAGAAACGTACATACGAAGGCTTAAGCAACACTATACTTTATGATTGACGCACTGCTTTGTCAAATACCCTGCTTCTTTCGTGATTTAGACACTTGTATTGTATCTGACAAGATTTTTAAATCCCTTCTATGTTTATTTCCCAGAGTTTGAAAGAACTCATACAAAATGACGGTGCCCTGCCCCATTGACATAGTTAATAACGCTATTGACGATCACCTAGCCAAGAGGCTCACCGAACTGTGTGGTTCTGAGAACAAATTAGTTGTGGGAAGTGCTGAATATAAAAGAATAATTGAAATGAACCTGGTTAGTATACTTTGTAAGCTTTCTTGTTGCTTCTGTCTGGGTGAACAGTACTGACCACCACCTGCTTTTTCAGGGATAACCTGTCTTTATGTTGATGTTCCGGATTGTGAGATCATAATTTGCAGTCAGATGAATCCCGTGCGTACTTTACTTGGTTTCCCGACAGGAGACATGACTATTGTGCTGCTATATGAAGCACCCGTTGGCATTGCAATTTTCTCTTTTGATGGGGACTACCTCAATGATCCAGCAAAGGTTCTTATTTTTTCCTTGCCGACGCCCCTTAAGATTTGGCTGTCATCAATGAAAAACTCAAGATCATCTAATTGATTACTCTGCTTTTTCTACATGACTGTTGGTAATGCTTGCCACCGCTTGTTAGTAACGCTCCCATTTTTCAATCAATGATCCTGCCTCCTTTCATGATTTAGACAATTGCGTTATACTGTATTTGACAAGCTTCTTAATTATCTTCTGTGTTTATTTCTCAGAGTCTGAAAGAATTCGTACGAAATGAGACGGTGCCCTCCCCAGTTGACATAGCTAATAATGCTATTGACGATCACCTGGCCAAGAGGCTCACCGATTTGTGTGGTTATGAGAAGAAATTAGTTGTAGGATGTACTGAGTGTAAAGTAATAATTGAAAAGAACCTGGTTAGTATAACTTTATAAGCTTTCTTGTTGCTTGTCAGGGTGAACAATATATTGATCACGATTTGATTTTTTAGTGAATAACATGTCTGCATGTTGACGTTCCGGATTGTGATATGAGAATTTGCACTCAGAAGAAGCCCATGCATACTTTATCGCCTAAATGACTATCAGATCCTACTGAAGATTCAACGATATTCTTACATCAACATGACATTTAATTTAAGGACAGTAAAACTGCCCCTAATCCCTGCCCTCTCAGGCCTTCACCCTCCTGGGCCGTTTGATTTTGTGATTGAGTCTTTTCTAGCCGTGCCATCAACTTTGGCATGGTGTCCTTAGGGGCAGCTGCTCCCGTAGAAAAAACGCTGGATGCTCGTTGATTCGGGTTACGGGTCCGTAAAAAGGATCCGCTGCCCCCAGGGTTCCAGACTGCTGGGCGGGGCGAGCGTGCGTCATGGGCCACTGGCCTTTGGGACACATCTCCGTACGCATAAGCCGTGGCTCTGGCGGCGGCGGCGGCGGCGAACGATGCCCCACCCTACCTTTATCCACCGATGGTGGATCAACCCAACGGCTGCGCACTCGCCCCCCTGCTCCACATCTTGGTGATGCGACCGTGCCTTTCCTCATCTTATTTCAGATGAAAAAATTAACTCTATTTTAGATTCAATACACCTCAGTTCTTCTTGGTTTTGGGTACTCATGGTGGGCAACTTCTGCCTTCTCCATGGTGCTCAAGCTACTGCACAAGAAGCTCAGGTATCTCAGACTGGATGTGATGTGGAGTGTACTGTACAAGAGCGTCCATGTTTGGACAACATCTAATTTTCGCCATGCCATGGTACTGTATGAACTACCCAGGGAAAGGATTGTTTGTATAGGGAGTTTCTGTATTTCTTTTTGGCTTGGCATATTCTCAGGTGTTTGGTTACCTGTCCAAGCAAAAGGTACAAATTGTGGAAGAAGATAAGAAACTACTAGAGATTACATGTGTTCGAATTCAAATTCTAGCTCTTAAAATGTTGGTCTTTCTGGAAATAGTTAACCTGTTATTGTCTGTTAGGGTTTGCAGCTGATGAGATCTATCTTTATTTTGTTGCTGGAATTCTGAAAAATGACCAATACACTTCTTGTGTGTGACATAACTCCGTCATCTTGTGTTTCATCAATTCCCTGTTCTAGCTAGCATCTTCTATTCTAAAACCAGGGGTGCCTGTTGCTATTATAAATATTTACTTTCGTACTATGTATATTTGACGTTGTAAATATTAGCAGCCGAAAAGTTTTTTGAGTGACTATTGCTGTTGATAAAGATGGTTTTAAGGTAGTATTCTTCTCATGCATGCTTGAGTTCCACATTTTTGTGTTGTCCCGTCGTAAGAATGATTGTTTTTCTTTTAGATTTTTAAGGGTGGTCCTAAAGGATTTGTTGTCACTGTTAGAAAGCAAGATATTAAGAAAGGAGATGTAGACAAAATGTTTACAGCTGTTGATCATCAGAATAAGTCAATATCTGTTAACTACACTGTTAAAGTTTTGGAAGGACCAGTTCAGGTGAACTTTTAATTTCCATTCAATCAGGAGTCAACTTTTAATTAACTGTGCTAACCTTCTTGGCTTGCAATTCTCCAGCCTTCAGTTTTACGATGTGGACTCGGCGGTTGCTGTCATTCAAGATGGCAGAGCAATGCTGAAGGTTGACTCCCAACACCTGAGGGACATCAGTTTATGTGTCGGCTCCATGTTCCAGTTCATCGGCGAGCTCCTGATCCAGCCGAACAACGATGTAACTCTCTGTCCTTTGTATTTTGTCAGTGAATAATACCAAGTAATGTGCTACCGTGAGCAACCATACTAGATGTTGGTGTCGGTTCACAACATTCATGTCGATAGGAGTTGGTAGTGTCAAAAAAAATCTTACATTTTGGAATGGAGGGAATACTATATTTTTGAGGAACAAGCAGGACATCGTATATGAATAGTCTTATTATGTAACATGTTATCAGTTGTCCAGTTGACTCGTATCTGTTGCTCTTGCTTATGGTGCCTGATATTATATAAATTCCTATTGTTACACTGCATAAATGGACGGGCGCAGCAATGCGCACCATCAATGATCTAGTTACTTGGAAGCTTGAGAAGGTGAGCTTACCTCTTGTCCTTCCTTATTTCTCACAAGTTGATGTTCTCCCTTGTCAATGTTAGTACTTTATTTTCTTTCCTACTGTTCTCATCTTCTATAGCAAGCATTAATAAATCTCCTTTGGTTATGCGACGCTAAGATTTCCTGACTTATTGTGTACTTAATTTTCATAGACATACCGTACTGTAAGTTGACAATTGAGAACCTCATTTTGTTATATTCAGCTCTGTACCACCTTCTAGAAATTTTTAACCTTTATTTTTGTTTTTTTCACCTAAAGCAAATGCTCCTCTTTATCCAGGTTAACGATTATTGTTAAGGAAGCTCATTGCTTGCATCAAATCGAATTGCGTAAAAAGGAACATTTGAAGTTCTTGCGCCTTCTTCTTAAGGATTTTATGATTAAATATGGGATTGACACTGAGAATTGGATTCTGATCCAATTTGCAACATCTCTGAAGATTATCGTTTTATGCTCCTGGAGCATCACGTATGTCTGCATGCTTAATTCACTCATTTTTTTGTGCAGTAGGAGTAGTTGCTAGAAATTTACTGAATTTTGTTTCCAGTAGATGCACTGAATTTCAAAGAAAGAGTACTCTAGGAGTACATGGAGTTGATGCACTGAATTTAGTTTGCAGTAGATGGACTGAAATTTACTGAATTTTGTTTGCAGTAGGAGTATTTGCAGTTCTGAACTGCTAGGACTACTTGTAGAAGCACTTTGCTGGTGCACCGTGCATATAACTTGAGCAAAGTGCCCTCTGTATTTATATGCACCTAGCACTTCTATTCATGCCCTCATCTGTTCATGGCCCAGGAGTAAAGGAAAAGGAACAAACATAAATAAGCTACTTCTATACCATTAATCCAGTGGGGTATATCATTGTTGCTTTGACCATCTGTACCATCAATTATTGAAAAACTAATGGCCACATTTCATTTTGATTAACAGTGACTAACTTAACTTGAGATGCAAATAACCAATTGGTGTAACTGGAGTTCTAATACCAAGATACTCATCGGTGAAAAAAATGGCATAGTAAACAAAAATAAATAACATTGACTGTGCCTGATTTGGGGCCACATCATAAATATTTCTCTAATGTAGAACACTCCAGTGGAGTCTAGTTTTACAAGAACGGAGTGATCAAGGCAGCATGCAATATTTGTGCAGGAAAACAAAGCCGGGTTTAGACGTAGTAGATGATTAATTACAAAACAACAAAAGAATAATATACATAAGCAAACCAGCAAAACGATAAATAATGTCACATACAGCAAAATTTGTCAACTTGCAAAGTCACAAATCCGAGGCAATATTATTAATACTTGCCTTGTAGTATAAACATAATAAAGTTCAATTGCAAACATCAAAAGATAGATATATGTACAAAGACACCAAAGAGCACCAAATTACCTATAGCATAAGAGTAAACCCTCTCACATATTTAAGAGCGGACTTCAGCCTGTAAGGACTTCCTTATAGACGATGTTCTTCAACGAGGTCTGTAAGGACAAGGCAGGTCTTTTTCTCTTCTTAGATTTACCGCTTTGCTTCTTGGCATTCTCCTTCTCCTTCTCCTTCTCAATGAGGATCTTTATATTTCTCTTTGCGGTTGCTCAAGACAATGCGACATCGAGTTGACCATGAGAGAACATCGGATTAGGTAGGTACACGCCCACAATCGGAATCGTCTGGCCTTGAGCCTTGTTAATCGTCATAGCAAAGCTAAGCCTTACAGGAAATTGCTTCCTCTTGAACTTGAATGGAAACATGTCGTTGTCAGACGGGCATAGGGGTATTCGAGGAAGGAATACCCTCCTACTGCGTGTTGTCCGATCACGATTTCTGCGTCGATGGCATTCCTCTCGAAACCTCGCACCACAAGCCTCGTCCCGTGACACAGACCATTAGCCGAATCAATATTCCGCAGAAGTATGACAGGGCAGTTGAGCTTCAGTTTGAGTGCATGCGGAGGCAGACCGTTGGGAGTCAATCCATTTAGGAACTCGGGAGCGTAGTAGCCATACGGGTCGTCTTCTACACTATCAAAGCTATGGTAGATTACTTCTTCTCCATGAAAACGCTCTACCATGTGTATGTTTATCTTGTCGACGTTGTCGTTCGTGGTGTAGAGGATTGCGCGTGAAGTCATGTAATTCGGATCGGACATGTTGTCATCTAGTCTCAGAAACACATGGTCAATCGCCTTCTCCGTGTCGTCACCCTCGCCAAGAGATTCAAGACACAAATATCTTCGTGGAGTCGTATGTTCCTTGATCATCAACTTCCTTGGTGCCATTGCCTACCCTTAGCAAGTAATCCATAAACCGGTGTCATTATGAGCCCTCATGTTGGTGACGAGCCTTAGTCGGGCGCATACCCTTCCAGAGGTGTGAACTTGGGAGGGTTGCATCGATTATCCGACCCGGGACCCTCCCCGACGCACCGGAAGCACCGCAAGTCCCCGCCAAACACAACAGCTTTTTCCTCCAAAGGGTCGGGTCCCGTCTTCCCATGATGTCGTGCATCTTTGTTGTCCGATTACCTCGACCGCCTGTCGCTTAGTCATGGTGGCCTCGTCCCACAATATCAATGAGGCCATCCTCAGTAGCTTGGCGGTACCACTCTGCTTCGTGAAGGTGCATGAGGCACCATCGTTGCAGCTCAATGGGATCTTGAACCTCGAGCGGGCGATCCGCCTCCGGGCATGATGGAAGCGGCGACGCTGACGTCATGCGGTAGCGATAGTGATGTTTCCTCGCTTGAACCTTGGCGGCGGCGCATGTCAGAAGGTCTTCCTGTACCTCCGGCCATCAACAAAGAACACACCCCATCACCGCTGCTCAATGTGGTTACTATCTTGTTGTATGCAACCCTCTGCTCAGGGTTTAGCGACGAAGCCAATTTAGTGTCGTTGATGTCAAAATCGACGTTGGATTCCTCGATCACTTCTCTGGCCTCGCCCTCAGTTGGGTCGAACGCATCGTCAAGATAGTCATCAGACATAGGCTCGAAGTGCCTATCCCATAAACCACGCACGTCGCCTGGCTCACAGTGCACCAAAATTGTTGCGAAGAACCACCTGAGCGAACATGGCATCGCCCACTGCTCTGCCTCGGTAAGAGAGTAGTCGAGCGTGTTATCTGCCTCGATGAGTCCCAACCTTTCGGCAGCCTCTCTAAAGCTCCCGCATAGCCTACCGTCCACGGTGAGTAGGTCCTCCTAGGATGTCTTGCCAGCAACATGGTTTAGCAGCCCACGCAGATAGTATCGCTCCCCCTCGGCAGGATTGGCAGACACAATTCGACCTATCTCATAACGCTCCACCCGCTCTTTCCAATACTTTTTACCCTTCTACCATGTGAACCTTCCAGGAAAATCCTTGTACAATATATTCCTAGCCCACGGGTGGTTTTGGTTAGCTTTGAAATACTCATTAACATGGATTTGGAAGCATTCTCGAGGCGACTACGTCGGTCAGTGAGCTAGCTCATTGAATGCCACTGTGCATATTCGGGAGATGAAGAGGCAATCAGAGGGACAAGCGGGTCATTGGCACAAAAGGGAAGCCAAATATCCTCCACATCGCCTGCGGAGGAGTAACCCACCTCGGCTCACATATCTTTTGATCTCATCAATGTTACCATCGGCGTCGGGCCGGTCGATCTTTGAAAGAAGCCCTATCATGGCCCTTGTATATGTACTTGTAAAGGTATTTAACGGCCTTTATCTTTGGAGCAAACCTCAACATTGATGTGGCAATTGAATATCCGCATAAGGTAAGGGTTATACGGCACAACCCATCTGTCATGTCAACATTTTACCCGTGCCTTAGCCTCGCCGACCATTATCTCGACGACGATAAACCGGGTATGAGTCCTTGCCCCAGGCCGTGTTTTCATTGAACGGCTGCGGGTATCTCTGACTTGCACTCATTCTGTTGCATGCACACATTTTGGGGTTGAGAGCACCGCATGGTCCGCGGCATCATATGTTTCACCACCAAGGCGTGGAGTTCGGGATACTTCGCTTGTCCGGGAGCTCAACGAAATGAGTCGGTCGTCTTGCTTTCCGAACGACAAGCTTATAGGCGTAATCCATGATCGACAAAAAAAGTGTGCGTGGAGGCCTCTTACGGAACTTCGACTACATATACATGTGCGACAACAACACCCGTGATATTCTTCTTGAACAACATCTCTTTCATAGCCTCTAGCTTGCCATGGAACACACGAGCCACAAGATCAGGTCGGTCTTATGCGTCTCGACCGAAAAACAAATCATTCGTTATCTCTTCCCGCTTAGGGTTGCAGTCATGCTCAAGAAGATGTCGCTTCCGTGAGGTATGGAAAATTGTCATGGCATCCATATGCCTCCGCTTCATGTCGCGGTCGCCACTGGTGCGTTCCAGGAGCACTATCCTTACTCCAACGGCGCTTGCGGGTCTCCTCCGGATGTAATTGCATCAACAACTCCTTTATACGAGTTGGCACGGATCTTTATGTCCGTTCTTCCTGTACCATTTCAACCTACAACTCTCAATCTTGATGTACATGTCCACACATTCTTTGGAGCAATCGTGCTCCACCGGTATGGGATTGAATATCCTAGGTCGTGGTATGCGGAGCATGTAACGATAGTAGTCTCTCACCGAGACGCATAACACCTGCTATTCCCTCGCACATGGATGAGTAACGCGGACATTAGGATTGATATGAGAAGTATACAATTCATCTAAACGACATAATACGCATAAGGCTTACCTGCATCCTCATCATCATCATCATCACGTCTACCTCTTGGTTGTTGCACAACCGGCCAAGGGACATCACGTTTAGGAAGTTTCGGGTGCCAACCGAGCTCCCCCCTTGGGTAGAAGAGTGGGTAAGAGAGCGGGTCATACGAGCCAGCCGTCACATGTATATCGTGCCTCTCCGGTTGTCATTCTAGCAAAGTGTAGTCCCACGATCAAACCTCTTCGCTAGGTCGCGTGCCCTCCACCCAAATTGCAGCGACCTCGATGATGAGGTCTATTATATTTCCGTTGGTCTAGTCTCTGGTCAGTGTTGAGGTCTATCCTGTAATTGTCGAGGTTGTCCCTATGCGCACCCAAACTCCTAAACTGCTGGGAGTGCGGGTTTTCCCTGAGTATGTCCACTAACTTTCTGACGACATCCTGGTCTAATTGCTCGGTGGCAGCCTTGCGATGGGTTAGGCCTGGGTCAAATCGTCATAGAAGTACAAATCAGAGATGATCCGGACGTGATGTTGGCCCGAAGGAATGAACGTTGTGGTAGATGGTGCCGTGCGACCAGAACGTGTACACCCCAGACTTCATGTTTGTGTGGCTTTCATCAAGGCTGACGCCGAGGGTTGTGAAGGAGAAGTGGCCGTTGAAGAACCGTATGTTCTCCCGAAAATGCCTTGAGTCCGCATCCATGCTAGACAAAAGCCTCATTAGCACCGGGATGGGCTCCGGTTGCTTCAGCTGGATCTGCCCACTGCGACAGCAGAATCCCGGGGCCTCGGACACAAACTTCTTGGCCTTGCAGTGATCGCAATTTGCGGCGTGTTTCAGGATGTGTGTGTGGCCTGGGAGGTTTGAGTAGACATAGTCCAATGGATCATGGTCGACATAGGTATTGTGACTTGAGTCTTCCAATTCGTCGTGCTCCATGTCATCAGCATCTGAGCCTGCGAACAATGTTTATAATTAGTGTGATATTCGCAACAGGTGGATGTTTCTCAAGTGGGTGTACATACCTTCACCAGCAAACAGGTAATACTCATCGTTAAAGAGGCTGTCAGGGTTGACATTATCATTCATGAGACGACTAAGGTAAGCGTCCATGTCGTCTGCTCAGGTGCGAAACCAATAAATGAGGGTTCAGTCTCAAGGGACGCAAGGAGAGTAAGGATGAGAGTGTTACCTTCACTTCTGATCGTGTACTCCGGTGTGCTAGCTGAGGTTGAGGCACCGTGTGCTTCAACTCCGGCAGGTTGTTCGATCTCAGTCATGTCCGGTTTGGAGATGGACCTGACGGTTGGGGTCTTCACCCTACCTGCAAACCTTTCATTACGCCGATCTAGTAGAGCATTCCTCTCACCACGTGGTACCTGCTTACATGTTTTTTGCTTGCCAATTTTCTCCTGACGCTTCTTTGCCGCCATACTACCCTTGCAAACTCGCTCTCTTGTCCTACGCCGAGCTCTGGACTCATGACTCTGCTCGTCCGCTCCATTATCCGCTATTGTTACCGGATCACTGGTTTGCTGGTCGGCACTTTGTAGGTGTTCATTGATTTCGATGAGGTCGCCATCTACAGCACCATCACCGAAGGTTCTGCTTGGGTATGCACCTACAACATTATCGAATCATTATAAATATCTGATGGATGATTACATGATGAAACATGATGGTTGATAGGATAACTACCATCGGTTTCCGTGTTGCTCATGTAGGTGGGGGCCGCATTGACAGCAGGAGCATGTTCTGTTTGTTCACTGTATTTTTGCGTGAGGGTTGAAAGCGTGAGAGTCGGACAATGTGCATGAGGTTTTGACAATGTGCTAGTTAGATCTGGACGTGGCATTGCGATCGATTCAGCACACGGGGTGTTTTTCTTTGCAGCATACTTTGCCTTTCTCTTTGCACTTGACTCCCCCCTCTCATCCGAAGTCATGGTTTTAGGGTGTTGCATGCACCATTCTCGCAGCTTGTGATTTATTTCTTGAAGATATATCGTTCCGTCACCCACTTTTTTTCGATAACTTGCTCGCCTCCGCGCGTTTCTCTGCTCAATTTGTTCGTTTGTTAAGACACCAGATGTGAGTGTAGTGGAATGAGGCAATATTGCATCATCATGTGACAATGATGTATTGCTCGACCCAGTTGGGTTGGCTGGTAATACAGCAGTGTGAAAACATAATCAGAAGTTCATTGGTCAACAAGAACGAAGCTAGTATAATCTCAACAGATATCAATATCGACAATACAAAGTTTGTTTCATCTGTTGTTTTATTTTATAATGTTGGACAAAGATTCAAATGGTTGAGTTTGATGAAAATATATTAACCATATATTCTGAAACAGTGCGGGTATGTAATATAATCGCAGTGCTGAAACAGAAAACATTCTAACCTGATATCTTAAGGGCAGGCAAATTTTCATGTAGATGCTTGACGGTGGCCTCCTCTTTTTTCTTTCGATAAGTAGCTCGGTTTATCTCTTCCCTTTTATCGTCAAGGTCCACAGAAGATGGTTTACACCCATTAGTGATAGTCTGCGGAGGCGGGCTTATATATATATCATCGTACTACTGAAACATACAATATTCATACCTGATATCGCAAGGGCAGGCAGATTTTCATGTAGATGATTGAGGGCAGCATCCTCTTTTTTCTTATGATAAGTAGCTCGCCTCCGAGCTTTTAGCTGCTCCTTTTTTTCGTCAAGGTCCGCAGGTTGATATCCATTAGTGATATCACCGAGAGGGGCCTGGAGAACATTTTGCACAACTGCTTCAAGATCAACGGTAACCTCATCATCTTTCTTCCGATAAGCTGCCCGCCTCCGCGTGTTTATTATCTCCCTCTTTCCATTGTTATTATGTTGCATGCTAGCTAGTTAATTGTCATTGAAGGAGCAACATGTGAGACTTGTCGAACCAAAAAAGCATGATGTATTAATTGTTCATCTGTATTGATTAAAAACAAACATTCATACCTGACATTGTAAGGGAAGTTTGAATGTCACCATGGAGTTTGACCGCATCATCCTCTTTTTTCTTCCGATAAGCAGCTCGTCTCTTGGCATTTATCTGCTCCCTTTTTTCGTCAGACAAGTTACCTTTCATAGTTTGTTTGGCGACATTCACTCCAGATGCTGTAGTCATGTAATCCGATGTTGCATCGGACACGGGTAAAACTTGTAAGGCATCACGCATTGACGCATTAATCCCCACATGTCTTCCTCCATCTATATGAGACGCATCTAGAGCTACTGGAACAACACAAAAGCCATAAGCTGGGTTGATACCCCTGTGGGCATGATATACGGTTTACATAGAAAGCGCCTTGCGTCAGTTAATACCATTTGAAGTTTGTGCTACATCTGTGGCACAAACTTGTGTGAGACAACTGGGAGGCACAAACGAAGGTTCTTCCCATTTTGCGGGGTTGTCTGCTTGATGTAAAAATAACAGTTATTGGACAGAACGAGTCAGTGTACTGCTAACTGAAGAGTGTCAATTAAGCATTTTATGTTCAATACTCACCTGAAATCAGATGGGAAGGTTGTGAACATTTGTGGTATCACCATCAGTGGGTTGGGGAAGAACCGGTTGTTCGGTATGTTCAAGTATCCTCCGTTCTGAAGGATGTTCGTACAACCGTGGGTATAATAGGTCACATTATAAGCATAAACTTATGATTAATATATCCGCACAAACTCATACCTGGACTACTTTGGTAAATCTCATGACCATTTGTCCCCTCCATCTGATCTGCAACAACTTCATTACTCATCAGCAAAGCAGCGCGGGATAGTGCTTGACATGTATAGCAAGTTTTATAGACGAAGTTATACCTAGAGGTACATCTGACAAAGTCATTTGTTCCACTGCTTTGCTTTGTGGATTCCCCATATGTACCTATGAACTGACAGCAAAAAAATAGAGATTCATCAGATCGTGCCAAAGTACTTGAGATGGCTACTGGTTTGTGATATGATTTTTATGAATGGACTTTCTTATTTATGATATTGCAAACAGGTAGTACAAATTGCCAACGGTTGCTGAAGAGCACAAACACTTGATGTGTGTATAGTACTTCATATATAGATTTTGGTTGTCACCATTTTCAGTAGGGATTTGGCTTAGTTACTTCATATAGACTTTATATATCTTACCTGTTTGCATTCAGTACTTCATATACACTTCATGTGAAATTTTAGCACTTCATATAGACTTCATATAACTTACCTGTTTGCATTCAGTACTTCATATACACTTCATGTGAAATTTTAGTACTTCATATAGACTTCATATAACTTATCCGTTTGCATTCAGTTTTCTGGGTAGACTGAGTCTCCTATGGAAGTATACTAAGCAAACTTGATTTTTCACACCTGATTTTGCTTAGGTACTTGCATGAATTACTTACCTGTTTGCATTCAGTTTTTTGGGTACCCAGATTTTCCTCTTGAAGTATAATAAGCACACCTGATTTTCCTCTTGAAGTATACATTCAGTTTTCTGGGTAACCTGAATTACTATTCCTGTACTTTTCCAGCACAAGACATCTACCAAAGCACCGCTTCCCCATCTCTGGTGGTTCCTTTGGCTTCCTCCATGGCGGCTGAGAAGATGGGTCACCAATTTGCACCACTGTACCTCATGGCCAATTTGCACCAGCATTAACGAGGTCGCAGCCGAGGCCGTCCGCCGTCTTTCCAAGCTAAATTTGGAGGACACCAAGGGTCGTATACCTATTGATCTTCTCTCTGCCCCTGTATCACAGGCTAATGGGGATTCTCCCAATTCAGGTAGCATGCCTCTCTGCCCCTGCTTCTACTGGATTTCAGGTTCGATTGAAAAATTGCTCATGCTTGACATCCGGCGGATGGAGTTCTCCATGGTTGATCACCCACCCTGTGCCAGACATTTGGGCGATGATGTGGCCATCGCGGAGGCAGGCCAAGGCAGGACTCTGATGTTTGTGCCTAAACCGGACACAAAACGCCGTATTTATACCGTTTGGTGGCGAAGCAATGGTGGGAATTCCACCCAGTGGCAGATGGAGAAGACAATCTCGCTGGATTCTGACTGCTTAATCAAGGGTGCAGTCGGGAGGCACTTGCTCCTATATTATGTCGGAGTCTCGTCGGCCAAGCAAGGTTGTTACACGCAGGACGTCGACACATTGCAGCTTGAGAGGGTGTGTTATTCATGTCCAAAACAGTCAGAAGTATATTGCAACTTCCCACCATCGTTATTATCATCACCGACAGTGTCAAGTGGTAAGAGCGTTTAGATCCTTGCTGCATGCTCTTATATTAGTTTACAGAGGGAGTACTTCTTTTCATTTATAGTTATAACTATCACATAGCTTGGCTGATATACTTGCTAGCTCATTAATGTGATCAGTAAGTATTTGTTACATAGTTTAGTGGTTGCTGCTTTTTTTGTGCTTGTGGCACAGCTGATCAAGCTAATTTGGTTGTCTTTCCTATGCGCCATCTTGAGGTAATTAGAGAAGTGAAAGGGAGGATCTAACACAATATAAGTAGAATTCTAGGGGTATTGCGAAATCATAAAAAAAAACTGGATCACAAGTCACAACAAATTGATTCAGTTTTAATGGCGAAGATAATGGAGATTGAATACAAGTTTAAATCAGGACATTGTTGCCCGTTTATCTTTGTAGTGTTCTTTCTTAGACACATTTATTCCAGTCAAGCAGGACTTGTGTTATCTGGAAGTCTTATGTGCTCACCGTTACAGTTGTAAATTTATCTTTATTGATTCCATATAAAAATTATCTTAAGATATAAGATGCAAAAATGTCTTTTTGGTTTCCGATGTGAAAATTTATTCATTCTTTTTAATAAATATATGACACTAAAGTTTTGAATTAAATGCAGAACCAAAAGCTATTTTGACTGACGTACCAAATGGTATTATTTGCATTTTTAAGATCAGGATAATCCTTGCTGCACCTCACAATGCATCTTTTTTAGCAAGAATTGTGCTGAACTTAATAGAGATTGGTAGTACTATCATGGGATGCTAATGATGCCATATTGATTGTGTTGTAGTTTGCGGCTTGGCTGGAATTGAGCAATTTTCTTTGCCATGCCATTAACCCTTTTCTGCACTGAGCATTGTGTACTAGCTTTTGGTCATCAGATTTGGGAACCTTGTCACTAGGCCACAATGGTCGTCTGCTTAGTCCCTGTCTTATCCTTTCACTGTATCTTCCTAAAACATATGTCAGGCCCCGAAACAGTATCATGCACATCTGGCCATTCATTGGAGATTTAAAGGCTCGAGTCCTTAAGTGCTTTTGGTCCATCGTATTTGGGAACATGGTCAGTAGGCCACACTTGTCGTCTGCTTAGTCACTGTCTTAACCTTTCGTCGTGTCTTCCTGAAACATATGTCAGGGCCCGAAACGGTATCATGCACATCTGGCCATTCACCGGAGATTTAAGGGCTCGAGTCATTAAATGAACTCATTGCTCACTTCCACTTACTGCTTCTAGTCGTCTCTCTTCATCTGGAGCGCTTGGAGACAATCCAACGGCTACAGTTCACCTGATGAGCACTATTTACCGACCAACAAAAACTGCTTTAGACTGAATCCTCTTTTACTTTTACCAAAGTGATTATAATTGTTGATTATTCTTATATGATTATGTTAGCAAAAATTATAAATATTTTCTTGACAAATCTATCAATACTACTTCTTTCAATCATATATTTTTAATGAAGGCTTTTCCAGAGAAACTAAATAGAGGTTGCTATTACTATCATGGGATGGTAATTATGGACAAATGGATTATGTAATACTTTTTGTCATGTACAGATGGAGCAATATCTGTGCCATGCCTTTAACCCTTGTTGTGATCTGCATTGTACTCCTTTGGTCCATCACATGTGAAAACCCCTTCACTCGGCCACGCTGCACTTTTCTGCTTATCCCCGCCACAATCCTTGCATCCTGTCCTGCATAAGTGAAGCCCTTTCCAAAGCCATCAAGTCAATCCATCCAACCTGTGGCCATCAAGTCAATCCATCCAATCTACGGAACTTTGCTTTCTGGATTAATACACTTACCTCAGAGAATTACTCGCTACGGATCCGAATTTTGGCATTCTTTTCCGTGCAACATTTTTTTTGTTTCTCTAGAATACCAAATTGTTTTCAGTTCACACCTATGTCTAGCTCCTCTTCTCCTCTGCATGGTACCTATCTTGAGTTGCACCTCTGCAAGTTGGACACTCTATTTCACCTATAGCAAGTTACTAAATTTTCACCCATGAAAACAAATGGATTGTGTATAATGCTTTGTGTCATGTACTGATGTACAGGTGGAGCAATATCTGTGCCATGCCTTTAACCCTTGTTGTGATCTGCATTGTACTCTTTTGGTCCATCACATCTGAAAACCCTTCACTCGGCCACACTGCACTTTTCTGCTCTATCCCCGCCACAATCCTTGCATCTTGTCCTGCATAAGTCAAGCCCTTTCCAAAGCCATCAAGTCAATCCATCCAACCTGTGGCCATCAAGTTGATCCATCCAATCTGCGGAACTTTGCTGAGTAATGCACTTATCTCAGAGAATTACTCGCTACGGATCTGAATTTTGGCATTCTTTTCCGCGCAACATTTTTTTTGCTTCTTTAGAATACCAAATTGTTTTCAGTTCACACCTATGTCTATTTTTTTTTCCTCCGCATGATATCTATCTTGAGCTGCACCTCTGCAAGTTGGGGCGCTCTATTTCACCTATAGAAAGTTACTAAATATTCACCCATGAAAACAAATTCACCTATAGTGATTTACAGCAGTACTTTCTTCTGCCATGCCTGTCAAAACTCGAACTTTGTTTGCCTGCATGCAAACGCAACCTTTTACGTTTCTCCCTGTTTGCAGTGCACTTTTGTGATTCATGTTGTCATTAGTCTATTGAATGATTCCTCTTTGGTACTGAACTCCAATCATTTTACAACTGAGCCTTTGTTTAATTAGTCTAGTGGTGCAATTGAACCTACAACCTAGGAGCCTCTGGCAGATCGCTGTTGTTGGTTTCTATGTGCAAATGCTATTTTTTTTCTTTAACCACCTTTGTCTCCTTTATGTCTTGTGCTTCCTTCTCAAACATGCCCTTCCTTTGAAGCAGGGCAACACAAATACAAGTTTCACGAACAAAAAAATGTTTGCAGAACTTTGCTGAATTTTGTGAGTACTTAATTGCTGGATTTGATCTTGGGTTATCTATTCATAAGTTGCCTGAATTATTTTTTATCGCATTACAAAGCTTTTCAATGAATATCCAACCATTCTCATCCCAAAGTCACTTGGTCTTCAATGTTACAGTGTAATCTTGTGTATGCAGTCCCACACCACGCTGACCACCGAGGAGTGGACGACACTGTGCCGGCACCAGAACCACAAGAAGCTGACCTCGCTGGGGGGCCGCCGTGCAAGCGCCGTCGTCGCAGCTGCCGCTCGGGCTCCAGAATCCGCGGAGGCGGGTCGCGGTGGACGGGGAGAAGGAGGCTGAGGCTTGACCCCTGGTGGATGAGGGCCTGGGGGCGGATGAGGAGCCAAATCAAGGTGTTGTCCAGGATGGCTGCGACCAAGTCCTTGGGCGGCACGGGCTTGCCTTGACCAGGATGTGCTAGTAGCTAGCTGATGGGGACATGGAATGACTCGATCTTTTTTGTAAGGTTTATACGATTGGTCTGCTGCGTGTTGATCCTTTTTGGTTCGAAAACACAAAATGGTACCGTTGTCAACACGCAAACGGTCCTCTAGAGCCAGTGTAGATCGACTGCTGCACGGCTATGTCGCTGTGAGGATGGTGCTGTGATCATCGTTTTCAATCGCTTCTCAGTATTGGTCTATTTGATTTCTTTGAGTTACCTTCTAGGGATCTAGAGATTTTTTTTCCATCCAAGCATGAATTGCAATACTTGAACTTGATTCTTGTTGGTCCACTTGTTCGATCCCTTTGTGTTCTTGTAGCAGGCAAGGGCTAAATAATACCTGGCATCCTGGTTGATCTAGCTAGCGTATGGATCCAGCACCAACAAAGTGAAAGATCCCTCTTGCATACAATTTCAAATTTCTGAATCTTGGCTCCAGTAGGTGTAGAGATGAGCATTCTGGGTGAAATGCGCTGGAGATGAGTGATTCATATGCATATGGATTTGCATCTCCCAGTAGCAGCTAGCTTGTCGATGGCAGAGTTTCTATTTAATACTCTATATATGCACTCTATATATGCAGTAGGTCAATCTGACGACTTGATGTCCCTTTATTTATATTCGATCGATCTCTTGTAGTACTATTTATTTATATTTTCTATCGTTTGCCGGCTTGTTGGAGCTGGTTCTTCTGCTGGTTCATGTAATCAACCATATCCTGGCAGCACTTGGCGTGCAATAGATCTGCATTGCATCGCTGCTGATGTAAGTGCCTATGCTGGATGCAATGATAATTATTATGATTATTATTACTCTGTTATACATTTGTCTTTTGTCGTGCGCTTCTGGCTGCATTCTGACGTCACTGTCCCGGTAAATCGTGCTGATCCGGCCATCTTGTAGTCTTCTCAAGTGTGTGTATCTTGTGATGAATACATTACAGTTGCAGATCCAAGGAGGATAGGAAGGCAAGGCAATAAGGCAAGCAGATACTGAACTGAACCCATCAACACTCAACAGCATTGAGCAAGGCCGAGCAGAGATGTTTTTAAAATTCATGAATATTTTTAAATTTTTCGAACATTCTTAAAAAATGTTTAGCATTTTTAAAAGGTTGAAAATGTTTATAAATTCAAGTAATTTTTGAAGTTCAAGAATTTTTTTTAAATTCATAAATTTTAAGAAATTTGCAACCAATTTGAAAATTCTTTGAAACTCACCAATGTTTTTAATTCAAGATCTTCTCAAAAATTCTTTATTTTTAAAATTTACATTTTATTATTTTGCAAGTATTGTTTTTAAATTCACTAACATTTTTATTTACATAATAACATTATAATATTCTCTGTGTTTTTTGTCTGTTTCGCTTTTGCTCTGTTTTTTTCCTTCTATTCTCTGGACGGACCGAGGCCAACTGGGCTGACCAGCCAGCTAGCCCAAGAGAGCATCACACTCGTCTTCTTTCTCCTCATACACGTTTGGTCGTCGTTGCATGCCTAGCATGTGGGGCAAGATGTCTCAATTTCCTACTTGCTGCTTTAAATTGTCGGCGATTTGCATAGTGCAAAAATAGCTTGGTCATCCCCAATAGGAGGCAAGGAACAAGAGCGATTTCTCCCAATTGATTATTCCAACTGTTTGGTAGTGGTTTTTATTTTATTTTCTGTTATTTGTTTTGAGTATTTTTCTTTTTGTTTCTTTTCTTCCACCGGTATTCTTCATGTTTTTTATCTTATTTATTCATTTCCCTATTTATATTCTTTTTCTTTATTTGGAAAAATAGATTACATCTTTTAAAATTAAAGTATATTTTATAAAAATGCATGAATATATTTAAAATTCAGGAATGGTTTTCAAATTTGAGGACAACTTTTGAAAACATGACACTTATTTTATTTTTGCAAATTATCTCTAGACTAGAGAACATTTTAATGACATGAGATTTTTCAAAATTATTGAACATTGTTTAAAAATTTGTGAACATATTTTTATAATTTATTCTATTAAAATTCTAGTGTTCTTAAATTCCTTTTTTTACTGGCTCTTAAATTTGTTTTTCTTAGATGTTAAAATCAAGTTTTACTGCAACTGATTAGTTTAAGAAAATCGCTTGTAGGCCAGGCATCGTTTTGACGCACAGCACTTTCAGCCTAACGTAGCCCATTTTTATGTCGCCGGCTTACTTCCCCAGCAGCGCGCTTCCAAACCTTCACAGACTTCGTTCACTGGCAATCCACAATGACTTTTGGATGCTCGAACGCCTTGACGCCTAACCGGTGGAGGATTCGCAGTCCTCAAGTGTAACAAGTCTTGAGATCACGCAGACGGAAAGACTTGATGATGCCAAACACTCTTTGGGATTAGGGTGTTTAGGGCTTTGTCCTCATAAGGATTTCACTCTCAAACTCTTCGGAGGTGGGTTGCTCTCAACGATAAAAGCCGTGCACTAACTCTGAGCAGCGGGCTATTTATAGCCACTAGGAAACCCGACCTGATTTGTCCGAAATGACCCTGGGTCACTAAGGAACTGACACGTGTCACAACGGTCAGATTTCAAACACGCCGACCTTGACTTGGGCTGCAAGTAAAGCTGACTTATCCGACTCTGGATAAGATTTGCTCTCATTGTCTTCGCTCGAAGACATAGGATTTTGGTTGAGCATCACTTCAGTCACTCTGACTTTGTTCACTTGGACCCCACTTAATAGTGCGGTGCTTCCTATGACTCAACAAAAAAGAAAAGAAATAACGAAACAGCTAAGTCTTCGCGCTCCATAGTCTTCACTCAATGTCTTCTTCTGTCATAGTCTTGATGTGAATATCTTCACGCATTACCACCATTGTCTTCAATGTCTTTATACATTTTTAGGGGTCATCTCCGGTAGGTAAACCGAATCAAGGAGGGACTACTACCTGTGTTATCCTGCAATTCTCACAAACACATTACTCCCTCAACCACATTTGTCGTCAATACACCAAAACCAAACTAGGGGTGGCACTAGATGCACTTACAATCTCCCCCTTTTTGGTGATTGATGACAAACTGGTTGAAGTTTTCAACGGGGATATGAATATGTGAAATTGTAAAGGATGAGGTATTGTTTTCATAATTAGCAAAAGGCTCCCCCTGAAGATGTGCATATAAGTAATTTGCTTTTGGAATGCAAATGCACATGGCAGGTTCTACTTGTGGAGATCCTCTTCAACTTATGAAGACAATTCATCATGCATGATTCGATGTAACGAAGAATATGACATGCATAATGAAAAATGGACGTCTGCAAAAATGATTTAAGTGCGGAAGTTATCATCGCACATGCGGAATTTATCATCGCATCACAGAATAGCAAATAAGTAGCAGACGACCATCGAGTTTAAGTGTTACAACTCAGAGAACCAAATGTATCAAGAGCAAGAGTTGTAAACACTAGGCAAAATATATAAAGCAACCGCCCATATGAACCCGCTTGAAGACTATCAACTCATAGCTTCTCCCCTTTTGTCGATGGGACCAAAAGGGTTGAAGACATTGAGCCTCTACTCGTTTCCGGAAGGAGTAGGAGAAGATGCGGCTGGTGTCGAGGTTTGGCGGTGCGCAGACGAACTTGGAGCAGTGTTGATACGTGTTGGTGGTGGCGAAGTAGCATCATCTTGATCATCGATCACACGAGCATTCACGGTTGCAGCAGAAGAGGAGTACTCTGAGTCTTCAAGAGATGGAGTGCGCCGCAGTACAACATTTCTGGGCGGAGTGGAATCAAACCTGAATCTTTCTACGAAGCCATCGTCTTGAAGATCTTCCTCAGCACACATAAGCGTCAGCCCTTTCCATGTGCGTCGACAGGTTTCATGCGCGACAAAGGCATTCTTGGTTGCAAGGTTGCGAATGCGATTGACGTCAGTCATGAGGCTCTGCATCTGGCGCTTGAGCCAATCATGATGCTTATCCTGTTTCTGATGCAGGCCAACGAGAAGCTCTCGGTCATTGAGAACACGAGAACGCCTATGAGGCCGTTGAGCAATTGTGCTTTCAGTGGCTTCGGTTTGGGCACGGTGAGGTGTACGTGTAGTAACGGCCAACGGATAGACTCGAGTGGCAGCCAGCACACCTTCAATGGGCTGAGTGAAGCTCTGACGATCAACATTATGAAGATAAAGGGGCTCCTTGTCAGGCTCTGGATAGATGGCTTCAACAGACATATTGACATCAGGCAAGAAGACAATGTGATTGCGTGCAGATGGCTGATAGTTGAAAACAGTGTGAAGCTTGATCGGGGCGCATCATCCATGGAGCATAGAACTTCAAGCCAAAAATGTCAGATCCTGATGTAGCAAGTTGGCGGATGAAGAAATCTTGTGCATTGAAGCATTTGCCATGAAGAATATGGAAGACCAATGTCTTCATTGCACCTTCCAGCTTAGCCTGTGGAGAATGTCCTTTGATGGGCAGAGAGTTCGCCTAATGATGTGATAGATTGTGCGTGGCGGATACTCAAGGTCTTCAACAAAGAACTCCTTAGGATATTCTGCATCTTGAGGCAATGGCTTCATCATGCTTAGCATCTGGCTCATGTCGGGTTCTGACTTGTGAAAGATGCTCTCCAAAGCTGCAGTGTGAAGCTGACAACCAGGCTCATAGAGATCACCTGGAGTGGGCAGGCCAGTAAGCTCAATGACATCAAATGCTTTGGCTTCATGATGAACATTTCCTGTCATCCACTCAAGGACCCAAGTCTTTGGATCCCTGTTGTAGCCTCTTATATGAAGAGTGGCGTAGAATTGAAGCAGCAACTCTTCATTCCAGTGCTCCTTATCAGTGACAAAATGCAGTAAGCCAGCCTCTCTGAAGCAGTCGAGAGCTTCTTCTAAGCAGGGCAGGCCAGCTATGGCTTCAGTATCAAGACGCATATGCGGAAATATGCGACCTTGGTTGTACAGAATGCATGAATAATAGCTGCGCTGCTGATAACTCCAGAACCGATCAGATGAAATCTTGGGCTTGTTGTAGGGGTTCTTTTCGCTATCGAAGAAGGTGTTGTGTGCAATGAAGCCGTTGACATTGAAAGATCATGGCCGAAGTGGCGGTACACGGAAATCAAGCGATCTTGGCTTTGGCTTGAACACGAGGCACATGCTCGACATGGTAATCAAATTGAGGCCCACCAGCAGGTGGAGGAACCAAGATAGGCCATCTGACAGTGACAAGCTGGCCATAGTTGTATGCTTGCTCGATAGTATGTGGCCTTGGAGGCGGAGCAGAGCGATGGCATTGACTTGAGCTGCAGATTTGTGTCGGTGCGATATTGACTTCATCTCGCTTCATGGGCTTCATTGGCTTCATTGGCCATTGGTACATTGGCCACTGTAGGCTCCACATTGGCTTCGGCCATGAAAACGTCATTGGCTTCAGGAATGTCATTTGTGGCAGCCTCAGGATTCTCACCCTCCACTTGAGTAGCTGGAGGTTCTGGCATAGACTGGTTCTCTTCATGAACTTCTTCTTGAGTTGTAGGGGGAGTAGCAACATGATCTTCTTCTTGTGTTGCTCCGGCTGATGCAACCGGAGGGTCTTCAGCATCATTGGCTTCAGATACAGGGACCGTCACAGAAGGATTGTCTTCAGGGAACACTTGATGTGCCACTGAACTTGACAAGTTGGAGTCCTCTTCTGTGATGGTGGTCATGGAGACGGATGGCCTCTGGCCTCTGCGAAGCCGTTGGAATACGGGCGACGCCTTTGGTGACGGTGAGGTCTCCATGTAGTTGTCATCATTGGACATGGGGCTGATGACGGGCGCAGGTGATGGTTGGGGTGTACTTGGTGAGTCTTGATTTGGGGTTTCTTGCTGGGGGCGATCAGCCCACGATGCATCTTGTGAGATTGGCGTCAAAGGACGACCAATACTGATAAGCTCACTGTTCATTGGAACAGGCGATGATACCGTTGGGCGCTCGATCTGAGGAAGGACTTCATCATCTTCTACATTGTCTTGGGGACCAATGTCTTCAGTCGAAATGGGGTCAACGACTGGAACTTCTTGAGCTTCAGGAGCCTCTGTGGAAGCAGGCTCATGAACAATCATTTGACGTTCTTGGTTTGCAGACGGAGGGGGGACAAAAGCAAGGGGTTCAACAACAAGGGGCTCTGTGGGAGCAGCCCGATGTCTCTTCTTGGTTTTGTCTTCTTGGGGGGTGGTGCTTCATCAGTGGTGCTCTTGGTTTTGCGCTTTCTAGCATCGGCTTCAGCTGCCTTGGTTTTCTTCTGTTCTGAAGCCGCTGAAGGAGCCTTAGGCTTCGAGCCGCACATGCTGGCTGGGAAGACAATGTGAGGTTCTCCCTGCCTTGGTGCTTCAGTTGGGGCTTCAGTGGACTTCTTCTTTTGCTTTGCAGCCATCGAGGGGTCAATACCTGGACGCCCAAGAGCCTTGTGATACATCTCCAACGTATCTATAATTTATGAAGTATTCATGCTATTATTTCATCCATCTATGATGTTTTATAAGCATTTATATGTCATTTATATGATTTTTGGGACTAACCTATTAACCTAGAGCCCAGTGCTAGTTTCTGTTTTCTCCTTGTTTTAGTGTTTTACAGAAAAGGGATACCAAACGGAGTCCAAATGACGTGCCAATTTTTGAGGATTTTTTCTGGACCAAAAGAAGACCACGGAGCATCGGAGTTGGGCCAGAGGAGTCCCGGGCTGCCCACGAGACAGGGGGGCGCCCTCCTATCTCGTGGACAGCCCGGAGGCCCCCTTGACGTGAAACCAACACCAAAAAATCCTATAAATAACGAAACCTTCGGGAATTAACCTAGATCGGAAGTTCCGCCGCCGCAAGCCTCTGTAGCCACAAGAAATCAATCTAGGCCCTCTCCGGCAGGCTACCGGAGGGGGCCATCATCACCGGAGGCCATGGAGGAGGATCTCGGAGGGGCCATCATCTCCATGAAGGCCAAGGACCAGAGGGGGAAAGCCATGGAGGAGGAAGCACAAGGGGGAGAACCTCTCCTCCTCTCTCTTGGTGGCACCGGAGTGCCATTAGGAGGGGAATCATCGCCGCGGTGATCGTCTTCATCACCATCATCATCACCATCCTCATCTCTTTGACGCGGTCCACTCTCCCGCACCCCGCTGTAATCCCTACTTGAACATGGTGCTTTATGCCACATATTATGATCCAATGATGTGTTGCCATCCTATGATGTTTTGAGTAGATATCTTTTGTTTTTGGGTTGATCGATGATCTAGATTGGTATGAGTTGTATGTTTTACTTTGGTGCTGCCCTATGGTGCCCTCCGTGTCACGCAAGCGTGAGGGGTTCCCGCTGTAGGGTGTTGCAATACGTGCATGATTCACTTATAGTGGGTTGCGTGAGTGACTGAAACACAAACCCGTGTAAGGGGGTTGTTGCGTATGGGATAAAAGATGACTTGATGCTTCAATGCTATGGTTGGGTTTTACCTTAATGAATATTTAGTATTTGCGGATGCTTGCTAGAGTTCCAATCATAAGTGCATATGATCCAAGTATAGAAAGTATGTTAGCTTATGCCTCTCCCTCATATGAAACTGCAATAGTGATTACCGGTCTTGTTAACAATTGCCTAGGACAATTCCGCACACCGATCCACCATTATTCCACAGTATCTATTTGTATTATTTAGTATTATATTCTAACTTTATGATAACAGCACCTACTTTTATAGTTTAGCTCTCCGATATCATGCAAAGTTATCCTCTTCATACCCACAACACAGTTTTATTTCTTGCTTCTAGTTGGAAGCAAACGTTCGGTTCACGTAGAGTCGTATCAGTGGCACATAGGGCTTGAGATAATATTGATCTTACCTTTAGCTCCTTGTGGGTTCGACACTCCATACTTATCACTTCCACCTTTGGGAATTGCTACGATGATTCCCTGCACTTGGGGATTATCAAGCTCTTTTCTGGCGCCGTTGCCGGGGAGCAATAGCGTGGGGTTGATATTCCCGTGTGTGCTTGTTTGCTTTCTTTACATAGTAGATTTTGTTTTTCCTTTTTGTTTCTTTTTAGTTATGGGTGAAACATACAAAAAAAAATTAAAAAGACTGAAAATACCAAAAAAAATATTTACTTGCCTCACATGCCTAAAAAACGTTTTTCAAAAAGAGAAGTGATTGGAAAGTTATGCATTGAAGAAGTGAGGGTCGACCTTGAGCACTTGTGTTCATGCTCACAGAAACAATGTAGAATTTTTCATGGAAGTTTCTCTGTAAATAATTATCCCCTTGTATATATCCATTGTATTATAAAAATATTGTGCCAAGCTTTGGTTTTAGGATGATAAGATTGCTTGCTTACTTTGTGCAGAACAAAAACAGAAACTTTGGCTGTAGTGCATGAATTTACATTTTTTACTGGAAAGTCAAATGGGTCTGAAACTTTTTTCACATTACTTCTGTATAAATTGTTCAAGTTGTCAAACTTATTTCATAATTTTAGGAGTTACAGAAGTTTACTAAACTTCCAGATTACTACAGACTGTCCTGTTCTTGACAGATTCTGTTTTTCGTGTGTTGTTTGCTTATTTTGATGCATCTATGGCTAGTATGCAGGGTATGAACCATAGATAAGTTGGAATACAGTAGGTTTAACACCAATATAAACAAATAATGAGTTAATTACAGTACCTTGAAGTGGTAGTTTGCTTTATTACACTAACGGATCTCACAAGTTTTTGTTTAAGTTTCTGTGAATGAAGTGTTTGAAGAAGACCGCCGCAACCTTCTGTTCCTGAGGTCATGGCACCGAATGGCTCTCCTCTCCCCTCCTCTCCTCTCCCACCTGCTTCCACCTCACGTTGACCAACGATGGTGATCTCTAACCTAATTCACCATGGACGGCTTACTACATTGGGATTTCTCCCCCGGCCTTGCGGTTGCGGCTCAGGTGCGTCAACGTTTTGGTTCCTCGGTGCACTTCTCTCCCTCTGGTTCGCACATAGAGTTCTTCTTGGTGGCTCATTTCTCCTCGGCAAGTTTTCCCCTTAATGAAGATTCTGTGGCCATTGCTTTACAATGCTGCATTGGTGGGAACCCTTCGGGTCTCAACGTATTACATCTCTCTGGAAGAAGATATATGTTCTCTGTGGCCTCCAATAAGGTTGGACATTACATTTATGGTCTCAAGGACAGAATCTGGCCTGACTTTGTGTGCCATTTTAATCTATTTCGGCCCAATTCTAATGGCCATTTGGTACCTGATACTTTGTGGCATCTTGATGATCATATCACTGATGTGGCTGCTCGTTCACCGATGGCTTTTAAATCCAAATACAAGTTCACAGAGCAGGCTACTACTGATCAACCTTCTTCCTCTTTGGAGCTTGCAAAATTTGGTATTTTATCCAATGATGTAGGGGCATCTTCTCTTGATACCTCGCCAAAGACATCGCCGGCGACAAGACGGTCACCGGAGAGGACGCTGCATGATTCAAATCTTGGTCAACCATTAATTGCAAGCAATTACCCACTTGCCTCATCTGCGGGTATTACTTTTGGAAGTTTCCAACCTTGCAATATTGAGAGAATTAATCACATTAATTACAGATTCCAAGGTTATACATTCTATGAGAATGTCTGGGACAAAATTCCGAATTTTATGTTATTCCATATTCGTGATCAACGTCTTTTTGGATATTCGGATGCTCACCTTAAGACTATTTGGGCTTTGGACTCGATTCCTCCTATGGATTATATTCATGACAGGCTTAATTTGTGTTCCGCTTGCCACTCCTTGGGTCACCAGGCTGCTTCATGTCCGAATATTTCTTGCCCAGAATGTCTTAATGACATTTGCTCCTGTGCCCCCCCCCCCCGGTCCAACAGATTAACAACAATGGGCCTTCTCCTGTCTTCGGCCTATAGCATGGATTGCACTCTCGGGCTTGCTCTATATGCGGTTCTAATAGGCATATCATTTTTGAGTGCCCAGCTTACCTCAAGTGTGATCGGTGTTTCTTCTTGGGCCACACTAGGCATGATTGCTTCGCTCCTACTGCCAAACAATATTTCTGGCGGCCCAAAGATGGCAAGGCCCCGATGATTGGTAAATCAACCGCAACTTTTGGTCCGGATATTTCTATGAAAGGCAAGGCTCCCATTTTTATTGATCCTGAGACGCAATTGGCATCCAAAAATATTTCTGATACAGCCACGTTGGGAAACGATGCTCTAATTGATTCTCGTCCGTTCAAATCAACCTCTGATGGGATTCTTTCCACATATCAGCATTTACTCATCTCACCTGCCTATCGACCCCCCTCTCTGCACGCTCGATCTGCTACCGTCCATCGCCCTAGTTCTCGTAGGCTGTGCCACGTGGCCTCATCCAACAACGAAAGACGGCGCTCCAAAAAAGAGATTTGGGTTCCCAAGCCATCCCGGCTGCCTGCCGATACGCATTCCTCCTCGCCCTGCGTGCCCTCCTCTGCTCCTCTGCAGACTCCTCCGCCACCAACAATGGCAAACTTCCCCGTTAACATCGTCCCCTACCTCCCTTGAGGCATGACGGTGGAGCTCGGTCCGCTTTGATCGGAAGGTGCGGAGTGACATGGTGGTCAGCAGTACCTCCTCTCCGCCATGATTTCTTCGCAATCGCGAAGCCAGCGAGTTCATCCCGCAGCATCAGAAAGCAGCTCTCAGGGATACTATCCAAGGTTTGCTCCATGAATCCCATTTCTTCCCCACTGAGGTCGAAGATCATCCATTAGGGATTGGCATTTTTGGATTTGATGACTCTTTGATCCGTGATTCTGTTGTGGGCACCACGTTTGAGCTAGATGAGTTTCAAGCAGAGGAACATACTGTTATCTCGTTTGTCCCCCATGATGCTGCGTTAAACATGCGTCTCACCACGTTTGGGCCTGAGATTTGGATTCTATATGTTGGGTTCCCGTATGATTATCAAACTCAGCATTATTTGCACAAGTCTGTGGATACTTTTGGTACTCTGATTGAGTGGCATAACCCACGAGGTGACAGAAGGTTTGTTCTCCTAAAAGCTAGGGTCATCCATCTTCGATTGGTTCCTAAAAGTATTGTCATGAGGCAGATTGGGGGGGCTCGTCACTGCTGGACGGTTGCGGTCACCATGCTGCGTAGCAGCGACTGGAATGCTCACTTACCAGAAGTGCCGCCGGCCGGAGAAGATCCCCCTCCAGATGATGGTGTCCCTCATCGCATAGTTTGCTTGTTTTCTAGTTTCTATGGCTTATATTTCTCAATATAAATTGTAGAAATGATATTTTACAGTAGGCATTATGTGAAAACATTTATGAACCTTGTCTTTTACAGTACCAAAGTGCATGGTTTACTCTTTATCATACTAACCTATCTCACGAAGTTCCATTAAGTTTTGTGTGATTGAAGTTTTCAAGTTTTGGGTGAGATATCGATATGAGGAGAATAAGGAGTGGAAAGACCCTAAGCTTGGGGATGCCCAAGGCACCCCAAGGTAATATTCAAGGAAGACTCAAGCGCCTAAGCTTGGGGATGCCCGGAAGGCATCCCTCTTTCGCCTTCAAAACTATCGGTATACGTTACTCGGAGCTATATTTTTATTCGTCACATGATATGTGTTTTGCTTGGAGCATCATTTTATTTTGTTAGTATTTGCTTTCTGTTATTTAGAATAGTGTTTTGCATCTTTAGTTTCAATAAAAATGTCAAGGATAGCCTTTACCATGCTTATTTGCTAGTATACATGTTGCTGTTTGAAAACATAAAGTTTACCGCTGTTGCAAAAATTCCCTAGAAAAGTCAGAGAATGATATAAGGTTGAAACTTTTGGCATGTTCAGCTCTGATAAATCTTCTACATCGTAGTATTTTTCTCATAATTTTTGGAGTTAGAGAAGTATGATGAATCTTGCATTCTTTATAGACTATACTGTTTTGGCAGATTGCTGTTATAGTTGCATTGTTTGCATATGTTTGCTTGTTTAATGATTCTAGTTTAGGATAGGAGCATTAGATATGAAGAGAAATTTAGTATGCAATGTTGAATAATAATTTTAGTGTTTTGTTACAGTAGAAAATGATAAGGTTCTGCATTGGTTTATACTGACCTATCTCACGAGTTCTTGTTGAGTTTGGTGTGGATGAAGCTTTTGATAAAAAGAGAAACCATGATATGAGAGGAATTAAGGAGATATAAAAGTTCAAGCTTGGGGATTCCCAAGGCACCCCAAGATAATATTCCAAGAAGTCTCAAGCATCCAAGCTTGGGGATGCCCCATTAGGCATCCCACCTTTCTTCTTCAGCAACTATCGGTTAGTATCGGTTGAGCCTAAGTTTTTGCTTCTTCACCTGAGTTGTGCTATCCTTGCAATGTCATTTTATTTTGTTTTACTTACTCTTTGAATAAAATCATTGGATCTGAATTATTGAATTGAAAAAAAGGGACCCTCCCATGGCTAGTTAATTATTTGACTACTCAGTGTCCTTCACTCACATCTTTTGGAGTAGTTTGTCATTTACTCATGTGCTTCATGTATATCCTATGAGTAAATGGGGGAATGAATTGAATGTCATAAATCTGAATTTTTATATGTTTCATATGCTTATAACATGGTTAGTGATGACTTCACACATAGAAAGTATGAGGCATAAAAGTTATTGAGAGTTGGCAAACATAGTTTTGGTCATCGTTGCAATTAATAGGAAGTAATAAGGAAAGAGAGGTTCACATACAAATATATTATCTTGGACATCTTTTATGATTTTGAAGCACTCATTAAGTATGACATGCTAAAAGAGTTGACGTTGGACAAGGAAGACAACGTAATTGTTTATGTTTTTTGACATCTCAGTTAAAGTATATTGTCATTGACCTTCCAAACATGCTGAGCTTGCCTTTCCCCCTCATGCTAGCCAAAATTCCTTGCACCAAGTAGAGATACTACTTGTGCTTCCAAATACCCGTAAACCCAGTTTTTCCATGAGAGTCCACCATACCTACCTATGGATTGAGTAAGATCCTTCAAGTAAGTTGTCATCTGTGCAAGCAATAAAAATTGCTCTCTAAATATGTATGACTTATTAGTGCAGAGAAAATAAGCTTTGTACGATCTTGTTGTGGAAGTAATAAAAGCGACGGACTACATAATAAAGGTCCACATACAAGGGGCAATATAAAGTGACGTTCTTTTGCATTAAGATTTTGTGCATCAACCCTAAATGTGCATGACAACCTCTGCTTCCCTCTGCGAAGGGCCTATCTTTTACTTTATGTTTTTACCTTATGCTTGAGTCAAGGTGATCCTCACCTTTCCCTTTTTCATGTTATCCTTTGGCAAGCTCTTCGTGTTTGAAAGATCATGATATATATATCCAATTGGATGTAAGTTAGCATGGGCTATTATTGTTGACATCACCTAAAGGTGAATACGTTGGGAGGCAACACAATAAGCCCCTATCTTTCTCGGTGTCCGGCTGAAATTCCATAACCACAAGTATTGCGTGAGTGTTAGCAATTGTAGAAGACTATATGATAGTTGAGTATGTGGACTTGCTGAAAAGCTCTATTTTTGACTCTTTCTGATGTTATGATAAATTGCAATTGCTTCAATGACTGAGATTATAGTTTGTTAGTTCTCAATGAAGTTTCTGAACCATACTTGACATTGTGAATAGATTGTTACTTGATCATGAAAAGTTTTATGAGATAAGCTACTATTATTACACACATTGATGCTAGAAAAGGTGATTGAAATTATCTTTGATCAAACTTGTGCACCTGCTAGCATTCACACTTCATAAATTATTTCTTTTATCATTTACCTACTCGAGGACGAGCAGGAATTAAGCTTGGGGATGCTGATACGTCTCCAACGTATCTATAATTTATGAAGTATCCATGCTATTATTTCATCCATCTATGGTGTTTTATAAGCATTTATATGTCATTTTATATGATTTTTGGGACTAACCTATTAACCTAGAGCCCAGTGCCAGTTGCTATTTTCTCCTTGTTTTAGTGTTTTACAGAAAAAGGATACCAAACGGAGTCCAAATGACGTGCCAATTTTTGAGGATTTTTTATGCACCAAAAGAAGACCACGGAGCATCGGAGTTGGGCCAGAGGAGTCCCGGGCTGCCCATGAGACAGGCGCCCCCACAGAGGCGCCCTCTATCTCGTGGACAGCTCGAGGCCCCTTGACGTGAAACCAACGCCAAAAATTCCTATAAATACTGAAACCTTCGGGAATTAACCTAGATCGGAAGTTCTGCCGTCGCAAGCCTCTGTAGCCACGAGAAATCAATCTAGGCCCTCTCCGGCAGGCTGCCGGAGGGGGCCATCATCACCGGTGGCCATGGAGGAGGATCTCGGAGGGGCCATCATCTCCATGAAGGCCAAGGACCAGAGGGGGAAAGTCATGGAGGAGGAAGCACAAGGGGGAGAACCTCTCCTCCTCTCTCTTGGTGGCACCAGAGTGCCATCGAGAGGGGAATCATCGCCGCGGTGATCGTCTTCATCAACATCACCATCATCATCACCATCCTCATCTTTTTTACGCGGTCCAATCTCCCAAGACCCCACCTGTAATCCCTACTTGAATATGGTGCTTTATGCCACATATTATGATCCAATGATGTGTTGCCATCCTATGATGTTTTGAGTAGATATCTTTTGGCTTTGGGTTGATTGATGATCTAGATTGGTATGAGTTGTATGTTTTACTTTGGTGTTGTCCTATGGTGCCTTCCGTGTCGCGCAAGTGTGAGGGGTTCCCGCTGTAGTGTGTTGCAATACGTGCATGATTCACTTATAGTGGGTTGCGTGAGTGACTAAAACACAAACCCAAGTAAGGGGGTTGTTGCGTATGGGATAAAAGAGGACTTGAGGCTTTAATGCTATGGTTGGGTTTTACCTTAATGAATCTTTAGTATTTGCGGATGCTTGCTAGAGTTCCAATCATAAGTGCATATGATCCAAGTAGAGAAAGTATGTTAGCTTATGCCTCTCCCTCATATGAAACTGCAATAGTGATTATCGGTCTTGTTAACAATTACCTAGGACAATTCCGCACACCGATCCACCATTATTCCACACTCACTATTTATATTATTTAGTATTATATTCTAACTTTATGATAACAGCACCTACTTTTATATTTTAGCTCTCCGATATCATGCAAAGTTATCCTCTTCATACCCACAATACAGTTTTATTTCTTGCTTCTAGTTGGAAGCAAAGCGTTGATCTGCGTGAGAGTCGTATCGATTGGCGAGATAGGGCTTGAGAGAATATTGATCTTTCCTTTAGCTCCTTGTGGGTTCGACACTCTATACTTATCACTTCCACCTTTGGGAATTGCTATGATGATTCCCTGCACTTGGGGATTATCACCTTGCGCTTCTCTGCTTCACTGTACGCTTGAACGCACTTAGCAGCAAGGGCTTTCATGCGCTCTCTTGAGCCTTTGGCTTCTTCACGTTTCTTGCGAAACGCCTCCTTGAGGTCATTGAGCATCACCTTGAATTTCTGGACATCAGCCACACTCAGCTTGGCTACATGCTTCTTGAACTGTTCCTTCTCAAAATCAATCTTATTCTTCAGTTCAACGATTCGCTGAGCCAGAGCCAGCTCAGGAGCAATGGCGCCTTGAAAGGAGACGCTGATGCCAATGGGGAGTTGAAGATCATCAAAGCTGAGTTCTTGATTGTCGAACCATTCATCAATGAAAGTGTGCAGTATATTCACATCGAAGAGGGGCAGATCATTGAAGATCTCTGCCTCTTGCTTGCTCTTGATCAGCTGCTCAAGGGCATCATTGCCAAACTCTTCATCGAAGACAAGTCAATGGCTTCAGTTCGTTCCTCGAAACGGCGGCGGTGTCGATGCATGACTCGATTCTTTGAACAGTGTCTTCTGTGGCTTCTCACGCCTCTTGGAGATGCGAGAGATCTTCACAAGTATTCTTGGGAGCGGGAGGGGCAGTTGCGGTGGCTTTACATGTGAAGCTTTTGGAGCAGCAGATGACTTGAAGCTTTAGTCTTCGTTTGCTTCTGCGGCTTTGGGGTAGGAGCAGGAGCTTCATCTATGTCAGCATCATCATCAGAATGATCCACTTTAGCTCGTTTAATGGCAATGTAAGAGAGGAGGCCTTCGAAGTTATAGAAGCGGCCGATCATGATTTCGTTTGCTTCGCAGGTCCCATCATTCCGAGGACCAGATGGACCAGGATTGAAGTCACAGCCAAATTCCTTCTTGTTCTTAGCAGCAGACTCTTTTGTGAACTGATAGTTGCACTTGAAAAGATTGTCTTCACGACACCAGAGTAGTGAAGAAGGGTCAGCATTTTCAGGCTGTGGTCCACGGACCATGCGAGGGTAGAACTTCTGAGCAATAGCTTCAGACTTGGTCTGTGGTTGAAGCTTCTTGTACAGAATATCACCCCAAGGGCGCTTGATTGCATTCTTTTCTGCATATTCCTTGGTGACAAACCTGTATTTGAACCATTGCTCGGCCCAGTATCTTCGAATCCATTGGATCCGAGATTTGCGCTGACCATAACTCTCTTCAGGATCGGTTTTGTACATTTCATATACATCTTCGGGCAGATCTATGGAAGTATTGCCACGGCGCTGTCTGCCACCCTTCCGTGCAGACTTCTCAGAAGCCATAAATTTCAGACTGAATGGCTTCAAGGTGGTCAAAGGCTTCTGACGACTGGATTGACAGGAACTGGCTTCGGGAGAGTTGATGTGATGCTGTAAGAATTCTGCAAACGAATGCATGATGACCCACAAGTATAGGGGATGGCAACAGTTTTCGAGGGTAGAGTATTCAACCCAAATTTGTTGATTCGACACAAGGGGAGCCAAAGAATATTCTCAAGTATTAGCAGCTGAGTTGTCAATTCAACCACACCTGGATACATAGTATCTGCAGCAAAGTGTTTAGTAGCAAAGTAATATGATAGTGGTGGCAATGGTAACAAAAGTAAAGACAGCAAAAGTAATGTTTTTGGTATTTTTGTAGTGATTGTAATAGTAGCAACGGAAAAGTAAATAAGCGTAAACCAAGATATGGAAAAACTCGTAGGCATCGGATCAATGATGGATAATTATGCTTGGGATGTGGTTCATCATGTAGCAGTCATAACATAGGGTGACACGTAACTAGCTCCAGTTCATCAATATAATGTAGGCATGTATTCCGTATGTAGTCATACGTGCTTACGGAAAAGAACTTGCATGACATCTTTTGTCCTACCCTCCCATGGCAGCGGGGTCTGATGACCCACATGTATAGGGGATCTATCGTAGTCCTTTCGATAAGTAAGAGTGTCGAACCCAACGAGGGAAGCGAAGGAAATGATAAGCGGTTTTCAGCAAGGTATTCTCTTGCAAGTACTGAAATAAGTGGTAACAGATAGTTTTGTGATAAGATAAATTGTAACGAGCAACAAGTAACAAAAGTAAATAAAGTGCAGCAAGGTGGCCCAATCCTTTTTGTAGCAAAGGACAAGCCTGGACAAACTCTTATATAGAGAAAAGCGCTCCCGAGGACACATGGGAATTATCGTCAAGCTAGTTTTCATCATGTTCATATGTTTCGCATTCGGTACTTTGATAATTTGATATGTGGGTGGACCGGTGTGTAACACCCACGATGCGGCTATATCTCCCACGTGTTGAGGCACGACTTGGAGGCATAACCGCATGGTGGTTTTGTCGCGAGAAGGGTCATCTTCACACAATCCCATGTAATGAACAAGAATGGGATAAAGAGTTGGCTTACAGCCGCCACTTCACACAATACATAAATTAAACATACATCATTCAGAGTACAATCAAGGTCCGACTATGGAACCAAAATGAAAGAAGACAACCCCAAATGCTAGATCCCCGATCGTCCCAACTGGGCTCCACTACTGATCATCAGGGAACGAAACATAGTAACAACCAAGTTCCTCATCGAACTCCCACTTGAGCTCGGTTGCGTCACCTGCACTGGTATCGTCGGCACCTGCAACTATTTTGGAAGTATTGGTGAGTCACGAGGACTCACCAGTCTCACACCCGCGAGATCAAGACTACTTAAGCTTATGGGTAGGAAAGGGGTAATGAGGTGGAGCTGCAGCAAGCACTAAGCATATATGGTGGCTAACATACGCAAATAAGAGCAACAAGTAACAAAAGTAAATAAAGTGCAGCAAGGTGGCCCAATCCTTTTTGTAGCAAGACAAGCCTGGACAAACTCTTATAATAGGAAAAGCGCTCCCGAGGACACATGGGAATATCGTCAAGCTAGTTTTCATCACGCTCATATGAGTCGCGTTCGGTACTTTGATAATTTGATATGTGGGTGGACCGGTGCTTGGGTGCTGTTCTTACTTGAACAGACATCCCACTTATGATTAACCTCTATTGCAAGCATCCGCAACTACAACAAAAGTAATAAGGTAAACCTAACCATAGCATGAAACATATGGACCCAAATCAGCCCCTTAGGAAGCAACGCATAAACTAGGGTTTAAGCTTCTATCACTCTAGCAACCCATCATCTACTTATTACTTCCCAATGCCTTCCTCTAGGCCCAAATAATGGTGAAGTGTTATGTAGCCGACGTTCACATAACAGCACTAGAGGTTAGACAACATACATCTTATCAAAATATCGAACGAATACCAAATTCACATGACTACTAATAGCAAGACTTCTCCCTTGTCCTCAGGAACAAACGTAACTACTCACAAAGCATATTCATGTTCATAATTAGAGGGGTAATAATATGCATATAGGATCTGAACAAATGATCTTCCACCAAATAAACCAACTAGCATCAACTACAAAGAGTAATCAACACTACTAGCAACCTACTAGCACCAATCCCGGACTTGGGGACAAGAATTGGATACAAGAGATGAACTAGGGTTTGGAGATGAGATGGTGCTGATGAAGATGTTGATGGAGATTGCCCTCTCCCGAGGAGAGGCGTTGAGTGATGACGATGGTGATCATTTCCCTCCCGAGGGAAGTGTCCCCGGCAGAAAAGCTCACGAGCCCCTAGATTGGTTCCGCCATGGTTCCGCTTTGGCGGCGGAGTCTCGTCGAAAGGTTCTCTTCTGTTTTTCCTCATCAAAAGACTTCATATGTGAGAAAATGGATGTCGGAGAGCCACCAGGGGGCCCACGAGGTAGGGGGCGCTCGAGGAGGCGCCCCACCCTCGTGAGCAGGTGTGGGCCCCTGGCCTTCATCTTTAGCGGACGATTTTTCTTTATTTATTCTAAGGTATTCCGTGGAGTTTCAGGACTTTTGAGTTGTGCGAATAGTCCTTCAATATTTACTCCTTTTCCAAACGAATTCCAGTGCGGCATTCTCCCTCTTCATGTAAACCTTGCAAAACAAGAGAGAATAGCCATAAGTATTGTGACATAACGTGAAATAATAGCCCATAATGCAATAAATATTGACATAAAAGCATGATGCAAAATGGACGTATCAACTCCCCCAAGCGTAGACCTCGCTTGTCCTCAAGCGAAAAGCCGATAAGAATAAATATGTCCTCATGTTTAGAGGTAGAGGCCGATAAAACAAAATACGGACATGAAGGCATCATGATTATTTCATAACAGCAACATAAATAGATTTTGTCATATGATTACTCATGTTCAAGTAATGACCCATTCACAAAGCCAAAGCATGAATCAGAAACATTATTGGGCACTAACAATTATAATCTCAGTCATTGAAGCAATTGCAATTTGTCATAACATCGGAAAGAGTCTATGTCCAGAGCTTAAAAGCAAGTCCACATACTCAACTATCATGTAGTCCTTCATAACTGCTAGCACTCACGCGATACTTGTGGTTACGGAGTTTTAATCGGACACAGAGAAAAATAGGGGCTTATAGTTTTACCCCCACAACCTTTTACCTCAAGGGTAATGTCAACAATAATAATTCATGCTCCCCCACATCCAATTAGATATGTATATCATACTCTTTCCAACGTGCTGAGCTTGCCAAAGGACAAAATGAAAAGGAAGGGTGAAGATCACCGTGACTCTTGCAATAGGTAGAGGATAATAATAAAAGGTAGGCCCTTCACAGAGGGAAGCAGAGGTTGCCATGCGCTTTTATGGTTGGATGCACAAAATCTTAATGCAAAAGAACATCACTTTATATAGCCCCTTGTATGTGAACCTTTATTATGCAGTCCGTCGCTTTTATTGCGTCCACAACAAGTTCGTACAAAGCTTATTTCTCTGCACTAATAAGTCATGCATATTTAGAGAGCAATTTTTATTGCTTGCACCGATGACAACTTACTTGAAGGATCATACTCAATCCATAGGTAGATAGATATGGTGGACTCTCCTGGCTAAACTGGTTTAGGGGTATTTGCAAGCACAAGTAGTATCTCTACTTGGTGCTGAGAATTTGGCTAGCATGAGGGGGAAAGGCAAGCTCAACATGTTAGAGGATCCATGACAACATACTTTATCTCATATACAAGAAAACATAACTCATTATGTTGTCTTCCTTGTCCAACATCAACTCTTTAGCATGTCATATTTTAATGAGTGCTCCCAATCATAAAAGATGTCAATGATAATATATCTATATGTGAAACCTCTCTCTCCTTATTACTTCCTATTAATTGCAACAATGACCAAAGCTATATTTGCCAACTCCCAACAATTTTTAATCATCATACTCTTTCTATGTGGAGTCATCACTTTCACTAAGATCAATATGAACTCTTTGATTCTTTTTATTCTTTTTCCTCTAATCACCCAAGATCATGGCAAAATACCCAAGCCCTTGACTCAACACTAATCTTTATTATATAGCTCACGGACTCGATTACAAAGAAAGATCATAAAGCAAAACTCAAAACTAGATCATGCCACGACTTTATTCTACTAAATCAAGATACTACTAATAGGATTGAACTAAGAAAAACTGTAAAGATAGGAGTTGTGATGGTGATACGATACCGGGGCACCTCCCCCAAGCTTGGCAGTTGCCAAGGGGAGTGCCCATACCCATGTGATTATATCTCCTTCTTTGTCATTTGGCGTAATATTCTTGGCGATGATTCCCCTCAGAATACGATTCTCCTCCTCGAGCTTATTGACTTGCTGCTTGAGGTCCATTATTTCCTTGCGGAGCTTCCCTGTAACGGCTAAAGCTCCTTGCACCCAAGGGTGTTGCATAGCTGCTGGAGAACAAGAGACACTCCTCCTCATATTTTCATAGGAAAGAAATTTAACATTGGAAGGGATAACCGAGTTTGGAATAGCTGAGCTCTGTAGTTCCCCCATCGTAAACCCAGCTCGGAGACGAGAGGTAACTTCTTGATCTTCCATGGCATCTACTCTCATCAGGTCAGCTTCCATATCTTGCTCCATTGCAGGCCCAAAGTGGTCAGCGTCGCTGTTTGCCCTTGGTTCTGGTGCCGGGTTAGATACTCGACTCTCCCCGACTGACTCTTGAGAAGACATCTTGCTTTAATCTGCAGCAACAACAGCTCGAAACGAAAACAGAAGATATTTGCGTGATACGGGAGTCAAAACCTTCGGGAGAATATATAATGAATTTTTACCGACCAAAATACGTATCGTGCAAGAAAACGGAGTCCGGAGGGCACACGAGGTGCTCACGAGGCAGGGGGGCGCCCGAGGTAGGCGCGCCCTCCACCTCGTGGAGGCCTCGTGTCCTCCCCGGACTGCTACTTATTTTTCTATTTTTCTAAATATTCCAAAACGGAGAAATATTGCCTTAAAAATTATTTTGGAGTCGGTTTACTTACCGTACCACATACCTATTCCTTTTCGAAGTCTGGAACGTTCTGGAAAGTGTCCTTTATGTACTCCTCCGGGGTCACGGTTTCAATAATATTAGTGTTTGATCCTTTTGTCACGGTTTCAATATTAGTGTTTATGACAAAAGGATTACCTGAGATATAGTGTTTGATCCTTTGACCGTTTACCACCTTCGGATTTGTGCCTGCGAAGTTGTTAATTTTTATGGCACCGGAACGATAGACCTCCTCGATAACGTAGGGACCTTCCCATTTAGAGAGAAGTTTTCATGCAAAAAATCTTAAACGAGAGTTGTATAACAATACATAATCACCGACATTAAACTCACGCTTTTGTATCCTTTTGTCATGCCATCTTTTAACTATTTCTTTAAACAACTTGGCATTTTCATAAGCTTGGGCTCTCCATTCATCAAGTGAGCTAATATCAAATAACCTCTTCTCACTAGCAAGTTTGAAATCATAGTTGAGCTCTTTAATAGCCCAATAGGCCTTATGTTCTAACTCGAGAGGTAAGTGAAAAGCTTTTCCATAGACCATTTTGTAAGGAGACATACCCATAGGATTTTTATAAGCAGTTCTATAGGCCCATAATGCATCATCAAGTTTCTTGGACCAATTATTTCTAGACCTGTTGATAGTCTTTTGTAAAATTAATTTGAGCTTCCTATTGCTCAATTCTACTTGACCACTAGACTGCGGGTGATAAGGAGATGCAATTCTATGATTAACGTCATATTTACTAAGCATCTTACGGAAAGCACCATGAATAAAGTGTGAACCACCATCAGTCATTAAATATCTAGGGACTCCAAACCTCGGAAAATAACTTCCTTAAGCATTTTAATAGAAGTGTTATGATCAGCACTACTAGTTGGAATAGCTTCCACCCACTTAGTAACGTAATCAACAACAACTAGAATATGAGTATAACCATTAGAGGCAGGAAAAGGTCCCATATAATCAAAGCCCCAAACATCAAATGGCTCAATAACAAGCGAATAATTCATAGGCATTTCTTGACGTCTACTGATATTACCAATTCTTTGACATTCATCGCAAGACAAAACAAACTTACGGGCATCCTTGAAGATAGTAGGCCAATAAAAACCGGATTGCAATACCTTATGTGCAGTTCTATCTCCAGTGTGATGTCCTCCATAAGCTTCGGAGTGACACTTGCGTAGGATCTATTCCTGTTCAAGCTCAGGTACACAACGTCTAATGACACCATCTACTCCTTTATAAAGATGTGGTTCATCCCAAAAGTAATGTCGCAAGTCATAGAAAAACTTTTTCTTTTGCTGGTATGTGAAGCTAGGTGGTATAAATTTAGCAACAATATAATTAGCATAATCAGCATACCAAGGAGTGCTACGAGAAGTACTTATAACATTCAGTTGCTCATCAGGAAAGCTATCATCAATAGGTAGTGGGTCATCATGAACATTCTCTAGCCTAGACAAGTTGTCGGCAATGGGGTTCTCAGCTCCCTTTCTATCAACAATATGTAAATCAAATTCTTGAAGCAGGAGAACCCATCTAATAAGTCTAGGTTTTGCATCCTTCTTTTCCATAAGATATTTAATAGCAGCATGATCAGTGTGAATAGTAACTTTGGAATCAACAATATAAGGTCTAAACTTATCGCAAGCAAACACCACTGCTAAAAATTCCTTTTCGGTAGTAGCATAATTTCTTTGAGCATTGTCTAGAGTCTTACTAGCATAATGGATAACATTTAATTTCTTATCAACTCTTTTCCCTAGAACAGCACCTACAGCATAATCACTAGCATCACACATAATTTCAAAGGCTAAATTCCAATCAAGTGGCTGAACAAAAGGTGGAGAGACTAATGCTTTCTTAAGTATTTCAAATGCTTCTACACAATCATCATCAAAGACAAATGGTACATCTTTTTGTAAGAAATTAGTCAGAGGCCGAGAGATTTTTGAGAAGTCCTTAATGAACCTCCTATAAAATCCGGCGTGACCAAGGAAACTTCTTATACCTTTGATGTCCTTTGGACATGGCATCTTTTCAATAGCATCAACCTTGGCTTTATCAACTTCAATACCTCTTTCGAAACTTTGTGCCCCAAGACAATACCTTCATTAACCATAAAGTGGCATTTTTCCCAATTCAAGACAAGATTAGTTTCTTCACATCTCTGCAAAACTCGATCAAGATTGCTCAAGCAATCATCAAAAGAGGAACCATAGACGGAAATGTCGTCCATGAAAACCTCACAAATCTTTTCACAAAAGTCAGAGAATATAGCCATCATGCATCTTTGAAAGGTAGCAGGTGCATTACATAAACCAAAAGGCATACGTCTATAAGCAAAAGTACCAAAAGGGCATGTAAAAGTAGTCTTTGATTGATCTTTAGCCGACACATGTATTTGAGAGAAACCAGAATAACCATCTAGAAAGCAATAATGTGTATGTTTGCATAGTCTTTCTAGCATTTTATCAATAAAAGGTAAAGGGTAATGATCTTTCTTAGTAGCTTTATTTAATTTGCGGATATCAATTACCATCCTATAACCTGTGATAATTCTTTGCGGAATCAATTCATCTTTATCATTAGGGACAACAGTAATACCTCCCTTCTTAGGGACACAATGGACAGGACTTACCCACTGACTATCAGCAATGGGATAAATTATATCTGCCTCTAGGAGCTTGAGTATTTCTTTTCTTACAACTTCTTTCATTTTAGGATTCAAACGTCGTTGAGGATCACGAACTGGGTTGGCATCCGCTTCCAAATTTATTTTATGTTGACATAGAGTGGGACTGATGCCCTTAAGATCATCCAGTATACCCAATAGCAGGGACGGTGCTTCTTGAGTTTTCAATAATCTTTCCTCTTCATGCTCTGAAAGGTTATCACTAATAATAACAGGATATATTTTCTTTTCATCAAGATAAGCATATTTAAGATTATCAGGCAACGGTTTAAGCTCAAAAACGGGATCACCCTTGGTGGAGGAGGATCCCTAGGATTTCAACAGGCAAATTATGTTGTAGAATAGGTTCCTGTTTAAAGAATACTTCATCTATTTCCCTTCTTTCATACATGAACATCTCATTTTCATGGTCTAGCAAATAGTGTTCCAAAGGATCACTAGGAGGTACGGCAATAGAAGCAAGACCAATAATTTCATCCTTACTAGGCAATTCTTCCTCACGATTGTTTTTACTAAATTTAGAGAAATTAAACTCATGAACCATATCATCCAAGCCAACAGTAACAACATTCTTTTCGCAGTCTATCGTAGCATTAACAGTACGCAAGAAGGGTCTACCAAAAATAATGGGACAAAAGCTATCTTGTGGAGAACCAAGAACAAGAAAATCAGCAGGATATTTGTTTTTCCCACATAAGACTTCAACATCTCTAACAATTCCCGTTGGAGATATAGTATCTCTATTTGCAAGTTTAATTGTAACATCAATATCTTCTAACTCAGGTGGTCCGATATCATGCATATTTTCTTTATATAAGTCAATGGGTATAACACTAGCACTAGCACCCATATCACACAAGCCATGATAACAATGATCTCCTATTTTAACAGAAATAACAGGCACGCCTACCACAGGTCTATGCTTATCTTTAACACAAGGTTTAGCAATTCTAGCAGTTTCACCCTGGAATTGAATAACATGCCCATCGATATTATCAGACAAGAGATCTTTAACAATGGCAATATTAGGTTCTACTTTGACTTGTTCAGGAGGTGTATAAGTTCTAATATTGCTTTTACGAACAACAGTTGAAGCTTTAGCATGATCCTTCATTCTAACAGGGAAAGGGGGTTTCTCAACATAAGAAGTAGGAACAATAGTGTTGCAAATATGCTCTAAGGCAATAATAAATTAGTTATTATTATTATATTTCCTTGTTCATGATAATCGTTTATTATCCATGCTATAATTGTATTGATGGGAAACTCAGATACATGTGTGGATACATAGACAACACCATGTCCCTAGTAAGCCTCTAGTTGACTAGCTCGTTGATCAATAGATGGTTACGGTTTCACGACCATGGACATTGGATGTCGTTGATAACGGGATCACATCATTACGAGAATGATGTGATGGACAAGACCCAATCCTAAGCCTAGCATAAAGATCGTGTAGTTAGGTATGCTAAAGCTTTTCTAATGTCAAGTATCATTTCCTCGCACCATGAGATTGTGCAACTCCGGATACCGTGAGAATGCTTTGGGTGTAACAAAGCGTCACAACGAATCGGGTGGCTATAAAGGTACACTACGGGTATCTCCGAAAGTGTCCATTGGGTTGTACGAATCGAGACTGGGATTTGTCACTCCGTGACGGAGAGGTATCTCTGGGCCCACTCGGTAGGACATCATCATAATGTGCACAATGTGACCAAGGAGTTGATCACGGGATGATGTGTTATGGAGCGAGTAAAGGGACTTGCCGTAACGTAGATTGAACAAGGTATCGGCATACCGACGATCGAATCTCGAGCAAGTACAATACCGCTAGACAAAGGGAATTGTATACGGATTGATTGAGTCCTTGACATCGTGGTTCATCCGATGAGATCATCGTGGAACATGTGGGAGCCAACATGGGTATCCAGATCCGCTGTTGGTTATTGACCGGAGAATTTCTCGGTCATGTTCGATGGTTCCCGAACCCGTAGGGTCTACACTTAAGGTTTGATGACGCTAGGGTTATAGGAATAGATATACGTGGTTACCGAATGTTGTTCGGAGTCCCGGATGAGATCCCGGACGTCACGAGGAGTTCCGGAATGGTCCGGAGGTAAAGATTTATATATATGAAGTCTTATTTTGGTCGCCGGAAAAGTTTCACGCATTATCGGTATTGTACCGGGAGTGCCGAAAGGGGTTCGGGGGTCCACCGGGGTCCACACCTGCCCTGGGGCCACATGGGCTGTAGGGTGCGCCTTGGCCCATATGGGCCAAGGGAACCAGCCCCAAGAGGCCCATGCGCCAAGGAGACTTGGGGAGGGAAGAGTCCAAAGGGGGAAGGCACCTCAGGGGTGCCTTGGGAGGATGGACTCCTCCCCTCTTGGCCGCACTCCTTCCTTGGAGGAAGGGCAAGGCTGCGCCCTCCCTCTCTTGCACCTATATAAAGGGAGGGAGGGAGGGAAGCCACACCGAGTCCCTCGGCGCCTCCCTCCTCCGTGACACCTCCTCCTCTCCCGCAGTGCTTGGCGAAGCCTGCAGGATTGCCACGCCTCCACCACCACCACGCCCGTTGTGCTGCTGCTGGATGGAGTCTTCCTCAACCTCTCCCTCTCTCCTTGCTGGATCAAGGCATGGGAGACGTCACCGGGCTGTCACGTGTGTTGAACGCGGAGGTGCCGTCTGCTCGGCGCTAGGATCATCGGTGATTTGAATCACGACGAGTACGACTCCATCAACCCCGTTCTATTGAATGCTTCCGCTTAGCGATCTACAAGGGTATGTAGATGCACTCTCCTTCCCCTCGTTGCTAGATTACTCCATAGATTGATCTTGGTGATGCGTAGAAAATTTTGAATTTCTGCTACGTTCCCCAATAGTGGCATCATGAGCTAGGTCTATGCGTAGTTTCTATGCACGAGTAGAACACAAAGTAGTTGTGGGCGTCGATATTGTCAATTTACTTGTCGTTACTAGTCTTATCTTGATTCGTCGGCATCGTGGGATGAAGCGGCCGGACCGACCTTACACGCATTTCTTCGTGAGACAGGTTCCACCGACTGACATGCGCTAGTTGCATAAGGTGGCTAGCGGGTGTCTGTCTCTCCCACGTTAGTCGGATCGGATTCGATGAAAAGGGTCCTTATGAAGGGTAAATAGCAATTGGCATATCACGTTGTGGTTTTGCGTAGGTATGAAACGTTCTTGCTAGAAACCCATAGCAGCCATGTAAAACATGCAAACAACAATTAGAGGACGTCTAACTTGTTTTTGCAGGGTATGCTATGTGATGTGATATGGCCAAAAGAATGTGATGAATGATATGTGATGTATGAGATTGATCATGTTCTTGTAATAGGAATCACGACTTGCATGTCGATGAGTATGACAACGGCAGGAGCCATAGGAGTTGTCTTAATTTATTGTATGACCTGCGTGTCATTGAACAACGCCATGTAATTACTTTACTTTATTGCTAAACCGTTAGCCATAGTAGTAGAAGTAATTTGTTGGCAAGACAACTTCATGAAGACACGATGATGGAGATCATGATGATGGAGATCATGGTGTCATGCCGGTGATGATGATCATCATGGAGCCCCGAAGATGGAGATCAAAAGAAGAAAAATGATATTGGCCATATCATGTCACTATTTGATTGCATGTGATGTCCATCATGTTTATGCATCTTATTTGCTTAGAACAACGGTAGTAAATAAGATGATCCCTCATTAAAATTTCAAGAAAGTGTTCCCCCTAAGCGTGCACCGGTGCGAAAGTTTGTCGTTTCGAAGCACCACGTGATGATCGGGTGTGATAGATTCTAACATTCACATACAATGGGTGTAAGCCAGATTTACACACGCGAAACACTTAGGTTGACTTGATGAGCCTAGCATGTACAGACATGGCCTCGGAACACAAGAGACCAAGGTCGAGCATGAGTCGTATGGTAGATACGATCAACATGAAGATGTTCACCGATGATGACTAGTCCGTCTCACGTGATGATCGGACACGGCCTAGTTGACTCGGATCATGTAATCACTTAGATGACTAGAGGGATGTCTATCTGAGTGGGAGTTCATAAGATGAACTTAATTATCCTGAACATAGCCAAAAGTTTTTTTGCAAATCATGTCGTAGCTCGCGCTTTAGTTCTACTGTTTTAGATATGTTCCTAGAGAAAATTTAGTTGAAAGTTGATAGTAGCAATTATGCGGACTGGGTCCGTAAACTGAGGATTGTCCTCATTGCTGCGTGTGAGACGGCTTATGTCCTTAATGCACCGCTTCGGTGTGCTGAACCTCAAACGTCGCCCTGTGGATGTTGCGAACATTTGACATACACGCGTTTTGATAACTACGTGATAGTTCAGTTAAACGGTTTAGAATTGAGGCAATCAAGACGATTTCAAACGTCATGGAACATATGAGATGTTTCGAGGGCTGAAATTGGGATTTCAGGCTCGTGCCCGCCAAGAGGTATAAGACCTCCGCGATTTTCTTAGCCTGCAAACTAAGGGAGAAAAGCTCAATCGTTGAGCTTGTGCTCAAAGTGTCTCGAGTACAACAATCACTTGAATCGAGTGGGAGTTGATCTTCCGGATGAGATAGTGATGTATCTCCAAAGTCATTTTCACCAAGCTACTAGAGCTTCGTGATGAACTATAACATATCAGGGATAGATATGATGATCCTTGAAATATTTATGATGTTTGACACCGGAAAGTAGAAATCAAGAAGGAGCATCAATTGTTGATGGTTAGTGAAACCACTAGTTTCAAGAAGGGCAAGGACAAGAAGGGATACTTCATGAAACGGCAATTCAGCTGCTGCTCTAGTGAAGAAACCCAAGGTTGAACCCAAACCCGAGACTAAGTGCTTCTGTAATGAGGGGAACGGACACTGGAGCAGAATTACCCTAGATACTTGGTAGATAAGAAGGCAGGCAATGTCGATAGAAGTATATTGGATATACATTATATTAATGTGTACTCTACTAGTACTCCTAGTAGCACCATGGTAATAGATACCGGTTCAGTTGCTAAGTGTTAGTAACTCGAAATAAAAGGCTACGGAATAAACGGAGACTAGCTAAAGGCGAGGTGACGATATGTGTTGGAAGTATTTCCAAGGTTGATGTGATCAAACATCGTATGCTCCCTCTACCATCGGGATCGGTGTTAAACCTAAATAATTGTTATTTGGTGTTTGCGTTGAGCATAGATATGATTGGATTATGTCTATCGCAATACGGTTATTCATTTAAGGAGAATAATGGTTATCGTGTTTATTTGAATAATACCTTCAATGGTCTTGCACCTAAAATGAATGGTTTATTGAATCTCGATCGTAGTGATACACATGTTCATGCCAAAAGATATAAGATAGTGATGATAGTACCACTTACTTGTGGCACTGCCATGAAAGCCATATTGGTGTATACGCATGAAGAAACTCCATGCAGATGGATCATTTGGACTCACTTGATTCTAAATCACTTGAGACATGCAAATCATACCACATGGGCAAGATGACTGAAAAGCCTCGTTTTTCAGTAAGATGGAACAAGAGAGCAACTTGTTGGAAGTAATACATTTTGATGTGTGCTGTCCAATGAGTGCCGAGGCACGCAGTGGATATCGTTATGTTCTTACTTCACAGATGATTTGAGTAGATGCTGAGTAGATTTACTCGATGAAACACAAATCTCAATTATTGAAAGGTTCAAGTAATTTCAGAGTGAAGTTGAAGATTGTCGTGACAAGAGGATAAAATGTCTATGATATGATCATAGGGATGAGTATCTGATTTATGAGTTTGGTATACAATTAAGACATTGTGGAAATTGTTTCATAACTAATACCGCCTGGAACACCATAGTGTGATGGTGTGTCCGAACATTATAGATGCACCCTATTGGATATGGGGCATACCATGATGTCTCTTATCGAATTACCACTATCGTTCATGGGTTAGGCATTATAGACAACCGCATTCACTTTAAATAGGGCACCACATAATTCCGTTGAGATGACACCGTATGAACTATGGTTTAGAGAAACCTAAGCTGTCGTTTCTTGAAAGTTTGGGGCTGCGACGCTTATGTGAAAAGTTTCATCGTGATAAGCTCGAACCAAAGCGGATAAATACATCTTCATAGGACACCCAAAACAGTTGGTTATACCTCCTATTTCAGATCCGAAAGCAAAAGTGATTGTTTCTACAAGCGGGTCCTTTCTCGAGGAAAAGTTTCTCTCGAAAGAATTGAGTGGGAGGATGGTGGAGACTTGAAGAGGTTATTGAACCGTCACTTCAACTAGTGTGCAGCAGGCACGTGAAGTTGTTCTGTGGCACCTACACCAATTGAAGTAGAAGCTTATGATAGTGATCATGAAGCTTCGGATCAAGTCACTGCCGTACCTCGTAGGGTGACAAGGATGCGTACTACTTCAGAGTAGTACAATAATCTTGTCTTGAAGGTCATGTTGCTAGACAACAATGAACCTACGAGCTATGGAGAAGCAATGGTGGGCCCGCATTCTGACAAGTGGCTACAGGCCATAAAATCCGAGAGAGGATCCATGTATGAATACAAAGGGTAGACTTTGGAAGAACCACTTGATGGTCGTAAGGCTGTTGGGTGCAGATGGATTTTAAAAGGAAGACGAACAATGATGGTAAGTATCAGCATTAAGAAAGCTCGACTTGTCGTTAAGATGTTTTCCGACAAGTTCAAGGAGTTGACTGCAATGAGACCTTCTCACTCGTAGCGATGCTAAAGAGTCTGTTGGAATTATATTAGCATTTACTGCATGATTTATGAAATCTTGCGGATAGGATGTCAAAACATTGTTTCCTCGATGATATTCTTGAGGAAAGGTTGTATGGGATACAACGAGAAGGTTTTGTCAATCTTGAAAGATGCTAACAAGTGTGCAAAGCTCCAGCAATCCTTCTAAGGACTGGAGTAAGCATCTCAGAGTTGGAATATACGCTTTGATGAGATGATCAAAGATTTTGGGTTTATACAAAGTTTATGAGAAACTTGTATTTCCAAAGAAGTGAGTGGGAGCACTATAGCATTTCTGATAAGTATATGTTGTTGACATATTGTGGATCGGAAATGATGTAGAATTTCCGGACAGTATATAGGGTTATTGGAAAAGTGTTTTTCAATGGAAAAACCTGGATTAAGCTGCTTGAACATTGAGCATCAAGATCTATGAGGATAGATCAAAAACCGCTAAATGGTACTTTCAAAATGAGCGCATACCTTGACATGATCTTGAAGGTGTTCAAGATGGATCAGTCAAAGAAGGAGTTCTTGCCTGAGTTGTAAGGTATGAAGTTAAAACTTAAAGCTCAACCACGGCAGAAGAGGGAGAAAGGACGAAGGTCGTCCCCTATGCTTCAGACGTAGGCTCTATAGTATGCTATGCTGTGTACCGCACCGCAAGTGTGCCTTGCCATGAGACAGTCAAGGGGTACAAGAATGATCCAGGAATGGATCATTGGACAGCGGTCAAAATTGTCCTTGGAGTAAATAAGGACATGTTTCTCGATTATGGAGGTGATAAAGAGTTCGGTGTAAAGGGTTACGTCGATGCAAGCTTTAACACCTATCTGAGTGACTCTGAGTACAAAACCGGATACGTATAGTGGAGCAACCATTTGGAATAGCTCCAAGTGGAGCGTGGAAGCAGCATTTACAATATGACCTAGAGATTTGCGAAGTGCATACGGATCTGAATGTTGCAGACCCGTTGACTAAAAACCTCTCTCACAAGCAAAACATGATCAAACCCCGTAACTCATTGAGTCTTAATCATATGATGATGTGAACTAGTTTATTGACACTAGTAAACTCTTTGGATGTTAGTCACATGGCGATGTGACCTGTGAGTGTTAATCACATGGCGATGTGAACTAGATTATTGACTCTAGTGCAAGTGGGAGACTGTTGGAAATATGCTCTAGAGGCAATAATAAATTAGTTATTATTATTATATTTCCTTGTTCATGATAATCGCTTATTATCCATGCTATAATTGTATTGATGGGAAACTCAGATACATGTGTGGATACATAGACAACACCATGTCCCTAGTAAGCCTCTAGTTGACTAGCTCGTTGATCAATAGATGGTTACGGTTTCCTGACCATGGACATTGGATGTCGTTGATAACGGGATCACATCATTAGGAGAATGATGTGATGGACAAGACCCAATCCTAAGCCTAGCATAAAGATCGTGTAGTTCAGATGCTAAAGCTTTTCTAATGTCAAGTATCATTTCCTCGCACCATGAGATTGTGCAACTCCGGATACCGTAGGAATGCTTTGGGTGTAACAAACGTCACAACGTAATCGGGTGGCTATAAAGGTACACTACGGGTATCTCCGAAAGTGTCTGCATTGGGTTGGCACCTAATCGAGACTAGGATTTGTCACTCCGTGTGACGGAGAGGTATCTCCGGCCCACTCGGTAGGACATCATCATAATGTGCACAATGTGACCAAGGGGTTGATCACGGGATGATGTGTTACGAAAGAGTAAAGAGACTTGCCGGTAACGAGATTGAACAAGGTATCGGCATACCGACGATCGAATCTCGGGCAAGTACAATACCGCTAGACAAAGGGAATTGTATACGGGATTGATTGAGTCCTTGACATCGTGGTTCATCCGATGAGATCATCGTGGAACATGTGGGAGCCAACATGGGTATCCAGATCCCGCTGTTGGTTATTGACCGGAGAACGTCTCGGTCATGTTCAGATAGTTCCCGAACCCGTAGGGTCTACACACTTAAGGTTCGATGGCGCTAGGGTTGTAGGGAATAGATATACGTGGTTACCGAATGTTGTTTGGAGTCCCGGATGAGATCCCGGACGTCACGAGGAGTTCCGGAATGGTCCGGAGGTAAAGATTTATATATGGGAAGTCCTGTTTTGGTCACCGGAAAAGTTTCGGGTGCTATCGGTAACGTACCGGGACCACCGGGAGGGTCCCGGGGGTCCACCAAGTGGGGCCACCGGCCCCAGAGGGCTGCATGGGCCAAGTGTGGGAGGGGACCAGCCCCAGGTGGGCTGGTGCGCCCCCCACCAGGGCCCAAGGCGCCTAGGGTTTGGGGAGGGGGCGCCTCCACCTTACTTGGGGGGCAAGTGTCCCCTCTCTCCCCCTTGGCCGCACCCTATATGGGATCGAGGGGCTGCCGCACCCCTTGGGTGGGAACCTGAGGGCGCAGCCCCCTCCCTCTCCCCTATATATAGTTGAGGTCTTTGGGGCTGCCAACACAAGAGTTTCCACCTCTCCCTGGCGCAGCCCTACCTCTCTTTCTCCTCGTCTCTCGCGGTGCTTGGCGAAGCCCTGCTGGATTACCACGCTCCTCCATCACCACCACGCCGTTGTGCTGCTGCTGGACGGAGTCTTCCCCAACCTCTCCCTCTCTCCTTGCTGGATCAAGGCATGGGAGACGTCACCGGGCTGCACGTGTGTTGAACGCGGAGGTGCCATCCGTTCGGCACTAGGATCTTCGGTGATTTGGATCACGGCAGTGCGACTCCATCAACCCCGTTCACTTGAACGCTTCCGCTTAGCAATCTACAAGGGTATGTAGATGCACTCTCCTTCCCCTCGTTGCTAGATCACTCCATAGATTGATCTTGGTGATGCGTAGAAAATTTTGAATTTCTGCTACGTTCCCCAACAAATAGGATCATTATAAGTGACAATCTTTTCTTCAACTTTGATAGGTGCAGCTACTTTTACTTCTATGGGAGGATGATATTTAAACCACTTCTCCTTGGGGATATCAATATAAGTAGCAAAAGATTCACAGAAAGAAGCTACTATATCGGAGTCAAGTCCATATTTAGTGCTAAACTTACGGAAAATATCGGTATCCATAAAAGATTTAACACAATCAAACTTAGGTGTCATACCTGACTCCTTACCTTCGCCGAGGTCCCAATCTTCAGAGTTGCGTTTAATTCTATCCAATAAATTCCATCCAAATTCAATAGGCTTCATCATAAAAGAGCCGGCACAAGAAGTATCGAGCATGGTGCGATTGTTATCGAAGCCGAGCATAAAAATTCTGGAGAATTGTCAATTTTGAGAGCTCATGATCGGGGCATGAATATAACATTGATTTAAGCCTCCCCAAGCTTGAGCGATGCTTTCTCCTTCGCGAGGCCAAAATATATATATATAATTGCGATCACGATGAACAAGATGCATAGGGTAATACTTTTGATGAAATTCCAATTTCACTCTTTTATAGTTCCATGATCTCGTATCATCACATAGCCTATACCATGTCAATGTGTCTTCCTTCAAAAATAAAGGAAAAGCCTTCTACTTAACAACAACATAGGGTATAACTGCAAGCTTAAAAAGTCCACAAATATCATCCACAAAGCGTAGATGTTCGCTCAGATGCTTTGTTCCATCTCCTCGCGAAAAGTGTTAGCTAGCAGTTTTTCCATCATACCCGAAGGAATTCCAAAAGGAGTTTCATTTTCAATAGGTTCAGTAGGTTTAGGAGCAACCCTTGGCTCAACCGGACGGGTTGAAGATACACCGAACAAGCCCCTCAAACAATTACTTTCCATAGTAACAAGTGACAGAAAATTTCAGCACACTAAATAAATTTTTCCTTACCAAATTCCACCTACCAAAGGCGCTTCACTCCCCGGCAACGGCACCAGAAAAGAGTCTTGATGACCCAAAAGTATAGGGGATCTATCGTAGTCCTTTCGATAAGTAAGAGTGTCGAACCCAATGAGGAGCAGAAGGAAATGATAAGCGGTTTTCAGCAAGGTATTCTCTGCAAGTACTGAAATAAGTGGTAACAGATAGTTTTGTGATAAGATAAATTGTAACGAGCAACAAGTAACAAAAGTAAATAAAGTGCAGCAAGGTGGCCCAATCCTTTTGTAGCAAGACAAGCCTGGACAAACTCTTATAATAGGAAAAGCGCCCCGAGGACACATGGGAATATCGTCAAGCTAGTTTTCATCACGCTCATATGATTCGCGTTCGGTACTTTGATAATTTGATATGTGGGTGGACCGGTGCTTGGTGTTGTTCTTACTTGAACAAACATCCCACTTATGATTAACCTCTATTGCAAGCATCCACAACTGCAACAAATGTATTAAGGTAAACCTAACCATAGCATGAAACATATGGACCCAAATCAGCCCCTGACGAAGCAACGCATAAACTAGGGTTTAAGCTTCTGTCACTCTAGCAACCCATCATCTACTTATTACTTCCAAATGCCTTCCTCTAGGCCCAAATAATGGTGAAGTGTTATGTAGTCGACGTTCACATAACACCACTAGAGGTTAGACAACATACATCTTATCAAAATATCGAACGAATACCAAATTCACATGACTACTAATAGTAAGACTTCTCCCTTGTCCTCAGGAACAAACGTAACTACTCACAAAGCATATTCATGTTCATAATCAGAGGGGTAATAATATGCATATAGGATCTGAACATATGATCTTACACCAAATAAACCAACTAGAATCAACTACAAAGAGTAATCAACACTACTAGCAACCTACTAGCACCAATCCCAGACTTGGGGACAAGAATTGGATACAAGAGATGAACTAGGGTTTGGAGATGAGATGGTGCTGATGAAGATGTTGATGGTGATTGCCCTCTCCCGATGAGAGGAGCGTTGGTGATGATGATGGTGATGATTTCTCCCGAGGGAAGTGTCCCCGGTAGAAAAGCTCTGCCGGAGCCCTAGATTGGTTCCGCCAAGGTTCCGCCTCGTGGCGGCGGAGTCTCGTCCCGAAAGATTTTCTTCTATTTTTTTCACGAGGTAGGGGGCGCGCCCAGAGGGGGGGGGGGCGCCCCCCACCCGCGTGAGCAGGGGGGGGGCCCCCGGCCGTCAACTTTGGCGGCGTTTTTTCTTTTTTTATTCTAAGGTATTCCGTGGAGTTTCAGGACTTTTGGAGTTGCGCAGAATTGTCCTTCAATATTTACTCCTTTTCCAGCCCAGAATTCCAGCTGCCGGCATTCTCCCTCTTCATGCAAACCTTGTAAAATAAGAGAGAATAGCCATAAGTATTGTGACATAACGTGAAATAACAGCCCATAATGCAATAAATATTGACATAAAAGCATGATGCAAAATGGACGTATCAGGGTCCTATTGGAAACTAAGGGATATTAAGGCGTCCTTTTAATAGAGAACCGGAACAAAGCATTAGCACATAGTGAATACATGAACTCCTCAAACTATGGTCATCAACGGGAGTGGTCCCGATTATTGTCACTGAGGTTGCGGATCATAACACATAGTAGGTGACTATAGACTTGCAAGATAGGATCTAGAACACACATATATTCATGAAAACATAATAGGTTCAGATCTGAAATCATGGCACTTTCGGGCCCTAGTGACAAGCATTAAGCATAGCAAAGTCATAGCAACATCAATCTCGTAACATAATGGATACTAGGGATCAAACCCTAACAAAACTAACTCGATTACATGATAAATCTCATCCAACCCATCACCGTCAAAGCAAGCCTACGATGGAATTACTCACGCATCGGCGGTGAGCATCATGAAATTGGTGATGGAGGATGGTTGATGATGACGACGGGCGAATCCCCTCTCCGGAGCCCCGAACGGACTCCAGATCAGCCCTTCCGAGAGAGATTAGGGCTTGGCGGCGGCTCCGTATCGTAAAACGCGATGATATCTTCTCTCTGATTTTTTTCTCCCCGAAAGCCAATATATGGAGTTGGAGTTGGCGTCGGAGGGTCTCCAGGGGGCCCACGAGGTAGGGGGCGCGCCTGGGAGGCGCGCCCACCCTCGTGAGCAGGGTGTGGGCCCTTGGTCTTCATCTTTATGAGGATTTTTCTTTATTTTTTCTAAGGTATTCCGTGGAGTTTTAGGACATTCCGAGAATCTTTATTTTCTGCACAAAAAACAACAGCATGGCAGTTCTGCTGAAAACAGCGTCAGTCCGGGTTAGTTCCTTTGAAATCATACAAGTTAGAGTCCAAAACAAGGGCAAAAGTGTTTGGAAAAGTAGATACGACGGAGACGTATCAATGCAGACTATGAGAACCAAGGGATTCTCCCACGGACATGTACCTGTGACAGCATTAGAGATGCGAGGGATGGGGAAGAGGTCATATGCATTCTCAGAAGATTTTGAAGATAAATCAGTTTGAAGACATTGACCTGATAACGCGAAGACATTCACTTATATGATGAGAGTTGGTTCCAGAGTTGTACAAATCCAAGAATAAGTACAAGTGAGGAATCTAACTTGTGAGGAAGCATAAGTGGATGTACTAGGCAGAATATGAGAAGCAGAAAGAGATAGATTCATGTTTGGAGATCTAGAAAACACTTTTGGTAAGAAAGGATGAATCTATCAGATCAAAAAGACGGTAAAAAGTAAACTTGTATTACCACACGAAGAACTGCTAGACGGAGCGAAGACGGATACTGAGCAGTTCGATCTCCCATGCCCTAACTTGGCGACGGAAGACACCTACGGCGACGGCGGAGAGGACGAGGTCCGCGGCCGGTGTGAGGACGGCGTCGGAGAAGTTGCGGCAGCTAAGCGCCGTCAGCCGGCGTCGTCGAGAGCTTAGCAGAGGTGCTAGGGTTTGCGAGAGGTGGCGAGGTGGAAGAAAGATTTTGACCGAGACAAGACAGGTATTTATAAGGACGAGAGACAGCACATAATTACGCAGTGCTGCCTGGCGGTTCACATCCGATGGACACGTGGCGAACATGCAACGCATTGAGAGTTGTTCCACATTCCCACGCGCGCCAGGATTGTCGGTGTGGTCGTTCCGAATTCTCCGGGTTTCAGGCAAAAAGGATATGTCATTAAAACCAGATATAAATGTTTGTCTCTGTATCTTCTTCTGACAAGGACGCAGAGAAGACATTCGGCTTTCAACAGAATGCATATGATTTGGATAGATATAGCTTGAGGTAGAAAGCATAGAGAGGTTAGTGTCCGATCACATTCACTTAGTTCAAAAGATTCAAAGCGAAGACATAGCAATAAGTGAATGTCAGAGAGGATGTAACACTATATATGTATATAACTCACCAAGACCAAATCAACATAGTGAAGATAATCATGAATTCAAATCAATGTTGAAGACAAATTAATTGTGAAGACTATGCAAATATGATGCCAAGAAAAACACTTCAAGCAAGAGTTTGGTGGTGGCGTTACCCACCGTATAGGAAGTATTAGACCCAGACACGGCGCACAATTATCGTGGCGCTCCGAAGTCAATTTCCACATTAATGTATGCACATTTAGAGTGTATGTCTTCTTTGATTGAAGATATACATTACTTTGTGTGTTGCACATCTAAGTCATCAAAATGCATAAGTGTTAGGATGTGTGTCCATTCACAGGACATTTGAGGATGCCAAGATATTTAGCTCACATCGCAACGTGCAAAACCTTTTCTCATCCAAGGGATTTGTGAAGATATCAGCCAAAACTGTTCTTCTGTCTTGACAGGAATGATATCAATATCTTCCTTCATAACATGATCTCTGAGAAAGTGATGAAGAATTTCAATGTGCTTTCACTACAAGAAATATGTCAACTTGTGACCACCACTATTGGTCACTGAAAGGTCATGGTTTTTCATTTGCGACCTTTTTGTGACCAAAAACAGAAGGTCAAAAGCTGGCGGTCGTAAACTGACTATAGCGACCTTTCTTCTGGAATGGTCGTGGACGTTTATGACCAAAATATGTCCACTATGGCGTTTTGGTCACTAGCAACCTCCCCAGGCCACGTAGGCATCCAGCGTGGCAAGCTGATGTGGCACAAGATTCAGCCCGGTCCAATTCGATTTTCTACATGGGCCTAGCCCAACAATTCGGCCTATTTGTGTTTTTTTCTCATATTAATTTTGGCTAGGTAGATGAGCCAAGCCCAACAATTAAGCCTTCTCATTTTGGGGCCGTGGCCTTTTCTGCTAGAAAGTTTTAGTTTTTTGTAATATAAAAAAGGTCCACTAGTCAAATGGGTCCCAGATGTCGTGTTCAGTGCGTGGGTCCCAATAGCAAGTTCTTATTCTTCATATTTCAATTTAACAGTAAATAAATAACCAGTATTTAAATTGGCACAAACAAAACACACACATAATACTCAATATTATCAGCCAGATTCAAGATGTAGCTCCTATCGCATAAATAACATATACTTTACAAGCTCTACACATAATAAGCTCTAACATATACAAGCTCTACACGTGATACATTTACAAGCTCTATACATATACAAGCTCTACAAGCTCTACAAGCTGCCACAGTGTTAACCACAGTGCTCTTCAATCTTCTTCAACATGGAGCTCCTTCGGTAGCGAGCACAAACTGGGCACCTCAATCATCATAGGAAGGCAATTTTAGATCATAAAAACGGATGTTCCAAGCACAGTTTAGAGAAAAGAACCAAGTAAATTTGCCCTCAATCATACAAACAAAGTTTAGAGAAAACCAAACATGAACAAGCACTTATTATGCAGTTTTTAAAGTTTTTAATACATTTATTTTCTATTAGCAAAACTGAATATGCTACTTCATGATTCATGGCTGCATAGTCTAGCTAGCTACACCAGTTTGCTCTCATGCAAAAATTAGAAAGAGAAAAAAGAACAACAAATAAATCAACACTGATTTCTCTAACACATACAGTAACTTGCTGATATAACTTGTATATTTGTCGACGGAAAACGGGACGCAAAATCATGTTTCAGTCTAGATCAATCTATCATGAGAAAACATGTATAACTCCCACTGGAATTTTTTAATGCAGTTGCGAATTATCCTGAAAACTTGTGCACTTAATGATGGTTAGATCCATCTTACAGAATAGTCAGCTTCCAATATAACTTCGGTACAGAACAGAATATATAAGCACGAAGTAAGATAGGCCATGCATCAAACACAGAAATACTTTTGAGCCGTTCATCGTCATGTACTACTACCTAATCGGCTAACTCAGCAGTTGTGACCGATGGTACATCGCACCAAATTCCATAATGAATTCCATAACGAGTAGCATCAAGAAGCAGAAGCAGCAAGAGTAGCAGCAAGAAGTGAGTAGCTGCAATTCTGGCAGCAGCAGCAAAGATGCGGCAAAGCAGTAGAAAATAGCAGGAGCAGCGGCAACAGTACGAGAGCGAGGGGGCTACATGCATAGACACATACATACATACAGGAAGCAAAAGAAGAAGAAACAGAGCAGGGACCTGGTCGATCATGGGCATGAGTACTAACTATACTATAGAAGCAATAGAAGCACATATATATATCCTATTTCTTCCACAAAGTGTTACTTTCCCCGGGTAATTAACTGGCACAACTAACAGCCCCTTTCTAAGAACTGAATATGCACAAACACCCACAACCATAAATAAACTTACCATACAGAGCATCGCCTTTCTCAGAGTGGTCGAACTCTGTCAATGGGGTCACGATATACTGGAGCCTCACCCGCCTCCACGCCTATTCCGATGGACACACACAAGAATACACCAAGCATCATCCGCCGGGTTTCTAGCTAGCACGCACAGGACAATGGTATTAATAATTCAAAGGTCAAGGGAATCATTGATACCTGGTACTCCATAAGCATCTCCGCGTGTTCCCTCTCCTCGTCGCTCGATTCCTTAAAGAACCTGGAGAAAAGAAATGTCAGATATCGTAATTCGTAACCAAGTTTGATCGTAATATTGTACTGGTAGCTTTGGTAATGGAAGACAGCTACATCACTGTGCTTACTTAGCGAAGCCCTTAAGGGCAACATTGTCCCGGTCGAAGTAGGCGTAGAGGGAGTGGTACGCGTACGAGGCATTGTACTCCACACTGCAATGCCGACATACAGTATTACTTTTCCTCTAATCAGGACCAGATGCAGGCACTATCTAGCAAGCTAAGAATGGTCAAGTAACTCAAACCAAAACCATCAGTCCTTTGTAAAAATTTACAGTAACTTGGTGGTTAAGATCATCAAGTGGGATAAACCCATTAAGAGTAGCAAATATTTTGATAACATCACAGGCTCTGTTTGGCACACAGAAAATTAATCAGTTGAAGCAGAGGCGATGTTTGGCATCACTGCATTTTACAGTTCCAAAACAGACAGACAGAGTCAGGAATCGGCAGCAAAGCAAGTATACGTATATAGGAATCTCTACTTGGAACCTAGAGTAAGAAGCACGGCTAGAAGAGCCCAAGAATTAATTAATCCTGTGTTATTCTTTAACTGGAATGTACGTGCATCATCAACAGAGAGGTGTGAGCTCTGGACTTAATTGGTTGTGAGAATAGACTGGACTGGTATGTTTCAGTCAAGTTATGCAGGATTATCATCATGAGAAAACAACAGATACTGTTGCTGAGCGGACAGAATAACACATGATTCATCAAAACTCAAAAGGTATAATTTTGACTGTATGTATAATACAACCAGAAATCTCAAGCAAGAGGTGTGAGAACCTTACCAGCCATGAATGAAGCCTCATTGTTGAGGAGGTTGGGTCACAAGCCGCTGCAGGAGGCTAATCTTCTCCGAGACCTCCGCTCGTGTAGGTGTCGTCGAACATGTTGGTCATGGTGTACTTGTGAAGGGCACACAGAAAATGAATCAGTCCAGTCCAAGCAGAGGCGTGCGATGCAACCGAGGCAGGGATTCCCAAAATGAAAATTTTAAGAGAGAGAGGAAATTCTCAGACCTCACCTCGAGCGCGTGGTGGATTTCGTTGTTGGTGTCGTCGGCCCTCCGATCCATCCATCTCCATGAAGAAGGGCTGGACCTTGGCGTCGTTGTACGTCCCCGGAAAGGCAGGGAGCCATCTCCATCCATATTCATGGCGCCATGGCGTGGTGGACAGGGAGAGAAGGTGAGTTGTTGGATCTGGGTCCTTGGCGCCGCTGGTGATGGATGTTGGGTGGTCGTCGGTGACCATGTCTTGGGTTTCCTCCGCGAGGAGTGAGGGTGGATCTGACCACTGCGGGAGTGGATCCGCGGGCATGGAGAGAAAATCACAGCCACGACGCGTCCCGCAGCCACGGCCAGACGCCGCGACGGGACTCACCATGGCTTCGTCGGGGCCGGATCTGGAGCGCAGGGAGGGCGGGGAGGAGGGGAGCAGTTGCGCGAGGGGAACGAGCCGTCGGGGCCGGATCGGCGGTGGTGGGTGGGGGTGGCGGCGGTGGGAATCACGGGAGGGGGCTCGCTCTCTCTCGATCTGGACTGGATCGGGATCGGTTCGGTGGGTGGGATCGGGAGGGGAGGGGAGAGGGGATCGCGCTCCGCGGAAGGAGGCCGGGGACGAGGAGGAAAGGAGGCCGGGGCCGGGGAGGAGGTGGCGGCGGCGACGAGATAAGGACGAGGGAGGAGTACGATGGGAGGTGAGGGAGTCCTGGATTAGGGGGTGTCCGGATAGCCGGACTACCATCATCAGCCGAACTATCACCTGCCGAACTATCATCATCGACCGGACTCCAAGACTATGAAGATACAAGATTGAAGACTTCTCCCCGTGTCCGGATGGGACTTTCCTTGGCGTGGAAGGCAAGCTTGGCGATACGGATATGTAGATCTCCTACCATTGTAACCGACTCTATGTAACCCTAGCCCTCTCCTGTCTATATAAACCGGATGGCTTTAGTCCGTAGGACTAGAACATCAACAACCCTTACAATCATACCATAGGCTAGCTTCTAGGGTTTAGCCTCCTTGATCTCGTGGTAGATCCACTCTTGTAAACATCCACAATATCAATATCAATCAAGCAGGACGTAGGGTTTTACCTCCATCAAGAGGGCCCGAACCTGGGTAAAACATCGTGTCCCTTGTCTCCTCGTTACCATCCGCCTAGACGCATTCGGGACCCCCTACCCGAGATCCGCCGGTTTTGACAATCGACATTGGTGCTTTCATTGAGAGTTCCTTCCGTCGCCACCGATAGGCTTGATGGCCTTTTCAATCAACAACGACGCAGTCCTGGGTGAGACTTTTCTCCCGACAGATCTTCAGATTCGGCAGCTTTCGCATCGCGGGCCAACTCACTTGGCCATCCGAGCAGATCGAAGCTACGCCTCGCCGCTGTGTCAGGTTTGAAGCCTAAACTTCACGGCCGATATCCGGGGACTTGATCTTCGATGGATCTGAGCCCGCCGAAAGCGTGCCCGCCACGATGGGCATGACCTAACTCGCCGCCGGACAACACCTTGAGGTCGCTGCGAATCCGGCCCGACTCATAGTCCGGAGCCAATCGCTCGGATCGAGGACGGATGGCTGGACACCGCCTCGGGACCCGCAACTTCTACGGCGATAGAGCTGAACACTTACCTTGTCCCGCATAAAGCTCATGACTCCGAGGTGCCGGACTCTTCACGGGACCAACCTCCTGCACTTCGCCACCGAATCCGATTGCGCCGATCATGGAATTCACCGCCGCGGACATCTTTTCAGCACTTCGCCCTTCGGGCGATATCATAAATTCACCAAGCATCTCTCGCTATCCGGAGAGCCCGCCGAAGCTACGGCCAGACGGTTGGGACGCGGACGACGAAGAAATTTAGAGCCCACTCCACCACCCACTTCAGAGCCACCGCCGATTTATTTAACCGACATACTCGACCATTTAATTCAAGACATCGACGGTATGGACGACGATGCCGAGACTACCAAGAACCAAAGGCTTCAGATACCGAAGACCACCTCGCCATACGACATATACATGGTGAACACCCCAAAAGATGGGGACGGCGAAGAAGCAGCGGAGGCCGATTCCTTAAAGAAACAGCCCAAGCGCCGACGCCAGCGGCGCCGCTCTAAATCCTGCCACAACAAGAATGGAGATTCCGGCACAGGAGATAATAACACCCCAGAAAGTGCCGAAGACAACTCCCTCCAAAGACGATCCAAAGCAGAGGAGGAGGCAGGCAAGCCCTCACGAGAGGGCGTGCATTTAAGAGGTCGAGGATGACAATTACTTACCTCCTCCGAGACGAGGCAAGCCTCGACGACGCATTTAATCTGCTGTGCTCGAGGATCCCGTCGAACAAGAGCGCTTTCAGACGCAGCTAATGGCCACGGAAACAGCCTAAAGAAAAGCAGCAATAGCTTCATGCTGATCAAGATCTGCTGGCCGCCAGATGGACCGAGGTCCTCGCGGCCGAAGAGTATGAACTCGAACGCCCCTCCAAAAGTTACCCAAAACGCAAGTTGCTCCCCCGATTAGAGGAGGAAGCATCACCAGCGCACAATACGGCAGACCGACCACCTCGTGGCCGCGATAGAGAGGCGCAAAAGCCCTCCACCAAAACCATACCCCGGCATCGCTCAAAAAGCAGGAAGCCACGGGGGAACGCGCTGGACTTGCGAGATATATTGGAGGATAAGGCAAGACAGTCCAGATCTATCTATGGATCACGTATGCCCCACGACCCACGCATTTAATACCGCCGCCGGATACAACTACTCCGGCCGGGCCGAACACAGCAGACATAACGCCTCTCGAGCTACGCCGCGATATTGCTCAATATAGAGGCGCCAGACACCCACGATGCGTCACGGACGAAGTAATGGATCATCAAATCCCTGAAGGGTTTAAACCCGTTAATATCGAATCCTACGATGGCACAACAGACCCCGCGGTTTGGATTGAGGATTATCTTCTCCATATACACATGGCCCACGGCGACGATCTTCACGCCATCAAATATCTCCCGCTCAAGCTTAAAGGACCAGCTCGGCATTGGCTTAACAGCCTGCCCGCAGAGTCAATTGGATGCTGGGAGGACCTGGAAGCCGCATTCCTCGACAACTTCTAGGGCACGTATAAAGTACCACCGGACGCAGATGACCTAAGCCACATAATCCAGCAGCCGCATTTAATCGCCAGTGCAATTCTCGACACGGTTCTTAACAAAGAAAAATCAAATTGTCGATCGTCTGGATGCAGAGGCAGTCGCTGCCTTCAAACATAACATCCGTGACGAGTGGCTGGCCCGGCACCTAGGACAGGAGAAGCCGAATCCATGGCAGCCCTCACATCACTCATGACCCGCTTCGCGGGAGAGGATAGCTGGCTAGCTCACAAAGAACAACCTCAAAGCAAAACGCTGGCAGTCCGGATACCAAGGACCGCAACGGGCAGGTTGCGCCGAACAAAAACAAACGCCGCATTAATGGCGACAACAATGAGGATACGGCAGCTAACGCCGATTCCGAGGCTCCAAACCCGGTCAACGGAAGAAGCCATTCAAAAGAACCACTCCGGCCCGTCAATTTGGACCGAATACTCGACCGCTCCTGTCAAATACATGGAACCCCCGAAAAGCCAGCTAACCACACCAACAGAGATTGTTGGGTATTCAAGCAGGCAGGCAAATTAATCGCCGAAAGCAGTGACAAGGGGCTACACAGCGATGACGAGGAAGAGATCCGGCCGCCGAACAACAGAGGACAAAAGGGATTCCCCCCTCAAGTTCGGACGGTAAACATGATATACGCAACGCATATTCCCAAGAGGGAGCGGAAGCGTGCACTAAGGGACGTATACGCGATGGAGCCTGTCGCCCCAAAATTCAACCCATGGTCCTCTTGCCCGATCACTTTCAATCGAAGAGACCATCCGACCAGTATCCGCCATGGCGGATTCGCCGCATTGGTTTTAGACCCAATCGTTGATGGATTTCACCTCACGAGAGTCCTGATGGACGGCGGCGAGAGCCTGAACCTGCTTTATCGGGATACAAGGCGCAAGATGGGCATAGACCCTTCAAGGATTAAACCTACAAAGAGAACCTTCAAAGGCGCCATACCAGGTGTCGAGGCCAATTGTACAGGCTCAGTTACATCGAAGTGGTCTTCGGATCCCGGATAATTTCCGGCGAGGAGTTAATCTTCGACATAGTCCCGTTCCTGCAGCGGCTATCATGCTCGCTTTCGGACGAACCGCGTTCAAGAAATTCAACGCGGTGCCGCATTATGCATACCTTAAGCTCAAGATGCCAGGCCCTCGTGGAGTCATCACGGTCAATGGAAACACGGAACGCTCCCTCCGAACGGAGGAACATACAGCGGCTCTCGCGGCAGAAGTACAGAGCAGCCTTTTAAGGCAATTCTCGAGTCCGGCCGTTAAACGATCGGACACGGCCAAACGCGCCCGGAGCAACATCAACCAAGACCACCTGGCACGTTCCGAGCACGCGTAGCAATGCGGCCTCAACCCCAGCCCTCGCAAAATTGTAAGAGAAACTCTCCGCGTACATAATTACGCCTTGGAGATACCATGGGCATAGGGGAAAGGCACAACCACAACAGACCCAGAGTGCGGTTCGACCACACCAGGGCCCCTAGTGTGTCGCTTCTTTTTCTTTTATTTTTCTTCTTATACAGAACTATATCCGGCGGCGACCTGCCGAACTCATGATGCAACAGCCAGAAGGACAAAGGCCGCACGAACACTCAGGTGGTCTCCATCACGAGCATTAAATTTGTTACATACAACATTCCGCTGCCTACCCCTCGAGGGAGACGCCTTTAATTCGGCCCAATCCCTTGCTTTCCGCACTATTTGCATCATTCCGCACTCATAGCATATCTTCTCGAATAAAATGCAGCACCTTTTGCCTATAATTGCATTACCTTATATATACATATATGTTCATTTACGACATGTTGCATCCGTACACTTTGGTACGGCCAAATACACCAGGGGCTTATGTTCTCCGCATTATGGTGTGATAAAGTCCGCACACTTTCACAAGTGCGGCACCCCGAACTTATAGCATTATATGAATCGGCTCCGAATCATGTCTTGGGTCAATAGTTGGGTTTGCCCGGCCCCATGTTTGGCACCTTACGCCCGCTCTATCGGCTAAGGTAGCATGTGAGAACCATCGCGATTGCGCCCCGGTTGAGCCGGGTTAACGCCTCAGTGGAGAAAGCTAAAACTGACTGTCATGATAAGGCGAGAGACTGGTCGCTGTTCGAGAGGTCCTTTCGGGTCCTTAAAGACCTACGCCGCTTCGAGCGAAGTTCCGGACAATGTCCGATGAAGGCGTGGATAGCGCCCCAATTCGGTCCTCCGAATACTAGGGGCTTGAAATTTAAAATTATAGAATTCTAAGGCTAAGTGAGAGTGCCCAAGCACTATAAGTCCGGTTGCCTTGTTCGTTGTGTTGAGCGCCTCCTCGATGGACCCAAACATGGGAACTAGAGCGCTCAAGTTTATCCCGAACACCCCAAAGACTTCGTGGCATGGGGGTCAAGCCGACGACTTGCCATCTCTAAGATTTAATAAACGGCCTCACAGAAGGTAATATTTTAATTTAACAAGCGTTGCTTAGCGCATATTAACTAAGTTTTCAGAGCACAGATAACACATTGCTAATTTACTCAAAATTACATCCCTGGGGCACTCATCCGCAATCTTGGGCACCCTTCAGACAGCCTTATAGTAGATTTCGGGCGACGATGTTCCTTGCCTCGCCGGTGGCGCGCTGCTGATTAAGCTTCTCCGCATCCAGCTTGCCCCAATGCACCTTTATGCGCTGGCAAGGGCCCGACGAAAGCACCTTCAATACAGGCGGAGCGCTTGATAACCTCCACCCAGGGGCACGCATCCACCAGCCGCCGCCGAGGCCGGCGAAGTAGCTCCCTGTGCATGGCCTCTCCAGCCACAAATGGACTATGAGGCCCTTCATGGCCTGCTCGGCCACCTTGAAGCTCAACTAGCTGCTTCAGCTGGTCGCTAGGTGTCAGCGGATGGCCGGCCTCAGCATATTGAGACCAGAAGACCTTCTCCGCTGAGATCCCCTCATCGGCTTGGTAGAATGCGGCTGCATCGTACACGCTTGAGGCAGATCTGCAAACGCCTCGAGAGCTCCGACGGGTAAGTAACACGTAATTTACATTCACATGCTTTCTTTGCATGAAAAATTCCTTACCCGCCGCTATCTTCCTCATCAACTCAATCTCCTGAAGGGACTTATGGGCCTCGGCCTTGGCGGTTTTGGCACTTTCGAGGGCCGAGGCAAGCTCGGACTCTCGAGTCTTTGAGTCACGCTCCAAACTCTCATGCTTCTCCACGAGAGCCTGGAGCTCTTGCTGAACCACCGCCACCCGCGCCTCCTGCTTTTCTCGCTCTGCCCGTTCCGTGGCCGCATTGCGTTCGGCCACGGACACGGCCTCCTTCAGGGTCGCCACCTCGTTCGTGGCCCCTGCAGCACCCATGTTATCCTTGTTATTTTTGTTGCAACCTAAATCCTTTTCTCAGAAGGTACAAGTTCAAAGTGGTGTTACTCACCTTCTTTGTCCTGAGCTGCTTCCTCAGACGGCCGAGCTCTTGCTCGGACCGCTCGAGCTCCTGCTTCAAAGCACCGACCTCCGCAGCAAGGCGGCAGAGGTCAGCAAATGCGCAGCCTGCAACCCATATTGACATAATTTTTTAGCAACCCTCACAGATATCTTTTTTTTCAGATCCTCATCCGGCTTTTCTTTCTAACACCGGAACCGAGCATCGTGGGCTACTGTCTATGCGGTATTACATTGCATATTTTTAACTTCTTACCTCAAAGCCTCGATAGAAGGCTCTTGCAGGCTTCGGTCAGCCCGCCCTTGGCGAGCTGCACCTTCTGAATCACCGCACTCATAATAGTGCGGTGTTCTTCCTCGATGGAAGCGCTCTGCAGCGCCTCCAACAAATTGCTCGGCGCCTCCGGTTGGGCCAAGCCGCCCGGCGTCCACGGTCTTGCCCTTCGCTCGAAGGGCGCCGGCCGGACTCGGAACCACCGCTGGTTCTGATGTGGAGTCCGGGCGCAAGTCCGGAGGACGCCTTGTGGCGCCCGAGCCTCCCCGATGGGTCCCTTCTTGGGATCCCACCTCGGCGCCCTCGGTGTCGCGAGGGGTGGAGGCGGTCGGGATGGAGTCTACATCCGACGGAGCCAATGACCCGCTCGAAGAAGCGGGGAGATCATCACTGGCCGGACTACAAGCAGCATGCGGCATTAGAATGGCACTATGTGACGCAGAAACAGAAATTATAAATCATTCAGGAATCCGGATACTTACGATCTCGCCGGGGGCCTGGCCCTTGAAGGCCATTCTTCCTCGCCAACGTTGATGTTGGCGGAGCTGTCCGGGGGAATAGTCCTTCCCCTCTTGGACCCTTCGGCCTCCCCTGTTAGGGAAGCCTTCCTCTTCCTCTCTCCCTCCTCCGGGAGAGAGTCCTCTTTCTCCTCCTCGTTTCGGGGGAGGAGTCCACCCCGGAGTCGTCCGACACCTGAAAATGGGCACTCTTTCGAGCACCCGTGGCCTCCTTCTTGGCCTTCTTCTCCGGCACCACGTGCGGTGCCGAAACCAGCAGCCCCGCTAGACGGGCGCCCACCGGATTTTCTCGCATAGGAGCCGACAGATAACCTGCTCCGCCTTCCTCATCCAGTCCTGTCAAAGGAAAAGGGGAAATTAAAACCCGCATAGAGTCAAACTATGAAAAGCAAGTGTCCCGTAAAGGGGTAGAATCACTTACCTCGTCGGCCTGGCCCTGCGAGCGAAATCCGCGATCTTCGGTCGCGGATGCGGGGGCTTCGGCACCCTTGAACAGCACCCTCCAGGCGCCTTCGTACGTCGTGTCGAAGAGCTTGCTCAGCGCCTGGTGCTGTTCCGGATCGAACTCCCACAGATTGAATGCCCGCTCTTGGCATGGGAGGATCCAGCGGACGAGCATGACTTGGACCACGTTAACCAGCCTGAGCTTCTTCACCAGCTTCTTGATACAGGCTTGGAGTCCCGTCAGCTCCTCCGAACTACCCCACAACAAGCCCTTCTCTTTCCAGGAGGTGAGCTGCGTGGGGATACCAGATCTGAACTCGGGGGCCGCCGCCCATGTAGGGTCACGCGGCTCGGTGATATAGAACCACCCCGATTGCCACCCCTTGACGGATTCCATGAAGGCCCCTTCGAACCAAAGGACGTTGGGCATCTTGCCCAACATGGCGCCTTCTTCGCACTCGCTTGAGTGCCCTTCACAACCTTCGGCTTGACATTGAAGGTCTTGAGCCACAAGTCAAGTGGGGCCGGATGCAGAGGAAGGTTTCGCACGACGATAAACGCCGAGATGTTGAGAATGAAGTTCAGCGCCAGATCATGGAAATCCAGGCCGTAGTAGAACATGAGCCCCCGGACAAAGGGGTGAAGTGGAAAGCCTAGTCCGCGGAGGAAGTGGGGAAGAAAGACGACCCTCTCATGGGGCCTGGGGGTGGGGATGAGCTGTCCCTCGTCGGGCAGCCGGTGCGCAATGTTGCCGGAAAGGTATCCGCGCCACAAGAAGTTTGGCGATGTGCTCCTCCTTAACGGTGGAGGCCAACCATTTACCTCCCGCTCCGGACATGGTCGGAGAAGGTTGAGACGAGATGCGCGAACTTGGGCGCTGGAGCTCAAGTGCGCGGAGATGGATAAGCAAAGGAGGAAGAAGGCGTAGGTGAGAAGGTGAACCCTTGTCCCTTATATGGGCGGGAGAAGTCTTACGCGGCCCCCACCGCCTGGTAAAACTCGCTTATCTCCTGTTGCCACCATCAATGGCGCGGTTGGGTTACACACGCCCGTATTGATGAGAATCCCGGATTAAGGGGAAACACGATCTCTGCTCGACAAGACGTGTTAAGGAGACCGCTTAAGCTAAATGCGCTTGAGGCGGTAAGGAAAAAAACAATTCGAGTAATGGCTTGGTAGTGGTGTGACGTCATGCCACAAAAAACGTCGTGATTGAACTTGTGTATATATTATTATTCTCTACGGTAGAATGTGGAATTTATTTTGTAGAGCCGGACACTATCCTGTGTTCACAATCTTCTATCATTTGGAGGAGGAACCCGCCTTTGCAATGCCAAGCAATATACGCCACGGACTTATCGTCATTGAAGCCTGGTTCAGGGCCACCGAGGGAGTCCTCGATTAGGGGTGTCCGGATAGCCTGACTACCATCATCACCGAACTATCACCCGCCGAACTATCATCATCGACCAGACTCCAAGACTATGAAGATACAAGATTGAAGACTTCTCCCCGTGTCCGGATGGGACTTTCCTTGGAGTGGAAGGCAAGCTTGGCGATACGGATATGTAGATCTCCTACCATTGTAACCGACTCTATGTAACCCTAGCCCTCTCCGGTGTCTATATAAACCGGATGGCTTTAGTCCGTGAGGACTAGAACATCAACAACCCTTACAATCATACCATAGGCTAGCTTCTAGGGTTTAGCCTCCTTGATCTCGTGGTAGATCCACTCTTGTAAACATCCACAATATCAATATCAATCAAGCAGGACGTAGGGTTTTACCTCCATCAAGAGGGCCCGAACCTGGGTAAAACATCGAGTCCCTTGTCTCCTGTTACCATCCGCCTAGACGCACAGTTCGGGACCCCCTACCCGAGATCCGCCGGTTTTGACACCGATAGGAGGAGACAGGCGGTGGCGGGGGAAAAGGAAGCGGGAGCGGCAACGGCGATGGGGATAAGTGAGCTAGGTTTTTCGTGGGTGGATGAGGATGAGAGGGAGGTGGCAGAGCGACGAGGGAGGAGTGTGGGCTGCCGTTGGATCCGGGCGCATCCGACAGTGCTAATCCATGATCCGTGTGAGATGGTTTTGGACCAATCAAAACGCAGTACCCTTTGATGATTTTAAGACCATTTAAATTGGTCATAATCGATTGAAAATAAGATATTAAAACATGTCTGCTATTTGACGACCTAGAAAATTTATAAAAACAAATAAAAATAAAAAAACTTTGCATTGTGTCACCAAGTGTGACCTACTTTTCAGTAAGAATAACAAACTTTGAATAATGCAAATATCATAAAAAAGTGTTCTCAGAAATAAGTTTTCTGTAAGAGAATTATATTTCGAGTGTCCAAACTGAGTTTTTTTGTGAAGGACCTATAATATATTTGTTGCAAAATTGGACCAAATCATTTTGCTGAAATACTAGGACATATTTAATGCACAATTGACCAAATTATTGGGTGTAAAAAGTTTTGATCCACCTCTAATGAAAAAGACAAATTTCCGTCGATTCAGCTGGAAGCGGGTCAAATTTGAACTGCGGCTGCCTCATAGTTTGCTATTTATTTTTTCCAAAAATCATTTCTAGGTACAAAAGTATCTATTTAATCAAAGGAACACCAAAAAATTCCAAGATTCAACCACTAGCTAGGAACGGTCATTCCCGCCGTTTTGACCGCATTTTGAAACGGGCATAAAAAATTCAAAAAAATCAAAAAATTGGGAAACCTTCGCATTGTGTCATTATATGTGACCAAGTTTCCAGGAAAAATAATAAACTTGTAATACGGCAATTATTTTAAAAAAGTGTTCTCAGAAATGAGCTATCACGCGTGAAGATTCAGGGTTTTCAAGCCAAATGATCAATCTTATGGCCACGTTCATGGCATAGTTTGTTCAAATGATCTCATATTGTGCACAAGGGTGCATCTTGGAATTCCAAACAATATTGCTTAAGGGAGTTTTTATTTTCTTTGCACGGAAAATTCATTTTCCATTTTCCGAGTGCCCGAAATGAGTTTTTTTATTGAAGGACCTACCATATATTTGTTGCAAAATTGTACCAAATAATTTTTATAAAATACTAGGCCATATTTGATTCACAATTGACCAAATGGTTGGGTGTCAAAAGTTTTGATCCACCTCTGGTGAAAAAGACAAATTCCTGCCGATTAAGTTGGAAGCGGGTCAAATTTGAATTGCAGCTACCTCATAGCTTGCTCTTTATTTTTTCCAAAAATCATTTCTAGGTACATAAGTATCTATTTAATCAGAGAAACACCATAAAAATTCCAAGATTCAACCACTAGCTAGGAACGGTCAAGCCCGCCGTTTTGGCCGCATTTTGAAACGGGCATAAAAAATTCAGAAAAAATCAAAAAATTGGAAAACCTTCGCATTGTGTCATTATATGTGACCAAGTTTCCAGGAAAAATAATAAACTTGTAATGCGGTAATTATTTTAAAAAAGTGTTCTAAAAAATGAGCTATCAAGTGTGAAGATTCACGACTTTCAAGCCAAATGATCAATCTTATGGTCACATTCATGGCATAGTTTGTTCAAATGATCTCATATTGTGCACAAGGGTGCAACTTGGAATTCCAAACAATGTTGCCTAAGGGAGTTTTCATTTTCTTTGGACGGAAAATTCATTTTCCATTTTTCGAGTGCCTGAAATGAGTTTTTTTGTGAAGGACCTACCATATATTTGTTGCAAAATTGGACCTAATCAATTTTATAAAATACTAGGCCATATTTAATGCACAATTGACAAAATGGTTGGGTGTCAAAATTTTTGATCCACCTCTGGTGAAAAGACAAATTCCGCCGATTCGTGGAAGCGGGACAAAATTGAACTGCAGTTGCCTCATAGTTTGCTCTTTATTTTTTCCAAAAATCATTTCTAGGTAAATAAGTATATATTTAATCAGAAATACATGGTTTGATGGTGAGACATCGAGGTTTAGACGGTGGCCGAGGGCCCCAACTCTAGAGCTGCCAGAGCTCGCATGTTCACGCGTGGTCACCAAGGTGGACCGTATGCTGCCATGTGTTCTCCGGGCGGCCTAGGCATGTCTAGTGGGGTTGGGCACTCCCCAGGTAGGTGCTAGGAAGCAAATCACAACATAAGATTCTCACGAGGAGACCGATCGATCCTCAAACATGAATAAGCAGCCAAGTGTTTGATTTGCGGTACGGGAAATGCACATGGCTAATGGTTGTGAGTTTTGGCTGAGGATGATCACATTACTAAGAAGACCGCCTTCACAAATTTTCACCTCGGAAGGAGGAGTTTAGGTGGTACTTGCTTTGCAAAGTACCACACTGGACATAAATCTGAATGTTGAAGCTGGGCTCAAAATAATGAATGGATTGAGCTGGCATTTGGTGGAGGATGGTTATTTGGGCATAGGAAAGCACTCAGAGAAAATAGATACCATTTGGACATGCCAAAGTGGTACTTCCTTCACAAAGTGTTGCTTTGAACAGGATAGGAAAATGAATATTGTTGAGTTATTCTTGAACTAGGCAAGGAAGGTTTTTGACATATTTGATGAAGATATGATCCAAACAATTTATGAGAATTTTTTGGGAATTTTTGGAATAATGTAAAATATAGTTTGCTTCACAACCTAGGGCAAATATTGACACATGGACATGACACATAGGCAAAACTGATGAGATGGCGCCTAGTCATCACAACCCACCACAATCTACAAGGCTATGACCATCTATATTGGTCGTTAACAACTAGAAATAAGGCAGCGGACCTGCACTGTTTGCTTTGTGACCATTTCATATAAGGAAATTACGACCTTTCTGACCAAAATGGTCGCAGTGGTTTAGGGTTTGGAGCCCTCAGAACAGCTTTTGACAAATTGGTCTCAGATGGTCATAGATCTATGACCAATTCTTCCGTGGTCATCGATGTAAGGTCACTAGTTGACATATTTCTTGTAGTGTTTGTCTTCGAGTGCTGAACTGGGTTGTTGGCAATCTTGATGGCGCTTTCATTATCGCAGTATAGTGGCACATTCTTCAGATGGATGCCATAGTCCTTAAGAGTTTGCTTCATCCACAGAAGCTGAGCGCAGCAAGATCCAGCAGCAATGTATTCAGATTCAGCAGTTGAGAGTGATACACAGTTCTGCTTCTTTGAAGACCAACAGACAAGAGATCGACCCAGAAAGTGACATGTGCCTGATGTAGACTTGCGATCCACCTTGTCACCAGCATAATCATCATCCGAAAATCCAACCAGATCAAACTCCGAGCCCTTTGGATACCATAATCCTAGTGTTGGGGTGTAAGCCAAATATCGAAAAATTCGCCTACGCCTAAGTGATGCGAATCCTTTGGTGCCGCTTGAATCGGGCACACATGCAAACACTAAGCATGATATCTGGCCTAGATGCACATAAGTAAAGTAAAGAGCCAATCATGGAGCGGTATACCTTTTGATCGAAATCTTTACCATTACGTCGGGCTTAGATGACTTTTGGTTGGCATTGGCGTCGTGTATCCCTTTGCGCCTTGCATTCCAAACTTCTTCAGGCAATCTTTGAGATACTTTTCTTGAGATATGAAGATGCCGTTGCGTTGCTGACAGATTTGAAGACCGAGAAAGAACTTAAGCTCTCCCATCATGGACATCTGATATTGCTCTTGCATCATGTGAACCAATTCATCACTGTATTTCTTGTTGGTGCAGCCGAAGATAATGTCATCCACATAGATTTGGCACACAAATAGTTCACCATCATATGTCTTCGTGAAGAGAGTGGGATCTAGAGAACCAGGTTTGAAGCCTTTGCTCTTCAGGAAGTCTTTGAGTGTGTCATACCAAGCACGAGGGGCTTGTTTGAGGCCATACAGTGCCTTGTTGAGCTTGTATACCATATCAGGATTTTTTGGATCTTCAAAGCCAAAGTGCGGTTGTGCAACATACACTTCTTCTTCAATCTTTCCATTGAGAAATGCACTCTTCACATCCATTTGATACGGAAGGATGTTATGATGATTTATGTAAGCTAGCAAGATGCGAATGGCTTCAAGCCTAGCCATTGGAGCAAATGTTTCATCGAAGTCAATTCCTTCAACTTGTGTGTATCCTTGAGCAACGAGTCGTGCTTTGTTTCTGACAACTTGACCATGCTCGTCTTGTTTGTTGCGATATATCCATTTTGTGCCTATTATGTTGTGCTTGCGAGGATCAGGACGCTTGACTAGTTCCCATACATTGTTCAACTTGAACTGTTGAAGCTCTTCTTGCATGGCTTGAATCCATTCAGGTTCCAAGAAGGCTTCATCGACTTTCTTAGGTTCTGAGATTGAAACAAATGCAAAATGTCCACAGAAATTAGTTAGCTGTGTTGCTCTTTGAGTAGCTCTTGAACGAGTGAGTGGACCAGGTGCATTCAAGCTGTCAATTATCTTCTCAATCTGAACTTCATTTGCAACACGAGGATGAGTAGGACAAAGATTTTGCTTATGGTGATTAATATCTTCATTTTGAGGATTGGCTTCTGGCTGAGCATTGTCTTCAGGTTGATGATGTGCAGAAATGATGAGTTCTTCTTCAGCCTGGGCCTCAGTTAGTATGATTTCTCCGGTTCCCATGTGCTTGATTGATTCACTGGGAGGTACTTCATCTAGCACATTTGGCAGGTGCTCTCTTTGCGAGCCGTTAGTTTCATCGAACCGCACATCCATAGTTTCAACCACTTTATAGTGAAAGAGGTTGAAGACTTTGTAGGAGTGCGAGTCCTTTCCATAACCAAGCATAAAATCCTTGATCCAGCACTTAGCACCAAATACTCTGAAGTAGCTTACCTTTGGCTTCTTACCAGTTAGAAGCTCATAGGATGTTTTCTTCAGAAGCTTGTGAAGATAAACACAGTTGATGACCTGGCATGCAGTATCAATGGCTTCAGGCCAGAATTTTCTTGGAGTCTTGTATTCGTCAAGCATCGTCCGAGCCATCTCAATAAGGGTTCTGTTCTTGTGCTCCATGATGCCATTCTGCTGAGGTGTGTAAGGAGAAGAGAACTCATGAGTGATGCCTAAGGTGTCAAGATAAAGGTCGAGTCCTGTGTTCTTGAATTCGGTGCCGTTGTCACTCCTAATGTGCTTGATCTTGACGCCATAGTTGTTCATGGCGCGGTTGGCGAAACGTCTGAAGACATCCTGCACTTCAGTCTTGAAGAGAATTATGTGCACCCAAGTGTATCTTGAATAATCATTAACAATAACAAAACCATAGAGACAAGCACTAGCAGTGAGAGTAGAGTAGTGAGTGGGACCGAACAAGTCCATGTGGAGCAACTCAAAAGGTTGAGATGTAGTCATGATTGTCTTCGAGGGATGCTTGGCCCTTGTCATCTTCCCACCTTCACAAGCACCACATAGATGATCTTTCTTGAACTTGACGCCTTGATGCCTATGACGTGCTTCTTCTTGGCGAGAGTGTGTAGGTTCCTCATGCCAAGATGCCCTAGCCTCCGATGCCAGAGCCAAGACTCTGAAGCCTTTGCAAGAAGACATACGACCATCCGTGGTCCTCACGAGAAGTCTACCATGTACAGATCATCTTTCCTGTACCCTTTGAAGACTAGAGACTTGTCGATTCCATTAGTACAAGGCAACGATATTTTCCAAATAGCACAATCATGTTTAAGTCACAAAGCATTGAGATGGTCATTAAGTTGAAACCAAGGGATTCAACAAGCATCACTTTGTCCATGTGCTGATCCCTTGAAATTGCAACTCTACCTAGGCCCAATACCTTGCTTTTACCAGTGTCAGCGAAAGTGATGTGACTCTTATCAGATGGACGTAAAGTTGAGTCCATGAGAAGACTTCGATCACCAGTCATGTGGTTAGTGCATCCGCTGTCCATAATCCATTCTGAAGCACGAGGTGTCGTACCCTACAGTGCAATTAGGAGGATAGGCTTCACAAAGAGTATTGTGAAGCATAAACATTTGACGCACAAGAGGATTATCAAAGCTTAGATCAAGATTAGGACTGATAGGATGACTGGCAAGCGATTCTGAAACAAAATACATAGTAAGACCATTTGGGCATTTTATCTTGCGTCCCATAATGTGTTTTATGTCCCCAGCAATAGCATCGGACGCCTTTGATTTCCGGCTAGAGACCTTTCCCTGCAAAAGAGAGTTAAGTGCTCTTAACCACCCACATTTTCAGGGGTGTCTTCAAAGCAATGAGTCTAAGTGGAGCATCTGAAAACTTCGGCTTTGAAGCCCTAGCAAATAGCCTCACAGGAGGTGAATAATACTCATATGAATAGGCAGAAAAATTCTTAGTTTTGTGAACATAGCGGTTTGAAGATACACGCTCATATTCATTCATCTGAGTATGTTTTTCCTGCAAAACATTGGCGTTAGGGCGACTCTCATGAGTCATGTATCTGTATGAAGCCTTTGGGCCATATGAAGCCATAGGTCTGGGGTTTGTCTTCTTCCTTGGTGGTGTCATGATGACATTCACAGGAAGGTTCTCAATACACTGTTTAGGCACCCATATCTTCTTCATAGGTGGTCCATTCCTGCAGTTAGTACCAATATACCTGGCAAACACTTCACCATTCTGATTCTTAAACAGCTTATAGTTTGCATCAAAGGATTCATCAATAACAATCGGGTTAGCACAAGTGAATCCAGATAATGTGGATGGATCCATTGAAGGTTCCTTTGCAGCAACCCATGTGGTTTTGGGGTACTGCTCAGGCTTCCAATAAGAACCATCAACATTCATTTTCCTCTCGAACCCAACACCCTCTTTTCTAGGGTTTCGGTTCAGGATCTGCTTTTTGAGGACATCACATAGTGTCTGATGCCCCTTGAGGCTTTTGTACATCCCTGTTTCAAGCAATGTCTTCAATCTAGCATTTTCATCAGCAACAGCAGTGGCATCCTCCGCAGAGGGGTTAGTTACCACATCGATGGTTGAAGATATTGAAACAGTAGCAGCAGTAGAACACTCAAAGAATGTAATTAGCGTTATCACGCTCAAGACATTTTAAACATGGTGGTTCAAATCCTTCCTGAGCAGGACTGATCTGTTGAGCGCGAAGTGACTCGTTTTCCTTTTGAAGATCTTCATGAGCCGCTCTCAACATCTCGTTTTCCTTTGCGTGATTCATGACGACCTTCAAGCTCTTGGTACTTAACATGAAGATTTTTTATATCTTCAATTAAGGACTGAGATCGGGTCATTTCAGCATCCAACAGATCGTCGCTTTTGTCTAACAGTTTTTGAATATGTTCCATAGCTTTCTGTTGTTCAGTTGCAATTTTAGCAAGTGTTTTGTAGCTGGGTTTGGATTCACAATCAGAGTCATCTTCACTTTGATGTTTGAAAGTAAGCATCGCGTGAGTTTACCTTGGCACCGCGTGCCATGAAGCAATAAGTGGGAGCGGAGTCGTCTTTGTCACTGGCTTCAGCGTTGGTGATGGATACATTGTCTTCAGTGTTGAAGATGGACTTGGCAATGTAGGCTGAAGCTATAGCGAGACTTGCAATGCCAGAGTCAGATTCCTCCTCAGACTCCACCATCTCTGCCTCCTCGTATGCACTCCTCCTCTGAATCCATTTCCTTGCCAACAAAAGCACGAGCCTTGCCAGATGAACTTTTCTTGTGTGATGAAGACTTGGAAGAGGACCTGGAAGATGATTTTGAGTATTTCTTCTTCTTCTTGTCATCAGAATCATATTCCTTGCTCTTCTTCTTTTTCTTCTCATTGTCCCACTATGGACACTCAGAGATGTAGTGACCAGGTTTCTTGCACTTGTGATGTGTTCTCTTCTTGTGGTCATTGGAAGAAGCTTCATCATTTCTTGAGCTGGATCGTGAAGAATTTCAAGCCTTTCTTCTTAGTGAACTTCTGAACTTCTTCACAAGCATAGCGAGCTCCTTTCCAATGTCTTCAGCTTCAATTTAACTACAATGATTCTTCATCGATGAGGAAACAGCCTTTGCCTTCAAACCGCGAAGTTCGGCCATAGTTGGGACCATAGATATCTCTTTTCTCAGATAGTCGAACTCATGTGTGTTAAGCCTCTCAAGCACGTCGGATGGATCGAGTGTCTTGAAGTCGTATGCTCTTGAATCATAAGAGCTAGAGTGTCAAATGAGCTGTCAAGAGATCTCAGAAGCGTCTTGACGATTTCATGCTTGGTAATCTCAGTGGTGCCGAGAGCATGAAGCTCGTTTGTGATTTCAGTGAGGCGATCAAACGTGAGCTGGACATTTTCATTGTCATTTCTCTTGAAGCGGTTGAAGAGGTTGCGTAGAACACTGATCCTTTGATCTCTTTGTGTTGAGATGCCTTCATTGACCTTGGAGAGCCAGTCCCAGACTAGCTTTGACGTTTCTAAAGCACTCACACGGCCATACTGCCATTTGGTCAGATGACCACAGATGATGTTCTTCGCAGTAGAATCGAGTTGAATGAACTTCTTGACATTAGCAGGGGTGACACCTTCACCGGTCTTGGGAACGCCGTTCTTGACGATATACCACAGATCGACATCAATGGCTTCAAGATGCATGCGCATCTTATTCTTCCAAAGAGGGGTAATCGCGCCATCGAAGACAGGCATGCAAGTGGAGACTTTGATTATCCCTGCAATCGACATAGCTAAAACTCCAAAGCGGTTAAATCAATCACACGTAACAAGGGAGTACCTTGCTCTGATACCAATTGAAAGTGCTAGTTATCGACTAGAGGGGGTGGGGGTGAATAGGCGATTTTTATGGAATTCTTCAAAACATGGAAGTTTCGAAGACAAACATGAAAACTAAACCTATAAACATGCAGCGGAAGATGAACTAGACTAGACAAGCCATAGTCAAACAAGTATGAAGCTAAAGCATGATGACAGATAGCAGCTAGGTAGTAGGATCAGATAGAAGATAGTATGAAGCCAATCGTAACAAGTAGTCACACAGTGAAGTCAAACAGGTAGAGCAATCAGGCAATGACTTCACAAAGACAAACTGTAAGTAAGGAGAGTAAGAGATAGAACTAGTGTGTTGTGAAGACAAGGATTTGTTCGACCAGTTCCAGTTGCTGTGACAACTGTACGTCTGGTTAGGGAGGCTGAGATTGAACTCAGAAGACCGTGTCTTCACCTTATTCCCCTTGAGCTAAGGACACACAGTCCCCACCCAATCACTCTGGTAAGTCTTCAAGGTAGACTTCCAAACCTTCACACAGACTTCGCTCACCGCAATCCACAATGACTCTTGGATGCTCGTAACGCGACGCCTAATCGGTTGGAGGATTCATCGTCCTCAAGTGTAACAAGTCTTCAGATCACGCGGATGTAAAGACTTCAAGATGCCAAACAATCTTTGGGCTCGGGTGTTTTGGGCTTTGTCCTCACAAGGATTTCTCTCTCAAACTCTTCGGAGGTGGGTTGCTCTCAACGACAAAAGCCGTGCATTAACTCTGAGCAGCCACCAATTAATGGTGTAGGGGGTGGGCTATTTATAGCCACTAGGCAACCCGACCTGATTTGTCCGAAATGACCCTGGGTCACTAAGGAACTGACATGTGTCACAACAGTCAGATTTCAAACACGCGACAGCTTGACTTGGGCTACAAGTAAAGCTGACTTATCCGACTCTGGATAAGATTTGCTCTCATTGTCTTCGCTCGAAGACATAGGATTTTGCTTGAGCATCACTTCAGTCACTCTGACTTTGTTCACTTGGACCCCACTCAACAGTGCGGTGGTTCCTATGACTCAACAGAAAAGAAAAGAAACAACGAAACAGCTAAGTCTTCGCTCCATAGTCATCACTCAATGTCTTCTTCATCATAGTCTTCAATGTGAATATCTTCACGCACTCACCATTGTCTTCAATGTCTTTATACATTTTAGGGGTCATCTCCTAGGTAAACCGAATCAAGGAGGGACTACTACCTGTGTTATCCTGCAATTCTCACAAACACATTAGTCCCTCAACCACATTTGTCGTCAATACTCCAAAACCAAACTAGGGGTGGCACTAGATGCACTTACACCTCCGCCGCCTGCGTCTCCTTGCGCCGCCTCGTCGACGACCGCGCCTTCCTTCAGCGCTTCCGCAAGCTCCACCCCGCGCCCCTCCTCGGTTTCCTCGACTACAAGGCTTCCACCCTGCCGTACCGCCTCACCCCTCCACGCCAGCGGCCAGCGCTGTCGCCAGCGCCGCCGACTTCGACTTCACCTTCCTTCCCGCCCCCTACTAGGGCTGGACCGTGCGGGATGTCTGCGAGGGCCGCGTCCTCCTCAACAGACCCAGCCGTCACGGCGAGCTCGGAGCCCTCTTCAAGGAGATGGTGGTGTGCGACCCCCTGCACCGACAATACCTCCTGCTCCCCCCAATCCCCGATGAGCTCGCCGCTCCGGTTGTGTGCCAAATCCTGATAGAAAGGGATTGCTTCGCCGACTGCTTCCTCGTCCCTTCCGGCGACAAGGAGGGGGCAGAAGCTATGGAGGAGACTTCTTCAGAGTTTTCTGGCTGGTGCTGCTCCAAACTAAACCGGTGGTCCTTGTCTTCTCTTCCTCCACAGGGCAATGGCGAGCCATTACATCCCTGACTTGCATCTTACCTGCCTTTTTCTTATCTACATGGACGATGTTGTTCGTGTCGCGCCATTACTCCCATGGCCGCTTCTACTAGATTTCAGTTTCGAGTGAGAAATTGCTCGTGCTTGACATCAGGCGGATGGAATTCTCCATGGTTAACCACCCACCATGTGTTAAAGTTTTGGGCGATGATGTGGCCATTGTGGAGGCAAGCCAAGGCATGACTGTGATGTTTGTGCCTAGACCTAACACAGCTCGCCGTATTTATACTGTTTGGCGAAACAATGGTGGGAGTTCCACCCAGTGGCAGATGGAGAATGAGACATTCTCGTTGGATTCTGGGTCCCGTATCATAGGTGCAATGGGGAGCCACTTGCTCCTATATTATGGCATAATCTCGTCGATCAAGACAGGTTGTTACACGCAGGATGTCAACACACTCCAGCTTGAGAGGGTGTGTGCTTCCTATCCCCACCCGTCAGAAGCATATTGCAACTTTCCACCATAGTTATTATCATCACCGACAGTGTCAAGTGGTAAAACCTTCTGTTGCATGATAGTTACCTCCTTTCATTTATAGTTATAACTATCACATAGCTTGTCTGTTACTTGCTAGTTTGTTAATGTGATCAGTAATTATTAGTTAAATAGTTTAGTGGTTGTTGAATTTTTGTGCTCGTGGCAAAGCTGGTCAAGCTAATTAATTTGTTTGCCTTCTCTATTTGCCATCCTAAGGTAATTAGATAGGTGAACGGGTGGATCTAACACACAATAAGTAGCATTTTAGGGGTATTGAAAAATCGTAGAAAACACTGGATCACAACAATTGTTTCAGTTTTTATGTCCAAGATAATGGAGAACGAATCGAAGTTTAAATCAGGACATGGCTACCAGTTCATCTTTGTGTTGTTTTATCTTAGAAACATTTATTCCAGTCAAGCAGGACCTATGCTATCTCAAAGTCTTATTTGGTCACCGTTACACCTATAAATTTATCTATATCAAAAAATTATCTTAAGATAGTAAGAGGCAAAATTTTCTTATTTGGTCTCCGATGTGAAAGTTAATTCATTGTTTTATTAAATACTCCATATGATGCTAAAGCTTTAAATGAAATATATTATACAAGATATTTTGCATGATGAATCAAATGATATTATTTGCATTTGTTTGGTCATGATAATCTTTATTGTACCTCACAATGCAAATTTGCAGACACTGACTGAATAGAGATTGGTATCATGGGATGCTAATGATGGGCATGTTGATTATGTTGTAGTTTGCGTCATTGTTGGAGTTGAGAATTTTTTTTGCCATGCCGTTAACCTTTTTTTGCACTGAGCATTGTGCACTAGCTTTTGGTCCATCAGATTTGGGAACCTTGTCAATAGGCCACAATAGCCGTTTGTTTAATCCCTGTCTTATCCTTTCGTCATATCTTCCTTAAACATATGTTAGGCCCCGAAACGGTATCATGAACATCTGGCCATCCACTGGATATCTGAGGGCTTGAGTCATTAAGTGAACTCGTCCCTGACTTCCACTTATTGCTTCGCTTCACCTCTCTTCATCTGGAGTGCTTGGAGACAATCCAACAGCTACAGTTCAAACTACTAGATGAGCACTATTTACTGACCAACAAAACCTGTTTTAGACTGAATCCTCTCTTACTTTTACCAAAGTGACTATAATAATGGATTCTTATATGATAATATTAGCGAAAAAAATTTCATGCAAAATCTATTAATATTACTTCTTTCAATCATATATTTTTAATGAAGGCTTTTCCAGAGAAACTAAATAGAGGTTGCTAGTACTATCATGGGATGGTAATTATGGACAGATGAATGGATTGTGTAGTACTTTGTGTTATGTACAGTACATATGGAACAATATCTTCTGCCATGCCTTTAACCCTTGTTGTGATATTCATTGTGCGCTTTTGGTCCATTACATCTGAAAATCCCTTCACTTGGCCACACTGCACTTTTCTGCTCTATCCCCGCTACAATCCTGTCATCCTGTCCTACATAAGTGAAGCCCTTTCCAAAGCCATCAAGTGAATCCATCCAACCTGCGACTATCAAGTCAACCCATCCAATCTGCGGAACTTTACTGTCTGAATTAATTCACTTATCTCAGAGAATTACTCGCTATGGATCTGAATTTTGGCAATTTTTTTCTGCACACCATTTTGTTTCTTTCGAATACCAAATTGTTTCTAGTTCACACCTATATCTATGTCCTGTTCTCCTTCACATGACATCTATCTCCTATAGTAAGTTACTAATTTTCCACCCACGAAGACAGATTCACCTATAGTGATTTACAGCATTACTTTCTTCTGCCATGCCTGTCAAAATTCCAACTTTGTTTGGCTACATGTAGACACAACCTTTTACTTTTCTCCCTGTTGTTTGCAGTGCACTTTTGTGATTCATGTTTCATTAGTCTATCAAATCGACTCCTTTTTGGTACTGAACTCCAATAATTCTACAACTAAGCCTTTGTTTAGTCTACTGGTGCAGTTGAACCGACAACCTAGGAGCCTCTGGCAGATCGCTGTTGGTGCTTTCTACTCCATCCGTTCCTAAATATAAGTCTTTGTAGAGATTTTAATATGGACTACATACGGAGCAAAATGAGTGAATCTACACTATAAAATACGTCTATAACTCTATATACATTTGTATGTAGTTCATATTAAAATCTCTAAAAAGACTTATATTTAGGATCGGAGGGAGTATGTGCCAATGCTATTTATTTTCTTTAATCACCTTCCTCTCCTTTATGTCTATGCTTCCGTCTCATCCATGCCCTTCCTTTGAAGCAGGGTAACACACATACTATAGAGCACTACACAGTTGCCCTGGTTGCTGCATGACCAAGCTTAACTTTACAACTATCATTAACAAAAAAGTTGTTTGCAGAACTTTGCTGAATTTTGTGAGTACTTAATTGCTGAATTTGACCTTGGGTTGTCTATTCAGAAGTTGCCTGCATTTTTCGTAAATCTCAATCACATTACAAAGCTTTTCAACCAACACATTCGACCATTCTCATCCCAAAGTCACTTAGTCTTCAATGTAACAATGTAATCTTGTGCATGCAGTCCCACGCCACTCTGACCACCGAGGAGTGGATGATGTTGTGCCGGCACCGGAACCACGACAATCTGACCCTGGAGGCGTGGAAGGACCTACTGGTCAAGAACCGACGGACCTCGCCAGGGAACTGTCGTGCAAGAGCTGTCGTCACAGCGGCCGCTAGGGCTCCAGAACCCGTGGAGGCGGGTCGCGATGGACGGGGAGAAGGAGGCTGAGGCTTGACCCGTGGTGGATGAGGGCCTGGGGGCGGATGAGGGGCCAGATCAAGCTGTTGTCCAGGACTGCTGCGGCCAAGTCATTGGGCAGCAGAGGCTTCCCTAGGATGTGCTAGCAGCTAGCTAGATGGAGACATGGAGTGGCTCAATCCTTTTTTAAGGTTTATACTATTTTCCTGCTGCATATTGATCTGATTTCTTTGAGTTACCTTCTAGGGATCTAGAGAATTTTTCCATCCAAGCATGAACACGCTACTTTCAAATTCCACTTGATTCTTGTTGATCCACTTTTTTCGGTCCACGCGTGTGATGTTGTAACAGTCAGGGCCTAAATACATGGCATCCTGTTTGATCTAGCATGTGAATCAGCACCAACAAAGTTGACCGGTGCAGAAAATGCATGAATGATCACAAATGAGTCCCTTTCATACATTTTTCTCATTTCTGAATCCTGGCTTTCAAATGAATGATCTGCACTTGCCCATTTAGAGGGAAACAGATGTGATTCTAAGTCGCTGCAGCAAAGTCTGATCAAATTGCTGGAAACCTGGACGAGTTGAAGGATTTGGTACCGAGGATAGAGTCTGCCATGTCCCAAAAGCATGCATTGCTTGATGAAACTTGAGTGCTTTGCTGGCAAAGCAGAGCATATTGCAAGGGATCCGAAAGATGCAGAGCTCTTACGTTTGATGAATGCAGGTGTTTTCATATATATATATATATATATATATATATATATATATATATATATATATATATATATATATATATATATATGTATTGAATTCTTGTCTTGAGTCTTGAGGTCTTGAGGCCTTGAAAATGCAGTCCTTGCAGATGCCATCATGGAGTTGTCGCCATTGGACGTAGAGTCCTCCTTCTTCACACCACTCGAGCACTCATACCAACCCCGTCTACTATAACGTAGCATTAAAATAAATGACGCCCCGGCTTGGTAACAGGGTGATGGGTTCCTACCTCATGCATACTACTCAACTACAAGAATTCAGTATCACTACTGGAGGGATTGTTGCGAAGATGACACTAGATGCAATAAAACACATAGGTATGAAAAACATGGTCAAAGTGAACTTGCCTGGTATGTTGATGAAGATATGAACGCTCTCGGAAACTTGATAAAACTATTCGTCACTCCGATGTAAATCTATATAGTCAACATAGCATTCATATAAGCAAACATCCTAGCAAATAATTCTAACACTCATAATAAAACCAACAAATAAAAAATGCAAATCAAGGGACACCAAATAAAAACAAAGGAAAATTACACAACAAAACTACTAAGGAAAACTCTAAGATATCCAAATCAATGTTTTCACCACATCATACAACAACCAAGAAATAGTTTTTTACACAACCAAAATTTTCTTAACAGAACCTAAGCATGGGTTTTTGCTAACTAACAAAAGAGAAAACATCATGCAACTAGAAGCAAAAAGAATCACATCAAAAGCTATTGTAGAACTCCTATTATGCCTATAACAATCCTAGCAAGAAAAAAAATAAGATAAAATTTTTATTTATTGTAAATAAAAGTTCATGTTCTAAAACTACAGAAACTAATCTAAAATAAACTATGACATAGGTAAAATAAAATTATTTGCTAAATAAAACAATAGGAAAACAGTAGCTAGTTAAATAAATAGGAATAACATGATTCTGATTAAAACTATTTTTTTATTAAATCTAAAATATCACAATAAATTCCTACGGTTAGGCAATGGTCAAAACAAAGTAGTGACAAAAAGAGTCACTAAAATAAAATAATCCTAACTCATTTTATCGCAGAATTACTAATCTGTCTAAATCTAAAATAAAACAATTTCTAATAATTTAAACATGGCTAAACATATTTTCTGCAGAAACTTCAACAAATTTGCAAACTAACAAAAAAAGAATCACTTAAAAATATCAAGTAGATTAAAAGATATGAATTTTACAAAACTGAAACTATTCTGTTAAAAACAGAAACGAAAAAATATTACTAAAAAGAAAAACGGGCTAATGGGCCTATCTAGCGCCAAGGCCAAATAACTAAAAACGCTACCGGAAATAAATCGAGTCGGGCCGGTCTAACTGAACCTAACTAAAAACCGAATAAAAACCGTAATTAACCGGGCCTATCTAAAATAAACCTACCCCTTGGGGGATCTAATCTAAACCCTAGGATTTAGATCGGACGGTGGAGGGGACTCATGACTCACCGCGGTGGTCGACGGCGACGGCTTTCGGGCGGCGACGGGCGCAGTGGTTCGGTGGTCGGGGATGACGGCGGAGAGGTCCGGGCGGAAAGGGCGTGGCGAGGAACTCGGGGTGGAGTTGGGCGAGCTCGGGAGGTGCGAGGCGTTCGGGACGGGCTAATGGCGGACGGCGCACTCGGGCTCCCGGCGGCGGTAGAGCGAGGGTCGGGCGAGGGGGCGAGGGGGGAAACGGGGCGAGGGGGTGGGGTTTATATAGGGGGGGACCGGCTTGGGCGAGGGGAAAGATCGGGGGAGGATCGGGAGGCGATCCCGGATCTTGCGGGATTCCGGCGAGCGGCGGCGCGGGTGGTTGGCGTGTTGGCGTGGGGAGGAAGAAGGGGGTGGGGTCGGGGTGTCAGCGGGAGAGAGAGGGGGGCGTTCGGTCGGTTGGCCGAGGGGAAAGGGGTTCAAGGCCTGGCTACTGGTCGGTCGGTGGGCGCTGGCCGGGTTGGCTATTCGCTCATTGGCCGGGCTGCCTTGCTGGGCCGGGTTTATATTCGGCCGCGGATTTTTTTCCTTTTTTTTTGAATTTAGGGAGAGAGAGAAATATAATTAAATATATATATTTTATATCGGACATATATATATCAAAATGATCAGGGGAATATTCCCTATAATTTGAACATTTTTCCAGGGGCAAAACTCAAACTTTAAAAAAATCATTTTTCTAGAAATCCCAAATAAAAAATCAGATTTGAATTCAAAATTTTTTTGGCAAAGTTTTCTTCTGACATATTTGGAGTGTCATGTTTACTCCCCTCATACTTTTTCTCAAGTATTTGTCAGGCATAGTTTTGAAATAAATTTCAACTGCCAATTTGAATTCAAATTCCCACAACTCAAAAATCTTCTGAAACACTTCAAATGCCACTCAAATTCACTCAATCAATCAAACAAACAATCAACAACAAGCATAGTTATTTATTTAATATAACATTCCAAAATTTAGAATTTTGGGATGTTACAGCTGGAAGGGGAATCGATCACGGAGGGCTTCTACATCATCACCATAGCCTGTCCGATGAAGTGTGAGTAGTTTACCTCAGACCTTCGGGTCCATAGTTAGTAGCTAGATGGCTTCTTCTCTCTTTTTTGGATCTCAATACAATGTTCTCCCCCTGTCTTGTGGAGATCTATTTGATGTAATCTTCTTTTTGCGGTGTGTTTGTTGAGACCGATGAATTGTGGGTTTATGATCAAGATTATCTACGAACAATATTTGAATCTTCTCTAAATTCTTTTATGGATGATTGGTTACCTTTGCAAGTCTCTTCGAATTATCAGTTTGGTTTGGCCTACGAGATTGGTTTTTCTTGCAATGGGAGAAGTGCTTCGCTTTGGGTTCAATCTTGCGGTGTCCTTTCCCAGTGACAGTAGGGGCAGCAAGGCATGTATTGTATTGTTGCCATCGATTATAACAAGATGGGGTATTTATCATATTGCATGAATTTATTCCTATACATCATGTCATCTTGCTTAAGGCGTTACTCTATTTTCATTAACTAAATCCTCTAGATGCATGCTGGATAGCGGTCGATGAGTGGATTAATAGTAGTAGATGCAGGCAGGAGTCGGTCTACTTGTCTCGGACGTGATGCCTATATACATGATCATACCTAGATATTCTCATAACTATGCTCAATTCTATCAATTGCTCAACAGTAATTTGTTCACCCACCGTAGAAATACTTATGCTCTTGAGAGAAGACACTAGTGAAACCTATGGCCCCCCGGGCTATTCTCATCTTATCAATCTTCTATCACTTTATTATTGCTTTGTTCTCTACTTTGCCCTTTTATTTTATCTTGCATCTGTATACAGAAAACACCAAAAATATTATCTATCATCTCTATCAGATCTCACTCTCGTAAGTGACCGTGAAGGGATTGACAACCCCTAATCGCGTTCGTTGCGTTGAGCTATTTGTTTTGTGTAGGTGCGAGGGACTCGTGCGTGGCCTCCTACTGGATTGATACCTTGGTTCTCAAAAACTGAGGGAAATACTTATGCTACTTTGCTGCATCATCCTCTCCTCTTCGGGGAAATCCAACACAGTGCTCAAGAGGTAGCAATCGCCGTCAAGCCAAACAGATAAGTTTACCTCTTGTCCATTAGTGCTCTGTAAAGCTATAACTTTGCATGAGAAAACCTCGCCTCCCTACTGAAACATGGATGCTCCCATCCATGACTCGAACGATGTTTCGGTCAGGATGGTCGTAGTAGCCTTTGGTAAAAAGAACACTACTATAGGATGCTGCTAACGCGACACTACGACCAGAGACCCTTCGAGAAACTGCGTGTGATGCAATAATCGCAAACGGTGATGTATGAAAACTGTCAGACATGTATAAAACATTTGCGATGATGTATGCATCAAACGCGGTTCAGGTTTTAGTTGCGTGTCGATGAAGGGCATACGATTCAGTTCAATTAACTGCTTGCGATGAGGAGGAACGAAAGAAAAGGGCAGCCAGATGAAGGCGTGTGAGATACACACCATACGGTTCACTCGGATGAAATGTTTGTGATTAGGCAACACAAAAGAAACGGGCAGCCAGAGGAAGGTGTGTGCTATATACAACGTATGGTTCAGTCGGATGAACTGTTTGTGATTAGGCAACACAAAAGAAACGGTCAGCCAGATCAAGGTGTGTGCAATATACTGATAACCCACAAGTATAGGGGATCGCAACAGTTTTCGAGGGTAGAGTATTCAACCCAAATTTATTGATTCGACACAAGGGGAGCCAAAGAACATTCTCAAGTATTAGCAATCGAAGTTGTCAATTCAGCCACACCTGGATAACTTAATATCTGCAGCAAAGTATTTAGTAGCAAAGTAATATGGAAGTAACGGTAACGGTAGCAAAAGTAATATTTTTGGTGTTTTGTAGTGATTGTAATAGTAGCAACTGAAAAGTAAATAAGCGAAGAACAATATATGAAAAGCTCGTAGGCATTGGATCGGTGATGGAGAATTATGCCGGATGCGGTTCATCATGTAACAATCATAACATAGGGTGACACAGAACTAGCTCTAATTCATCAATGTAATGTAGGCATGTATTCAATATAGTCATATGTGCTTATGGAATGTAACTTGCATGACATCTTTTGTCCTACCCTCCCGTGGCAGCGGGGTCCTAACGGAAACTAAGGGATATTAAGGCCTCCTTTTAATAGAGTACCGGAACAAATCATTAACACATAGTGAATACATGAACTCCTCAAACTATGGTCATCACCGGGAGTGTTCCCGATTATTGTCACTTCGGGGTTTCCGGATCATAACACATAGTAGGTGACTATAGACTTGCAAGATAGGATCAAGGACTCACATATATTCATGAAAACATAATAGGTTCAGATCTAAAATCATGGCACTCGGGTCCTAGTGACAAGCATTAAGCATAACAAAGTCATAGCAACATCAATCTCAGAACATAGTGGATAATAGGGATCAAACCCTAACAAAACTAACTCGATTACATGATAGATCTCATCCAACCCATCACCGTCCAGCAAGCCTACGGTGGAATTACTCACGCATCAGTGACAAAGCATCATGAAATTGGTGAAGGAGGATGGTGGATGATGACGACGGCGACGAATCCCCCTTCAAGGAGCCCCGAACGGACTGCACCGGCCTCCCGAGAGGTTTTAGGGCTTGGCGGCGGCTCCGTGATCGTAAAATGTGATGAATCCTTCTCTCTGATTTTTTCTCCCGAAAATGAATATATGGAGTTGGAGTTGAGGTCGGTGGAGCGTCAGGGGCCTGAGTTAGGGGCGCACCTGTAAGTGGCAAGGCTTCCACCCACGTGGACAGGGTGTGGGCCCCCTGACGTGGATTTTTCCTCCAGTATTTTTAGTATTTTCCAAAAAGATGTTTCGTGGAGTTTCAAGTCATTCCGAGAACTTTTGTTTACGCACATAAATAACACCATGGAAAGTCTCTGAAAACAGCGTCGGTCTAGGTTAGTTCCATTCAAATCATGCAAGTTAGAGTCCAAAACAAGGGCAAAAGTGTTTGGAAAAGTAGATACGAAGGAGACGATCAACTCCCCAAGCTTAAACCTTTGCTTGTCCTCAAGCGATTCAGTTGACAAACTGAAAGTGATAAAGAAAAACTTTTACAAACTCTGTTTGCTCTTGTTGTTGTAAATATGTAAAGCCAACATTCAAGTTTTCAGAAAATATTATGATTAACCACATTCACAATAACTCTTAGGTCTCATGTTTACTCATATCAATGGCATAATCAACTAGCGAGCAATAATAATAAATCTCAGATGACAACACTTTCTCAGAACAATCATAATATGATATAACAAGATGGTATCACGCTAGCCCTTTCTGAGACCACAAAACATAAATGCAGAGCACCTTTAAAGATCAAGGACTAACTAAACATTGTAATTCATGGTAAAAGAGATCCAATCATAGTCATACCCGATATAAATTAATAATAATGGATGCAAATGACGGCGGTTTCCTCGCTAGTGCTTTTTAATAAGAGGGTGATGCCTCGACATAAAAGTAAATAGATAGGCCCTTCGCAGAGGGAAGTAGGGATTTGTAGAGGTGCCAGAGCTCGGTTTTGAAATAGAGATAAATAATATTTTGAGCGGCATACTTTCATTGTCAACAAAACAACCAAGAGATGGCGATATCTTCCATGCTACACACATTATAGGCGGTTCCCAAACAGCATGGTAAAGTTTATACTCCCCCTCCACCAACAACCAGCAATCCATGGCTTGCTCGAAACAACGAGTGCCTCCAACTAGCAATAGTCCTAGGGGGAGTTTTGTTTGCAATTATTTGGATTTAGTTTGCATAAAGCATGGGACTGGGCATCCCGGTGACAAGCCATTTTTTCGTGAGTGAGGAGCGGAGTCCACCCCTCTTGAGAATAACCCGCCTAGCATGGAAGATACGGACATCCCTAGTTGATACATGAGCTATTCGAGCATAAAAACAGAATTTCATTTGAAGGTTTAGAGTTTGGCACATACAAATTTACTTGGAACGGCAGGTAGATACCGCATATAGGAAGGTATGGTGGACTCATATGGAATAACTTTGGGGTTTAAGGGATTGGATGCACAAGCGTTATTCCTGCTTAGTACAAGTGAAGGCTAGCAAAAGACTGGGAAGCGACCAACTAGAGAGCGACAACAGTCACAAACATGCATTTAAATTAATGAACATCGAGTGCAAGCATTAGTAGGATATAATCCACCATGAACATAAATATCGTGAAGGCTATGTTGATTTGTTTCAACTACATGTGTGAACATGTGCAAAGTCGTGTCACTTAAATCATTCAAAGGAGGATACCACCCCACTATACCACATCACAACCATTTTAATACCATGTTGGCATGCAAGGTAAACCATTATAACTCATAGCTAATCAAGCATGGCATAAGCAACTATGATCTCTAATTGTCATTGCAAACATGTTTATTCATAATAGCCTGAATCAGGAATGATGAACTAATCATATTTACAAAAACAAGAGAGGTCGAGTTCATACCAAATTTTCTCATCTCAGTCGGTCAATGATATATCGTCATAATTGCCTTTCACTTGGACGACCGAACGAAGTGAATAATAATAAGAGTGCACGTGCATTGGACTAAGCTGGAATCTGCGAGCACTCAATAAACAAGAGAACACAAGGCAATATGGGCTCTTGGTTAAATCAACAATAATGCATATAAGAGCCACTTCAACAATTTAATCATGGTCTTCCCCTATCGACCCCCAAAGAAAAGAAATAAAACTATTTACACGGGAAAGCTCCCAACAAGCAAAATAAGAACAGGAAATATTTTTGTGTTTTCTTTTTAATTACTACTTCTACAGCAAGAAAAGTAAACTAACTAAAAGCTACACTAATTTTTTTGGTTTTTTTTCTTTCTTAAGGTTTATTAAACACACAAGAAGAGAGCAAGAAAAAGGGAAATAAACTAGCATGGATAGTACAGTGAAAGAGTATGAGCACCGACATCTAGCAATGAGTGTGTGAACATGAATGTAATGTCGGTGGGAAATACATACTCCCCCAAGCTTAGGCCTTTGGCCTAAGTTGGTTTATTGCCACGGATGGCCTGGCGGATACCCATAGTTGTAGCCGGGGTCGTACTGAGATGCAGCGGCTATTGCCTCCTGAGCTGCAGCATGGTGGTGGGCTGCCTCCGCCCTCCTCTCGTACTCATCTGCCTCCTCTCTCGTAATAAAATGTCTTCCTTTTGCCTGATAATCAAAGAAGGCAGGAGCAGGGAGAGTAATACTGGACAGCACGACGCCCCACAAAGATTAAACGACATCGAGAGGTGATTCATTCCTCTCGACGAACTGGTGGTGAACCATAGAATTAAAGTCTAAATAAGTAGGAGGAACTCAATATAATCCTCACGTATGTCCACCCCAAGAAAACTAGCTAAGCGGGTTGCATAAATTCCACCGAAGAAATCTCCATTAAATCTGTTATGATGCAACCTGCGTGCAACAATGGCTCCCGAATTATAAGATTTGTCTCCTAACACAACACTCCTAAGAATACTGACGTCAGGGACACACATATGACATGCTTCATGTTTACCATTTGTGCACCTACCTATGAAGAGAGCAAAATAATGTATAGCAGGAAAATGAATGCTCCCTATGGTAGCTTGTGCTATGTCTCTAGATTCCCCCACAGTGATACTAGCAAGAAAATTTCTAAATTCAGATTTGCGAGGTTCACTAGCACTACCCCATTGTGGAAGTTTGCAAGCAGTGGTAAAATCCTCTAAGTCCATCGTATAAGATTTTTCATAAAGATCAAACAGGACAGTTGGATAATTACGTGAAGATGAAAATTCAAACCTCCTCACAATGGAACTAGTGAGATAGTGGTACTGGCAGCATTTTTCTGCCTCGAAGCTCACAAGATCAGCGTTACGCAAATATGCGTTAAATTCTTCCATGATTCCCGCTCGATCCATAAAGTTTTTCAAGGCCATTCACAAGGCCTCACTGAGCGCCCCTTGGTGGCTCATCGTCAAGATCACGCATTGCAAGCCTGGGTCCTTGCTTCCTTGAAGAACCACCTTGGTACATTTTCCTAAGCATATTTCTTCCTCTAAAAAATTTCTGAAATTTTTAGTAACTTCAAATAAAAGTGAACTAAGCTCAACAAAATTGATAGCAACTACTCCCACAAGTGCCTAGAGATTATATCATGCATTAGAACTACTTGGAACCATATAAATTTGACATGCAAGCTCAAGAACATGGTCACCTAGGCAGCACAAATTTGCAATGAATAGAGCACTAGAGCAAAAACTAATTGGACCAATGGAAGAGTAACATACCAAGGAACAATCCCCCCAAGCAGTTTTGTGAGAGGTGCTTTGAGCAAGGAGATCGAAAATCACAGCAAAATGAGCTAGAACTTGTGCTTGAGCTGGATAGTGATTGTTTTGGGAGGAAGAAGAAGTGTGTGGGTGCAGGAATAAGTGGAGGGGAGCCACCATGGGCCCATGAGGCAGGGGGCGCGCCCTGTAGGGGTGGGCGCGCCCTGGACCCTCGTGGCCAGGTGCTTGCTCCCCCTGCTGTGTTCTCAGTGCTAGATAATCTCAAATGTTCCAAAAAAATAATATTCCATTTTTAGGGCATTTGAAGAACTTTTATTTTCGAGGTATTTTTATATTGCACGGATAATTCAGAAAATGTATGTAAAAATACTATTTTTACTTTATTTCAACTAAATAATGAGAAAGTAGAAAGAGGGTACGAGAAGGTTGTGCCTTCTAGTTTCATCCATCTCATGCTCATTAAAAGGAATCCATTAACAAGGTTGATCAAGTCTTGTTAACAAACTTATTCCGAATAACATGGAACCGGAGAAATTTCAAATGACACTATGTTACCTCAACGGGGATATGCACATCCCCAATAATAAGAATATCATATTTCTTCTTGACAATTAAGAGGAAATTCAAAACCTCCAAAAATAATCGATGGAATTTTTCCAATAGAATTGATACTGTGGACTTGAGGTTGTTTCCTCTGAAAGTGTACCATATGCTCATTACCGTTAACATGAAAAGTGACATTGCCTTTGTTGCAATCAATAAAAGCCCCTGCAGTATTCAAAAAAGGTCTTCCAAGAATAATAGACATACTATCGTCCTCGGGAATATCAAGAATAACAAAGTCCGTTAAAATAGTAATGTTTGCAACCACAACAGGCACATCCTCACAAATACCGGCAGTATAGCAGTTGATTTATCAGCCATTTGCAAAGATATTTCAGAGGTGTCAACTTATTCAAGTCAAGTCTATATATAAAGAGAGAGGCATAACACTAACACCGGCTCCAAGATCACATCAAGCAGTTTTAACATAGTTTCTTTTAATGGAGCATGGTATAGTTGGTTCTCCTGGATCTCCTAGTTTCTTAGGTATTCCACCCTTAAAAGTATAATTAGCAAGCATGGTGGAAATCTCAGCTTCCAGTACCTTTCTTTTATTAGTGACAATTTCTTTCATATACTTAGCAGAAGGATTCATTTTGAGCATATCAGTTAATTGCATACGCAAAAAGATAGGTCTAATCATTTCTTCAAAGCGCTCAAATCCTCATCATCCTTTTTCTTGGATGGTTTCGGAGGAATAGGCATGGGTTTCTGAACCCATGGTTCTCTTTCTTTACCGTGCTTCCTAGCAACAAAGTCTCTCTTTTCATAATGTTGATTCTTTGATTGTGGGTTATCACGATCAAAAGTAGGTTCAATTTCTACATCATTATCATTACTAGGTTGAGCATCATCATGAACATCATCATTAACATTTTCACTAGGTTCATGTTCATTACCGTGATTGTGTTTCAAAGATCGTAAAAGAAACATCGCTTGGATTCTCGTGTGTTTCAAAGAATAGTTTCACTAGAAGCATGTAAAGTCCTATGGTGGCCCTCACTAGAAGCATGTTCATTTTTCTTTTTCTTCTTTTTAGAAGGACTAGGTGCATCAATACTATTTCTCTGAGAATCTTGTTCAATTCTCCTAAGGTGGCCTTCAGGATACAAAGGTTCCTGAGTCATCTTACCAGTTCTAGTAGCCACTCTAATAGCATAGTCATTATTCTTACTATTTAATTCATTGAGCAAATCATTTTCAACTTTAAGTACTTGTTCTACTTGAGTGGTAACCATAGAAGCATGTTTAGTAATGAGTTTAAGTTCACCTTTAACATTTGCCATATAATCACCCAGGTGTTCAATCATATAAGCATTTTGTTTTAATTGTCTACCAAAATAAGCATTGAAATCATCTTGCTTAACCATAAAGTTATCAAACTCATCCAAGCATTGGCTAGCAATTTTAGTAGGCGGGATATCAGCTTTATCATATCTATAGAGAGAATTTACCTTTACTACCTGTGTCGGTTTATCAAGACCATGTGTATCTTCAACAGGCGGTAAATTAAGACCATGTATTTCTTCAATAGGAGGTAAATTTTTAACATCTTCAGCTTTTATACCTTTTTCTTTCATAGATTTCTTTGCCTCTTGCATATCTTCAGGACTGAGAAATAAAACACCTCTCTTCTTCGGAGTTGGTTTAGGAATAGGCTGAGGAATTAGCTCAGGAAGTGTCCAATTATTTTCATTTGTCAACATATTATTCAATAGAATTTCAGCTTCATCCGGTGTTCTTTCCCTGAGAACGGAACCAACACAACTATCCAGGTAATCTCTGGAAGCATCGGTTAGTCCATTATAAAAGATATCAAGTATTTCATTTTTCTTCAAGGGATGATCAGGCAAAGCATTAAGTAATTGGAGAAGCCTCCCCCAAGCTTGTGGGAGACTCTCTTCTTCAATTTGCACAAAATTGTATATATCCCTTTAAGCAGCTTGTTTCTTATGAGCAGGGAAATATTTAGCAGAGAAGTAATAAATCATATCCTAGGGACTACGCACACAACAAGGATCAATGTTATCACCCTAGCAAGTTGTTCATCAAGAAATTCACCAAGTGACACAGTAGTATCAAGCATAGAAGTAGTTTCATCATAAGTATCATGCATAGCGTAAGTGGCATCATCAATAACATGCGACATATCGTAATCTAATAGCGTAAGTAGGTTTAGGTGTCGCAAGATTACTCAAAACAGAAGGTGAATCAAGTGCAGAGCTAGATGGCAGTTCCTTACCTCCACTACTAGGAAAAGGCCTACTAATGGCGCACCTAATTTGGCCATTAATGGCGCATTAGTGGTGCGCCATTAGTGCCACGCCATTAGTATATCTTACTAATGGCGCACCTGAGATGCGCCATTAGTATATCCAAAAGTGCGCCATTAGTATGCCTCCCAGGGGGCCATGTATACCCAGGTGCTTTGGCATACTAATGGCGCACAACAACAAGATGCGCCATTAGTAATCTCGGCATACTAATGGCGCACTGCTTAGTGATGCGCCATTAGTATCCTTTGGCATACTAATGGCGCCATCGTCATGTGATGCGCCATTAGTATGAATATTAGGTTTTTTTTATTTTCTAATTTTCTGTTTTTTGCACAGGTTACAAAATGTATAATTGGACAAAATATAGACAGCACACATCAACAACAGATTCATCGAATACAATAGAAGATTAGTCTCTAAATACAGTTCATCATATTAGTCTCCGAATACAATTCATCATATTAGTCTCCTAATTGAAAAGACCGAACAAAGATAGAACATTATATTACAAGTCTCGAGACCGCGAGTAGCGAGTTTGTCTTCACATTACAAGTCGATATCGATCATCTAAACTACCATCACATAGAAGAGAGCTGTGGTCATCACAATGAGCATCATCACGATGAAACTTCGCCTTCATCCGGTTCCTCCAACGCTCCCTCCTCTCCCGCTAGATAGCGGGCGTATCTAGATTCGCCTCGCCCTAGTGGTGTACCCTTTGTAATCGTTACCGCTGAATCGGTGAACCTGTCTCCGACACTCCTCCGATCGTCGTACACTCGAACCTAACCCTTGTACCCACGACATACCACGGCATCGCTATGCACTAGCCAAACGTAAACGTTAGTACCAATTCACGCACAATACATAAACAATATATAAGTATGCAATGTAACGATCGGAAGAGAAAAGCAAGACATTAATAGCATCGATTACATCTAAGTTGAACGACTCTTGAAACCAAAGAGACATTCTACAAGTTCATTAAAGTTTAATTACAACCTGAGCCAATCGATGTTTCAGAACTAGACAAAGCATCACTGCTTTCGACTCGACTCAAGGGACCGGAGCATGGATGAAGCCGCCGTCTATCGTGGGAGTCATGAAATAACGGGCGTTGTCAGCCTGCATTTGTAGCATTGTGTCGATGTCACTGTTGGACGGTTGATTTCGAGGTAGAACTGCCCCGAGGTACGAAGGACATCTTGATGGATGATTTCCGCAAACTCCGATCGATGCGAAAGAATTCTTGTTCCGATGTCCGCGCCCCTAGATTGCCGACACGCCATGCCCAATCTTTGAGTTTACTCGGTAGCGAAGTTGATGATGGTCCCGCACGATCACCCGCATGTGATGGATGGCGTAGTAGGCACCCTTCGACCGCCAAAGCGCTACTTGACGCAGCAGAACATCGTATTGTGGGAGAACACGTGCTTGCCGTACTTACGAATAGGCCTGGTGAAGGTGCCTCCAAATTTGGCATAGCTGGGGAGAACATCATCAAGAACCTTCTTGACATTTGTGTAGTCTACGTTCGACTGACGGTCCGGGTCGAAATACGTGGCCATGGAATATTTGGGGCTTAGGAGGATGAGCGTGCAATGTGTGTCACTGCAGAAAACACGGAATGTTAAAAGAAAACGATCGAAATCTAAGAATTCATATGTTACGGGCGGTTGAGGGAGGACTTACTCGGGAAAGTAAGGCACGAGGAAGTTATCCTTATCTTGGTTTGCCGTAATGACGCCTTCGAGGTAAGAACTTCGCGACTTGCGGTCCCCAACGCTGCCCAAGATCTTGGCACGCATGTAGAAGGGGTCGACTATCACGATGTCCGGGTCTTGTCGCTAATGATCCGCATCTCCATACTCGGTGAAAATAGCCGAACGAAGGTGTAGTGCAGCGGATGAAGGTTAAACATAGCAAAGATGTCATCAAACCGCAGGACGATCTTACCCCGATGTCGCGCCATCCACAAAGCCCTTGCCCTCGGCACCTTGGCCACGAAAACCGGTATGCCACATCCTTCTCTCTAAGACGCCGCTTCTCCAAAGAAAGAACACTGTCGTGCAGACTCCGTGATAGCACCGGTTGCAGCATTGAGCATATTTGGCGGTAGCATCGCCTACCCGCCACATGCACCTCCTCGAGATATCCTTAGGTGAAGGTGGCCCGTCCCGAGCACGGATCGCATTTTCGGTGCCGCTGGCTCGCACCCTTGTTAGTATTTCTTTTGCGTGCCTTCTTCTTCTCCTGTAATGGGACCGAGTTCTGCTCACAGACCGCCTTCTTGAGTGTGTTGGGGCTGATAATATTTCGCACCACGCCTATCTGTGGCTCGGTGAAGTCGGCAATGGAGGCGCCTCCACGAGAGCTGAACGGCGTACGACGCTCACTGTAACTTGGCTTCTCCGCGGTACCAGCTAGATCGCGCACGCCTTTTGTTGGGTTGGGTTCTTGAGAAGGAGGCCCCATGAAGTCGCCATCGTACCCATGATCGGCAAAGTATCGATCGACGTTGGCAAATGTATTGTCGTCGTCGTCGTTCTGATCCTGTGCCATATGCATGTTTGGATCCAGTGGCATAGGGATGTCCGGCACCGTTGCGGCGGTCTTGCCATGGGGCCGACTTGGCGCCGCACGATCGGGCGGTGTTGTCTTTGGGGTGGTGTCCCCCGCCCCCAAACGAATCTGGCTCTTCGGCCAAAGCAGGGGCCAGCTCAGGCAGGCGCTGAGGGTCATCACGTCATCATCGTCGGCCCCGATGGGTCGATTCGGAGGTAACAACTCGTCGCAGCCTGGCAGCACCCGAACCAGTTCAACCCTAAACAAGTTGGGTGGCATCACGGGTACCGTGGAACAAGGGGTTGCCCGGTTGAACGATTTTGCCCTTGGCGACATCGACCAACTCGTTGTTCACGGTGCGTGAGAGTGCACGGAACGTCGGCGGCGCTTCATGCGAAAACATGTAGGGCGTCGAGGATGCCCATCAAAGGAAAGGAGATGAAGTCCTCGGCCGAGAGAGGCTTAATTAGCTACCGTGATGATGGCGCCGAGCTCGGCTAATGTCGAGGCACCGCCAACGGCGGGCGTGAAGTTGACGGAGGGGCCGCTTGCTGCGCAGAGGTGCCGCCGGGCGTACCCGGTACATTAAGCTCCGTGCGGCGTCCGAGACACCAATGCCGCCTCCGCCGGAGACACCAATGGCTCCCGCCATCGCATTCTCGCGAAGTTGCTGGCCGTGAAGCTAGGGAATCGGGGTGGCCCCTCGCCGCGCCTCGCAATCCACGCACTCAACCCCTCGATCAAGGTAGGCACAATGGCGGTGATCGCCGCTCCGAGTTGTTGTTGCACTTGCTCTTGGACAATCTCCGAATCCGCGCCACCTGTGCCTTGAGTTCTTGAACCTCGCTACCGCTTTCCGAGCTGGTCTTTTCTCCTTTCGCCCACCATCAAGTTATAGTATGACGACCATTTTGTCGACAAGCCTTTGCCGCCACACGACCAGCTGGCGTCGGCTTCTTGAGCTTATCCTTGTTCTTCATTACATTCAACGCCCTATTTAGAGTGGTGTCCCAAGGGTTGCTCTTAGTCGACCCCTGCCATCGCTTTCAAATACCATGGAAGAAATGTGAACCATTTAGAAATTTGGCTTCATTAATTAGAATGCAACCATATGGAGCTAATTACGCTGGGGTGTATTCCTTACTGTAACAAGCTCAAGCGCCGCCTGGTCTTCGGATCCGTGGTAAGCTCCTTTGTTTTCGGTCCTTCTTGTACCGGGCCCGACAAAGTTCCTGGTCCGCTTGTCACCGTAATTATCGAAGAGGGGCGGTAGGCCTTGCTCGGCACGGTCCGCCTCCTCCTTGTCCCATATAGGCTCCGCCACTCAGAATCGCCGGGACCGAGTGTGTGTTCCCCTAAGTTCAGCTCCCGCTTTCTTTCCCCCACCGACTTGATTGGGAGTTTGCGGTGCTCGAGCAATTGATCTTGAAGTCGTTGTAGTCATCTTCGGTGATCGAAGGATTTTTCTCCTTGATCTTCTCATAACTCTCACCTTTCTCGATCATTCTCTTCACATTGCTTTTCCAAGTAGATGTGGCCTTGCTCATCTTCGTGAGGGCAGCATTGTTCACTTTATTCCCTTTGAGGCTTGTGTTTTCAAATTCACCGGGAACTTGTATCGTTCGTGCAGCTTCGTGAAGAGGAGGTTATGCAAATTCCCTCGGTCGAGGATGCCTCGTGTTCTCGGTGTTGATCGAGACGGTGCTCGGAGAATGCACCCGAGCTGAAGCGAGTACCCTTTGACTATTCGTTCGGGCGCCGTTGGATTCCCTCGGAGTCCACTTCAAGAATCTCCTCCTTGAGGGTGCGGAGCACGGTCGGGCGCCAGTCCTTCCGTTGCCTCTTCCGTTGGCTGCCATCTCGTGCGTGCGCCGCCATCATCGATGGTGGCATCCTCGGCGGCACCATCGGTGGTGGCATCGGTGGGGTCATCCTCGGCGGTACCATCGGTGGTCTCGGATCGGTGGGGAAGGCGGCGTCCTCATACAAGTGAGGTTGTTCCTCCATCTCCGACAGCTCCCTGAATACCTTGCCACCAACCTCGGCCTCATCATTGTTGGCCATGTTTCTCTCTAAATAGGAACAAAGTTTGGTCAAAAAGTTGGTTATTGTCAAGGAACTACATCATGGTCTCATCATTTAGGGTTTGTCGACACCAGGCATCCTAAAAGCTAAGCTTTTATCATTGAGGGTTTTTCGACGCCGAGGCACCCTAAAAGCCTAAGCTTTCATCATTAGTCACAAGTACCCCGGCCCATGCATTAGTCACAAGTACCCCATATGTCCTATTTTTAGCAAAGTCATGCTAAAATTCATGGAAAATTTCAGCATGACCTTTGCTGAAAATAGGACATATGGAGTACCCAAATTTGCTGGAACGGAAGTTAATCGACATTCCAGCAAACTCAAGGGCCTCTCGGGCGGACAAGGCAAAAAAGGCCTTCATCACAACATGCAAAAAAGAGAGAGTCACGGACAGTGACATGATACATTTTCATAAAAGCTTGTGGAGCCCGGGGCATGTGAACATTAAGCCCGACTAAGGTGCGCCTGTACCACACCTTAGTATTCTGCAGACTACACACCGTACCAAGAACTGATTGTCGCTGCTACTATTTCTTGGACAGCAAGATCTTGCGTAACAAGAGATGCTAAGTTTTAAATCATATATTTGCATTCTTATAAAGTCAATAATCACTGAAATAGGCATAAAGTCAGAGCGACCTTGCCCAAGTAAATCCAGTTATCTGTTTCTAGGAAAGAACATTGGTCATTGCAGTGTAAAACACGAGAAACACAAAGCACCGACCTTAATCATATATACATATTTGACCAGACACATCAATCAAAGCAGCCTTGCAATATTATGTTCCAAAGGCAGTAGAGAAAATTTACATCGCACTAATTAGGTCCATCTTCCTTTATTTGAGATAGTTAGCTGGAACTTATGAGTAAAACACAAGTCTAATACCAGCGAAAAAATCTAGCATCTTAACCATTAATTTGAGATAGTTTGGTTTGGTGGTTTCAGTTTCTAGGCTGATTGGTGATGGTAGTTTGAGTTTGAGGTACCAGTTTAATCTCCAGATTCATCATAGCTTAAGAAAATGCTGTGCTAACAGCAAGTCAGACAACATCTCAATCTCAATCTCAATCTCATCTCATCCAGAGGAGAGTGACAACCAAATCAACGGAAACAATTATGGTACCCATTAAACTAGGAGACAACATTCAGACGCCAGCAGCCATTAAACCAAATCAAGCAACCAAATCAATCAGGCCCTGTTTGATAGTAAAGTATTTTCTAAGTATTCTAAGAATCTGCAGTTTTTTCAAATATCATAGTTTTATTTATCGTGACCTGTTTGGTTAGCACTAAATATTATGTTATTAAAACTAGAGTATTCTTAAAACTGTAGTAATTTCTCCGCATATAAATGAATCTGTTACAATTGATTCTTTTTAACACTCCATCTCTTGTTTGCAGCCTTCCAAACCGGCTGCATTTAAGATTGCTTAACATGTGTGGATCATCTTTTTCTGTCTTACTGCTACAGGTATGTTAAACGGGCAAAAATGCTCAAAACTGTTTTCACTTTGCTTATGTAAAGTACTTTCTATCTTCTTATATTTTCACCAGCTTTTATTGTAAGTATTTCCCCTGTGAATACCACTTATGTGGTTGTAGGCCACTAGGTTGTACTGTTCTTCTTTCTTGTATTGAGTATTTGCCCTGAAGATTTCAAACTTGAGGGAGTTTGCGCTAAATAAGCAGGCTCTTCTTTTGTGAAGTTTTCCACCTCCAGGGGGTTTGTGGTAAATAATTAGGACCTTTTTTGTGAAGATTTCCAACTCTTGGGGGTTTGCTGAAAATAAGTAGACCCTATCCTGTTGTAATTTGAAAGTCCATGATGTTGCATGTAAGTCAACACAGACCAGCAAGGCCAGGATGTTTGCTGAATCATATACCAGAAACAGTTAATGATCTTCTCTTTCCGACAAAATCCAAAAATAATGCTAAAGATTTTGGGTTTTGCTACAATTGAAGGCAGGGTTCCTCTCGTTAAGAAGGGTTTTGAGGAAAGCATGTTATTGTTTTTTTTGTCGTCTCCTTATAATAGTACGAGCCAACACCGGATTCAACTTGTTATACCGGATTCAACACCGGAAAGCATGGTATTGAGTTCAACTTGTTGTGTGTAGATTCCTATGGCCGTCAGGTTGAATGTCATGGAATGGATGGATGATGGTGCATACCAGAAACTGAGATGCAGCGAGGGGGAGAGGGGGAGAGGAGGAGGGGGAGCTCACGGGGGCAGTGGTGTGGACGGGGCGACGAGGTGGGGCGACGAGGTCCGGGTGGTGGTGGTGCGACGAGGTCCGGGAGGCGACGAGGTCCGGGTGGTGGTGAAGCTCCGGCGACGGTGGTGTTGACGGGGCGGCGTCCGGGCCACCGGCGACGAGGGCGGCGGGGCGATGGCGTCCAACGAGGTGGGGCGACGGGGAGAGCGGCGCCGAGGAGACGAGGACGACGGGGCGGCGTCGAGGCGGCGGGGCAGCGGCGCCGGAGAGGAGGAGAGGGAAGGGATCGAGGGCGAGGCGAGGGAGAGAGAGGGATAGGCGAGGCGAGGGAGAGAGAGGGAAGGGGATCGAGGCGAGGGCACAATACTAATGGCGCACCATCCTCGGTGCGCCTATAAGTACATACATACTAATGGCGCACTCGCCTGGTGCGCCATTAGTAATTTTTTTTTTCTGCCGAGCCAACAGGTTATCTTCCACCGACCTGACCCACAACAAGATCCCTCTACTAGCTCGACCGTCAAGAGCCAGTTCTCACACCAGAGGTCCTGGGTTCGATTCCTGTGCTCCACAAATTTTTTTATGCATTTAAAATGCTGTTTGATACTTATTTGAGTTTAAATATGTTCAAACTTGTTTAAATCATAACAGTAATATTTTTTATAAGACAGTAATAATTTTTAAAAATATCATCAAACAGTAATGCCGGTGGAGCGGGGAGGGTGCGGGGGTCGGCGGCGGTTGAGTAGGGAGGGTGCGGGGGTCGGCGCGGCGGTTAAGTAGGGGAATCGAGGGTGCGGGGGTCAGGCGGTTGAGTAGGGGAATCGAGGTGTGGGGGGTCGGCGGCGGCCGTGGACCGGGGTGCTCAGGCGACGGGACCGGATCTGGCGAGGTGGGATAGCGATCGAGATGGAAGGGGATCGAGATCGAGTGTCCATGAAATTTAAAAATATTCATGATAGTTCAAAAAGTGCCCATGAAATACAATCGAGAAATGAAGGCTACGATTTAAATACAATCGATCTTAGCTAGCTATCTGTTCACAATCTTCTTGCCCTTCTTTTTCGCAAATGGAGTTCTTACGTGGAACGGACGCCCTTTAGTTAGGGTGGTCCTGCTTCTTCTTGTGGTGTATGCTGCTACTTCATCATCGTCGTCATGTTCGATCCTCGGGTCGCCGTACTTGTCGAAGTCTTGCTCATTGGCTACTCCATCCATTCCGATGATCTTCCTTTTGCCTCTCCTCACGACAACACGACAGGGCTTTGACGGGTCGGTAATGAAGAAGCATTGGTCAACTTGGGAAGCCAGTACCCATGGCTCATTTTTCACGGTGACGCTTATGCGCATGATCTTGGATTTGGCTTCGGGTATAACCATGGTGGTGAAATACCGGTCTTCTTTTAGGACGCTCTTCGCCCATCCGACACGGAACATCGGGACCTTCTCTCCAACAGTAGCTCAGCTCCCAGATCTCCTCGATCCTTCCGTAGTATCTGTCCTTGTCATTACGGTGTAGGATTCCATCGTTACCCCGGAGTTCGATAACCATCGCTCTTCATGTCCTTGGCCTCGGTGTAGAATGTGTAGTCGTTGATATCGTGACGCCTCATAGGTCATCGAGGTTGTGCTCGGCGCCTGTGACAAAGGCGAATATGAGTTGTTCTTCCGCGGAAGAATCCTCATGTAAAGGGTACGACGTAAGCTTCGCTTGAACCAACGCGTGAAACATGAGTTGTGCTCTTTGATTATATCTCCGTCCGTCCTCTGTTGGCCTCGGTCATTGTACGTCTTCTTAATAAAGGTTTTGTGCTCTACCACCCAAGGATCGACCATGTCTATGTGTTGTAGCGCCGACTAGGTTTTCTCTTTCAAAGTCGGCGAAGTCGACCCTCTAAGTCGACATGCATTTCGCGGCGACCCTCACGGTGACCCCATCCAGCGAGCCTGCCGAGGTGCCTGCTGACGGGCAGACCAACGGGGTTCTCAATGCCTAGATAATTAAATGCGATGGGGAGATGCACTCTTGATTGAAAAGCCCTCGCTATACTTCCCTCTGGGCGTGACATGTTGCGAACGTATCCTTTGATGACACCATTCATCCTTTCGAGCGGCATCATGCCGTGCGAGGAACGTCGGCCCAAGTTGGATGATATCCTCCACTATATGGACCAGCGGATGCACCATAACGTCAAGAATGCGGGCGGGAAGTACATCTCAAGCTCGCATAGTATCACCACGATCTCTTCCTGTAGCCTTCGAGTTGCCTCACGCCAATCGACTTCCGAGAGATGACGCCGAAAAAGTTGCATAGGCGAAATAGCGTTTCACGACGCGCGTGCGTCCATGATCCTAATGGATTGCAATCGGAAGTATCTGCGTCATCAAGACGTGATGTCATGAGACTTCATCCCATCGAACTTCTGCTTCGCTGGGTCTAGGTATCTGCTTATCTTCCCACAGAATCAGAAGGAAGTTTTACTCCTAGGAGGCAGGTGAAAACTGCTCGATCTCCTCGACTTAGAGTGAAGCACGCGGGAGGGTAGTCATTTCCGGTCTTCTTGGCCTTTTTGCCTTTGCGACGACTTACTGTGTCCTGCTTCGCCTCATCATCATCATCATCATCATCATCATCATCATCATCATCATCATCATCATCATCATCATCATTAGCGTGAAGCTCCTGCCTGATGCCCATTGATTTCAAGTCTGCCCTTGCTTTCAGCCCATCTTTGGTCCTCTCGGCATGTTGAGCAGGGTACCAAGCAGACTCTCGCACACGTTCTTCGTGATATGCATGACATCAAGGCTGTGAGGCACACGGTGGATCTTCCAAGACGGCAAGTCCCGTAAAACAGACCTCGTTTTCCATACCTTCAAGAGCGGCTCTGGCGCCTTCGCTTCTTTCCGGCTCTGGCGCTTTTCTTCTTTCGGCGGTGGGCGATCTTTCCAATTTTTCAACAGCTTGTATATTTCCTCGCCGCTCCTCGTACAGGCGTTTTCGAGGTTCGGTTTCACCATCGAACAGATCCTTGCGTTTCCTCCACGGGTCATCGTCGCTGAAGCCACCTTCGATGTCCCATGAACACGGTTTTCAAGACCCGGATCTCTATCTAGCTGGCGATACGTTGTGTCATCCATGCACCTTACGCATCCGTAAAATCCGTGGACTACCTGCCCGCGAGATATCCGTAATCGAGATAGTCGTGCACCGTCGTGGCGGTCACGGCTCTCATAGGAAATATTCTTTCTGCGGCGGCCCCACGTATTGGCTGCCGTTTCCACAGCGTGTCAAGCTCCTCTTTCAGCAGCCCTGCATACAGATTGATGTCGTTCCTGGTTGTTTCGGCCCTTCAATTAGCATACTCATGTGAATGTACTTCCTCTTCATGCACAACCAGGGGGAAGGTTGTACATCCACACAAACACAGGCCAGGTGCTATGTGTGCTTCTCACGGCTGCCAAACGGATTGACTCCATCGGTGCTCGCGCCAAAGCACGATGTTCCTTGGATCCTTCCCAAATTCGGTCTTGAAGTTCAACGCTTGCCAGCAGCTCGCATCCTTAGGGTGACTCAGCATCTTGTCTTTTTTATCTATCTCCGGATCATTTGCGTCATCTTCTCGCTTCTTCTCCTCCCTATCCGCGTGCCAACGCAGGAGCTTTGCTACCTTAGGGTCCGCGAAATACCGCAGCAGACGAGGAGTGGTCGGAAAGTACCACACCACTTTTCGAGGAGCTTTCTTCCTCTTCTTGTATCGAGTGACGCCGCAAACCGCACATATGGTAGACTCCAGCGTGCTCGTTCCGATAAATGATGCAATTGTTCATGCACACATGGTATTTCACGTCGCGGTAAATCCAGAGGACACACGATTTTCTTAGCCTCCTCCAAACTGGTCGGGCACTTGTTCCCCTTTGGGAAGACGTTCGTGCCGTAATGACATGTTCTCGTCGAAGCATCGCCGGTCATTTTGTGTTTTACCTTCATCTCCGAGCCATGAGCGTTACTTTCAGCTGGTATCCTCAGGCCTGCATCCTTCATACAATGGAGTAACCGCGTCTAACTCAAGTTGATCCATCTTGGCTTTCTCTCGGGCGGCAGCTCTTGCGTTATCCGTCCGCTGAGAAGCAGCTCTTGAATATGAGGGTCCTGCACCCAGCCCATCGATGGTCCAGCGTCGTCTGCTCCACCGGCATCATCATCTTCATGATCATGCCCGTCGTCTGCTCCAGCATCTTCCTCATCATCATGTCCTGCATCTTCTACATGATGATTGTGTACAACATCACCGTCGTGATCATCTCCTGGGGATTCTTTGTCTTCTCGCCCGCCCGAGCCGCGGTGGTTGTCTTGCTGCCCTTCGTCATTTCTTGCCCGGCACCCATGGACGTCTTGGTAGTGATCTTCATCTTGTTGCGAAGGATAGCCATCCATGTAACCACGCAAGAGCAGGTGGTCCCGCACCTGCCGGAATCGGAGTCCGCAATAAGGCTCTTCAGCTTGCATCTTCGACACGGACATCTTATCTCAGTCTTGTTCTTTTGAAGCATCTAGGCCTTCGCGGACCTCAAAAACCTATTATTCACGATGCCTTCGTTCATCGTCTGCGGACCATGATGCGGCGAGGTAGAGCAAAACCATATTTTAGAACCAAGAAAAATTTGGCATGACTTTCCCTAAAAATAGGACCAAAAGAATGCTTAATACCAAAATTCTACGAAACGGAAATGAATCAACATTCCGGCAAAATATTGGCAACTATCGCATTTCAAATACCGGTACACCTCCAAACACAAACACATATGCAACACCACAAACATATGCAACACCACGAACATACATAGATCTAGCTAGGCCATAAAAAGTGCATGTGCACATTGTTGTAGGGAGAACAACATAAATATAGCTTCCCCTTACTTACCTATCAAAACAAGGTAATTTAACCACTTAATTTGAATGAATCTATGGTGGCAATGAGGTGAAAAAGAGGAGGCACCCGAGACAAGGACGAGGTGGAGAGAATGAAGTGGGGAGAAAGTGAGTTTGGGTAAGGGAGAGGCTGTCCAAAATATCTTGTTGTTGCCCACTTACTAATGGCGCACCAACTCTAAGTGCGCCATTAGTAATCCGCGTTACTAATGGCGCACCTTTCCGTGATGCGCCATTAGTAGATTTGCAAAAAAAACATACTAATGGCGCCTTTGCTCACGATGCGCCATTACTAGTTTAAACTAGTAATGGCGCATGCGTGAGCAATGCGCCATTAGTAGTTTTGCAAAAAAGGAATAAAAATATAATAAAAAACAACATTAGTGGCGCACTTTTCCAGGCAGTGCGCCATTACTGAGTTACAATTAGTAATGGCGCACTAAGTCCTGATGCGCCATTAGTATGTTTGGACAGGCACACTAGTTCAAAAAAATTTGATACTAATGGCGCACCTTGGGCAGGTGCGCCATTAGTATTTTCAACTCTAATGGCGTGTCGTAAGGTGGTGCGCCATTAGTATATACTAATGGCGCACCGCTTGCAGTGCGCCATTAGTGTCAATCCCATCTATAGCCCTTTTTCTAGTAGTGCTCCCCTCGTAGTCGAGGGATAAATTTTTGTTTTCTCGTCTTTCAAGTTCCTCATAGTGACCAGCAGATATAAATCCTAAGTGACTCAAAGAATAGAGCTATGCTCCCCGGCAACGGCGCCAGAAAATAGTCTTGATAACCCACAAGTATAGGGGATCGCAACAGTTTTCGAGGGTAGAATATTCAACACAAGGGGAGCCAAAGAATATTCTCAAGTATTAGCAACTGAGTTGTCAATTCAGCCACACCTGGATAACTTAATATCTGCAGCAAAGTATTTAGTAGCAAAGTAATATGGAAGTAATGGTAACGGTAGCAAAAGTAATATTTTTGGTGTTTTGTAGTGATTGTACACTACAAAAAAAGACACATCCGTGACATTTTGGGCCGAACGAAATTTTTTTCTGTCATACATATGACACTTCTATGACGGTAATTGTGACAAAACCCAGTATCATCATAGATGTGGTGGGCTCCTACTTCTATGACAAAAAATCATGACAGAAAATGGGCTTTTAATCCTGGCGAGCCGGAGACGCAGCTGCATGACATTCTTTGGGCGGCCATGACGGAAAAAACCATGGTAGAAGCGAGGCGAGGAAAATTTCGGGGAGTTCCGATTCACGGTGGGAGGTCGGTTGCCGAGCGATGCGCTGCTTTCTCGTGCGCTGCTGCAGCGTGTGTGCGGCGTTAGCTCTAATCAACCCGAAGCGAGGCGTTGGGCTCTAATCGAACCCGGCGATTACCGCTGCGAGCTACGCGTTCTGAACCCGGCGATCGATCGATGGTTGTTAATCGAACCCAATCGGCGATTCGCCGCTCTTCTTTGCTAAGCGGAAGCTGACCGATCGCCTCTGGGATGAGCGGTGAGTGTTGCGAGGGGTTTGGATGAGCGATTGGCGGTGGGGTGGATGAATAGGACCCGTGGTGTTGCCTTTGGATGAACGGGACCCCGATCGATCGAGCGGTTGGGGCTGGATGAACAGGACCCCATGGAGGGCTGGATGAACAGGACCACCCGTGGAGGGCAGGATGAGCGATGAAGCGGTGGAGGGCTGGATGAACGGTAGCCCGTGGAGGGGCGGTTGAGCAGAGCCCGTGGAGAGGGCTGGTTGAGCGATGGCGGCTGGAGTAGCGCGCGGTGGAGGCTGGATGAACAAGAGCCCGTGGATGAGCGATCGCGGTGGAGGCTGGAGGAGGTCGACGGTGGATGAGCGATGGCTTCGTGGAGGCTGGAGGAGGTCGACGGTGGAGATGAACAGTATCCCGTGGAGTCCCGTTTTGCGGTACGCCACACCCCTCCCGATGAACAGGACCCTCGTTTCGACCGTAGGAGGTCCGTTTCGTCCGTTTTGCGGTACGCCACACCCCTCCCGATCAACAGGACCCCCGTTTCGACTGTAGGAGGTCTGTTTCGTCCGTTTTGCGGTACGCCACACCCCTCCCGATCAACAGGACCCCCGTTTCGACCGTAGGAGGTCCGTTTCCTCCGTTCTGCAGTACGCCAGGCCTCGTTTCCATCGCCTGTTCCGTCCAAGCCCTCCCAATGAACACAACCATGCATTCAATTCCGACCCAGACGGTTGGCTCCCACGCGTTCCGTTGCCTCCCGATGAACACCACGCATTCCGTTGCCTCCCCATGAACACGACGCATTCTGTTGCCTCCCCATGAACACGACGACAACGCTGTTTCTCTGTTCCGACCCAGCCATGTCAACGAGCCCTCGCCGTACGTATGCGCGAGTAGGCGTTCGAGACCTCGCCCGTATGTACACATACGTGGCCGTATTTCCTTTCTTACACACTGGCCGCCTCTACTACGACACGTGCGCGCCTCTACATCCACCAGTATAGATGTACGTACACGTTCGCGACCAGAATGACAACGCTATGTACGCTTTGACCAGGTGGGTCCCGGTATCGGGCACTTCCTTGCGTCGCGAAGATGTAGCTGGTCGGTCCCGGCGATCGGGGGGCGAATCATTTTTTGCCCAGACGCACTTCCTTGCGTGCGAAGGTGTAGCTGGTGGGTCCCAACAGTCAGGGGTGAAACGTTTTTTAGGAAAATACGGTGGCCCGTCCGGTGGGTCCCCGCTGTCAGGTGGAGGAATAATTATTTTGCACGTAATAAGGAGGCACTTCCTTGCTGCGGCCGTGGACCCGGTATCGGCCTCTCCGCGTCTGATCCACGTCCGATGGAAGTCGTTCCTTGACCATGTTGACCATGCCGCACCGAGAGCACCAGTCGGTGGACGGCGAGGCCTAGGAAGGGGACGACGGGGGCCGGGAAGATCACGGCAATCGAAGCCCAGCGGAGAGGAGTCTGAGGGTTCACCGGTTCGGCTATTTGTGAGGCTGCCGTCGCCGCAGGCCTCGCCAGCGGTGGGAATAGTAAGTGCGGTGAGGCCTCACGGCAGCCTGACCCGACCCGCCACGGAGGCAGGAGCATGCGGCATGACCGGCGCTGGTTTGGTCGGCTAGAGCAAGAAGACCAGAGGTTGAAGAAGCACTACGGCCGTTGGATGGACATCGTACGATCACTGGAGCTAGAATCGTTCATATTGACTCAAGTTGACAAAGGAGGAACTTCCGGTGGGTCCGAGCTGACAGAGGGAGGAACGTTTTTTTCGCGAAATACGCTGGCCCGTCCGGTGGGTCCCAGCGGTCGAGGGTAACCTTTTTTCGCGAAATAAGGTGGCCCGTCCGGTGGGTCCCTGCTGTCGGTGGAGGAATAATTATTTCAGCGTAATAAGGAGGCACTTCCTTGCGGCCGCTGGACCCAGTATCGGCCTCTCCACGTCTGATACTCTTACGATGGAAGTCGGTCGTTGACCATGCTGACCACGCTGCACCGAGAGCACCAGTGCGGTGGTCTAGACGACAGCGAGGCCTAGGAAGGGGACAACGCAGAGCCGGGGAAGACGCAGCAGCGGAAGCCCGCGCGGAGAGGAGTACGAGGGTTCACTGGTTCGGCTGCGGTGTGAGGCTGCCGTCGCCGCAAAATAACAGGGGGGTGTGGGTGGGTGGAGGGATGGCCTGGCTAGCGGTGGTAGTAGTATGGGGAGGTGAGGCCTCCGCGGCAGCACAGCCATCCACGAGAGGCAGGGGCAGGCGGCACGACCGGCGCTGCTTTGGGCGGCTGGACCAAGAAGATCAGAGGTTGAAGAAGCACTACGGCCGTTGGATGGACATCGTACGGTCACTGAAGCTAGAATCGTTTATATTGACTAAGTTGACAAAGCCCTTGGTACACTCCAACTTAGTAGGCCCATAGGTCAGCCTCCGAAACGGTGCGCCCCAGATGTCAGGGGGAGGAATCATTTTTTGGGATAGACATCCAACGGCCACTGCTGCTAGAACCGTGTGTTGACTATAATAAGTTGGAAAAGCCATGCATACGCGTCAACTTATTTTTTCTAGGGGACGCGTCACTTAGTAGGCCCACAAGTGTGTGGCAGAGAACTTATAGCCCTTTTGTGTTTTGTAAGAATGTACAACCCATTTTTTGAATTCTAATGGAATTTACAACAGCCCATTTACAGTTTGTTAAAAGTACAACCCATTTTCTAGCTAGGACAATGATTAATAATTTCAACCAACCGTTGAAGACAGAATTCAATAAAATTTCCCAGATTTTGATGGGCTCCAAAATATTTTTATCCCGAAATTTCTAGTCAGATTAAATATAAATTTGTATTACGTAAAATTCCAACGTAACATTGCACGCGCAATAATGAAAATTTAAGATTTTCAAAATCCATAAATAATATTTTATAAACTAATTTCGTTTTTGGTGCATTTTTTTATAGTTACTGCCCATTTTTTATAATTACATCTGATTTATTATTTTTTAAAGCCCATTTTCCTGTTAAGCCTAATGCATCCCTCCTAGGAAAGATTTGCAGCCCAGTGATACGTCTCCAACGTATCTATAATTTTTGATTGCTCCATGCTATATTATCTACTGTTTTGGGCAATATTGGGCTTTATTTTCCACTTTTATATTACTTTTGGGACTAACCTATTAACCGGAGGCCCAGCACAGATTTGTTGTTTTTTTGCCTATTTCAGTATTTCGAAGAAAAGGAATATCAGACGGAGTAAAAGCATGGCCACGAGGGTGGGGGGCGCGCCCCCCTGCCTCGTGGGGCCCCCGAAGCTCCACCGACGTACCCCTTGCACCCATATATACCTACGTATCGTAAAACTTCCAGAACGAGAAGATAGATCGGGAGTTCCGCCGTCAAGCTTCAGAGCCACCAAAAACCTCTCGGAGCCCGTTAGGCACCCTCTGGGAGGGATCCCTCACTGCTGGCCATCTTCATCATCCCGGCGCTCTCCATGACAAGGAGGGAGTAGTTCACCCTCGGGGCTGAGGGTATGTACTAGTAGCTATGTGTTTGATCTCTCTCTCTCGTGTTCTCTGTCGTGTTCCCTCATGGCACGATCTTGATGTATCCCGAGCTTTGCTATTGTAGTTGGATCTTATGATGTTTCTCCCCCTCTACTCTCTTGTGATGAATTGAGTTTCCCCTTTGAAGTTATCTTATCGGATTGAGTCTTTAAAGATTTGAGAACACTTGATGTATGTCTTGCCGTGATTATACGTGGTGACAATGGGATATCATGTGCCACTTGATGTATGTTTTGGTGACCAACTTGCGGGTTCCGCCCATGAACCTATGCATAGGGGTTGGCACACGGTTTCGTCGTGATTCTCCGGTAGTAGCTTTGGGGCACTCTTTGAAGTACTTTGTGTTGGTTGGATGAATCTGAGATTGTGTTACGCATATCGTATAATCATGCCCACGGATACTTGAGGTGACAATGGAGTATCTAGGTGACATTAGGGTTTTGGTTGATTTGTGTCTTAAGGTGTTATTCTAGTACGAACTCTTGAATAGATTGATCCGAAAGAATAACATTGAGGTGGTTTCGTACCCTACCATAATCTCTACGTTTGTTCTCCGCTATTAGTGGCTTTGGGGTGACTCTTTGTTGCATGTTGAGGGCTTGTTATATGATCTATCTATGTTATTATTGTTGAGAGAACTTGCACTAGTGAAAGTATGAACCCTAGGCCTTGTTTCCTCTCATGGCAATACCGTTTACACTCACTTTTATCCTTAGTTACCTTGCTGTTTTTATTATTTCAGATTACAAAAACCAATATCTACCATCCATTTTGCACTTGTATCACCATCTCTTCGCCGAACTAGTGCACCTATACAATTTACCATTGTATTGGGTGTGTTGGGGACAAAAGAGACTCTTTGTTATTTGGTTGCAGGGTTGTTTGAGAGACACCATCTTCATCCTATGCCTCCAACGGATTGATAAACCTTAGGTCATCCACTTGAGGGGAATTTGCTAGTGTCCTACAAACCTGTGCACTTGCTTTGGCCCCCTAGCGTCTACAAGAAGAAGGTTGTGTAGTAGACATCAAGATCTTTTCTGCCGCCGTTGCCGGGGAGGTGAGTGCTTGAAGGTATATCTTTAGACCTTGCAATCGAATCTTTTTGTTTCTTGTTTTATCACTAGTCTAGTTTATAAAAGAAAACTACAAAAAAATGGAATTGAGAGTGCCTCATATGCTTCATCTTTTTAATGTCTTTCGTGAAAATGATGGGAAGGAAAATTGTGCTCAAGTACTAGAAGAAGAATTACATAGAATTCTTGGCATAAAATATGTGAATGATGAGCATGATTGCAATGTTGTTAGTATGAATTCCTTGAATATCCACGATGCTAATGATATGCAAAGCCACAAGCTTGGGGAAGCTATGTTTGATGGAGATGATATTTTTTTGTCCCCCAAGCTTTGATGAGCAAATTTACTATGATGAAAGCATGCCTCCTATCTATGATGATTATATTGATGAAAGTGGGTTTGGAAGAGTGTCAACTTTAGGAATTAGTGATCCCACTATTTTGGAGGATGTTGAATCTTATTGTGATAAATATGAAAGTGGATTTGGAAGAGTGTCAACTTTATTTAGTGATTCCACTATCTTGGGAGAGGTTTCAATCGATTATGATGAGACGAAGTTGCTACTTATGATGATTATTGTGATGAACCTTATGCTATAAAAAGTAGTGATGATTATATTTACAAATCTTGTCATGATTATGATTACCCTTTTTCTGAACATTACTCTTCTAATGTGGAAACAATTTTTAGTGTTCAAGTCTCTTATGATACTCCCACTATCCCCAATGAGAAGAAATTTGCTTGTGTGGAGAGTAGTAAATTTTCTATGCAAGTAGATCATGAAAAGAATGCTTTAGGTGCTGGTTATATTGTTTAATTCATTCATTATTCTACTGAAAATTATAATGTGCGAGGAAAATATGCTTGTAGGAATTGCAATAATATCAAGTTTCCTCTCTGTGTGCTTAAAGTTTTGAAGTTATGTTTGTTTTGTCTTCCTATGCTTGTTGATTATTGTTCTCATAAGTTGTTTGCTCACAAAATCCCTATACATAGGAAGTGGCTTAGACTTAAATGTGTTAGTCATATTCTTCATGTTGCTCTCTTTATGTTTCAATTCTTCTCTTTTTGTGAGCATCATTGAAATCATCGTGCCTAGCTAGCGGCGTTAAACGATAGCACTTGTTGGGAGGCAACCCAATTTTATTTTAGTTTCTTGTTTTTTGGTTCTGTTTAGTAATAAATAATCCATCTAGCCTCTGTTTAGATGTTGTTTTATGTTTTAATTAGTGTTTGTGCCAAGTAGAACCTTTGGGAAGACTTGGCTGAAGTCTTTATGATCATGCTGTAAAAACAGAAACTTTTGGCGCTCACGATATTAGCTTCAACCTTTTACTGGAGAGTGCTATTTAGTTGATTCTTTTTGCAGATGATTACTAGACAAATTCCTCAGGTCCACCAGTTTATTTTAGAATTTTTGGAGTTCCAGAAGTTCACGTTAGTTACAGATTACTACAGACTGTACTGTTTTGGCAGATTGCTGTTATGTTTGCATTGTTTGCATATGTTTGCTTGTTTAATGATTCTATTTAAGGATAGGAGTATTAAATATTCAGAGGCATTTAGTATGAAATGTTGAATAATAATGTTAGTGATTTGTTACAGTAGAAAATGATAAGGTTTTGCATTGGTTTATACTAACCTATCTCACAAGTTCTTGTTGAGTTTGTTGTGAATGAAGCTTTTGATAAAAAGAGAAACCATGACATGGGAGGAATTAAGGAGACATAAAAGTTCAAGCTTGGGGATGCCAAGGCACCCCAAGATAATATTCCAAGAAGTCTCAAGCATCTAAGCTAGGGGATGCCCCGGTAGGCATCCCACCTTTCTTTTTCAACAATCATCGGTTAGTAGCGGTTGAGCCTAAGGTTTTGCTTCTTCACATGAGTTGTGCTATCCTTGAAATGTCATTTTATTTAGCTTTGCTTGCTTTTTGAATACAATACCAAGATCTTAAATTATTAAATGGGAGAGTCTTCACATAGTTACATAATTATTCGACTACTCATTGATCTTCACTTATATCTTTTAGAGCACAATGGTGGTTTTATTTTGAAGAAATATATGAACTCTGATGCTTCACTTATATTATTTTGAGAGTCGTTAATAGCATGGTAATTTGCTTAAAATTAATATACTTGGTATTCAAGATATGTGAAACTCTCTTTTGAGTGTGTTGAATACTAAGAAAAGTTTGATACTTGATAATTGTTTTGAGATATGGAGGTAGTGATGTTAAAGTCATGCTAGTTGGGTGATTATGAATTTAAAGAATGCTTGTGTTGAAGTTAGCAAATCCCGTAGCATGCACGTATGGTTAAAATTGTGTAACAAATTTGAAACATGAAGTGTACCTGGCTTGTGCATCCTTATGAGTGGCGGTCGGGGACGAGCGATGGTCTTTTCCTACCAATCTATCCCCCTAGGAGCATGTACGTAGTACTTGATTTTTGATGACTTCTAAATTTTTGCAATGAGTATATGAGTTCTTTTGACTAATGTTGAGTCCATGGATTATACGCACTTTTACCTTTCCGCCTTTGCTAGCCTCTTGATGCCATGCATTGCCCTTTCTCACCTTGAGAGTTGGTGCAAACTTCACGGTGCATCCAAACTTCGTGATACGATACGCTCTATCACACATAAACCTCCTTATATCTTCCTCAAAACAGCCACCATACCTACCTATTATGGAATTTCCATAGCCATTCCGAGATATATTGCCATGCAACTTTCCACCGTTCCGATCATCATCATGGCATACTTTACTTTTGTCATATTGCCATTGCATGATCATGTAGTTGACATCGTATTTGTGGCAAAGCCACCATGCATTATTTTTCATACATGTCACTCTTGATTCATTGCACCATCCCGGTACACATGGGAGGCATTCATATAGAGTCATATCTTGTTCTAGTTTCGAGTTGTAATCCTTATGTTGTAATCAATAGAAGTGTGATGATCATCATTATTAGAGCATTGCCCAATCAAAAAGAAAGAAAGAGAAAGGCCAAAATGAAGAAAAGAAAGGCCCGAAAAAAAAGGGCAATGTTACTATCTCTTTTTCCACACTTGTGCTTCAAAGTAGCACCTTGTTCTTCATGTAGTAAGTCTCATATATTGTGCTTCAAAGTAGCACCTTGTTCTTCATGTAGTTAGTCTCATATATTGTGCTTCAAAGTAGCACCTTGTTTTTCGTATAGTGAGTCTCATAAGTTGTCTTTTTCCTACTAGTGGGAATTTTTCATTATAGAACTTGGCTTGTATATTCCTACGATGGGCTTCCTCAAATGCCTAGGTCTTCGTGAGCAAGCAAGTTGGATGCACACCCACTAGTTTTCTTTTGTTGAGCATTCATTAATAGCCCTAGTGCAACCGTTGCATGGCAATCCCTACTCCTCATGTTGACATCAATTGATGGGCATCTCCATAGCCAGTTGATTATCCTCGTCAATGTGAGACTTTCACCTTTTTGTCTTCTCCACACAATCCCCAATCATCATATTCTATTCCACCCATAGTGCTATATCCATGGCTCACGCTCATGTATTGCGTGAAGGTTGAAAATGTTTGAGATTATTTGAGTACGAAACAATTGCTTGGCTTGTCATCAGGGGTATAGAAGTTGGGAACATCTTTGTGTGACGAAAATGAAGCATAGCCTAACTATATGATTTTGTAGGGATGAAGTTTCTTTTGCCATGTTATTTTGAGAAGACATGATTACTTTGATTAGTATGCTTGAAGTGTTACTATTTCTTTTATCAATATGAACTTTTATTTTGAATCATTTGGATATGAACATTCATGACACAATAAAGAAAATTACATTGAGAATTATGCTAAGTAGCACTCCGCATCAAAAATTCTTTTTTATCATTTACCTAATCGAGGACGAGCAGGAATTAAACTCGGGGATGCTTGATACGTCTCCAACGTATCTATAATTTTTGATTGCTCCATGCTATATTATCTACTGTTTTGGGCAATATTGGGCTTTATTTTCCACTTTTATATTACTTTTGGGACTAACCTATTAACCGGAGGCCCAGCCCATATTTGCTGTTTTTTGCCTATTTCAGTATTTTGAAGAAAAGGAATATCAGACAGAGTCAAAACGTGGCCACGAGGGTGGGGGCGCGCCCACCTCCCTAGGGCGCGCCCCCTGCCTCGTGGGGCCCCCGAAGCTCCACCGACGTACCCCTTGCACCCATATATACCTACGTATCGTAAAACTTCCAGAACAAAAGATAGATCGGGAGTTCCGCCGCCGCAAGCCTCTCAGAGCCACCAAAAACCTCTCGGGAGCCCGTTCCAGCACCACAGCCGGGGGGATCCCTCACGGTGGCCATCTTCATCATCCCGCGCTCTCCATGACGAGGAGGGAGTAGTTCAACCTCGGGGCTGAGGGTGTGTACCAAAGAGCTATGTGTTTGATCTTTCTCTCGTGATCTCTCTCGTGTTCCCTCTATGGCACGATCTTGATGTATCCGAGCTTTGCTATTGTAGTTGGATCTTATGATGTTTCTCCCCTCTACTCTCTTGTGATGAATTGAGTTTCCCTTTGAAATTATCTTATCGGATTGAGTCTTTAAAGATTTGAGAACACTTGATGTATGTCTTGCCGTGATTATACTTGTGGTGACAATGGGATATCATGTGCCACTTGATGTATGTTTTGGTGATCAACTTGCGGGTTCCATCTATGAACCTATGCATAGGGGTTGGCACACGTTTTAAATGTGATTCTCCGGTAGTAGCTTTGGGGTACTCTTTGAAGTACTTTGTGTTGGTTGGATGAATCTGAGATTGTGTGACGCATATCGTATAATCATGCCCACGGATACATAAAGTGACAATGGAGTATCTAGGTGACATTAGGGTTTTGGTTGATTTGTGTCTTAAGGTGTTATTCTAGTACGAACTCTTGAATAGATTGATCCGAAAGAATAACTTTGAGGTGGTTTTGTACCCTACCATAATCTCTACGTTTGTTCTCTGCTATTAGTGGCTTTGGAGTGACTCTTTGTTACATATTGAGGGCTTGTTATATGATCTATCTATGTTATTATTGTTGAGAGAACTTGCACTAGTGAAAGTATGAACCCTAGGCCTTGTTTCCTCTCATTGCAATACCATTTACGCTCACTTTTATCCTTAGTTACCTTGCTGTTTTTATTATTTCAGATTACAAAGACCTATATCTACCATCCATATTGCACTTGTATCACCACCTCTTCGCCGAACTAGTGCACCTATACAATTTACCATTGTATTGGGTGTGTTGGGGACACAAGAGACTCTTTGTTATTTGGTTGCGAGGTTGTTTGAGAGAGACCATCTTCATCCTACGCCTCCTACGGATTGATAAACCTTAGGTCGTCCACTTGAGGGAAATTTGCTACTGTCCTACAAACCTGTGCACTTGGAGGCCCAACAACGTCAACAAGAAGAAGGTTGTGTAGTAGACATCACCCAGCGGGGCGGAGAATAACAAGTTGACCTTCCTTGGGTATTCCTCAAAAAGACGTATAGCTGGGCTAGCCATTTTCATCTTGAAAAATTTAGTATCTGGGCTGGATATCTGGCCTGGGCTAGAAGGGCCACAGCCCACCCAGTTAATACCCTGCTCTCCTCTGAACAACAACGAAATCATTGCCAAGAAAAACTCTGCAGTGCTCACGCCTCAAAAACACAAATACTGCTCGAGCTGCATGGTCCCAGCTGTTGGCCGCACCTTGTGCAATTCTCTCGTTTATATTGACTACATAGGTTGACAATGGTGTGGGACCGTGATGTCTGGAAACTAGGAGCAAGCAAAAAAAATATAGTTGTACATAATAAGGAGGCACTTGCGTACGTAACGCTATGGCCCTAGTGGGTCCCTAGTGTCATCCAGTCAAAATAAAGTCATCTCCTGAATCCTCATGTTTGTTGACGATGTTAACAATGCTCGGCGCCACGGCGAGCCCAACAACTCGAAGGACAACAGAGAGGGCCTCGCGGGCCCTACGGATGGTCTGATACTACAGCGCGCTGCTCATTCAGGAAGCCGTGATCATCGGAAACCTATGAGCACCTTCGAGAAACCGAGACGGTATGAAACGGTAAGGCCGCTTGGGAGCACCTTTGGTTTATTTCAAACCTGTATTAACATACAAGTGTAATTTACTCATCATCGAAACAACGCGTAAAATACAGGCGTAATGAAACCGAGGGCACGAGGTCCGTAAGTAAAACAAGCGGGTTATGCGTGTAATTTGAGAGACCGGTGTATATCTTCTGAGCACTATATGGGCGACATTGCAGACGATACATGCACGACGTGCGTATCATGCCATCCATGGGGATGGCTGAAACACCACTAACGGCTGGATTAGCAATCGTCCGAAAGTGTCGTTCAGCGTTTTTATCGTGTGTCAAGTACTTCCGATATTTTACAAGTCGAAATCGACCAACCAAGCACCTTCGCCGAGACCATACGCTTTAATTTACAAGCGTCCCGGTTTACAAGCGGTTTTGGTTGGAAAAGCGATGATCCGATCCGCGGCTTAATATCATGAGTTGGTCGAAAGTTCATATGGTCTCATGTCTAACCTACCCGACTTGTCGTATAGGCTATGAATGAAACATCAGACAATGAACTTCTTAAGCACGGAAACAACAGAAGAGGATGATCTTCTTAACAAGCAAATCGCTGGCATTAGATCGACACGCAAAACAATACGAAGCATTATTCTCAGGAGGCACGGTGAACAGCTAGTGATGCCGCATGCCACAACATTCCAAGCTCAACTTTGCAATCAAACACAAGGCACGGCATTACATAGACAATATTCGTAACAAACTCTTAACACGGGAATATCTCGGCAAAGTAACTATTTACTTCTAAACCGAACACATGAATAGGAAAAAACACTCGACGCTGCTCAATCGCAAGGGTGTCCCACTCAAAAATATCAAATGCATGTCTTCCGCTAACATCAATGAGCAAATTTTGACAAGGTTTTCCAATTCCAATATATTAAACTAACGTCTTCTTGCTAACATCAATGATTAAACTTTGACAAGATTTTCCCATTCAAAATATGTAATACCTATGATCGTGGAGTCACCCGTAAGCTTCTTGCTAACATCAATGATTAAACTTTGACAAGCTTTTCCCATTCAAAATATGTAATGCCTATGATCGTGGTGTCACTGTAAGCTTCTTGTACTTGTTTGGGCACTTTTGCCGGGGCACTCCACATGTTGTTAAATTGCCAATGGTCTCTCTGCAGACTAGTCATGTCACCAAAGGTGTCTAATATTTATGGCACCGGCTGTAGCAATGGAGGGATTCGGTGCCAAACTAAGAAAAGGTGAAATTGGCACCTCTTTTGGCCTCGTAGTGGAAGGCCTAATACTCTGTAAAGCTTCTCGGTCATTCCTTCGTAATGTAGCGCAAATAGTGACTGCTTCTTTCTGCAAAGTGGAACGACCAACTGGACCCAGTAATGCAGCAGTTTGCCTTGGACACATTGGCTCCTTTTGTGCAGTTGAACTAAAATCGAAGTCGGAATAATACCGAGCTTTAATTTTGATATCCCTGTAAGCAACTAAAGGTATACGGGAAACAATTACTGAGAAATAACGGTTGATGACTTGTACTCCCGGAAGAAAAACATCTACTGATCTACCTTATCTTAATGGGAAACAAACCAGGAGAGTAGCAATTCTCAATCAGTGTGATTCATTCATATTAACTGATACATTATCTTAACAATGCCTTGTTTCAACATGTATAAAGAACGAAAAAGCAGAAAAGTATCATTCCTAAAACAATGCGAATGATTCATTTTAACATAGACATTATCTTAACAATACCTTGGTTAAACATGTAGAAAGAACTACAAAGCCGGATAGTACCATTTATAAAACACTGTAAGTCTGTAACTGATATATAAAAACAGAGACATTATCTGAACAATACATTTCTTAAACATGTACTCCGGCCGATCCCTAACAGAAACGGTACTCCTACCGATCCCTAACAAGTGTTTGCAGTTTTGAACTAAGATTCAGTAGTTAATTCTGAGGAAGGTCGGTACTGGCCATTCAATACCAAGGTTTGAAACAACTCGTGAGGTGATACGTCTCCAACGTATCTATAATTTTTGATTGCTCCATGCTATATTATCTACTGTTTTGGGCAATATTGGGCTTTATTTTCCACTTTTATATTACTTTTGGGACTAACCTATTAACCGGAGGCCCAGCCCAGATTTGCTGTTTTTTTACCTATTTCAGTATTTCGAAGAAAAGGAATATCAAACGGAGTCAAAACGGAACGAAATCAACTGGAGAAGTTATTTTTGGAAGGATGATACGTCTCCAACGTATCAATAATTTTTTATTACTCCATGCTACTTTGTCTACTGTTTTGGACTATATTGGGCTTTATTTTCCACTTTTATATTACTTTTGGGACTAACCTATTAACCGGAGGCCCAAATTTTAATTGTCGTTTTTGCCTTTTTCAGTATTTCGAAGAAACATAATATCAAACGGAGTCCAAACGGAATGAAACCTTCGGAATCGTGATTTTCCAAGCGAACGTGATCCAGGATGCTTGGACCCTACTCCAAGCAGCGCTAGAGGCGGTCACGAGGGTGGAGGGGGCGCCTCCCTGGGCGCGCCCCCCTACCTCGTGGGCCCCTCGGAGCTCCACCGATGTACTCCTTCCTCCTATATATACCTACGTATCCCCGAACGAACAGAACAGGAGCCAAAAACCTAATTCCACCGCGCAACTTTCTCAGATCCACGAGATCCCATCTTGGGGCCTGTTAGGAGCTCCGCCAGAGAGGGCCATCATCACGGAGGGCTTCTACATCATCATAGCCCCTCCGATGAAGTGTGAGTAGTTTACTTCAGACCTTCGGGTCCATAGTTATTAGCTAGATGGCTTCTTCTCTCTTTTTTGGATCTCAATACAATGTTCTCCCCCTCTCTCGTGGAGATCTATTCGATGTAATCTTGTTTTTGCGGTGTGTTTCTTGAGACCGATGAATTGTGGGTTTATGATCCAGTATTATCTATGGAAAATATTTGATTCTTCTCTGAATTCTTTTATGTATGATTGAGTTATCTTTGCAAGTCTCTTCGAATTATCTTTTTGGTTTGGCCAACTAGATTGGTAGTTCTTGCAATGGGAGAAGTGCTTGGCTTTGGGTTCAATCTTGTGGTGTCCTTACTCAAGGATGTAAAGAGTTGCGAACACGTATTGTATTGTTGCCATCGAGGATAACAAGATGGGGTTTTATCATATTGCATGAATTTATCCCTCTACATTATGTCATCTTGCTTACGGCGTTACTCTATTTTACTTAATACTCTAGATGCATCTTTGGATAGCGGTCGGTGAGTGGAGTAATAGTAGTACATGCGTAATCGTTCGATCTACTTGTTTTGGACGTGATGCCTATATACATGATCATTGCCTAGATATACTCATAACTATGCTCAATTCATCAATTTCTCAACAAGAATTTGTTCACCCAATCGTAGAATACTTATGCTATTGAGAAAAGCCACTAGTGAAACCTATGGCCCCGGGTCTATTCTCATTATATCAATCTATATCACTTTATTTACTTGCTTTGTTTTTACTTTGCCTTTTACTTTTTACTTTGCATCTATCTATCAAAAATACCAAAAATATTATCTCTATCAGATCTCACTCTCGTAAGTGATCGTGAAGGGATTGACAGCCCCTAAGCATTGGTTGCGATTTACTATCGTTTTGTGTAGGTACGAGGGACTTGTGCGTGGTCTCCTACTGGATTGATACCTTGGTTCTCAAAAACTGAGGGAAATACTTACGCTACTTTACTGCATCATCCCCTCCTCTTCGGAGAAATCCAACGCAGTGCTCAAGAGGTAGCAAAGGAAAGCTACCGGATGGACTTGGACCCCACGTCAAGGAAGGAACGAGGAAGCCACGAGGGTGGGGGCGCGCCCACCCCCCTAGGGCGCGCCCCCTTCCTCGTGGGGCCCTTGTGGCTCCCTTGACGTGCTTCTTCCGCCTATATAACTCCACGTACCCTAAAACTTCCAGAACAGAGATTAGATCGGGAGTTCCGCCGCCACAAACCTCCAGAGCCACGAAAAACCAATCGGGACCCCTGTTTCGCACCTCACGGGAGGGGGGGAACCCTCACCGGTGGCCATCTTCATCATCCCGGCGATCTCCATGACGAGGAGGGAGTAGTTCACCCTCGGGGCTAAGGGTATGTACCAGTATGTGACGCACGGATACTTAAGCTACAGTAATCCCCTTCTAATGGTGCCATGTCATCACATTACTGTTGCTAATCCTCACTTGATCCAAATCTTAGTTCAAACTCAAAATTCAAATTAAAGACCAAAATTCAAATTTCTCAAGCATGCAAAATAAAATGTTCAAAGTGTGGCAAATAATCCCTGGATATTTGTCATATTGGAACCAACCTCTATTGAATTTTCAAAATGCCCCTGGGAGTTAATTTTTTGGTCGAATAGTAAATTGAATGGCATTTGCAAAATAAATAATTATTTATTTAACTCCAATTGCCTCCAAACTTTATGTGCCACTCCAAAATATTTGTGGCTCTGTCTAAGATCACCAAGGAATTAAGAGGGGCACTTCCCATATTTTTCCTAAGTAAATAGTGTGCCCAAATTTTCCTCTTAACCATCTCTGTTTTTTTAAATAAAGATAAAGGCAAAGAAGAACTCCCCCAAGCCTCGGCCCACTCCCACTTACCAGCCCACCTAAGCCGGCCCACTCCCCCTGCTCCTGGCCTATAGGCCACGCCTCGATCGAACCCCTAACCGCCGCACGATCCCCCCCACTCCCCACTCCTCTCCCCTCCCGATCCAATCTGGATCGGACCGAACCCCTCTCCCCTCGTTCCCCAGCACTCCCCTCCGAGCGGATCTGGGCGAACGCCCGATCCCGCGCCCCCGACGCTGGCCCCGACTACGCCGCCGCCCCCCGCTCGATCCGGACGCCGCCGAGCGCCGCTCGACGCCATCTGCCTCACCATCCCCGGCGCCACCACGCCGGCGCCCATCCCCGTCGCCTACTCGCCCCTCCTTCGTCGCGTGTCGCTCGCCTGAGGCCTCTGCCTCGCCATCGCCGACCCGGTGCCGACCCGTCGTCCCCTACGCCCCATCACCGGCGCCGCCCGTCGCTCGCCGTCCCTGACTCTTCCTCGCGCACATTTTTGCACATCTACAGGGCCCGGTGAGGCCCCCTCCTCCGTTTCCCCCCTCTCCTTTCCTCCCGTCGCCGTAGGTTGCCCCGCCGTCTCGTCCGAGCTCCCGAGGAGCTCGTGGTCACCGTGCCCTCCCTTGCGTCGCCGTCACCGCGCTTGCCGCTGTGCGCGTCAGGCCCATGACTACCTCTTGTCGCGTTAAATCGGCGTCTTGTGGCCCGTCCAGCGCCCACCAAGCGCGCAGCCAGCTGCTGGCAGCGCCCTTGTGGCCTCTGCCGTGGCCTCGCCGCCCCTGAGTGGCCTCGGGCCTGCAGGCAGGCGCCCGCAACGCCCCTGCGCCCGTTAAACCGTGTGGCCTCCTGGGCCACTTACCAGTGGGGCCGACCCTGTTAAAAAAAGAGAACAAAAAGAAATATGTTTAAATAAATATTAAGTATAATAATAATTAAAAGTAATTAATTAATTGATTAACTTAATTAATCATGTTAATTAAATTGTTAGTTAGTGTTAGTCAATGACAACCAGGACCCATGTGCTAGTTTGACCCAACAAGCGATCGTTGAGTGATGACATCATCTTTGATGTCATCTGACCTGATAATGGCTTTTATTCTGTTAATTCCAAAAATGAATTACAACTAGAAATTAGTAGAAACTAATCCGTAGCTCGGATGAAAAAGTTTTAGACATGAAAGTTGCTCAGAACGACGAGACGAATCCGAATATATGGTCCGTTCGTCCGCCACACGTCTCTAGCATAGCGAACCTGCAAACTTTCCTCTCCGGTTCATCTGTCTGATAGACGTCCGGAACCGGGAAAACTTTCCCGGATGTTTCCCCTTACAAGATGTCGCCTAAGCGCCATGCGTTAGAACACGTCTAGCTCTGTTTGTTCTCCTGTTATGCACTTGCCTGCTATGTATTTACTGTTTCTTCCCCCTCTTCTCTCCGGTAGACCCCGAGACCGATGCTGATGTCCCTGTGATCAACTACATCACCGACGAACCTCCTTCTTGTCTGAGCAACCAGGCAAGCCCCCCCCCCTTGATCACCAGATATCGCCTATTCTTCTCTATACTGCTTGCATTAGCATAGTGTAGCATGTTACTGCTTTCCGTTAATCCTATCCTGATGCATAGCCTGTCCTTGCTACTACTGTTGTTACCTTTACCTGCAATCCTACATGCCTAGTATAGGATGCTAGTTTTCCATAAGTGGCCCTACATTCTTGTCCGTCTGCTGTGCTATACTATCAGGCCGTGATCATTTAGGAGGTGATCACGGGTATATACTATATACTTTATACATGATACATGTGGTGACTAAAGTCGGGTCGGCTCGAGGAGCACCCGCGAGTGATTCACGGATTGGGGGCTGAAAGGACCTTTGTCCCAACGGCCCTCTGTGTGGATCTTTGTGGCGGAGCGTCAGGGCAGGTTGAGACTACCTGGGTGAGAGGTGGGCCTGGCCCTGTTCGGCGTTCGCGGATACTTAACACTCTTAACGAGATCTTGGTATTTGATCTGAGTTGGGTCGTTGACCTTATACGCACTAACCGCCACGTGGGACAAGATATGGGCAACCGGCGTCGTGGTATCAGCCGAAGCATTTCGTGACGTCAGCAACTGAGCGGCGCGCGCCGAATTGGAACGTAAGCCTGCTCTTGTATTAAGGGGGCTAGTTCTGCTTTCGGCCGCGTACGCAACGTGCAGGTGTGCTAAGGGCGATGGGCCCAGACCCCTGTGCGCTTAGGTTTAGACCGGCGTGCTGACCTCTTTGTTGTGCCTAGGTGGGGCTGCGGCGTGTTGATCTTCCGCGGCGGGCATGACCCAAAAAGTGTGTCCGCCAAATGGGATCGGCGTGTCGGGTAATGTGGTGCACCCTGCAGGGAAGTTAATCTATTGAATAGCCGTGATCTTGATGATAGGATGACTTGGAGTTGTACCTTGACCTTATGACAACTAGAACCGGATACTTAATAAAACACACCCTTCCAAGTGCCAGATACAACCCGGTGGTCGCTCTCTAACAGGGCTACGAGGAGAGGATCGCCGGGTAGGATTATGCTATGCGATGCTACTTGGAGGACTTCATCTACTCTCTTCTACATGCTGCAAGACGGAGGCTGCGAGCGTAGTCTTGACGGGGATTAGCTATCCCCCTCTTATTCTGGTATTCTGCAGTTCAGTCCACCGATATGGCCCTTTACACATATATCCATGCATATGTAGTGTAGCTCCTTGCTTGCGAGTACTTTGGATGAGTACTCACGGTTGCCTTCTTCCCCCTTTTCCCCCTTTCTTTACCCGATTCATCGCAACTGACGATGGAGCCCAGGAGCTGTGACGCCACTGTCGATGACCGACTACTACCTCTGGAGGTGCCTATTACTACATGCAGCCTCACTGACGACGCACCTCGTGGGAGAAGTTAGGAGGATCCCAAGCGGGGAGGCCTGCGCCTCTTTCGATCTGTATCCCGGTTTGTGCTAGCCTTCTTAAGGCAAACTTGTTTAACTTATGTCTGTACTCAGATATTGTTGCTTCCGCTGACTCGTCTATGATCGAGCACTTGTATTCGAGCCCTCGAGGCCCCCGGCTTGTATTATGATGCTTGTATGACTTATTTATGTTTTAGAGTTGTGTTGTGATATCTTCCGTGAGTCCCTGATCTTGATCGTACACATTTGCGTGCATGATTAGTGTACGATTGAATCGGGGGCGTCACAAGTTGGTATAAGAGCCGACTACCTGTAGCAATCCCCCTTCCACACTCCTTGGCCGAAGTCGAGTCTAGACGTTGCAAAAACTTTTACTAACATGGCTGTGTGTCTTACGGGCACACGTCGCCATTGGGTGGTAGTAGGATCTTTTATTCCTCGACCTATACTGCAGGACTCGACATCTCTTCTATTCGGGTTAAACGATTTTACTAACTTTCGGACTCTAGGTTCTCGATAATACTTTTCCCCGGAGAGCCCCTTCAATCCAGATGATCGCCGGCTGCACCAGAAGATTTTGAAGATACTCTCCGATTTTCTCTCGAGACCTTGTGCCCATTGCTTTTGCAATTCCTTTCCACCGAAGTATCCCTATGGACAAATACTTACACATGTTGTGCTTACTTTTATTCTCAGTCGATCTTGTTATTACAAGATACCCCGAGAATATTTTGTGCCTACTACCTTGCAGTTCTTTACCACCTGAATAACCCTAAGAATAATTTCTCACACTTACCGAGTATCCGCTCATCCCCAGTTGTTCAGGTGCTTCACAAAAAGTCTTTGAAATACTATTCAATCCTCCAAAAATCTTTAGCAGCTTTATTGCTCTGCAAATACTTGTCTACTTGCATTATGGATGCTTCCCATATATCTGGCAATATTCGCTAGTATCTTTTGACACCGTCATTTTGATCCTATTGATTCAACATGTGCGCGAATGCACACAATCATCTATCAACCCTTCTAAATTATCTTTCCGGCAGACGTCATTTTAAACATGAGCTGGATCTTGACCAATCAAATTGCCATCGATTGTACCCCTAAGCCTACTCAACTTATCCATCCTTGATCAGAGCGTTGCTTCTGATCCCCTGATTTGGAAATCATAATTCTCTTGCATTTGAACTTTGAATTAGTCAGATGTTTCTATAATCAGATCTCCTTGCATTCTTCTTCCTCTAGTTGAGTACCGATGCTCACATCAGATCCCTTGTGGACCATCGGTTCCTTTGTTGGATTTTATCCGACAGTGTCCTTCATATTGAATAACCTTGCGAGCCTTTCCATGGGTATATAATGCCTTTGGTAAATTGTATCATCTGCTTTTGAACCATGCTCTACTTCCGAGCTTGAGTTATTTACCCCTGAAGTTGATGGTATACGTTCCTAAGATGGGTTGAACCTATGCCTTCCTTAATATGTGTGAACTCGAAAATTTTCACGAGTCATACTCTTCTAGTGTTTTGCTAGATAAAATTTAAACATTACAACTTCTCCGAAAAATGAGAAGTGAATGGAAGGTTATGCATTGAGGAAGTGGGAGTCGACCTTGAACCTTTGTGTTCATGCCCATGGACACGATGTAGATCCTATCATGGAAGCTTCTTGTAATAATAACTATTCCCTTGGTATAAGTTCATCTTATATCTGGGATTTGGTCTTTAAATACCATTTCTCGTGCAAGTTTAAGCACTTGTCTTCTGTAGAGAAATACCCCAGTCCAACCTCTACTTTGATCTGTCGTCGAGTATTACCCCCTGGTATCTCGAGATTATCATGGAACTACATAACATCTTATGAGTTCTTCATGAACTATTAATTCTCGCTGATTCCAAGTTTCTACGGGTTCTGAGTTGTTACACACTCGAGAACGCCGATAACTAATTCGATGTCTACACTTTCCTTTCCATTGTTTTGTTTAAACTTTCTTGTAACGTAACATACATGAGCAGTGATAATTCGCTGCTTATGTAAATGCCTCGATGTACAATTAAGTAAGTAAGACCTTGTTACTATTGTTGATGACATTCTGGTAGCCACCGATGGACGAGAACTTTGCCTTTTGGTCCGCCTCGCCTTGCGAGCAGGAAAATGGTTCTCTTCGTCCCTCGCCCTTGGTACCAGCGTTGTTGCTAACATAACTGACAAGCTATCCACTGACCTGCCTTGCTATCATGGCCATGAAAATGTTAGCACCCTTCCTGCTTTTAACCCACATGGTAGGCCCATAACCCACAGATCGAAACCTGGCTCTCCTGTACATCTTTGTCTTCCAAAATTGTTCCTCATGCTTGGTTTCGTATGTAATTCACGAGCCACCTTCTTGTCATATGTTCTGGTATCAGATGCAATACTTATTCTCGATGATTTGAACCCCCCCCCCCCCTTCATCACCTATTTTATGCATCAGCTGGATGCATACCTGGTTGAAACTTGATGAACCTTCTTATAGAACTCTCGATACATTTGCTAGTGCTTCTAAATTCTTCTTCCTTGAGATAACTACCGGATGCCTATCTTTTCAGACATCCATCCTTATAGCTTCCTCCCTATTCCACGCCTTAAATCTGGAATGAGATTTCTTGTAATCAGAGGAGAATTGTGACACCCGGATACTTAAGCTACAGTAATCCCCTTCTAATGGTGCCATGTCATCACATTACTGTTGCTAATCCTCACTTGATCCAAATATTAGTTCAAACTCAAAATTCAAATTAAAGACCAAAATTCAAATTTCTCAAGCATGCAAAATAAAATGTTCAAAGTGTGGCAAATAATCCCTGGATATTTGTCATATTGGAACCAACCTCTTTTGAATTCTCAAAATGCCCCTGGGAGTTAATTTTTTGGTCCAATAGTAAATTGAATGGCATTTTCAAAATAAATAATTATTTATTTAACTCCAATTGCCTCCAAACTTTACGTGCCACTCCAAAATATTTGTGCCTCTGTCTAAGATCACCAAGGAATTAAGAGGGTCACTTCCCATATGTTTCCTAAGTAAATAGTGTGCCCAAATTTTCCTCTTAACCATCTCTGTTTTTTTATAAAGAAAAAGGCGAAGAAGAACTCCCTCAAGCCTCGGCCCACTCCCACTTACCAGCCCACCTAAGCCGGCCCACTCCCCCGTTCCCCTGGCCTATAGGACACGCCCGACCGAACCCTAACCCCCGCACGATCACCCCCACTCCCCACTCCTCTCCCCTCCCGATCCAATCTTGTAGCGACCCGACCCGAATGGATCAAGTCTCTGTGCTCAGGTGTCATCCCTAGATCATGTCTTGACACCACCACAGATGCCGAAGGATTTATAACAGAGTAGCAATCACACACTTATTACATCGTTGCCCAAAAGAGGACTTATTACAGTAAATATGGCTTAAGGCCATCTAATAACGATAACAATGGAAGACTTGTAAGATAAGTGAGTCCATCAACTCCAGCACATCATGAGTATAGAACCACGACCTAAAGCACCTTACTAAATAAATGCGAAAAGTCTGCAACATGAAAGTTGCAGCCCGAAACGGGTCAAGACATGGAATATGCGGCAATGTAACACATAGAGAATAATGAATGATAAGCCTGTACTACATGCATATTGGCTGGTGGAAAAGCTCTCTGATTACAGTTTTGCATAAAGCCAGTTTTCCCTCCAAAGGAATAAATTTGTTTAACTATCATGGTGGTTGTTAAACATTGAGAATGGTTGACAGCATCCTCAATCCCAATTAAAAGTACTCATTAAAAACCCAACAATATTAATTAGAGTAACATGTTGAGATTCACATGATATTCAAGTACTAGATACTCAAGATGTCCATAACCGGGGACACGGCTAATCATGAGTAGTTTATACACTCTGCAGAGGTTTGCGCACTTTTCCCCACAAGACTCGATCGCCTCCGTTTGGTTTCTACTTTTCCATGGTGTTTGAGAGGCGGATGGCCGAGACATAGTCTTTCGAGCGTTTGCACCTTACGATGGGTAGAGCGTACCACCTACAGCCCCTACATCAGCTAGTCTACCACCGTAAGAGTTCACACGACTTAATCAACTATGCGAGCCCATAATGGCTTGTGGCTACACACCACGGAAGTTACTAGCATGAATAATCTTATGATCCCTTTGAGCACAGGTGGCGGTCCGAAGAAAAAGCAGGCAAGTCTGATAGAAACCAGGTGCCTCAATCCACCCGGATATGCGTTTAAGTTGCCACCTTAAATAAACCATTAATTTAACAATCTCACATCTGTCATGGAATACACTCACCCAATCCACGTCTACTAGCATAACATAGCATAATAAGCAAAACGTAGAAGTAACTCCCAAGGTTTCTTAAGTAAAACAGGTAATAGGTACTACCTCAATCTACTTCCCATCCCACAATTTATTTAGATCCTAATCATGCAAGTGTTTGAGGATTGATCTAATGCATAAAAACTGGGTATGAGAAAGTATGATCAAAGTGTTACTTGCCTTGCTGATGATCCATGAAACCTAGAGATTGAAGTAACAAGCGGCGCCTCCGGGTAATCTATCGCGAGACAAACAACAAGCATACAATAAGTACTCATCTAATGCACAGGTAAATTTGAATAAAGATCTAACCGGAAAGTTCAACTTAAGAACCCTGGTTGCAAAAGAATCGAATCAAATAAAGCAACGAAAGTCAAACGACGAAAGAAAACAACTCGGTTCTAGCAAGTTGAAACTAAGTCAAATTTTACAGTAGCAAAACTTTGTTTAAGTTGATTAGTTGGAACGGCGGTTTCGAGATGAAACTCCAGGCGCTTGAATCACCTGATTCCGATAAACGAGCGATAAGATAGACTAGAAAGAAAATCGGATCTGAAATCGCTATCGAGAAAAATAGCGGAATAAATCCGATGAGAAAGAAAAGCGATGAGCGGTTGAGCGAGCGGGCGTTCATTAACCGAAACAAACCAGTGATCACGTTACGTTAGAATGACGAGCAGTCCGAACACTTGCTAAACAAAACCCGAAAGAAAAACCGGCGAGAAAAACCGATCTAGGGTTTGGAAAGAAAACCGAAGCGAAAACCGATCTAGAAAACCGGAACGGAAACCGGAACGATTCTGAAAAACCGAACCGAGGAAAAGAAAAGGTGGCGGCCTTGAGGCTAGTACCTCGAAGAAGCGAGGGCTCCGGTGGCCGGTGGCGTTGGGTGGCGGCGGCACTTGGCGGCGGTGTGTAGGGCGGCGGCGGTGTAGGGCGGCGGCGTTGTAGGGCGGCACTGCTGCTGCTGCGGAGGAGAGGAGAGGTGTTGGTTTGATGTGTTAGAGGGGGGGGGGGGGTGCTTGGGTATTTATATTGGGGAGGGGAGGGTTTTTGCTTGGAGTAGGGGACAAGAATTAGAGTAGGATTAGGAATCCTAGGAATAAAAACGGAATAACGAAGCAGGTCCAAATCCTACTAGGATTTGTAAAAAGAAAAAGGAAACCGCGGCTCCTTGGCTCCACAGTGATGCTTAGCATGGCGATGGCCTTAACCTCCTGGCGGCCGGTTGGCTTACGGCTTGGGCCTTTGGCCCCAGCTCTTGACTCTCTTTTTTTTTTAAATCGGTTTCGCGCGCAGAAAAAATACAGAGAAAATAAAATCTAAATGAACTCCAAAATTAATAAAGTAAACTTTCCCCGACTCCTAAAAATGAGTCAAACAAAATGAACTTTTACTCGGGGCCTAAAATGCAATTTTTGAAAACACGCATTTTCCCTAAGGCAAATAAACTCCGAGAAAAATCCAAAATTTGATTTATTTATTAAATCATCATTTTCCTAAATTTTGGGAAAGTCATATTATTCCTAAACTTATTTTTGATATTGGAAAAATATTTGAAGATAAAATAAATAAATCCAATGATCCTCTTTTCATAGTTTTGAGAGAACTCAAATACGAAAATTTCGAATTCTACAACTCTCCCCGAGGGTCCTTGAGTTGCGTGAAATTTCTAGGATCAACAAAATGCAAGAAAATATGATATGCATGATGATCTAATGTATAACATTCCAAATTGAAAATTTGGGATGTTACAAATCGTGATCGGACCGAACCCCTCTCCCCTCGTTCCCCAGCACTCCCCATCGAGCGGATCTGGGCGAAAGCCCGATCCCGCGCCCGGACAGCTGGCCCGACTCGCGCCGCCCCCGCTCGATCCGGACGCCGCCGAGCGCCGCTCGACGCCATCTGCCTCACCATCCCCGGCGCCACCACGCCGGCGCCCATCCCCGTCGCCTACTCGCCCCTCCTTCGTTGCGTGTCGCTCGCCTGAGGCCTCTGCCTCGCCATTGCCGACCCGGTGCCGACCCGTCATCCCCTACGCCTCATCACCGGCGCCGCCCGTCGCTCGCCGTCCCTGACTCTTCCTCGCGCACATTTTTGCACATCTACAGGGCCCGGTGCGGACCCCTCCTCCGTTTCCTCCCTCTCCTTTCCTCTCGTCGTCGTAGGTTGCCCCGCCGTCTCGTCCGAGCTCCCGAGGAGCTCGTGGTCACCGTGCCCTCGCTTGCGTCGCCGTCACCGCGCTTGCTGCCTGTCCCGAGCGCGCGGGCCCTTGACTACCTCTTGTCGGCGCTGTCACAGCGTCTTTGGCGTCCCGTCGCGCCCGCCACACGTAGCCCGTCGCTGGCAGCGCCTTGTCCGGCCTCTCGCTGTGGTAAACATCGCCGCCTACAGTGGCCCTCGGGCCTGCCACGGTGCTCACGCCCATAACGCCCCTGCGCCGTTAAACCGTGTGGCCTCCTGGGCCACTTACGATGGGGCCGCCCTGTTAAAAAGAGAACAAAAAGAAATATGTTTAAATAAATATTAAAATAATAATAATTAAAAGTAACTAATTAATTGATTAACTTAATTAATCCTGTTAATTAACCTAATTAACATATTAACTAATTAAAGCTGTTAATTAGTGTTAATCAATGACAACCCGGGACCCATGTGCGGTTTGACCGATCAAAGCGGGTGTTGAGTGATGACATCATGCTGATGTCATTCTGACATAGTAATGGCTTTTATTTAAATTAATTCTGTTAATTCCGAAAATGAACTAAAACTGAAAATTAATAGAAACTAATCCGTAGCTCGGATGAAAAAGTTTTAGACATGAAAGTTGCTCAGAACGACGAGACGAATCCGAATACATGGTCCGTTCGTCCGCCACACGTCTCTAGCATAGCGAACCTGCAAACTTTCCTCTCCGGTTCATCTGTCTGACAGACGTCTGGAACCGGGAAAACTTTCCCGGATGTTTCCCCCTTCGCCAGTATCGCCTAGCGCTGCGTTAGAACACGTCTAGCTCTGTCTGTTGTCCTGTTATGCACTTGCCTGCTATGTACTTACTGTTTCTTCCCCCCTTCTCTCCGGTAGACCCCGAGACCGATCTTTGATGTCCCCTGTGATTGACTACGTCACCAACGCACCCTCCTTCTTGTGCGAGCAACCAGGCAACCCCCTCCCCTTGATCACCGGATATCGCCTATTTTTCTCTATCTTTGCTTGCATTAGCATAGTGTAGCATATTACTTGCTTTAGTTAATCCTATCACGATGCATAGCCTTTGTCCTTGCTACTCTTGTTGTTACCTTTACCTGCAATCCTACATGCCTAGTATGGGATGCTAGTTTTCCATCTGTGGCCCTACATTCTTGTCCGTCTGGCTTTGTGCTATACTATCGGGCCGTGATCACTTGGGAGGTGATCACGGTATATACTATATACTTTATACATGATACATGTGGTGACTAAAAGTCGGGTCGGCTCGAGGAGCACCCATGAGTGATTCACGGATTGGGGGCTGAAAGGACCTTTGTCCCAACGACCCTCTGTGTGGATCTTTAATGGCGAACATCTGGGCAGGTTGAGACTACAGGTGAGAGGTGGGCACAGCCTGTTCGGGGGTTCGGATACTTAACATGCTTGAGATCTTGGTATTTGATCTCGGTTGGGTCGTTGACCTTATACGCACTAACCGCCACGTGGGACAAGATATGGGCAACGGCGTCGTGGTATCAGCGAAGCATTTGGGACGTCGCCAAGAAGCTGGTAGCGCGATTTGGGAACGTAAGCACTGCTCTTGTATTAAAGGGCTAGTTACGCTTCCGGCCGCCCATAGCGTCTTGGTGTGCTAAGGCGATGGGCCCAGACCCCTGTGCGCTTAGGTTTAGACCGGCGTGCTGACCTCTCTGGTGTGCCTAGGTGGGGCTGCGACGTGTTGATCTTCCGCGGCCGGTAATGACCTAGAAAAGTGTGTCCGGCCAAATGGGATCGAGCGTGTCGGGTAATGTGGTGCACCCCTGCAGGGAAGTTAATCTATTCGAATAGCCGTGATCTTGATAGCAGGGCGACTTGGAGTTGTACCTTGACCTTATGACGACTAGAACGAATACTTAATAAAACACACCCTTCCAAGTGCGGATACAACCCGGTGGTCGCTCTCTAACAGGGCTACGAGAAGAGGATCGCTTTGGTAGGATTATGCTATGCGATGCTACTTGGAGGACTTGATCTACTCTCTTCTACATGCTTTGCAAGGCGGAGGCTGCCGAGCGTAGTCTTCGACGTGATTAGCTATCCCCTCTTATTACGGCATTACGCGGTTCAATCAACCGATATGGCCCTTTACACATATATCCATGCATATGTAGTGTAGCTCCTTGCTTACTGAGTACTTTGGATGAGTACTCACGGTTGCCTTGTTCCCCTTTTCCCCTTTCTTTTACCCAATTGCTGCAACTGCACGATGGAGCCCAGAGCGACGCCACCGTCGATGGCGACTACTACCCGGAGGTGCCTACTACTACGTGCAGCCCGGCGGCGACCGAGGAGTAGTTAGGAGGATCCAGTGCAGGAGGCATGCGCCTCTTTTGATCTGTATCCCAGTTTGTGCTAGCCTTCTTAAAGGCAAACTTGTTTAACTTATGTGCATACTCAGATATTGTTGCTCCGCTGACTCGTCTATGGTCGAAAGCACTTGTATTCGAGCCCTCGAGGCCCTGGCTTGTATTATGATGCTTGTATGACTTATTTATGTTTTAGAGTTGTGTTGTGATATCTTCCCGTGAGTCCCTGATCTTGATCATACACATTTGCGTGCATGATTTGTGTATGATTGAATCGGGGGCGTCACACAGTAGCTATGTGTTTGATCTCTCTCTCTCTCTCTCTCTCTCTCTCTCTCTCTCTCTCTCGTGTTCTTGATTTGGCACGATCTTGATGTATCGCGAGCTTTGCTATTATATTTGGATCTTATGTTTCTACTCCCCCTCTACTCTCTTGTAATGAATTGAGTTTTCCCCTTGAAGTAATCTTATCGGATTGAGTCTTTAAAGATTTGAGAACACTTGGTGTATGTCTTGCCGTGCGTATCTGTGGTGACAATGGGATATCACGTGATTCACTTGTTGTATGTTTTGGTGATCAACTTGCGGGTTCCGCCCATGAACCTAAGGATAGGGGTTGGCTACGTTTTAAATCGTGATTCTCCGGTAGAAACTTTGGGGCACTCTTTGAGGTTCTATGTGTTGGTTTGAATAGATGAATTGAGATTGTGTGATGCATATCGTATAATCATGCCCACGGATACTTGAGGTGACATTGGAGTATCTAGGTGACATTAGGGTTTTGGTTGATTTGTATCTTAAGGTGTTATTCCGGTCTGAACTCTAGGGGTGTTTGTGACACTTATAGGAATAGCCCAACGGATTGATTGGAAAGAATAACTTTGAGGTGGTTTAGTACCCTACCATAATCTCTTCGTTTTTCTCCGCTATTAGTGACTTTGGAGTGACTCTTTGTTGCATGTTGAGGGATAGTTATATGATCCAATTATGTTATTATTGTTGAGAGAACTTGCACTAGTGAAAGTATGAACCCTAGGCCTTGTTTCCTATCATTGCAATACCTTTTAAGCTCACTTTTATCATTAGTTACCTTGCTGTTTTTATATATTTAGATTACAAAAACCTATATCTACCATCCATATTGCACTTGTATCACCATCTCTTCGCCGAACTAGTGCTCCTATACAATTTACCATTGTATTGGGTGTGTTGGGGACACAAGAGACTCTTTGTTATTTTGTTGTAGGGTTGTTTGAGAGAGACCATCTTCATCCCACGCCTCCCACGGATTGATAAACCTTAGGTCATCCACTTGAGGGAAATTTGCTACTGTCCTACAAACCTCTACACTTGGAGGCCCAACAACGTCTACAAGAAGAAGGTTGTGTAGGACATCAAGCTCTTTTCTGGTGCCATTGCCGGGGAGGCTAGGTAAGCGGCTCTCACACACCATCAACTAAGCTCTTTTTCGGCGCCGTTGCTGGGGAGGTGAGTGCTTGAAGGTATATCTTTAGATCTTGCAATCGAATCTTTTTGTTTCTTGTTTTAGCACTAGTTAGTTTATAAAAGAAAATTACAAAAAAAAAGGAATTGAGTTTGTCTCATACGCTTCATCTTTTTAATATCTTTCTTGAGTATGATGGAAAGGAAAATTGTGCCAAAGTGTTAGAAGAAGAATGCAATAAAATGTTTGGCACTAAATATTTGTATGATGAGCATGATTGCAATGTTGTTAGTATGAATTCCTTTGAATATCCATGATGCTAATGATATGCAAAGCCACAAGCTTGGGGAAGCTATGTTTGGTGAAGATGATATTTTTTGTCCCCAAGCTTTGATGAGCAAATTTACTATGATGAAAGCATGCCTCCTATCTATGATTATTATTGTGATGACACGTATGCTTTATAGAATAATTATAACCATGAAACTTGTCATCTTGATCTTAATTTTCAATCACATGATAGTTGTTTTGTTGAGTTTTCTCCCACTATTGTTGATGAGAAGAATTTTGCTTATGTGGAGAGTAATAAATTTCTATGCAAGTAGATCATGAAAAGAATGTTTTAGGTGCTGGTTATATTGTTGAATTTATTCATGATGCTATTGAAAATTATTATGAGGGAGGAATATATGCTTGTAGGAATTGCAATAATATCAAGTTTCCTCTCTATGTGCTTAAGTTATGCTTGTTTTACCTTCCTATGCAAGTTGATTCTTGTTCCCATTAGTTGTTTGCTCACAAAATCCCTATGCATAGGAAGTGGGTTAGACTTAAATGTGCTAGTCATATTCTTCATGATGCTCTCTTTATGTTTCAATTCTTATCTTTATGTGAGCATCATTGAAATCATCACGCTTAGCTAGGGGCGTTAAACGATAGCGCTTGTTGGGAGGCAACCCAATTTTATTTTAGTTTCTTGATTTTTGGTTCAGTTTAGTAATAAATAATCCATCTAGCCTCTGGTTAGATGTGGTTTTATCATTTTATTTAGTGTTTGTGCCAAGTAGAACCTTTGGGAAGACTTGGGTGAAGTCTTTATGATCATGCTGTAAAAAAGCGAAACTTTAAGCGCTCACGAGATTAGCTAAAACTTTTCTTTGAGAGTGCTATTTAGTTGATTATTTTTTCAGATTATTACTATACAAATTCCTCAGGTCCACTAAGGGAGTCCTGGATTAGGGGGTGTCCGGATAGCCGGACTACCATCATTAGCCGAACTATCATTGGCCGGACTATCATCATCGACCGGACTCCAAGACTATGAAGATACAAGATTGAAGACTTCACCCCGTGTCCGGATGGGACTTTCCTTGGCGTGGAAGGCAAGCTTGGCGTCTGGATATGTAGATCTCCTACCATTGTAACTTGACTCTATGTAACCCTAGCCCTCTCCGTGTCTATATAAACCGGATGGCTTTAGTCCGTAGGACGACATCAACAACCCTTACAATCATACCATAGGCTAGCTTCTAGGGTTTAGCCTCCTTGATCTCGTGGTAGATCCACTCTTGTAAACATCCACAATATCAATATCAGTCAAGCAGGGCGTGAGGGTTTTACCTCCATCAAGAGGGCCCGAACACAGGTAAACATCGTGTCCCTTGTCTCCTGTTACCATCCGCCTAGACGCCTTGTTCGGGACCCCCTACCCGAGATCCGCCGGTTTTGACACCGACATTGGTGCTTTCATTGAGAGTTCCTACGTATGCGTCAGCGATAGGCAGATGGCCTCTTCAATCAACAACGACGCAGTCCTGGGTGAGACATTTCTCCCGGACAGATCTTCAGATTCGGCGGCTTCGCATCGCGGGCCAACTCACTTGGCCATCTGGAGCAGATCGAAGCTACGCCCTGGCCGTCAGGTCAGGTTTGGAAACCCTAAACTTCACGGCCGATATCTGTGGGGACTTGATCTTCGATGGATCTGAGCCAGCCGAGCGTGCCAGCTGTCACGATGGGCATGACCTAACTTTCTGCCGCCGGACGGCACCTTGAAGGTCAGCCTTGCGAATCCGCTCCGACTCATAGTCCGGAGCCGATCGCTCGGATCGAGGGCGGATGGCTGGACACCGCCTCGGGAGCCGCCTTCTACGGTGATAGAGCCGAACACTTACCTTGTCCGCATAAAGCTCATGACTCAGGTGCCGGACTCTCTGCCGGACTCCGAACCTCCTGCGCCCCTGACAGTCGAGTCCGATTGGGCGCCGATCATGGAATTCACCGCCGCGGACATCTTTCAGCACTCGCCCTTTGGCGATATCATAAATTCACTGAAGCATCTCTCGCTATCGGGAGAGCCCTGGCCGAATCTGACGGCCGGGGCCGGTTGGGACGCAGACGACAAAGAAATTGAGCCCACCACCACCCACTTTCAGAGCCACCGGCCGATTTATTTAACCGACGTGCTCGACTACGACTCCGAAGACATCGGCGCTATGGACGGCGATGCAGGAGACTACCAAGAACCGATGCCTACAGACCTTTGAAGACCACCTCGTCATACGACATATACATGGTGGACACCCCAAAAGATGGGGACGACAAAGAAGCAGCGGAGGCCAATCCCATAACGAAACAGCCCAAGCGCCGACGTCAGCGGCGCCGCTCTAAATCCCGCCACGGCAAGAATGAAGATTCCGGCACAGGAGATAATAACACCCCAGAAAGTGCCGAAGACAACTCCCTCCCGACGATCCAGCGCAGAGGAGGCAGAAGCAAGCCCTCACGAGGAAGGGCGGCGAAGAGGTCGAGGATGACAATTACTTACCTCCCTCCGGAGACAAGGCAAGCCTCGGACGGCGAATTAAATGGTCGTGCACGAGGATCCCGTCGAACAAGAGCGTTTGACGCAGGCTAATGGCCACGGCAAACAGCCTAAAGTAAAGCAGCAACAGCTTCAAGCTGATCAAGACCTCTTGGCGGCGGATGGACCGAGGTCCTCGCGGCGAAGAGTATGAACTCGAACGCCCTCCAAAGTTACCCAAAAGCGCAAGTTGCTCCCCGATTAGAGGAGGAAGCATCACCAGCGCTGTCTGGCGGACCGACCACCTCATGGCCGCGATAGAGAGGCGTGCAAGCCCTCCACCAAAACCGTACCCCGGCATCGCTCAAAAAGCATGAAGCCACGGGGGAACACGCCGGACTTGCGAGATATATTGGAGGATAAGGCAAGACAATCCAGATCTATCTATGGATCACGTGGGCGCCCCAAGACCCACGACGAATACCGTCGTGCCGGACACAACCACTCCGGCCGGGCCTAACACAGCAGACAACGCTCTCTCGAGCTATGTCGCGATATTGCTCAATCTGAGGCGCCACACACCCACTATGCTTCAGCGGCGAAGTAATGGATCATCAAATCCACGAAGGGTTTAAACCCGTTAATATCGAATCCTCGATGGCACAATGAGACCCAGCGGTTTGGATTGAGGATTATCTCCTCCATATACACATGGCCAGCGGCGGCAGTCTTCACGCCATCAAATATCTCCCTCAAGCTTAAAGGACCAGCTCGGCATTGGCTTAACAGCCTGCCCGCAGAGTCAATTGGATCTTTGGGAGGACACGGAAGCCGCATTCCTCGACAACTTCCGGGCACGCGTGTATGCGACCACGGGGCCTTGAATGACCTAAGCCACATAATCCAGCAGCGACGAATCGGCCGAGCAATTCTGGACACGGTTCTTAACAAAGAAAAATCAAATCATCGAATGTCCGGATGCGGAGGCACTCACCGCCTTCAAACATAACATCCGTGACGAGTGGCTGGCCAGCACCTAGGACAGGAGAAGCGAAATCCATGGCAGCCCTCACATCACTCATGACCCGCTTACGTGCGGAAGAGGATAGCTAGCTAGCTCGCAGCAACAACCTCAAAGAAAACGCTGGTAGTCCGGATACCAAGGACCGCAATGGCAGGTTCGTCGAAACAAAAAAAGCGATGCATTAACGGCGACAAAGAATGAGGATCTGACAGTCAATGCCGGATTCCGAGGCTCCAAGCCCGGTCAACGGAAGAAGCCATTCAAAAGAACCACTCCGGGCCCGTCCAATTTGGACCGAATACTCGACCGCTCCTGTCAAATACATGGAACCCCCGAAAAGCCAGCCAACCACACCAACAGAGATTGTTGGGTATTCAAGCAGGCAGGCAAATTAATCGTCGCCGAAAAGCGGTGACAAGGGGCTACCACAGCAATGACGAGGAAGAGACCGGCCGCCGAACAATAGAGGACAAAAGGATTCCCCCCTCAAGTTGGACGGTAAACATGATATACATAGCGCATATTCCCAAGAGGGAGCGGGCGTGCACTAAAGGGCGATATCGCGATGGAGCACATCGCCCCAAAATTCAACCCATGGTCCTCTTGCCCGATCACTTTCGATCGAAGAGACCATCCGACCGATATCCGCCACGGTGGATTCGCCGCATTGGTTTTAGACCCAATCGTTGATGGATTTCACCTCACGAGAGTCTGATGGGCGGCGGCGTGCTGAACTGAACCTGCTTTATCGGGATACGGTCGCCAAGATGGGCATAGACCCTTCAAGGATTAAACCTACAAAGACAACCTTCAAAGGCGTCATACCAGGTGTCGAGGCCAATTATGCGAGCTCGATTACACCGGAAGTGGTCTTGGATCCCCGGATAATTTCGAGCGAGAGTTAATCTTCGACATAGTCCCGTTCCGCAGCGGCTATCACGCTTCTGCTTTCAGACGAACCGCGTTTGCAGAATTCAACGCGGTGCCGCATTATGCATACCTTAAGCTCAAGATGCCAGGCCCTCGTGGAGTCATCACGGTCAATGGAAACACGGGCAGCTCCCTCCGAGCGGAGGAACATACAATGACTCTCGCGGCGAAATACTGAGCAACCTTTTAAGGCAATTTTGAGTCCGGCCGTTAAGCGGCCGGACACGCCATAACAACGCCGGAGCAACATCAACCAAGACCACCTCGCACGTTCCGCGCACGCGTAGCAATGCGGCCTTAACCCCAGCCCTCGCAAATTTGTAAGACCAGCTCTCCGCGTACATAATTACGCCTTGGAGATACCCTGGGCATATGGGGAAAGGCACAACCACAACAGACCCAGTGCTGTTCGACCACACGAGGCTCCCAAGTGTGTCGCTCTTTTTCTTTTATTTTTCTCTTTTTATACAGAACTCAGTCCGTAGCGAACCTGCCGAACTCATGATGCAACAGCCAGGGAAGGACAAAGGCCGCACGAACACTCAGGTGGTCTCCATCACGAGCATTAAATTTGTTAAATACAACATTCGCGGCCTATCCTGGAGGAAGACGCCTTTAATTCGTCCAATCCCTTGTTTTCCGCACTATTTGTATCATTCGCACTCATAGCATATCTTCTCGAATAAAATGCAGCACCTTTTTGCCTATAATTGCATTACCTTATATATACATATATGTTCATTTACGACATGTTGCATCCGTACACTTTGGTACGGCCAAATACACCGAGGGCTTACGTTCTCCGCATTATGGTGTGATAAAGTCCGCACACTTTCACAAGTGCGGCACCCGAACTTATAGCATTATATGAATCGGCTCCGAATCATGTCTTGGGTCAATAGTTGGGTTTGCCCGGCTCCCATGTTTGGCACCTTACGTTCCGTTCTATCGGCTAAGGTAGCACTGGGAGAACCAACTGCGATTATGCCCGGTTGAGCCAGTTAACGCCTCGATGGAGAAAGCTAAAACGCTGTCATGATAAGGCGAGGCTGGTCGCTGTTCGAGAGGTCCTTCGGTCCTTAAAGACCTACGCCCGCTTGACGAAGTTCGGACAATGTCCGATGAAGGCGTGGATAGCGCCCCAATTCGGTCCTCCGAATACTAGGGGCTTCACCGAAATTTAAAATTATAGAATTCTATCGCTAAGTGAGAGTGTTCCAAGCACTATAAGTCCGGTTGCCTTGTTCGTTGTGTTGGCGCCTCCCTCGATGGACCCAAAAATGGGAACTAGAGCGCTCAAGTTTATCCCGAACACCCAGCACTCGTGGCATGGGGGCTGAAGCCGACGACTTGCCATCTCTCGAGATTTAATAAGCGAGCGCATGAAGGTGATATTTTAAATTAACAAAGCGTTGCTTAGCGCATATGAACAAAGTTTTTAGTATACGTGATAACACATTGCGAATTTACTCAAAATTACATCCTCAGGGCACTCATCCGCAATCTTACGGGCACCCTTCAAGACAGCCTTATAGTAGATTTGAGCGTCTGATGTTCCTTGCCCGGCTGGTGGCGCGTCGCTGATTAGCTTCTCCGCATCCAGCTTGCCCCAATGCACCTTTGCGCGGGCAAGGGCCCGACAAGCACCTTCAATACAGGCGGAGCGCTTGATAACCTCCACCCAGGGGCACGCATCCACCAGCCGTCGCACGAGGCCGAAGTAGCTCCCAGGCATGGCCTCTCCAGGCCACAGCCGGACTATGAGGCCCTTCATGGCCTGCTCGGCCACCTTGTGAAGCTCGACCAGCTGCTTCAGCTGGTCGCTAGAAAACTGCCGGATGGGCGGCCTCGGCTATCTTGAGACCGTAAGACCTTCTCCGTTGAGCTCCCTCCTCGGCTCGGTAGAATGCGGCGGCATCGAGACACGCTTCGAGGCAGATCTGCAAAGGCCCCTGGAGAGCTCCAAATTCGGGTAAGTAACACGTAATTTACATTCACATGCTTGCTTTGCATGAAATATACCTTACCCGCCGCTATCCTCCTCATCAACTCAATCTCCTGAAGGGACTTATGGGCCTCGGCCTTGGCGGTTTTGGCACTTTCGAGAGCCGAGGCAAGCTCGGACTCTCGAGTCTTTGAGTCACGCTCCAAACTCTCATGCTTCTCCATGAGAGCCTGGAGCTCTTGCTGAACCACCGCCACCCGCGCCTCCTGCTTTTCTCGCTCTGCCCATTCCGTGGCCGCATTGCGTTCGGCCACGGACACGGCCTCCTTGTGGTCGCCACCTGGTTCGTGGCCCCTACGGCACCCATGTTATCCTTGTTATTTTTTGTTGCAACCTAAATCCTTTTCTAAGGTACAAGTTCAAAGTGGTGTTACTCACCTTCTTTGTCCTGAGCTGCTTCTGGCGGCCGAGCTCTTTCTCGGACCGCTCGAGCTCCTCTGCTTCAAAGCACCGACCTCCGCAGCCGGTCTGCGGCGAGAGGTCGGCAGAGCCTGTAACCCATATTGACATAATTTTTTAGCAAACCTGCGTATATCTTTTTCGAGATCCCCAGTCCGGCTTTTCTTTCCAACACGAACCGAGCATCGTGGGCTACTGTCTATGCGGTATTACATTGCATATTTTTAACTTCTTACCTCAAAGCCCGATAGAAGGCTACTGCAGCTTCCAGTCGACCCGCTCTTGGTGAGCTGCACCTTCTCAATCACCGCACTCATAATAGTGCGGTGTTCTTCCTCGATGGAAGCACTCTGCAGCGCCTCCAACAAGTTCCCGGCGCCTCCGGTTGGACGGAAGCCGCCGGCGTCACGGTCTTGCCCTTCGTTCGAAGGGGCCGCCGGACTCCGGAACCACTGCGGGTTCTGTTGTGGAGTCCGGCGCAAAGTCCGGGAGGGCGCCTTGTGGCGCCTCCGGAGCCTCCCCCTGATGGGTCCCTTCTGGGGATCCCACCTCGGCGTCTTCGGCGTCGCGAGGGGTGGAGGCGGTCGGGATGGAGTCTACATCCGACGAAGCCAACGACCCGCTCGATGAAGCGGGAGATCATCACCGGCGGACTACGGGCAGCATGCGGCATCGTAATGACATTATGTGATGCGTAAAAGAAATTATAAATCATTCAGGAATCCGGATACTTACGATCTCGCCGAGGCCTGGCCCTTGAAGGCCATTCATCCTCGCCAACATTGATGTTGGCGGAGCTGTCCGGGGAATAGTCCTTCCCTCTTGGACCCTTCGGCCTCCCCCTCTGGGGAAGCCTTCCTCTTCCTCTCTCCCTCCTGCAGGAGAGAGTCCTCTTCTCCTCCTCGTTTTGGGAGGAGTCCGCCCGGACTCGTCGGACACCTGAAAACGGGCACTCTTTCGAGCACCCGTGGCCTCCTTCTTGGCCTTCTTCTCCGGCACCACGTGCGGTGCCGGAACCAGCAGCCCCGCTAGACGGGCGTCCACTGGATTTTCTGGCATAGGAGCCGGGCAGGTAATCTGCTCCGCCTTCCTCATCCAGTCCTGTCAAAGGAAAAGGGGAAATTAAAACCCGCATAGAGTCAAACTATGAAAAGCAAGTGTCTCGTAAAGGGGTAGAATCACTTACCTCGTCGGCCTGGCGCTGCGAGCGAAATCCGCGATCTTGATCCCGGATCACGAGGGCTTCGGCGCCCTTGAACAGCACCCTCCAGGCGCCTTCGTACGTCGTGTCGAAGAGCTTGCTCAGCGCCTGGTGCTGTTCTGGATCGAACTCCCACAGATTGAATGCCCGCTCTTGGCATGGGAGGATCCGACGGACGAGCATGACTTGGACCACGTTAACCAGCCTGAGCTTCTTCACCAGCTTCTTGATACAGGCTTGGAGTCCCGTCAGCTCCTCCAAACTACCCACAGCAAGCCCTTCTCTTTCCAGGAGGTGAGCTGCGTGGGGATACCAGATCTGAACTCGGGGGCCGCCGCCCATGTAGGGTCACGCGGCTCGGTGATGTAGAACCACCCCGATTGCCACCCCTTGACGGATTCCATGAAGGCCCCTTCGAACCAAAGGACATTGGGCATCTTGCCCAACATGGCGCCTCCGCACTCCGCTTGAGTGCCCTTCACTACCTTCGGCTTGACATTGAAGGTCTTGAGCCACAAGTCAAGTGGGGCTGGATGCAGAGGAAGGCCTGCATTGCGGCGATAAACGCCGAGATGTTGAGGATGAAGTTGGCGCCAGATCATGGAAATCTAGGCCGTAGTAGAACATGAGCCCCCGGACAAAGGGGTGAAGTGGAAAGCCCAGTCCAGCGGAGGAAGTGGGGAAGGAAAGCGACCCTCTCATGGGGCACAGGGGGTGGGGATGAGCTGCCCTCGTTGGGCAGCCGGTGCGATGTCGCCGGAAAGGTATCCAGGGCCGCGCAGTTTGGCGATGTGCTCCTCCTTAACGGTGGAGGCCAACCATTTACCTCCCGCTCCGGACCTGGTCGGAGAAGGTTGAGACAAGATGCGCGAACTTGGGCGCTGGAGCTCGAGTGCGCGGAGATGGATAAGCAAAGGAGGAAGAAGGTGTAGGTGAGAAGGTGAATCCTTATCCCTTATATGGGCGGGCGAAGTCTACGCGTCCCCCACCGGCCTAGTAAAACTCGCTTATCTCCCAAGCGTCACCATCAATGGCGTGGTTGGGTTACCCACGTCCGTATTGATGAGAATCCCGGATTAAGGGAAACACGATCTCTGCCCGACAAGGCGTGCCAAAGGAAACCGCTTCGCTAAATGCACCGAGGTGGTAAAGTAAAAACAATTGAGTAATGGCTTGGTAGTGGTGTGACGTCATGCTGCAAAAAAACGTCAAAGATTGAACTTGTGTATATATTATTATTATTCTCTCTACGGTGGAATGTGGAATTTATTTTGCGAGCGGACACTATCCTGGTGTTCACAATCTTCTATCATTTGGAGGAGGAACCCGCCTTGCAATGCCAAGCAATATACGTGCCGGAATTATCGTCATTGAAGCCTGGTTCAGGAGCTCTTGAGGAGTCCTGGATTAGGGGTGTCCGGATAATGGGACTACCATCATCAGTCGAACTATCATTGGCGGACTATCATCATCAACCGGACTCCAAGACTATTAAGATACAAGATTGAAGACTTCACCCCGTGTCTGTATGGGACTTTCCTTGGCGTGGAAGGAATGCTTGGCTATCGGGATATGTAGATCTCCTACCATTGTACCCGACTCTATGTAACCCTAGCCCTCTCCGGTGTCTATATAAACCGGATGGCTTTAGTCCGTAGGACAACATCAACAACCCTTACAATCATACCATAGGCTAGCTTCTAGGTTTTAGCCTCCTTGATCTCGTGGTAGATCCACTCTTGTAAACATCCACAATATCAATATCAATCAAGCAGGATGTAGGGTTTTACCTCCATCAAGAGGGCCCGAACCTGGGTAAACATCGTGTCCCTTGTCTCCTGTTACCATCCGCCTAGACGCACAGTTCGGGACCCCCTACCCGAGATCCGCCGGTTTTGACACCGACATCCACCAATTTATTTTAGAATTTTAGGAGTTCCAGAAGTTTGCGTCAGTTACAGATTACTACAGGTTGTTCTGTTTTTGACAGATTCTGTTTTTTCGTGTGTTGTTTGCTTATTTTGATGAATCTATGGCTAGTAAAATAGTTTATAAACCATAGAGAAGTTGGAATACAGTAGTTTTAACACCAATATAAATAAAGAATGAGTTCATTACAGTACCTTGAAGTGGTGTTTTGTTTTCTTTTGCTAACGGAGCTCATGAGTTTTCTGTTAAGTTTTGTGTTGTGAAGTTTTCAAGTTTTGGGTAAAGATTCGATGGACTACGGAATAAGGAGTGGCAAGAGCCTTATCTTGGGGATGCCCAAGGCACCCCAAGGTAATATTCAAGGATAACCAAGCGTCTAAGCTTGGGGATGCCCTGGAAGGCATCCTTTCTTTCGTCTTCGTTCATCGGTAACTTTACTTGGAGCTATATTTTTATTCACCACATGGTATGTGTTTTGCTTGGAGCGTCATGTCATTTTATTTTGTTTTGCTTGCTGTTTGAATAAAATACCAAGATCTGAAATTCTTAAATGTTAGAGAGTCTTCACATGGTTGCATAATTATTCGACTACTCATTGATCTTCACTTGTAACTTTCGGATTAGTTTTGTTATTGCTCTAGTACTTCACTTATATCTTTTAGAGCATGTTGGTAGTTTTATTTTGAAGAAATAGATGAACTCTCATGCTTCACTTAGATTATTTTGAGAGTCTTAAATAGCATGTTAATTTGCTTAAATAATCCTAATATGCTAAGCATAAAAGATTTGTAAGAATTCTTATGACTGTGTTGGATACTAAGAAAAATTTGATGCTTGATAATTGTTTTGAGATATGGAGGTAATAATATCAAAGTCGTGCTAGTTGAGTAGTTGTGAATTTGAGAAATGCTTGTGTTGAAGTTTGCAAGTCCCGTAGCATGCACGTATGGTAAACGTTATGTAACAAATTTGAAACATGAGGTGTTCTTTGATTGTCCTCCTTATGAGTGGCGGTCGGGGGAATGACGATGGTCTTTTCCTACCAATCTATCCCCTAGGAGCATGCGCGTAGTGCTTTGGTTTTGATGGCTTGTAGATTTTTGCAATAAGTATGTGAGTTCTTTATGACTAATGTTGAGTCCATGGATTATACGCACTCTCACCTTCCATCATTGCTAGCCTCTTGATGCACTGCATTGCCCTTTCTCACATTGAGAGTTGGTGTAAACTTCACGGTGCATCCAAACCCCGTGATATGATACGCTCTTTCACACATAAACCTCCTTATATCTTCCTCAAAACAGCCACCATACCTACCTATTATGGCATTTCCATAGCCATTCCGAGATATATTGCCATGCAACTTTCCACCATTCCGTTTATCATGACACATTCGTCATTGTCATATTGCTTAGTATGATCATGTAGTTCACATAGTATTTGTGGCAAAGCCACCGTTCATAATTCTTTCATACATGTCACTCTTGATTCATTGCATATCCCGGTACACATGGAGAGGCATTCATATAGAGTCATACTTTGTTCTAGTATCGATTTGTAATCATTGAGTTGTAAATAAATAGAAGTGTGATGATCAACATTTAATAGAGAATTGTCCCAAAAAAGAGAAAGGCCAAAGAAAAAAATAGGCCCAAAAAAAGAAATAAAAAGGGGCAATGTTACTATCTCTTTTTCCACACTTGTGCTTCAAAGTAGCACCATGTTCTACATATAGCGAGTCTCATATATTGTGCTTCAAAGTAGCACCAAGTTTTTCATATAGAGAGTTTCATATGTTGTCACTTTCATATACTAGTGGGAATTTTTCATTATAGAACTTGGCTTGTATATTCCTACGATGGGCTTCCTCAAATGCCCTAGGTCTTCGTGAGCAAGCAAGTTGGATGCACACCCACTTAGTTTCTTTTGTTGAGCTTTCATACATTTATAGCTCTAGTGCATCCGTTGCATGGCAATCCCTACTCCTCTCATTAACATCAACCGATGGGCATCTCCATCGCCTATTGATTAGCCTCGTTGATGTGAGACCTTCTCCTTTTTTTTCTTCTCCACATAACCCCCATCATCATATTCTATTCCACCCATAGTGGTATATCCATGGCTCGCACTCATGTATTGCGTGAAGGTTTATAAGTTTGAGATTACTAGAGTATGAAACAATTGTTTGGCTTGTCATCGGGGTTGTGCATGATGAGAGCATTCTTGTGTGTGAAAATGGAGCATGACTAAACTATATGATTTTGTAGGGATGAACTTTCTTTGGCCATATTATTTTGAGAAGACATAATTGCTTAGTTAGTATGCTTGAAGTATTATTATTTTTATGTCAATATGAACTTTTTTCTTGAATCTTTCCGATCTGAATATTCATATCACAATTAAGAAGAGTTACAATGAAATTATGCCAACTAGAGTTCCACCTCAAAAATTATCTCTTTTATCATTGACCTACTCGAGGACGAGCAGGAATTAAGCTTGGGGATGCTTGATACTTCTCCAACGTATCTATAATTTTTGATTGCTCCATGCTATATTATCTACTGTTTTGGGCAATATTAGGCTTTATTTTCCACTTTTATATTACTTTTGGGACTAACCTATTAACCGGAGGCCCAGCCCAGATTTGCTGTTTTTTGCCTATTTCAAGATTTCAAGAAAAGGAATATCAAAGCGAGTCAAAAGCGGAACGAAATCAACTAGAGAAGTTATTTTTGGAAGGAAAGCTACCGGATGGACTTGGACCCCATGTCAAGGAAGGAACGAGGAAGCCACGAGGGTGGGGGCGCGCCCACCCCCCTAGGGCGCGCCCCCTGCCTCGTGGGGCCCTCGTGGCTCCCCTGACATGCTTCTTCCGCCTATATAACTCCACGTACCCTAAAACTTCCAGAACAGAGATTAGATCGGGAGTTCCGCTGCCACAAACCTCCAGAGCCACGAAAAACCAACCGGGACCCTGTTTCGGCACCCTGCCGGAGGGGGGAACCCTCACCGGTGGCCATCTTCATCATCCCGACGCTCTCCATGACGAGGAGGGAGTAGTACACCCTCGGGGCTGAGGGTATGTACCAGTAGCTATGTGTTTGATCTCTCTATCTTGTGTTCTTGATTTGGCACGAACTTGATGTATCGCGAGCTTTGCTATTATAGTTGGATCTTATGTTTCTTCTCCCCCTCTATTCTCTTGTAATGCATTGAATTTTCCCCTTGAAGTAATCTTATCGGATTGAGTCTTTAATGATTTGAGAACACTTGATGTATGTCTTGCCATGCGTATCTGTGGTGACAATGGGATATCACGTGATTCACTTGATGTATGATTTGGTGATCAACTTGCGGGTTCCGCCATGAACCTATGCATAGGGGTTGGCTTTGCGTTTAAATGCGTGATTCTCCGGTAGAAACTTTGGGGCACTCTTTGAGGTTCTATGTGTTGGTTTGAATAGATGAATTGAGATTGTGTGATGCATATCATATAATCATGCCTACGGATACTTGAGGTGACATTGGAGTATCTAGGTGACATTAGGGTTTTGGTTGATTTGTATCTTAAGGTGTTATTCTAGTATGAACTCTAGGGCTGTTTGTGACACTTATAGGAATAGCCCAACGGATTGATTGGAAAGAATAACTTTGAGGTGGTTTCGCACCTACCATAATCTCTTTGTTTGTTCTCCGCTATTAGTGACTTTGGAGTGACTCTTTGTTGCATGTTGAGGGATAGTTATATGATCCAATTATGTTATTATTGTGGAGGGAACTTTCACTAGTGAAAGTATGAACCCTAGGCCTTGTTTCCTATCATTGCAATACCGTTTACGCTCACTTTTATTATTAGTTACCTTGTTGTTTTTATATTTTCAGATTACAAAAACCTATATCTACCATCCATATTGCACTTGTATCATCATCTCTTCGCCGAATTAGTGCACCTATACAATTTACCGTTGTATTGGGTGTGTTGGGGACACAAGAGACTCTTTGTTATTTGGTTGCAGGGTTGTTTGAGAGAGACCATCTTCATCCTATGCTTCCCACGGATTGATAAACCTTAGGTCATCCACTTGAGGGAAATTTTCTACTGTTCTACAAACCTCTGCACATGGAGGCCCAACAACGTCTACAAGAAGAAGGTTGTGTAGTAAACATCATGAGGAAGATCTCAAAGAGATCTCAACAGATATATGGAAATCCGGTCTCATTTTGTGCAGTTCCACCAAAATTAAGCGAAGCAAAATGTCGCAATAGCAACAAGTTGAATAGATATCCCTGTTTTAACAGAGGCAAAAAAGGAATCAAATTAATTACTGGCCAATAAAGGAGGATGAGACATGCGGCCACAAAAGTGGTAATCCCGCCAATCCCTAACAAATGCTGCAGTTTTGAACTAAGATTCAGTAGTTAATTAATTCTGAGAGTGCCATTGCTTAATTTTACCAGCGGCATTAGATTAACGAAAAGCATAAACAGTTCCAGGGGAGAGTGGGTGCAACAACAGTATGTGCTTCCATCTACTTATAAAGGGTGTGATGCAGAGTTTGTTGTAACAAAGCAACAAGCATCATGTCTGGGTTGGTCCCATTTTTGTTCACTACTTAATGGGAAAAGACAGCAATACAATAGCTTCAATTCAACATTTATTTAAAACAGTACCAATACAAGTAGCACAACATCTCAAAGCACACTGCACAATCATGTGGATGAAGGCCTGTACTGACCTTTCATGAGATGGATAGGATAAAATACGAATCTGCCAACACGACTAGGAAAACCAATCTCGTTTTTTGCAGTTGCACTGAAATCAAGCAAAGTGTTTCGCGTAGCGAAGCAAAATGTCGCAATAGCAACAAGTTGAATAGATATCCCTGTTTAAACAGAGGCAATAATTGTATCTATTACTGGCTAATAAAGGAGGATGAAACATGCGGCCACAATAATGGTAATCCCACCAATCCCTAACAAGTGTTGCAGTTTTGAAATAAGGTTCAGTAGTTAATTCTGAGAGTGGCATCAATTACTGGCTTATATAGGGGGTGATGCTGAATTTGTTGTAACAAAGCAACAACCATCATGTCTGGGTTGGTCCCATTTTTGTTCACTACTTAATGGGAAAAGACAGTAATACAATAGCTTCAATTCATCATTTATTTAAAACAGTACCAATACAAGTAGCACAGCATCTCAAAGCACACTGCACAATCATGTGGATGAAGGCCTGTCTTGACCTTTCATGGGGCGACCAACATAAAATATGAATCTACCAACACGAATAGGAAATCCAATCAAGTTTTGTGCAGTTGCACTGAAATCAAGCAAAGTTGCCGGTGTGACATTTAAGTTTTCTATAGCAACCAGTTGAATAGATATCCCTGTTTTAAGAGGCAAAAAAAGAAAACAATTACTGGCCAATAAAGGAGGGTGAATCATGCGGCCACAAAAAGAAGCATCTACCTTATCTTGATGGAAAACAAAGGATAGGACAGTAGCATTTCTAAAACGGTTGCATTGATTCATATTAACAGAGAAATTCTCTTAAAACAGATCAGTAGTTAATTCTGAGAGTGGCATCAATTACTGGCTTATAAAGGCGGTGATGCTGAATTTGTTGTAACAAAGCAACAAGCATCATGTCTGGATTGGTCCCATTTTTGTTCACTGCTTAATGGGAAAAGACAGCAATACAATAGCTTCAATTCAACATTTATTTAAAACAGTACCAAAACAAGTAGCACAACATCTCAAAGCACATCAAGACATCATGTGGTTGAGACCAAGATTTGAAACAACTCGCCACTTAAGACCGGAAACAAATCTCGATCTCCTTTTGTGCAGTTCCACAAAATTAAGCAAAGTCACCGATGTGACATTCAAGTTGAACTGCACAAAACACTCTTAAAACATAAGTGTTTCGAGTAGCGAAGAAAAATGACGCAAAAGCAACAAGTTGAATCGATACCCTGTTTAATGAGAGGCAAAAAGGAAACAATTACTTGCCGATAAAGGAGGATGAAACAAACGGTGACGAGAAAGAAGCATCTAACTTATCTTGGATGGAAAACAAAGTAGGACAAGAGCATTTCTAAAACGGTTGCATTGATTCATATTAACAAAGACATTCTCTTGAAACAACATTCGTTAAAAAATGTAATTTACTTTTAACAGTGGCATTGCTTCAATTTTCCGGCGGCACTCTTAGATTAACAACAGCAAAATAGCTGTATGGGACATGGCAGCACCATGTGAGTCCACACGTATAAATGGGTGATGCAGAGTATGTAGCCAAGCAGCATATATGCGCTGGTCCCATATTTGTTCTCTTGGAACCTTCTTCCTATGTGAGGGCAGCAAATCTAGTTGTGCACAAACTACCCGACCCCCCAGTTTCTTTCCCTTCTCAACAAAGAGATCGGTTCCTTACAGATGTGTGTACTGGGTTACCACCTTTTTCCCTTTTCGACCTACAAAGCGGCTGGATAGCCAGTCTATACTACTTTCCGCCCCTCCTATCCTCATTGAACCATCGTCCTAGATTCCTGCTCCAGCCCACCGCACCTTCTTTCCTCTTTGAACCAGGACCTAGATTCGACTACAGATCGAAAAAGATCCACATGCAGCTAGAGCAACGACGGTTTCAAAGAAACTTATACATTAGGGTCATCGAGATGTGGCAAGGCGTGCGGCGGGAGGCAGGATCTGCCCACACTACGTACGACAGCGAGGAAGAAGGGGTCGGTGGCCCTCCCGCATAGGCACTAGGTGAAAGAGAACAGCGCAGCCCACGGTGGATTGACTCCCTCGCCAAGGCGTAGAGTGGTCTGCACCTCCTCCCTTCCGGTCAAGGCGGGATACGGACGCCTCCTTCACCAAATTGTGAGGAGGAGAGAGAGAGACAAGAGGCCAACGCAGTCTTGTTTAGATCTGGTGAAGAGAGGGTGAGAGACTGTGAATATAGCAAACCCTAGCAAATGAACGCTGAGCCTCCAGCGTGTAACATTATGTAGTGCGGCGAGCGTGTGGAGAGTGCAAACCCTAGCGAACAAGCGCTGAGGCTCCCGCTTATATATATACTATTGTAGTACGGACTGAGCTTCGGTGCCTTCACTGCAACTGCTTTTGGCTCTATGACAGGTGAGCCAGCCACATTTTGGGCCCACCTGTCATAAATCCAGAGGCAGGTGCACTAAGTCAATGAAGCTGCGTCCATATAGTACTCTCGTGTATACGACTAATATATAGTGGAGTGGTTTTCTTATTCTCTCCATAACAATCGTTTTAAATTGTGGAAGTATGAAACGAAACTCTTTATTTAATGTACAAGAAGAAAACTAGTACTACTTCGATGAACTAACGATCCACGCCCACGCCAGCGTCGTCGCACTTCCCTGTCCTTCACGTGTGGTACATTACCCTCCTTAAGTGAACAACCACACATGCGCCAAATTATCGGAAAGCGTGTGAGAGTGTGTACAAATAAAGAAATTTAATTTCAATTATCGGAAAGGTTTGAGAGTATTACAAAGTTTGACTTCAGTCAAATCTAATATGGAGTAAATAAAATGGAGGGCTACAACGTCCATCCGGGTTTTTAGTCCACACCATTTTTTAAATCAAAGTTAATAGCTGGACAAATAAAATTACAGGGGAGCCGGAGACAAAGTTGTGAGAAGTCTTAGAAATCAATACAAAACTTATGTTCTTAGTACCAACGTCGATCCTTCTTCGAGGAAACATTTGGTTCATAGCCAATTGTGTGATAAAATTGCACCAACATGAAAGACGACTGCGTCTCCAACGCAACCAATGTGAACTGACGAAGGATATCATCTTTGTGCGTAACAAGCAAAGAGCACTGATGGAAGACAACTTGTTTTTCATCGAAAATCGATCAAGCTTCACCAGCCGACGCAACCATGAGGCGCAACCATGAGCATCGATAGGTCATCCTGGTGATGCATCATCCATTTGGCATCAAGTTTGGGTGAGGCACCTATGAAGTTCGACAAATCCTCACTGTGGTCTGTTTCTTATCAGTAATCAAGCTCGAGGAAGGAAGAACCACGTGGCAGAGGACAGTGAGGCGGAACAACAATGGCCATCCAATTTTGTGCAGTTCCACTAAAATTGAGGAAGACATGCCCGGGTATGGAGACACGCATCGCTGTTTCCAAAAATATAAAAAAGGGTTAGCAACGACATCTCAATTGTCAATAAGAATTAATGAAAAGTACACCAACAAACAGAAGCATCATAATTATCTTGATGGGAACTAAACTAGGATACCCGAGAAAAAAAGCATTTCTTCATTTAACCAGTGATAGTACTACCACCATATGGACAATGACCGCACAACCACCATGTACTTTTTGTCGAAACAACATGTATACCTCCACCGACGCATAAGTCAGGACAACTTTTCGAGTGGCATTTCCTCTATAATAGTAGTACTAGTAGGTGATGTTGGACCAGCCGACGAACCCTAGCTACTATGCATGGGGAGCTGGGGAGTAGTCGCATAGAAGAAAACCCGCACGCAGCGACCTGGGGAGCTGGACTAGTACAAGAAGTTATACCTCAGGTGGGCGAGATGTTGTTTAGGCGGGGGGCGGGATCTGCCCACACGACGACAGCGAACAAGGTTGCGGAGGTTCTTTGTCCGCGCCAGCGCCAGCTCCGAGAGGATGGTGCGCATCGGCTCCCTCCATCGCCGACGGCGACAACGTCAACGCTGCACCTCCTCACCTCCCGCAGCAGACGGGATTCGGCCGGATCTGTGACCACCGGTGAGGAGAGAGATAGAGTGGACATTGTCATCTTGTTTTGATATGGAGAGGGTGAGAGAGAAGCGACACGTGAGAAACTCTATCAAACAAGAGGCTATAATGGAGTAAAAAATCTCTCCATAGCAGTGGTTTTAAATAGAATACGCTGCGTTCGAGGAAAAAGAAACGAAAACTGGCGGACAATTTTTTAAGGGTCTGTCTAGGACACATCTAGACGTGACATAGTTATGTCACATCTAAGTTGATGTCCACTCTGTTTGTGGTCTATTTTTTTCCTAGTTTTTTTTGTTTCTTGTTGCTACATTATATACTTGTGGGAGCTTAGATGTGATATCCTTAAATAACATCTAGATGTGAATTAGACAAACTTATTTTCTAACGTACAAAGAAAGAAAACTCGATCAAAAACACGCCCCTGCTACCAGGTCGCGAGAGTCTTCGCGCACACACACATAGACATAGACATGCACATCCGTGTTTACGTAAAATTCCATTTCCATCTCCATCTCCAATCATATTTGTCCAACTGGCACATTATTTACGTTGTTAATTATATACGCAGTAATATTAACGTACAACATCTCTTGTTTGCGCATGTCCGGACCGCTGCCACGGCCGTCCTGACCAACCCGAACCCTCTTCATCACCCGCGCGTGCTTCCCGCCCGAAACAGTCAGTGCCGCATTCATGCCCGGCCAGAGCGGATGCGACCTCTCACTGGCGCCGATATTGAAGTGGCGCGTAGGCCGAGAGAGCGTCGCCCGCGCCGCTTCCGGGTGCACGCGACTGCTCCGCGTTCAAAGGTCGCAATAGCCGGCTACAACATGCATGTAAAAAGTTCTTGGGAGTCCGTGCTACAGCTAGCTGTCCTCCCCCAACTCGTCAATCTCTTCCAGTAGTGCTAGTACTCCATGGCGCGATCCATCGACAAGCAGGCGGGAAAGTTATCGTATACTCGATTTGCGGTGAGTGGCATGCCGAGCGACCATGTGGGGTCAAGTCGTGGAGGAGGGTGAGACACGAACAAGACAAACATGATTTAAACGTTGGTTTTGCTCGATGGCACGATCCAATGAAACAAAATGTTGGTTTCTCTCCGTTTCCATTTTTTCTCTGGAAAAACCAAAACTTTTCCACTCCATTTTCATTCCTATTCCAAGGTTGCCCCGTTACAACATTCCATCAAATACAAAGGAAAACTAACACGCATGCTGATGCATCTCAATGATTCACAGATCATAGCCAATATTTACTTCACAACTAAAGAAAAAAGTTGTGAGAGCGTGTACGAAAGAAAAACTATTGATGGGGTCACTACGACTTAAACCCTAAACCCTAAAGGTAGAACCTCTCGAAGGAATGACGGCTGGCACCCTCGGATCACACGATGCTTTTGTGCAGTTCCACTAAAATCGACCTGAGCATCCCTGATGGCAAAGATATTGAAGAAGTGTGATTAGAATAATAGTACTGGAACTAGTTCATGAGACATAAACTCATCACAAGTAGAAGCAGGTAGAAGTAGAGAAAGATCGACATGGAGATGGAGCTACGGCAGTGGAGCAAGCCGGCTCCAAAAGGAAGATGGACTACCTGGGACGTCAGGCTGTAGCTAGAAGGGCGGTTGGGGCCATACCGCGGTGACCCCCGATTGGGACGCACCGACTGTGGGTTCTCTCCTCGCCGATGTCGACCAAGGTTTACGCAGAACATTGTTCCCTTCCCCCAGCTGCGGATCAGGCCTGTCGTTCTATGCTTGTGAAGAGAGCAACCTAAGCAAGCAGGCTTGTAGCTTAGGCTCCTGCTAGTGTATATATAGTGGTTTTATTTTTCTCTCCATATCAACCATTTTATATTGCGTACGTGTCATTCAAGAGTGAAATGATGGTTGCTTCTTTCGACTAACTTCTTTGTGTGATTTGACTGCTCCTTAGTGGCCCCTACATCGCATTCCCCTACGTGTATGCAATAGTCACACGTACACATGGACGCAAAAAGCAGCGCGACGCCTCTAATGCATCCATGTCCGAGCACACGAGGGAACACACACGGTCACGCTCAAGTGTTCAACCTACACGTGCATGCACACACATACTTAGTCAAGGTGAGCTAGTGACCGTATGAACACCAGAAAATATATATATTGAGCGCAATGAGCGTATTATGAAGTCCACTGACCGTATTTTAACAAATATATAGTGATGCATGTTGTATTTATCTCGTTTGAAATTAAGCCCTATTAATCGGAGAGGAGGCAGTATGGACTAGCATTACTTTGCTGTGTCTCGTCAACTTGCGAACGAGGAGAAGGTTGCAGGACGGAGAAGCTTGCCTTGTGGTGGCTGGCAGGACAAGGAGAAACTTTGACTAATGCAAGCTCTCCATCGCTCGAGCGGTGGACGTGCAACAGTTAATTCGTGTCGATTGCCGTAAGCATACACTATACTACTAGTGCTATTATTGTTCGACTTCCAGAACAGCCAAGCGCAAAGTTTACTAGTACTACTACTATAGTCCATAAAGGTACGTACTGTACTAGTACTAGGAACCGGACGGACGAGCGTCTGCACTCTTATTATAATTTTAAAATGTGATAAAGCAATCTTCAACACATTTGGTTCTCTTCGAGGGTTCTCGCATGTGATAATGGAAGTTGATTGCATGGAACACTCGCCACAATTCTCGCTTAATTCTGGCTCATATCCTGTTACAAATAGTAGCGCCAAGAATATTTCCTCTTTTTTTGTTATTCAGCATGTAAACAGGTCAACAAACCTTGCGGCGCATCTTCGTGCGAACCGTGCTTGCTGCACTTTGAATGTGGCCAAGAGCTGGCTTGATGAAACACCTCGCTTCCTACTTCTTCTTTTATGGATACCTCGCTTCCTAGTGACCAAAGTGTCTTGGCTGATCGTCCTAAGAATGCTTATATATGAATAAAGCTCTCTCGTTTACCAGCAAAAAAGATTAAGCCATATTAACCGGAAAGGAGGGAGTACTGACTAGCACTACTTTTTGGTGTGTCCCGTCAACTCGCAGAACGAGGAGAAGCTTGCAGGACAAGGTGAAGCTCGCTTACGCCTTTTGACTAATGCAACCTACTCTCGGTGGACATGCATCAGTCCATCAGGTGTCATATTGTCAGAGGCATACACTGTAGTACCCAACATGCGGAGTACCATCATTGTTCAACTTCACAAAGGGGCGAAGAGCCAAGCGCAGTAGTACGCGTACTTGGTTTTGCACCTTCATACTACTCCTCCCTCCGTCACAGTTTACAGGGCGCGCTTCATTATGATGCATTTCTCTCAATGTATTTCCACCACCAGAGAGACTTTAGACGCGTTTGGTTTAATGCTTAATTAATTAGGGCGTGGTAACCGCAATCAACTCCACAATTAGCTCTCCATGTACTGTACTACTACGGAGTGGAGTAAGTGCATGCATGTGTGTACCCGGGGTAGAAGCACTGCGTCCATGTGTGTACGCATTATTCCCTCTAGTAATAGACGCCGTGCTATAACTACCAATGCTATTTTTCAGGCCGATCGCTAGTCGCCTTGGTCCCACATATTTTTTCTTTTTTTTCAAGCGCTTGTATAAACAGTGACGGATGGAGTAGTATGAGCGGATTCAAAGAAGAGCGTATTGATGGTTGCTTCTTCAGAGTAACTTACAAAGGGGAAAGGTGGGGCTTATGATTTGACTGCTCATTACTCACTATTAATGCGCAACGACCGAGCTAAGTCTCCCATGCGGTTGTGCACTACCCCTCGGTTCTTAAATATACTCCGGAGTCTTCGTCTTTCTAGAGATTTCAACGAGTGACTACTCAAATATTTGTCTTTTCAGAGATTTCAAATGGACTGGCACATACGGATGTATATAGACATGTTTTAGAGTGTAGATTCACTCATTTTGCTCCGTATGTAGTCACTTGTTGAAATCTCTGAAAGACGAATAGAATATTTAGGAACGGAGGGAGTACACATACGAAGCAAAATGATTGAATCTACACTCTAAAATATGCCCGTTTGAAATTTGTAAAAAGACAAATATTTAGGAACGAAGGAGTATAATTTTGTGCATGACACATGGACCCGGATGATGAAGAGGCTACTGGCAATGCTATCAAGCTTCCATCATTTGTTTACATAATTCACGTACTATACAAATAATTTTCCAACAACATGAAATTGTACAATGGTGTGAGCTTTCAGCTTTTGTTTCAAGCGTGTCTTGCCATCGATGCTCTTTCGAAACAATAAAAACTAACTTCCTTGGTAATGCATGTCAATTATTAGCAGATCAGAGCTAATAATTACATCACAATTGAAGACAAAGTTGTGAGAAGGTGATAAATTAAAATTGATCCATGCTTTCATTGGCAGCAACGTCCCCCCAGCTCTGTCTAAATCAACAAGGCATGTTGGGAAAAAAGTAGCTGTCTGGAGCATGCAACATTCCGATCATTTTGTGTAGTTCCACTAAAATAGAGCTGAGCGTCCCTGTTCCAAAGATATCAAGTGTGATTACGATAATAGAGGACTGCTGATGAAACAATAAACACATAAATAGAAGCCGGTCACCTTTGCAGTCTCTCTTAAGACTAACTAGTTGGAGAAGATTAGGCTCGGAGTTGGATGAGGAGGATAGAGCAAAACCAATCTCCCTTTGTGCAACAAGACTGAAATGTAGAGACGTTGCCCGTGTGACATTTTAGTACAACTGCACAAAACACTCTTAAGAAAAAAGTGATTTGTGCAGTTCACCAAAAGGTCGCAATAGCAACGAGGTGAAATTGATAGCCCTGTTTGCAAAAAAGAGGTAGAAAGAAAACAATTACTGGCCAATAACAGTTGATGACACATGCGACGACAAAGAAGAAGCATATTCCTTGTCCTAAGGAAAGATAACAACACGGTTGTGTTTGTCTAAAACGGTGTGAGGACGAGAATGTGTTCGCACACGAACACGTCACCGTGTACCTCCAACGCCGAGGGTGATGCACCGCAGCTCACGTCGAAGGAGACCCGTCCGGAAGCGCGGTACGCAGGCAATCCGGCGGGCTCTTTTGTAGACCCGAAGCCCCACACGCCCGGGAGGGACCCCGTCAGGGCGCGCGGCGGCTATGGGCTGCCCTAGGTCGGCCTGACCGCCCCTAGGGCCTCGAGGTTCGCCGCCCTGCAATGAAGAAGAACAACGAAGAACGAGGAAGAAGAAGAACTAGGGTTAAGGAGAAAAGATAAAAGATAAAAAGTGGTATATGATTTGTTCGATTGTGTGTTGTTCAATCGGCCGTCACCCCTTAGATATATAAGAGGCGGCTGGACTTCCTGCAAGGAAAAGGTCTGGATTCACGTCCAAAACCCTAGTCAAATTCGGATTGGTTTTGTCCGAACTTTCCAAAACTGTTCGGTTTAAACTGGCTGTACCTTGCGGGTCTTTTTCGTGGTGGTAAACTATCTCAGATGGAAACGAGCCCAAAAGCAATCTTGACCGTTTCGATGAGACGAATAACTTTCATGTTGAACATTTTTTGATCAAAAGCCATCTCGAAGGGGTATTAGGCTGTTTTCCGAAGTCTGCGGCAGAAAAATCCAAAACACGGACAAACATCCCCGGAGTGTCCGGCCATCCTCGGAGAAACCCAAAACCCGGATGGTCATTCCCGGAGTGTCCGGCCATCCTGATGCAGCCGCGTGTTTTCGGCTATAACTTTTGCATACGAACTCCGATTGAGACGTTTCTCATATCAAAATCAACCGCTTCGACGAGACGCACAACTTTCATGTTGAAACGTTTTCCATTTGCGGCAATCTTAATTGGGTCTCAAGCCATTCTTTAATCTGATGTCAACATGAGCATCTCTGAGCTTGTCATAACTTTTGCATCCGAGCTCTGTTTTATGCCATCTTCATATCCATTTTGATCTTCTCAAAGAGAGCCGTCTCATGGTGACTTTCAATAATATGTTTGAATTAATCTTGACATAGCTTCAAGCTACTCTTTATAATCGTGCCACTTTTGAGCGTCAACACATGTCCCCCTGTTTTTCGGCAAAGCTAGCGCGCCGAAAAATAATTTGTATCGTGTTGGTTCTAAGGACGATGTCAACACTCCATCGGCCATTTATATGCTTAGGGCGATAATTATATATCGGCCATTATATTTTTGAATGCTTGATGCAAACTTGGGCGAAACTTTCTCAACTTCATTAACAATCCGATGATAAAGTTCCATAAACATGTATCTCAATGTCATCCTTCGAACCATATTGTTCACCCTTTTGCTAAGATTTTGTAGATAATCAACAATAAACTTTCTCCAATCCTTACTTCCGCCTGCATAAAAAATTCATTAGTGGCCGAAGCTGTGGACTTCGGTTCGGCCTTACCTATGTTGACGAGGCTAAGCATCGGCTATTGAGAGAAATGCAATACACCATGATTAACATAGTAGCCGGATGCTTACTGTGCCAATTCTTTCGAATAGTCATGTCTAAATATATGAAGGATATTAAAGCAAACTAGGATAAATTTTGCATCTAGACATATCCCAAGATAAACTATAAGTGATTCGTCAAAATATTGATAAACCCTAGATATTTGTTGCACTACTCATAACGAATCTCCTAAGCCTCGATGTATAGCACCTATAGCAAGTAATAGATTCAATCCGAATAACAATGCATATTCGGCTTTGATTAACTGTGCATAAAAATATTCTAAGCGGCATAAGGCTTCAAAAATAATACCATAAGGAGATATATAAACAACACCAACACTTTGGCCATTGCTACGAATTGAACCTTCAAAATATAATTTCCATAGTACTAGAGAGACAAGGCTAATATCACTTAACATGTAACTTGTCTCGGTCTCCAATTGAACTAAGGACGATGTTAGAATTCCACACCGGCCATGATCAGATAGTTTCTTAGACGATAGTTAAGTATCGCCATTACCATGAGGTCCATGTAGAATTCATCCACTAAAGCATGTATAGCCGAAATAAACAAATAAAATAGGAATAAAATATTTCGCCCCTTTGTATTAGCAACAAAATGAAACTAACCAAATGTATAATGATTTGGTAATACCCTCTCATGATATAGAAAATTATGTTGCATCCATGGATCAAAATAAATCCATGGAGGGTAATTGATCATACCTATGGATGAACTCCATTGCAAAGGAAATAACGTCATGGTTGAAAAAAATGGATTATATGATAACCGAAGATATTGATGTTGTGATGCGCACCTTGACTTAATTGTTTGTTGCTTTCATTCTTTTCCTTCTTCACTTTTATTGTACTTGTTGCAATAGAAGCATGCACATCATTTTTGTCTTGATTGTTCTTCTTGGGAACCCATGCCATGTTCTTCTTTTTCAGCTCTTGTGCACTAAGATTTTGTAATTTCTTCTTTTGCCAATATGATAAGCCGAGTGGGCATCTCGGCTGCGATTCTGTTTTGACCAATGGCAATTCTTTTTTGGCTTTGTGCACTCTCAACTTCTTTTCTTCAGATTTGGGACTCTGATTTTTATCAATTGATTTCTTCACTTCTTTGCCTTTTGTAGCCAATGTCAACACTTTAATTGGCTCTTTGTTATTTGAGATCAAATCTGAAGCAGCACACTTACGACCATCTCTTTTCACGCGGTAAACTTGCTTTACCACCTCTTTCTTCTTCCTTGAGTTCTGGACCGATTCATTATGATTGAAACGGTCTTTGACGCATGATTGTTCAAATGTTGATCTCCTTGGAGCTGCATAGTATTGGTGAGATGGTCTAGAATAAGATGGAGAATGTGCCCTTGTATCATACTTGTCCCATGATGAATATGTATCTATATGAGCATAGGGAGACATCAATGGCATTGGCATTGGCGGCCCAAAATAAGGATATGAATATGTTGCATTAAAATTATCACTTTGCCAATACCATGCCTCATATTTGCGCCTTGGGGTGATCTTGGTTTCTTTGCATGATTTGGCCGATAAGCATTCTTCTCTTCACTCTTCTTTTGATATTTATCCAATAGTTCAGCGAAGGTGATTTTTGATCTCTTACATTTGCGCTTATTCCGGCCTTTTTCTTTTGGTTTGCTTTCATCGATCATTGGATTTGCTTGCTGCCCCCCAGTCCTTGGCGTCTCCATTCTAGCTTCGATGGAACTCTCGCCCTCAAGATTATGCTCGTTATGCTCTTCAACAACTTCTTTACTTGAAAGCCTGATCCCATCACCTGCACCTTTTACATTCTCTTTAAATGGATCGGCTTGAAGCAGCCGATGCAAAAACTTTTTGCCATTGGGATCAATCGGAATAGACTGGTCATCTCTTGGTGTTTCAACAAATTTCAATCGTCCTTTTTCAATGGCCGATTTAACTATTTGACAAAACATATCGCAATCCTCAAAACTATGCTTGAACGAATCATGCAACTTACAATACATTCGTCCTTGGATTGATGGCTTAACATGGTGATCAAGAATTGTAATGTAATTATTTTTCTGCAACAAATCAAATATTTGATCACACATGCTTGAGTTGAAGGTATACTTCTTGTTTTCTAGCCAATCTTGCTATTTGAACGGCTTTGGAGATAAGCAAACGAATGGTTCAGATCTGGAATCTCCCCATTCGGATATGCATTGTGTTTTCCACTCTATCTCCGATGTCTTTGGATAAGATATTATATTAGCATCAGTTTTCTCAATAGAATTTAACCTTGGCTTTAAATTTCTGAAACGAAAATATTTAGGACATACATGTCGCAGTTGAGACCAAGTGCAAACCAAGTACGAAATAAGCAAAGTTACCCAACTAGATATGAACTTTAGATAAAGCAACGGGGAAAGCTTTGGCTGTAACAATAAGTCATTATCGGTCTTTATAAATGGCACAATAAGTTGACCGATATAGTCTATAATCATTTTATTGCTAACAAGTAAATTGCCCTTCTTTATTGGTCTTTCAAAATTACTTATGAGAATTTTTCTTATAGAAGCATCGACAATAAAGTTGCGACCAAATCGGAAGACAGGAAAATCACTGGCTAGACATACCTCTTCAATTACGTTGGCAGTGCATGATGGTTGTATCACTTGAATAATACTTTGTTCCACTTTTGACACACTCTCCAATGCCTTGGCATACTCTTTTTCTTTCATAGATTCGGTACACATACTATTTGATTTGGCTTTTTCAATAACCGAATTTTCTTTGTTACCCAAATCAATACTTTTCTCTTTTTGAATTTGCAAGGCTTCTCGCTCTTGTCTTATTTTAGCCCACATCTCAGCTTGGCGAGCTTTAAACCTTTTCATCTCAATTTCCATCCACTCCTCATGAGATTGCCCCCCAATACTTTGTGACTCTTTCGGCAATGAGGTGCCGAAACTTTGCAATTGTTTAGGGGGTACATTGGTTGCTACAGAACTAGGCAAATGCATCATTTGCACAACTCTTGCTTTTACAGCAGCAAAGTCATGAGGCTTCCCGCTTTCTATTAGTTCTTGGCGAATAGAGTTGCACAAATCCCAAGAGAATGTAAGATTGTTTTCAATTACCCAGTCTGGATACGGTTGCCCCCCAATGCCTCTAGACTCTTTCGGCAATGAGATGTTGCCGAAATTCTGTAATTGTGTAGGGGGAACATGATATGCCATGGTAGTAGGTGAACACACATGTGATCCTATAGAATTTTCACTTATTCGGCTATTAACGTGAAGGTGCGAAGCCGAATTATGAATACCTACAGTTGCATATGGTGCCAAAAAATGAGTAGCGCTAGGTGTAGCATATGATGTTTGAGGGTAATTGGCCAAATAACTAGTAGTAACATGGCCAATTCCCCTATCCACCGGCACGTTTGGATTACCGTACTGCAAGTTATTTGCCGATGAATAAAAACTTGAAACACTTTGTTGCATACCATTGGAAGTTCCTACATAGGGTGTCTCTACTTGATTAACCGAACTCATCATGTTATTCATCGGCATATAAATTTGTGGGGTTGCCGATGCATGGGAGTTGGGATACATATGTTGCATGTTGCTAAAATTATATGAAGTAGAATCATGGAGATTTTGTTGCATCTGCCCTTGCACATAATTAGATGCATGATTGATGAAACTAGGGCTAGCCGATACATTATGCTCATTAAGCGATCTAGCAACAACATATGAATTATTTGCATCTATAAAGGAGAATTGGGTATTCATATTACCTTTGTAGATCACAACTTGATGACGATCTCTTTGTATCAAGAACGGGCCGGAGACCGTTCAAAGCTTCGTCCCCCGCGGAGTCGCCAAAAAGTGTGTTCGCATTACCTTAACACGCCACCGCGTACCTCCAACGCCGAGGGTGATGCACCGCAGCTCACGTCGAAGGAGACCCGTCCGGAAGCGCGGTACGCAGGCAATTCGGCGGGCTCTTTTGTAGACCTGAAGCCCCACACGCCCGGGAGGGACACCGTCAGGGCGCGCGGCGGCTATGAGCTGCCCTAGGTCGGCCTGACCGCCCCTAGGGCCTCGAGGTTCGCCACCCTGCACTGAAGAAGAACAACGAAGAACGAGGAAGAAGAAGAACTAGGGTTAAGGAGAAAAGATAAAAGATAAAAAGTGGTATATGATTTGTTCGATTGTGTGTTGTTCAATCGGCCGTCACCCCTTAGGTATATAAGAGGTGGCTGGACTTCCCGTGCAAGGAAAAGGTCTGGATTCACGTCCAAAACCCTAGTCAAATTCAGATTGGTTTTGTCCGAACTTTCCAAAACTGTTCGGTTTAAACTGGCTGTACCTTGCGGGTCTTTTTTGTGGTGGTAAACGATCTCGGATGGAAACGAGCCCAAAAGCAATCTTGACCGTTTCGATGAGACGAACAACTTTCATGTTGAACATTTTTTGATCAAAAGCCATCTTGAAGGGGTTTTAGGCTGTTTCCCGAAGTCTGCGGCAGAAAAATCCAAAACCCGGACAAACATCCCCGGAGTGTCCGGCCATCCTCGGAGAAACCCAAAACCCGGATGGTCATTCCCGGAGTGTCCGGCCATCCTGATGCAGCCGCGTGTTTTCGGCTATAACCTTTGCATACGAACTCCGATTGAGACGTTTCTTATATCAAAATCAACCGCTTCGACGAGACGCACAACTTTCATGTTGAAACTTTTTCCATTTGCGGCAATCTTAATTGGGTCTCAGGCCATTCTTTAATCTGATGACAACATGAGCATCTCTGAGCTTGTCATAACTTTTGCATCCGAGCTCTATTTTATGCCATCTTCATATCCATTTTGATCTTCTCGAAGAGAGCCATCTCATGGTGACTTTCAATAATATATTTGAATTAATCTTGACATAGCTTCAAGCTACTCTTTATAATCGTGCCACTTGTGAGCTTTAACAGAATGCAATATGGAAAGTACGCCGGACGAGCTACGTTTTGGGCAAAGAACTATGGAAGATCCACATGCAGCGACGTGGGAAGACGGGCAGTGGAGCAAGGCTGGAGGGGATACCTGGAGGTCGTCGGGATGTAACTAGGTGAGCGGCGGCGGGCGGAATCTGCGAGCAGGTGGCGTAGGCCCTACCACGCCGGAGCTTGGTCAGAGAGAACGGCGTGTACCGCAGATCGGGACGTGCTGCCTCGGCGCCGTCGAACGGAGAAACGATGCACTTCCTCCCTTTCCCCCGGCGGACGGGATGCGGCCGGATCAGTGACCAATGGTGAGAGAGAGAGAGAGAGGCCACCGCACTCCCTTTCCCACGGATGGGATGCGGCCGGATCGATGACCAATGGTGAGAGAGAGAAAGGCCACAGCACTCCCTTTCCCGGCGGACGGGATGCGGCGGATCGATGACCAACGGTGAGAGAGAGAGGCCACCGCAGCCTTGTATGAGATGCTCTCAAGAGCGACAAACCCGAGCGAGCAGGCTCCATTGTATATAGTGAGCGGACTACCTTTTTCTCCATAAAAATCATTTTATATTCTGTGTACGTGCCATTGAGCGCTATAACTTTATTTAAAAATAACGCGGCAACACGTCAAGTCGAACTTTGTTTTGTGCACGCGTGCTACACGACCTCCCTAGGTAAACAACCGCTTCTGAGCGTTCAAATTAGCACGTGGGCTGCCATTTCGTGAAAGAAATGAGCTCCACCGTGTACCAGCAGGTGTGGCTGGGCACGGCGTGAGTACGCGTGCGGTGCACCTATTCTCTTCTTGTATCGCACACCACCTACGTGGGGTTGTGTGAGAGAGATACAAACCTAGAGAGATATAGTGTGTGGGTTCTTGAGAGTTTTTTGTTGAGGGGGGGTCAATCAAAGAATGTAACATATGCAATGTGTGTGAAATAGAGTCCTGGATATAACATATATATATAGAGGCGATCCACGAGAAGAGTGGAGGTATCATCGGCTTGAGGTGTCCATAGAATCGAGAGAGGGATGATGTGTGTGTGTGTGTGTGTGTGATCGATAAAGAGTGCCGTCAATTTGTGTGTGCCCACGCCAAAGATATAGAGTGGCTGGCCCTTGGAACGAGAGACGGGACATGTGCAGTTTGTCTCTGTGGCATGGATACCTACCTGCAGCGCTCGAGTATCGGTGTGTGGTGGGGGAAGAGGGAGGCCCAATTAACTATAGAGGTACAATGGCTGGTATATGTGTGGAGGAGGAGAGAGGCCTACCTCATGTATTAAGGAGATCGATCTGCCTCATGTATTAAGGGAGATCGATCGGCATCCATGCATATGTGCAGGAGAGGAATAAGCCCAGGAGAGAGACAGGCTAGAGTGTTGGAGGGGTGGTAGTGGAGTTGCTTCTAACAAATGGTGGGATAGGCTTGCTAGACAAACGGAGGGCACGCCTGCAATATTAATAAGAGAGGAGATGGCTGCTTGTTGTCTCAGTGCACGCGTGCAGTGAGAGACGGGCCACGAGGCATGCACGAATGATGAGGGGCGATGTGGCTGTGGTAAGCGGGCGTAACTACATAGGAAGATCAATCGCCCTTTGTTAGAGAAAGGAGAGACATAACTTGTGAGGTACGTCGATCGATGGGGGGTAGTTAAAGTCGATCTAGGTATATGTTGGGAGATCGATCGGTATACATGCATGTGTGTGTTAGAAGCAAATGAGGCATGAGGAGAAGGATAGAGAGAGAGGGATGCATGTAGGAGGTGGTACGAGAGGCATACTATATCAAGGGGGGAGGAGTGTGCGAGTACAAGAACGATGAAAAGAGTGGTGGGAGTGAGGCATGGACGGTGACAAGAGAAGAGGGGAAGCTTGTGTTTGTGCTAGACACACCTGGCTAGAGAGGCATATTGATCGATGTGTGCCGTAAAGAAGGAGCTGGGGGGCCTACACACACCATGGGTGAACGACCTAAAGTGAAAAGACGAATTTGCGCGATGGAGCTAGAGAATGCTGAGGAAGGGTGAGAGGGATGCGGGCGTGTGCATGCACAAGAGAAAGTTAGCGCTAGCTACAAAGATAAGAGGGTTGTGGGTGTAAAAGACGAATAGAGATCATATATACTTCATTATAAACAGCGAATTCGGATATTTGAAGAATTTATCACAGTGTTTCAAACCGACGCATGTGTGAATATATATAACGGTGATACACATGGTGTGGTTATGAACATGGCATACTACATTTAATATATTTTATCTCTACTCTTATAAAAAATGGAGTTGTTGATGATGGTGTACCTTCCATCTTGCATTATAGGCCGTCTGATTTATATCTGGCGGATAGCAAGGAAACTATGATGGTTGAAGTTGGCAACAATCATGATTGTAGATTCTTATTGAAATAGAGAAACGAATTCAAATTTAGTTCGAATTGCAGCGGTAGTATAGACATTTGGAATGCACTAAAATGTTGGTATGAGTAGGTTACATGCATTATACAGCAAGCGAAAAAATTTAATCGGACATAACATGGATTCATACTCCTTCCTTCCATCTATATAGGGCGTAATGAGATTTTAAGACCGCCTTTGACCATTGACAAGATTAATAGTACATGACATGCACAATGTGAAAATTATATCACCGAAAGAACCTTTCATGCATTTAATTTAACGGTGTGCTTTGTGTAAGTTGCATGTCATATAATATTGCTCTAATATTTGGTCAAAGTTAGCATCGAAAAACGCATTAGGCCCTATATAGATGGAAGGAGGGAGTAGCTTTGAATAGCATTTGTATAGTAAAACGGGGCAAGACTCTCTCTTTGTGTGGTGTGAATAGTTTTATTTTTTTTTGTTTTCTTTTTGGTTGAGGGAAGTGCGAATTGATTTGGTACGTACAAGTACAATATTACTACACGTTAGGCTTGCCCTAAAATTCAACCCGCGTCTTGTTATATCCCGAAAATTCAGATATCGTGCTCCCAAAACTGGCGCCTTCACAACCCGCGCCTTGCTATCCCAAAATTACAACGCAGCGAAAACTCCCTCCACTGCCAAATCCCGACATGAAATCCCCTTCTAACCCTGGGCCGAAGGGCCGCTAGTTCAAATCGGTGGGGGTACTTTTGTAACACACACCTACATTTTGGACAAGCACGCTCCTAAGTCATGCTTCACCCCTCCCATCGCCCCCTTTTTCGCCATTCAAATCCCAGGCCGCCATAACCTCTCCGCTCCAGCCGCGAAACCCCACCCTCCTCCGTCCGCCACGTCACCGCTGCCCATCCGGAGCCTCTTCCCCGACGACTTCGTCCACCGCAACAGCTCGACGTCCCTCGTCCACCTCCCGGGATGAGGATCCGTCGTCCATCTCGCCGTCCCGCCGGTTCAGCCGCCCCGTCCTCCACCTCCAAGGAGCTGCTCCGACGATCGCCTGTCTATCGCGGCTGCTCCATCCCCATAGCGCCGCCTTAACCTACTCCACCGGAACCGCAGCATCCTCACCGACTCCTCAGACGAAGCCGAGGCCTACTCAGCGCCACCAAATAGGTTGTACACTCATCTCATCACACCTTCTCCTTAAGTCGACCTCCCAGCACCGACGGTGCTCCATCCCGCACTCCCATGGAGCGGCTACCTTGAAACCAGCACCGCGGGCCACATCTCCACGGCGGCTCACCCCCAGTGCGAGGCCCCTTCAGCGGCGGCATCCACACCAGCCGGATCTGCTGCTGCTGCTCCGGCTCTCGCTCGCTCGCTCGCGCTGCTGCTGCTGCTCCGGCTCTTGCTCGATCGCTCACTCGCCCAGACTGAATCGACTTTTGGGTCAGTCACTTTTCAGGGGTTTGGGGGCTCGCCGAAGTTAAGGAAGAACCACCGCAGCGGGACGGGGATAGCCGGAGAGGTACCCCACTATCTATCTTAGGGTTCAGGGTGGGGCGGGGGCCTAGAGGGCTGGCAGGCGGCGGTGGCGAGTTCTTTCGGGCGGCAAAGGCGGCCCTGGGCCGGGCGGTTCGGCCGATGGTGGCTGGCGGCTCGGGGTGCAGGTTGAAGATGAACTGCAGGCCCTCCCTAAACTACATGTCAAGTGCCTCTCTCGCTACCATTATGCTCAATTTCGATACGGTAGCATTCAGATTCCACATAAATTTCAGTTTCGGCGATTAAGTTCGAGTCAACAGCTTTTACCTCCTCTGTTGCGATCAGTGGTTTTGGTGATGTTAATTTTACATCCATTTTACATCATCTATTGGAGATGCTATTAGAATCCCACTTGAGATTGACGATGTCTTTCTTGTGCTGCTTCACCTTGACGCCTTACGGCTCACGGAGCTGCTCCAGTGACAGAACGATCCATCACAATAGAGCAGTGCCCTGGACGCCGTCTACAGATTCCTCAGATCTTCCTCCACACCTCCGACAGCCACCTCTGCCTCAACTGCTTCAGCTACCAACCCAATGATGCTGAGGTCGACACGGCTACGGCAAAGAGGTTGTACACTTGTTGCATCACTTATTACTATACATTCATGTCGATCCATTAGGGCTATTTTGGTTCAACGGAAAAACATCGATCCAATCGGTTGTTACCATCACTCTAAATTTCTGCATGCTCTCCTTACATAATCTCACCATATTTTTTTTTTCAGATGCATGTCGATATTGTACACAGTCATGCTGAACATGTAGAGAAAAAGAGAAGAGTTTTGCGCAGCAATACAATGTCATGCAGACATCGCTCCATGGTGGGTTCAATGGCAAACCCTCCCCACCCCTCTCTAGATTGTAATCCAGAGGAAGATATCTGTTCTGAGGCGGATTCAGATGCCGCTGACCACTCCTATTTACCCCCCAAGATGTTTGCTCTACCTTGGCATGATGATGTTAGTCATATCATGCATATGTTGCCTTGCGGTGCCTACTTTTGACATCATATATGTCATCTGCTTAGTTTAGACATGTTCCGTAATGCCACCTGTTTAGTTTCTATATCATATATGGGAATCATGCAGTCTCATGTCTTTTAGCCAGCCATAATATATGTGAAATGTGCAACGCCATCCTGTTTAACCAGGCATCATATATTTTAATGATATCTTGCCCATCCTTTTCTTCATTACATTTCCATTTGTCGACAATTGTTGTACATTAAACTACACTAACGGTGAAACAGCCAATTTGGTTGGAGAAGGAAAAATCTGGCGTGAAAAGAAAGCCTTCAGAGCGCAAGCTACCCGTCAAGCAGATCTCTTGTTGGGTCCCGATAGCTCCTCGAGAGATGGATTCGTAGACAGATGACCAAATTCTATTCCCCCACCGAGGTGTTTGCTCTAACTTGGCACGGTTATATCGCTCATATCGTGCATACATTGTCTTGCATTGCATAGTTTAGACATCATATACACAATATTCAACACCATGTTCTTAGTTCAGACATCATATCGAATGCCCTCTGCTTAGCATATAAATCACATATGTGAATTCAATGATGCGATCTTGATTACTTAGATAACATGTAGGTGAATTATGTTATGCGATCCTATTTAGTTATTCATCATATATTTGAATTATGTTATACTATGCTATCCAGTTTAGATAGACATCATATATGTGAAATTATGTCATGCTATCCGTTTTAGTTAAACAATATACATGTCAACTATTTCATGCCCTCTTTTTTCCACACTATCTATTGCATCTGTCTCTCATACAATGTCTGTACATTCAACTATGTTTCTTGTTTATCAGCCATTTGAATTGGAGCGGGTGATGCCAGTATCTAGCGGACTAAAACCCGGTCTTCAAATAAAACAGTGCTACCTCTTGGTGGAGATAGCACCCCAGTTGTACATGCACAAGAACCAACCCCACCACACATAACCCAAACTCTCGCAGATTGTACCCCTCTTTGCGATGGATGAGAGAACCAGCTTCACCCAATCTAACCCCAACCCAACCGATAGTAACCCAATTCCTGTTGACACAAAGCACCATCTCCACCACAGGCTCCCAAACAAGAGCAATTAGTAAGGCAGCTCCAAAGGCCCAAAGGGTCAAGATTATCACGGCTAACCCCAACTCCACCAGTTAGTACGCCTATTCCTGTGGAGGAAGCACAACCAGCTAGTCGTAGTTTAGCATCTATCGCATTTGATGTTGTTAAATCGTATGTGCGTATCTTCCCATCTTGGAAATATTATACCGAAGATGAAGGAAAATGCCAGTTGCAGGTGTTTGTCTAGGAGTTATGTGTAAGTAATGTTATTCATGGCAATTACTTTGCTTCGTCCCATACATCCTACCTCCATGATGGTTCTAATACAACAAAGTTTCCCATTTTTCTCTATAGAGAAGGACCGATTTGGAAACTCAGGATGAGGTAACCTGTGCTAACACCTCTGCTATCTTCAAGAATGCTTGGTGACAGTATCAGAATTACCTAAAGAAAACGTACTTCACCGGCAAAGAAACTCATCAAATTCCCTTACGTTCTCCCTGAGACACATTTATCGGACGATGATCGGGAACGCCTTGTTCTCTTGGTCCCGAACCAAGAATGTGGTAAGGTCTATGAGCTCATTTTCTATTTTTAAGTATTATATTCTTGCGTCTTACTGTACTCTGTTCATGTAGAACAAGAGCCTAAACCTGAAGAACAACTGTTCTAATTTAAGATTCCATTGCTACCATAGGACATAGATATATGTTTGTTTGATGTTTTTATTATGTACTAGTACATGGCAATAGAAGACTTGGTAGTTTAATCCTGTCCACCTTACTAATGAACTGGTTCACCGAAATGAGTTTCATATACTAGTACATGCTAAACTTGTTATGTGTCTCGCTTGTTTCTCTTTTAGAATCTTGTGAGAATATTGGGGAAGAGTGCCTTATTAAGCAACGGTAAAGGAAGTAATGCAGATAAGGTTCAGGATAGTGACACAACCTGTCTTGGTTTAGTGTTGGAGTTACTGGGTACTACCGCTTGCACAAGCTATTCAAACTCACTATCTGAATCAGTTTGGTTTCTTGAGTCTCAACTACAAGCTGAAAGACATCTATCAGCTGTGCTGCGACAAGAAGCGGAAGGACTGCGGAAGTCCCGGAGCATTCGATGCATACTTTACGGTGCAACGACAAGCGTTGGAGGATTTTAGCGTCAAACAGGACAAAGCTAATAAGCTTGCTAAGGTTATTGCCAGCATGGTGGATACCGGGATAACGTTTCTTGAGCTCTTCCGAAGTTGTTTCGCTTATGCTCTTGTTTTGCTACCGCGTTTATTTGCACCGGTGGCCAATTTTGACGGCCGATGTATATGATATGTGCTTTGTTCCCTATATTTGCACCGGTGGCGAACTTTGATGCCCAAAGGATGTAATATGTGTAATAGCCGTGATAGCCTAGCGTTAGTTGCTTGCTTATTTATTTCCTTGGTGTCTTGTTTATTTGTTTGCTTGTAGTCATTGCAGTTCTTTTTCCGCGTTTAGCTAGTGGCTGCAATAACCTATGTTTTAAAACTAGGCCACAATAACCATGGGCTAATATTTACTATAGTGACACTAGGCCTCCTACAGTCCGTAGAAAGCGATGGGCCTTCTACGGGCCGTGAAAGCGATGAGGCCTTCTACGGGCCATAGAAACAATGGGCCTTCTACGGGCCGTATCATCAATGGGCCTTATACGGGCCGTATGATCGATTGGCCAAACATGGGCCAATGACAGGCCGCATTATGGCCGTAAACGGGCTAGAGTTGGAATCGTCCATTCATGGGCCGACCGTAACGGGCCATCGCTAATAGGCCGTGTTGATGATGCTATGAAAACGCCCAACGTATTAACGGACCACAAACAGGCCGATCAGAACCACGGGCTGAATTTGGCCCTAAGCGTAAAATGACAAGATACGGGCCGTAAGTAAATGAATGCTTTGAAATGAGCCCAAGAATAAATGGGCTCGAGAAGGTCAAATATAACATGGGCTGGAAACGGCCCAACGGAATAACGGGCCGTTAATGGGTATAAAGTGATACACTGTTCATTACGGGCCAGTTTCACCACGGGCCGTTAATGGGTGTAAAGTGATACACTGTTCATTACGGGCCAGTTTCACCACGGGCCGTTAATAGGCCAAGAGTTACATAGGGCCTCATATGGGCGGAAGGCGTCATGGGCCATACATGGGCCGGCGAAGTGAAAACGGGCTGGAATCATATCGGATGGCCCGGATGACGCCATCGGGCCTAATTCGGATAGGGGGTAACGGGCCTTGGGTTAGCGGGCTGTAAATGGGCTATATTTGAACAGGCCGTTAACAGGCTTTCCATGGGCCGGCCCGCCAGCTTTTGACCAAGTCAAACGGGCCGGCCTTTTCACAGGAATGGGCCTTTGTTGGGCCGTGCCACGTGTCGACGTATCATAGGCGCCTATCTGACCCACTGACGAGCTGACACATGTTTCGTCCGGCCAATAAGAATTTTACACAAGGAAATTTCCCATTGGTGGGGGCTGTTAACGGGTTATCGGATCCAAAACCCGACCCGATAGCTTAACGGCGTTCCGTTACGGTGGATGCCACGTGTCGGTCACCCTTGACGAAAGCACTTCTGTGATGCGTGATTTATCGTCATGGAAGTGGACACTTCCGTGATGATAATTTTGGTAATGTCATGGAACACTTCTCTGACAAAGATAGGTATGACTATCTTGATTCTGTCATAAATTTGTCATGGATGTACATGCATGACAAAAAACGCGACCTACTGTGACAAACATGTATCATCACGGAAGTGTATTTCTTTTGTAGTGGTATCAGTAGCAACGGAAAAGTAAATAAGCGAAGAACAATATATGAAAAGCTTGTAGGCATTGGATCGGTGATGGAGAATTATGCCGGATGCTGTTCATCATGTAACAATCATAACATAGAACTAGCTCCAATTCATCAATGTAATGTAGGCATGTGTTCCGAATATAGTCATACGTTATGGAAAAGAACTTGCATGATATCTTTTGTCCTACCCTCCCGTGGCAGCGGGGTCCTAACGGAAACTAAGGGATATTAAGGCCTCCTTTTAATAGAGTACCGGAACAAATCATTAACACATAGTGAATACATGAACTCCTCAAACTACGGTCATCACCGGGAGTGGTCCCGATTATTTTCACTTCGGGGTTGCCGGATCATAACACATAGTAGGTGACTCCAGACTCGCAAGATAGGATCAAGAACTCACATATATTCCTGAAAACATAATAGGTTCAGATCTGAAATCATGGCACTCGGGCTGACAAGCATTAAGCATAGCATAGTCATAGCAACTTCAATCTCAGAACATAGTTGATACTGATACGTCTCCAACGTATCTGTAATTTATGAAGTATTCATGCTATTATATTATTCATCTTGGATGTTTTATGGGCTTTACTATGCACTTTTATATTACTTTTGGGACTAACCTTTTAACCCAGAGTCCAGTGCCAGTTCCTATTTGTTCCCTTGTTTCAGTGTTTCGAAGAAAAGGAATATCTAACGGAGTCGAAACAGAATGAAACCTTCGGAGAAGTTATTTTTGGAAGGAAAGCTACCCGATGGACTTGGAGTGCACGTCAGAAAGAAACGAGGGAGCCATGAGGTAAGGCGCGCCACCCCTCTAGGGCGCGCCCCACCCTCGTGGGCCCCTCGTGGCTCCCCGACGATTTCTTCCTCCTATATATACTCATATACCCTAAAACCTTTGGGGAACAGAATAGATCTGGAGTTCCGCCACCGCAAGCCTCCTGTAGCCACCAAAACCTCTCTGGGACCCTGTTCCAAGACTTCTCACGGGGGGGGGAACCCTCACCGGTGGCCATCTTCTTCATCCCGGCTCTCTCCATGACGAGGAGGGAGTAGTTCACCCTCGGGGCCGAGGGTATGTACCAGTAGCTATGTGTTTGATCTCTCTCTCTCGTGTTCTTGATTTGACACAATCTTGATGTATCGCGAGCTTTGCTATTATAGTTGGTTCTTATGTTTCTTCTCCCCCTCTACTCTCTCGTAATGGATTGAGTTTTCCCTTTGAAGTAAACTTATCGGATTGAGTCTTTAATGATTTGAGAACACTTGATGTATGTCTTGCCGTATGATTTGTGCCGACAATGGCATATCACGTGATTCACTTGATGCATGTTTTGGTGATCAACTTATGGTTCCGCCCATGAACTTATGCATAGGGGTTGGCACACGTTTTCGTCTTGATTCTCCGGTAGAAACTTTGGGGCACTCTTTGAAGTACTTTGTGTTGGTTTGAATAGATGAATCTGAGATTGTGTGATGCATATCGTATAATCATACCCACGGATACTTGAGGTGACATTGGAGTATCTAGGTGACATTAGGGTTTTGGTTGATTTGTGTCTTAAGGTGTTATTCTAGTACGAACACTAGGGCTGTTTGTGACACTTATAGGAATAGCCCAATCGATTGATTGGAAAGAATAACTTTGAGGTGGTTTCGTACCCTACCATAATCTCTTCGTTTGTTCTCCGCTATTAGTGTCTTTGCAGTGACTCTTTGTTGCATGTTGAGGGATAGTTATATGATCCAATTATGTTATTATTGTTGAGAGAACTTGCACTAGTGAAAGTATGAACCCTAAGCCTTGTTTCCTAGCATTGCAATACCGTTTACGCTCACTTTTATCGCTTGCTACCTTGCTGTTTTTAATTTTCAGATTACAAAAACCTATATCTACCATCCATATTGCACTTGTATCACCATCTCTTCGCCGAACTAGTGCACCTATACAATTTACCATTGTATTGGGTGTGTTGGGGACACAAGAGACTCTTTGTTATTTGGTTGCAGGGTTGTTTGAGAGAGACTATCTTCATCCTATGCCTCCCACGGATTGATAAACCTTAGGTCATCCACTTGAGGAAATTTGCTACTGTCCTACAAACCTCTGCACTTGGAGGCCCAACAACGTCTACAAGAAGAAGGTTATGTAGTAGACATCAAGCTCTTTTCCGCGCCGTTCTTGGGAGGTTAGTGCTTGAAGGTATATCTTTAGATCTTGCAATCGAATCTTTTTGTTTCTTGTTCTAGCACTAGTTTAGTTATAAAAAAATGGAATTGAGTTTATCTCTTACGCTTCGTCTTTTTAATATCTTTCATGAGTATGATGGGAAAAAAAGTGTGCCAAAGTGTTAGAAGAAGAATGTATTAAAATGTTTGGCACTAAATCTTTGAATGATGAGCATGATTGCAATGTTGTTAGTATGAACTCTTTGAATATCCATAGTAATAATGATGATTGCACTAGTTATGATGAAAATGTCTCCTATAAACTTGTGAACTTTGCAATGAACGTGATCATTTCAGTACCCAATGCAAATTGTTTCATGATCTAATCGTGTCCAAAAATTGTGATGAGTTGATTTCCCTTGCACATTATAATGAACTTAGCTTGCTTATGGGTTGCGAAGAAATGAAACACATAACTAGGCATCTTCCAGAAATTTGCCCGTTATAAACTTCTTGGTTTTGATCTAGAGGAAATTTATATGTATTGTGCGGTGCATTGCATTGAAAATCCTTATATTGCCAATTACATAAAGAAAAGAAAGCAAATAGAAGATGAAGAGAACGCTAACGAAAGGGAAGAGACTTCCCAATATCCTCCTATTATTTCTTATGATGAATCAGGTAACGAGGAGGAGCCTTCTATTCAACCAATCTCATTAATAAGGAGCTCCAAAAAGAGGATTGAGCCCACACATGATGTGGTGAAGAAGAAGAAAATAAAAAGGAAGAGAGGTAAAAAGGTATCCCTCCCAAATAATGTTGCTCCTATTATTGTTGTGCCTCATGAAAATGAATCAAAAATAATTGTGGAAGATGATGCACTTGATGATGATATCGTTATGTCTATTGCTTATTGTGATGATTATGATTGGGAAGATAATGATACTCCTTATGATCTTGATAATGTTTTTGGCACTTGCTTGGAAGAATATGATAATTGCTATACTATTGGTGCTATCCATACTATTAATGATGAGAGTGATTATGCTTATGATATGAAAAGGCCCAAGCTTGGGGATTCTATGTTTGAAGAAGATGATCTTTTTGAGAATATATTTGCTGAAATTAATGTTTTGTCCCAAGCTTGGGGATGCTATGTTTAATAACGATGATATTTTTAGCCTCCCAAGTTTTAATATGCAAAGTTGTTATGATGATAGCATCCCTTCTACCTTTGATGATTATATTGATGAAAGTTGGTTTGGAAGTGTGTCAACTTTAGGACATAGTGATCCCACTATTTTGGAGGATGTTGAATCTTATAATATTTATGAAAGTGGATTTGGAGAGGTCATGACTTTATTTAGTGATGTATCCACTATTTCGGAAGAGGTTTCAATTGATTATGATGAGAACAAAGTTGCTACTTATGATGATTATTGTGATGAAACTTATGCTATAAAAAGTAGTGTATGATTATATTTATAAAACTTGTCATGATTATGAGTACCCTTTCTCTGAACATTACTCTTTTAATGTGGAAACAATTCATAGTATTCAAGTCTCTTATGATACTCCCACTATTCCGAATGAGAAGAATTTTGCTTATGTGGAGAGTAGTAAAATCTCTATGCAAGTAGATCATGAAAAGAATGCTTTAGGTGCTGGTTATATTGTTGAATTCGTTCATGATGATACTGAAAATTATTATGAGGGAGGAATATATGCTTGTAGGAATTGCTATAATATCAAGTTTCTTCTCTATATGCTTAAAGTTTTAAAGTTATGCTTGCTTTGCCTTCCTATGCTAGTTGATTATTGTTCCCATAAGTTGTTTGCTCACAAAATCCCTATGCATAAGAAGTGGGTTAGACTTAAATGTGCTAGTCATATTCTTCATGATGCTCTCTTTATGTTTCAATTCTTATCTTTTATGCGAGCATCGTTGAAATCATCATGCCTAGCTAGGGGCGTTAAACGATAGCGCTTGTTGGGAAGCAACCCAACTTTATTTTAGTTTCTTTTTTTTGGTTCTGTTTAGGAATAAATAATCCATCTAGCTTCTGTTTAGATGTGGTTTTGTGTTTTAATTAGTGTTTGTGCCAAGTAAAACCTTTGGGAATACTTAGGTGAAGTCTTTATGATCATGCTGGAAAAAAAAACAGAAACTTTAGCGCTCACGAGATTTGCTTCAACTTTTGACTGGAGAGTGCTATTTATTTGATTCTTTTTTAAGATGATTAGTAGACAAATTCCTCAGGTCCACCAATTTATACTATAATTTTTGGAGTTCCAGAAGTATATGTTTGATACATATTACTACAGACTGTTTTGTTTTTGACAGATTCTGTTTTCATTGTGTTGTTTGCTTATTTTGATGACTCTATGGCTAGTAAAATAGTTTATAAACCATAGAGTAGTTGGAATACAGTAGGTTTAACACCAATATAAATAAATAATGAGTTCATTAAAGTACCTTGAAGTCGTGTTTTGTTTTCTTTCGCTAACGGAGCTCACGAGATTTACTGTTAAGTTTTGTGTTGTGAAGTTTTCAAGTTATGGATAAAGATTCGATGGACTATGGAATAAGGAGTGGCAAGAGCCTAATCTTGGGGATGCCCAAGGCACCCCAAGGTAATATTAAAGGATAACCAAGAGCCTAAGATTGGGGATGCCCCGGAAGGCATCCCCTCTTTCATCTACTTCCATCGGTAACTTTACTTGGAGCTATATTTTTATTCACCACATGATATGTGTTTTGCTTGGAGCGTCATTTTATTTTCTTTAGCTTTTCTTGTTGTTTGAATAAAATACCAAGATCTGAAATTCTTAAATGAGAGAGAGTCTTCACATAGCTACATAACTATTTAACTACTCATTGATCTTCACTTATATCTTTTTGGAGTAGTTTGTCATTTACTCGTGTGCTTCACTTATATCCTATGAGTAAATGGTTGAATGATTTGAATGTCATAAATCTGAAATTATATATGTTTCATATGCCTTTCCCATGGGGAGTAATGCCTTCACATATAAGAAGTAGAGGTGGTAAATTTATTGAAGGTTAGCAAACATTGTATTGGTCACTTGAACAATTCATGAAAGAATATTGAAGGAAGGGAGGTTTCACATATAATACTATCTTGGACATCTTCTATGATTGTGATCCCCATTAATTATTTTCAAACCTGAGCAAATTAGTTGAAGTTGGACAAGGAAGACGACATAATGAGTTATGCTTGGGTATATTTGTATAAGTTATATTGTTATGGATCCTCTAACATGTGCTGCTTGCTATTTAGAATCCTTTGCTAGTCAAAATATCTGTACTAAGTGGGAATACTGCTTGTGCATCCAAATTCCTTGAACCAAGTTTCTTCCATGAGTGTCCACCATATCTACCTATATGCGGTATTTACCTGCCGTTCCAAGTAAATTTGCATGTGCCAAAATCTAAACCTTCAAATAATAATGTGTTTTGTATGCCCAAATCGCTCATGTAGCAACTACGGGTTAGCAGTATCTTCCATGCTAGGTGGGTTATTCTCACGATGAGTGGACTCCGCTCATCATTCACGAGAAAATGGCTGGTAACCGGGATGCCCAGTCCCATGATCAAAAGATCGAAATCAAATCAAAATAATTGCAAACAAAACTCCCACAGGTTTGATGTTAGTTGGAGGCACCCGTTGTTTCGGGCAAGCCATGGATTGATGATTGTTGGAGGGGGAGTAAAAATCTTTACCTTTCTGTTTGGGAACCGCCTATAATGTATGTAGTATGGAAGATATTGGGAACTCTTAGTCGTTATGTTGACAATGAAAGCATACCTCTCAAAATTATTTTCATCTCTGTTTTTGCTTGAAGCTCGCACCTCTGCAAATCCTTGCTTCCTCTGCGAAGGGCCTATCTTTTACTTTTTATGCAAGAGTCGTAGTATTCGTTCTCATTCCAACCTACTCTTTAGTTGGCAAGCATTATGTGATGGAAAGATCTATGCATATATGGCCATTCAAATATATTTGAGCATGAATTATTACTATTGACATTACCCTTGAGGTAAAAGGTTGGGAGGCAAAACATTAAGCCCCTATCTTTCTCTGTGTTCGATGAATACTATTTGTTCTAAAAATATGCTTTGAGTGGTAGCAATCATGGAAGACTAAATGATAGTTGAGTATGTGAAGTTTGCTGAATCAAAGCTCTGACATAGACTCTTCCTGAACATAAGATGAATTGCAATTGTTTGATGACTGAGAATATAGTTTGTTAGTTTTCAAGAAAGTTTATGATCTATACTTTAACATGTGAATAGTTTGTTACTTGATCATGAAAAGTTCTACGAGTTGAGCTACTGTTATGACATATAATGATGCTAGAAAAGGTGATTGAAATTATCATTGATCAAACTTATGCACCTGCTAGCATTCACACTTCATAAATTATTTCTTTTATCATTTACCTACTCGAGGATGAGCAGGAATTAAGCTTGGGGATGCTGATACGTCTCCAACGTATCTATAATTTATGAAGTATTCATGCTATTATATTATTCATCTTGGATGTTTTATGGGCTTTACTATGCACTTTTATATTACTTTTGGGACTAACCTATTCACCCAGAGCCCAGTGCCTGTTCCTGTTTTTTCCCTTGTTTTAGTGTTTCGAAAAAAAGGAATATCAAACGGAGTCGAAACGGAATGAAACCTTCTGGAGAAGTTATTTTTGGAAGGAAACCTACCCGATGGACTTGGAGTGCACGTCAGGAAAGATTTGAGGGAGCCACGAGGTAGGGGGTGCGCCCTCCACCCTCGTGGGCCCCTCGTGGCTCCCGTGACATACTTCTTCCTCCTATATAAACTCATATACCCTAAAAACTTCGGGGAATAGAATAGATCTGGAGTTCCGCCGCCGCAAGCCTCTGTAGCCACCAAAAACCTTTTGGGACCCTGTTTCGGCACCCTGCCGGAGGGGGGGAACCCTCACCGGTGGCCATCTTCATCATCCCGGCGCTCTCCATGACGAGGATGGAGTAGTTCACCCTCGGGGCTGAGGGTATGTACCAGTAGCTATGTGTTTGATCTCTCTCTCTCTCTCGTGTTCTTTATTTGGCACGATCTTGATGTATCGCGAGCTTTGCTATTATAGTTGGATCTTATGTTTCTTCTCCCCCTCTACTCTCTTGTAATGGATTGAGTTTTCCCTTGGAAGTAATCTTATTGGATTGAGTCTTTAAAGATTTGAGAACACTTGATGTATGTCTTGCCGCATGCGTATCTGTGGTGACAATGGGATATCACGTGATTCACTTGATGTATGTTTTGGTGATCAACTTGCGGGTTCCGCCCATGAACTTATGCATAGGGGTTGGCACACGTTTTCATCTTGATTCTCCGGTAGAAACTTTGGGCACTCTTTGAAGTACTTTGTGTTGGTTTGAATAGATGAATCTGAGATTGTGTGATGCATATCGTATAATCATACCCACGGATACTTGAGGTGACATTGGAGTATCTATGTGACATTAGGGTTTTGGTTGATTTGTGTCTTAAGGTGTTATTCTAGTACGAACTCTAGGGCTGTTTGTAACACTTATAGGAATAGCCCAATGGATTGATTGGAAAGAATAACTTTGAGGTGGTTTCATACCCTACGATAATCTCTTCGTTTGTTCTCCGCTATTAGTGTCTTTGGAGTGACTCTTTGTTGCATGTTGAGGATAGTTATATGATCCAATTATGTTATTATTGTTGAGAGAACTTGCACTAGTGAAAGTATGAACCCTAAGCCTTGTTTCCTAGCATTGCAATACCGTTTACGCTCACTTTTATCGCTTGCTACCTTGCTGTTTTTATATTTTCAGATTACAAAAACCTATATCTACCATCCATATTGCACTTGTATCACCATCTCTTCATTAACTAGTGCACCTATACAATTTACCATTGTATTGGGTGTGTTGGGGACACAAGAGACTCTTTGTTATTTGGTTGCAGGGTTGTTTGAGAGAGACTATCTTCATCCTACGCCCCCCACGGATTGATAGACTTTAGGTCATCCACTTCAGAGAAATTTGATACTGTCCTACAAACCTCTGCACTTGGAGGCCCAACAACGTCTACAAGAAGAAGGTTGCGTAGTAGACATCAAGCTCTTTTCTGGCGCCGTTGCCGGGGAGGTTAGTGCTTGAAGGTATATCTTTAGATCTTGCAATCGAATCTTTTTGTTTCTTGTTCTAGCACTAGTTTAGTTATAAAAAAATGGAATTGAGTTTGTCTCTTATGCTTCGTCTTTTCAATATCTTTCGTGAGTATGATGGAAAAAAGGTGTGCCAACACATCACCGTCCAGCAAGCCTACGATGGAATTACTCATGCACGGCGGTGAGCATCATGAAATTGGTGATGGAGGATGGTTGATGATGACGACGGCGACGAGTCCCCTCTCCGAGCCCGAGCGGACTCTGCATCAGCCGTCCCGAGAGGTTTTAGGGCTTGGCGGCGGCTCCGTATTGTAAAACGCGATGAATCCTTCTCTCTGATTTTTTCTCCCCGAAAGTGAATATATGGAGTGGGAGTTGAGGTCAGTGGAGCGTCAGGGTGCCCACGAGGTAGGGGGCGCGCCCAGGGGGGCAGGCGCGCCCACACCCTCGTGGACAAGGTGTGGGCCCCTTGACCTGGATTTTTCTTCCAGTATTTTTAATATTTTCCAAAAAGATGTTCCGTGGAGTTTCAAGTCATTCCGAGAACTTTTTTTTCTGCACATAAATAACACCATGGAAAGTCTGCTGAAAACAGCGTCAGTCCGGGTTAGTTCCATTCAAATCATGCAAGTTAGAGTCCAAAACAAGGGAAAAAGTGTCTGGAAAAGTAGATACAACGGAGAGGTATCATATACACATGCGGATCACTCGGCCCTTGTCGTCAGTGTGTGACCTCTGTGGCAACCGTTCGCTCCCACTACAAAAAAATACACTTCCGTGATGATACGTTTTTGTCACAGTAGGTCACGAATTCTGTCATGCATGTACATCCATGAAAATCTTATTACATGATCAAGATAGTCATACATGTGCTGTCGTAGAAGTGTTCCATGACATTACCAAAATTATCATCACGGAAGTGTCCACTTCCATGACGATAAATCGCGCGTCACAGAAGTGCTTTCGTCAAGGGTGACCGACACGTGGCATGCACCATAACGGAACGATGTTAAGTTATCGGGTCCGGTTTTGGATCCGATAACCCATTAATAGCCCGGACCTATGGGGATTTTCCACGTGTAAAATTCTGATTGTCTGACGGAAACACGTGTCAGCTCCGCATTGGCACAAGTGTCACTCATCCAATGGGCGAGATGCGCCTATGCTATTTTGACACGTGGAGCGGCCAAAAAGTGGCCCATAAAGTTTAAATGGGCCGGCCAAACTAAATGCCCGCAAGATTTTGCGGACCATAATGGGCCGGCCCTGCTAAAGGCCACGAGATTTTGCTGACCATAATGGGTTGGCCCAGCTAAAGGCCCGCAAGATTTTGAGGGCCATAATGGGCCGGCCCAGGTAAAGGCCCACAAGATTTTTGCGGGCCATAATGGGCCGGCCCAGGTGAAGGCCCACAAGATTTTTTTGGACCAGCTAAAGGCCCACGAGATTTCACCGACATTAATGGGTCGGCCCAATTGTAGGCCCACAAGATTTTGAGGACCCTAGTAGGTCGGCCCATTAACTGGCTGCCATGTTTTGGGCCAAATGCCGGCCCATATTTGATCCGGTCCATTAATGGACTGCCGTGTTCCGGGCCTAACAATGGCCCATATGAGATCTGGCCCGTTAAAAGCCTACCACGTTCTGGGCCAAATTACGGCCCAGATCAGGTCCGACCCTTTAAGAGGCTTTGGGCTAAATTATGGCCCATATCAGGTTCGGCCTGTCAACTGGACGGTATGCTTTTGGGCCCACTTGCTAAAGGCCCATTTAGTAATTCGGCCTGATATTAGTTTCAGCCTGTTAAGGGCCCGTTTAACATTTCGGCCCTATATTAATTTCAGCCTGTTAAAAGCCCATCATATAGTTGGGTACGGCCCGGTTTGCAACCTGCCTGCTCGCAGCCGATAATCTGATTGGGCCAAACAAGGACCGAGACAATTTTGGCATGTTAAAAGTCCATGATTTGATTGGCACAATCATGGGCCGGGGTCCATTTCGGGCTTCTGCCGGCCCGTGACCTGTTCGGCATGTTTCAGGCCCAACCTACTTTTCAGCCTTCTAAAAGCCCATTGAGTTTTCTTGCAAAAAGAGCGCCGGCGGTTTACTCGGCCTATTAAAGGTCCGACTCTACTAGTGGGCCAGTTTACATATAGGCCTTCTAACAGACCAAGATGACGAGGCCCATGATGCGGATCGTACATAGTGATTGCATGATGGCCCGATTATGTACCGTAATTTTACGATTTGGCCGGTTTACTGCGAAGACAAGATATATATACAGTAAAATAACAGCAGCATCGTGAATAAGAAAAAACCTAGACTATATAATTAAGAAATTACGGCATATTACATCCACTGGGCATCAAAGTTTGCCACTATGATAATAAAGCACAAGCAGACAGCAGATTACATACACGGGGCATCAAAGATCGCCACCGGTCCAACTAAACACGCCGACAAAATAATATACAAAACTGGCAGCACTTCAATAGAGTTCAAGAAAGGTCAGCCATGATGGGGAGCTGCAGCGCAAGCAGCTAAGCAAGCTGATGAGACTGCGATTGTTTAACACTTATATCCTCCTCACTCTGAAAGATAAACAAAGGCATGTGATGATGTGTTTTGCATATAAAAGTATCAAGTCGACAATTCATCACATTTCTTCGATTTAATAAAGTGACACAGTTTAAAATTGCATTAACACAATATGGTATTGTTCAGGTCAAGACATGGCAGGAAATGACATTGTGAAGGAGTTGGCAGCTTCACGACACCACTCGATTACAGATCAAGAACTCATAAGTATCAATGGTTAGTGTGCTGTCAATTTATCCCATTTCAGATTGGCAAATAAAGAGACGGTTTAAATAATAGTAGAATGATATGACATTGCTCATAGTTAAGACATTGCAGAATATGACATTGTGCTGTAGTGGGTAGGTTCACCACACCATTGGATTACGGATCAAGAATGTACATACATGCGGTCTGAAAGAAGATCACTTGCTCAGATAGTTTAATTTACATGGTATGAAGAAGGAACTTGGTTGTACAACTGAAAACTTAAATTTAGAAGGACAAACTTTTGTTTATGAACTACATAATAAACTTTAAACATGCAATTTAATGCAAACACCAAAGTAAACAGTTGTTGCAGTCATGCCTAACCAAATATACATAACAAAGTTTGAAGGCTCGAGAAGGACAAACTTACATTATTGGTGAAAGCAGGCTCTATAAAGCCCTTGTCCATGCTGATGGGGGGCACTTCAAGAAGTTTACCACAGAATCTTCTTCATAAGCATTGCCTTTATTCTATATTTTTTTTAAAGTAAATATAGATGTGACAATATAAGAAAAAATGAAGAATATTTAAGATAAGATGAAGAGTGATGCTACATAACCAAGCAGCTATAAATGTAAGTACAGCGATACAGGCAAAAGGTACAGCCAAGAGCAACGCAGAGCTAAACTTCTTCAGTACCATCGGTGTTATCCAACCTTATGGTAAGACTAAATATAGATCTTATGTGTAGAAAATGAAGAGCAAAGGAAAATAAGCTGCAGAGTGATGGTAGATGAACTAGCTAAAGAGCGTAAAAATAAATGCAAGTAAGACTAACAAAAGTGGTTTCTTAATTTCTTTTGACATGAAAGTAAAAATTACGCTGAACCGACAGATTAATTAAGAAACAAGCTAACTGTAAGTAGGTATATGCGCAGATATTATAAATACATACATACATACATACATACATTGAACATATAAAGGATGAGGGACTGCGCCCAACTAGCGGCTGTGGCCACGTCTCCTTTTTTGCGTCTGATAAGCCCCAAGCACTCCCTTTGCCTTTCCTCTCTCTCGTGCTCTCCTTTACTCGCCGCCGCCACTCCATCTAGCCGCCTCCTCCCCATCTTCACGCGCAGCCTCCTCTCCCTCAAGCCCCGCCTCCTTCCCACCCGGGCTTCGCCTCTTCGGGTGGCGGGACGCAGTGGCGGCCGTGGTGATTCGGCGGTCGGCGGCGCTCTGGCCGTGGAGGCCTGCTCCTCATGCTCCTCCTCTGGTCTGCCTCTTCACCCCTGCCTTTCATTCTCTCTTTTTTCCTCTCGCTCTAGGGTTAGGATTCCAACCATCTCCTTGCCTCTTTCTCTTCCCTGCAGGACTCCGTCTCCCCACTTTCTCGATCTGACGCCACCGCAAATCGTGATTCTAATTGGGCGCCAGTTGCCGCCATAGGAAAGCATGGCTGCCGGGGGCTTCATGGTGGGTGTGTAGGAGCAGGGGAGGATCAGCAAGGCCGGAGCTCCGACGGCGGTCGAGTCATGGTGGAATGAAGCCGACCACCCCACCCTTTCACTGGGCTTGCTCAGCTCCCGGTCGGCCATGATGGAGGCGGTGGCGAGGACTACTGGTGGCTCCTACGGTGAGGACGTGAGGTTCCATCTTCTCCCTCCCTTGTCATGACCCCACCATCCGGACTGAGATTGTGGAGAAGTCCCAGTTGAGGAGACCGGTGGCGCTGCCTGATTTGAAGCTACATGTGTTTCCTCTTCCTCTTCCTATATCTGCTTTCCCTAGGCTGTTCTCTTCTCACTGTCGTGCGGCAATGCTTCTTTGAGCACAGGTTGATTTGTAGGATCTTTTTGTTGTTTTATAGGTGGCTGCTAGCTGTGGATTATAAGTGGGCATTGTGGTGGTCAAAGTAAACTTGGCAGGTTTGTCTTCTACCTTTGAACCATTGGTTGGTTGCCAGCAGTTTATCCATCTCATTCTTTATTTATGTGGATTCAGTTTTATGTATGCCTACTACGTGTTTGACAAAAACCCAAGCAGGCTGAGTGGAAGATTTTTTCTTTGTTTTTTACTATTCATTGTTAGAAAAATAATTTGGCTGTAGTTCATCTTTGACATTAGTTGTGTTAGTAAACTAAACTGAGAATATTTCCAGAGGTTAATTAAAAACTCAAAAGTTGAAGGATTTGTAAGACTTTTTCTCTTCATATATAGTTATATTTTTAACCATACCAGGACACCTGCTCTTCCTTGCGAGATTTAGTTTTATCAGCGACTACAACCCGTGAAGGCTCTGAGGCATGTCTTTGTAATGCTTGTGAATTCCCGATCCCAGGGTATTTAACATCCATGTTACTAATTGTCAAGTCCCTTCGTGCATCCTTATATTCTCTTCTGGAACTTGTTCAAAAAATTGCCACTTCGTAGGTTTATATCTATCAATCATCAAAGTATTTAGTTCTCTTTTTCTCCAATTTACTGTGGTGCAATCTGTTTTTTTGTCCAGCAATGAAGGAATGATGTTTCGTTCTTAATGTTTCAGATGTACCATCCCATGCTCCTGTCTAATATGTCATTGTTTCAGGTGCAGGCATGGCCATCCCATGTAGTGAACAATGGCTACACCCAGTGGGAGATGCACAACATTAGAGGGAGCGCTAAGTCACCATCAACATTTAGGGAAACCGCTGTCTCGCACTAGCGTACCCTTCTGCCAAGGAGGAGGATATCCTAATCATCTATTGTCAGGCTTCGGTTCAGTAAGTAAATGTAAAGGCCTCCCTCTCTCTATTCACCTTCTCCATGGTCCTAGGACTCATGATTCCTCCATTTAATAATACCGCCTTATAACACAAGCATACCTTTTAATTTAGTACATTAGGAGTAACTTTCTTCACCTACTGTTTGTGCACAATTTTTGTTGCTGTTCAGTGGTTTAAGTTTTGTCACCGATATCATTTATTTGTTAATACGTAGATCCAGCTCGCTGAACAAGGATGTTGTTTTTTCTAAACATGTTGTGTGCAGATGGAAAAAACGAAGAAGAGAAGACGAATGATCTTGAGGAAGAGTGAAGAACAAGGTGATCTCTTTCTCTCTCTGTCTCTCTCTCTCTCTCATTTGCCTAGATGGTTTCCGTTTCCAAGTTATACTCCAATAATGTATATGTACAAATTAATGGGTCTGCTGGTGATTGTTCTTTCTGTTTTTTTATTTTTTCATCTCTTGGTTATTTTTCCCTCTTTGTAGGTTGTTTGTTGTTGGAGGCCTGCTCCTCATGCTCCTCCTCTGGTCTGCCTCTTCGCCCCTGCCTCTCCTTCTCTCTTTTTTCCTCTCACTCTAGGGTTAGGATTGTTGTTTTAAATAGCCCGTTATAGCTCCGCTATAGCCAGCTATAGCGTTTAGAAGAGGTTCGCCACTAAGAGGCTTAGCGCGCTATTTAAAACTATACTTAGGATTCCATCCTCTTTAAGAGAAAAAGAAACCAAGTGTAACTGATTCCTCTCTCTTCTTTGCAGGATCTAATTCTTGATTCTTGCGTCGGTCTGAACTGTGTGATTTACGTTTTGTCATAGGTGAGCCACTTTTTCCCCGCTTGCTTTCCACCTCTTCGATGAAATGCGGTCGTGCTTAGAATCCTTTTCCTGTTTTGGGTTAAGATCTCTCCTATTCCCTTCTGCTCGTGCTGTTGTATATACAGTTTTTAGCATTCTTGGTAGAAGAGTTTCCTTGTGGGTAGAAAGCTTGGTTGTGTCCTAACTTATGAACTGTTTTCTTCCATGTCTGTTTTTGGGATTCTGGTGCTGTTGAACTCGTCAAGGGCCTCATCTGCTTTCTTTCATCTTGTGAAGGTTCCATCCTCTGACCTCATGCTTCTTTGTGTGCACTTGGTGATTATTATTAGTACTTTCGCTGCTAATTGTTTACTGTTTCAATACATTTTGTTCCTCTTATATAGTGTCTTTAGCGTTCTTGGTAGAATGGTTTTCTTGTGCATGGAAAGTTTTGTCCTCTTACCTCATACTCCCTCCATTCCTTTATCTAAGGTGTATTATTTGTGTGCTCTTGGTAATTATTGTTTGAGTCCATTTTGTTTGTCTTCTGTCACTTATTTCCTTTCCATCTGTAGGATATGCACATTTGTATGTTTTGTTTGTATGCTGCTTGCGCCTTTTCCCTATGCTTTAATGCTCTTGTTTCTGCCTTTAATGCTGGCCTAAACTATTTGTGTGTTATCTGTTTGCTTTTCTCTTTCCACTTGGCATATGTGCTTGGTCTTGCTCTACGAGAGTGAGCTCTCATATTTTACTGCATCTACATCTGTTGCAAGGTTTCTTTTCTACGGTTTGTGTCGCCAGTCAGCTCATCTCCTGGTTCGTCAGTCCAAGTATTTGCACTCCCCTGATCAACTTGCTAAGGTTCCAACTTCCTCCTTTACTTATATTCTTTATACTTGTTGCAAATCAAGTAATTTAACCGGTTCTAACTGTGTGTGTAACGTGTGGTGTGACATTTTGCTTTTTTGTGTTCTTATTGCTGCTATTGCCTGCTGTTATTTCTGCTTACATATATTCTTTCCTGCTTCGTCTTGTGTAATTACTTCGTCTTACATATATGCTGGCCTAGAATGTGCATTGCCTCCGCCTTGCTACTTGTGTGAGATCGACGGGAAAGGTCATGTGCTTGCTGGTGTAGAGATTGATGTTCCTGGCGATGGCCTTTTAACCATGCCGCGTAAAGTTTTCTTCTCGAGCTCTACGTCTCAGGGTTGCAATGCTCCATACGATCAGGCTGCTCTGCGGGCAATCAGATTCTTGCAAGGGCTGTATATGATTTAATAGTTAAGGACTACAATTACGAATGTGTCGTCTCCTATAGGAATTCAGAGAATGCTGCGGTTGCTGTTGCTGCATCGGGTGTTCGCTATGCGGCTTATTTAGAGAGAACCCTTGCTTGCATGCATACATCCTCCGTAAACACCTCGAATAATGTTCATAACTTCCAGGCCCAGCCACCTCCTAACCTGGCTTTTTTGTACTCATGTCTTTTAGCGTCTTTGTTCTCCATCTAGACCTTAGGCAGCCCACGCTGTCATTGTTGCTGTACTAGCCTATTTAGTTGTCACCACTATGTTCAGTTAAATGCATGCTATTCCCAGTTTTCCCTGGTTCATATTTAATATTCTTTATCCGGCTTACGGTCGTCGCTTCTTAACTTTTCCCTACACAGTGCCTCCCTGTGTTGTTGCATGTCTTCTTCATACCTTAGTTCTTTTGTTCAGTTATGGTAGCTAGCCTAAAATATAGCCATTACAGAAATTTGCTTGTGCATGTTCATTTGTTTGTTGCAGCACCATGCCATTTATTTGTTCGGCCTTGTAGTTTGCGTTCTTGCGGCATGCCTCCCCGCCGTGTTGTACCACCGCGGCGTCCTGGCTTTGTCGCGGCTGTTTTACCTGCTGTGCCACTCGCTGCTGACCCACTTGTATTTTGGAAGAGGAAACGTACGTCCTTTCCTTTTTCTCCCTTATGTGGTCCCTTTCAAATGTATGTTGGCCCCTAGGTATTTTCCTCTTAGCATGTTCTTGGTTTTCTATTTCCCCGTAGCAGATGGGTTTTTCCCATTCCTTAGTTCTATTGACACAGCAGGGAATCGTAAAGGGTAAAAAAATTTGTTGGAAAGGCTACATGCTCACAACAAGGGTGGTTAGTTCTTCGTTTTCCTCTCTGTCATTGGTTGGAATGTACCTCTGGTTTCTCTATGTAAGCTTCGCACCTTCTTGTTCTATCTGATGCAGAACACGTGCTTTCATCACCTACAATAGTCAGTTGTCTTTGGCACTCTGTGCAAGTGGTACATCATCGATAGGCATTGCATCGTTGTTTTCTTATTTCAACGATTTTTGTTTCATCTACCCAATTTTTGTCTTGATGGTTGTCTAAGATGAGTTTCACTTCCTTGTTCAAATCATTCCTGTAGAAGAAGCCATGCAAGCACCATGTAAAATGGTTTTGAATCGGAACCGAAACCATCTGTTGGAAGTAACATCTATAGGGACTGAACATGTATGCCACTCCCAAAGAATATAGAGTGAAGGCAATAATAACAACATTGTTTGTTGTTGGTTCATAATGGGTGAGTTCCTACTCCTTGGATTCACCTGTTTATCGCCTGCACACCTTGGCTAGGATATGTTGTTTCTTAATATTACCTGCAAGTCTGAATCTTTTAATTATTTGTACAATATTTTTCATTATAGGAGTATTGGCCATCGTTTATTCTTGGTATGCACATCAAAGTTTCAGAATATTCTTAATTGTGGATGTACCTTTAGCCTTTCGTGAAATAGATATGCATCATATATTGATGCGTGTCCTAAGCAGCAGATCATTACTATAGTTTATGTAGTGTCAGAACCTTACATTATGTGCCTTCTTTTATGTTTTCACATAAATCTAGGGTGTTCCTCTATTTAGCGAGTTTAGATAGAAGGCAATACTAAACCACCTCCATTTATTGTCTCGATATGATCTTTTAATATTGTTTCTCAACTGTGTTCAATCTGGCTTATCAATAAAATATACTCGCTGTCATGTGTTCTGCCTTGATCCGTTGGCTACATTTATTTGGTTGGGTTAGTGCGGGTATCTGGCCAAGCTATTTGGCTCACTTTCGTTGCCTTTTGCGGGTCCTTCTGTGGGATATTGTTGTCATTCTGGGCCTTAATGCTCGGAGGAGGGTCAGGGGCATTTCATGCACGGAAGAGGGGCATCTGTGGGGATATTGGCCAGAAGTACGCAAGGTAAAAAAAACTAGGTTCTATCTCTGCTACATCATCAAGCAACTAAATTTGGTCCCCTTACTCATTTCTTTTTCACTTACTGTATGTGAAGCGATACAATTTTATTTTCATTACCGCATCTTAATATGTTTTATCGATTGGTGAATGCACAACTTTAACTCATAAACTGGATGGCAAATGCTAATTCTGATGGGGCTTTTGCCACTTATTGTTTTATGGTTGTTTAGATAGATGATGGCATGCTTCTTTCTTACTAATGGTCAATTCTTTTGTACAGGGTCCCTCAGCTACTTACGCTTTGCTAGACAATGAGGGTATGTACGTAGATAGCATGTATGGTTTTTACATTGTCTTGCGCAGGTTAAGATGCATCACATGGTGTTTTCCTATTACATTTATGGTATTACAGAGTCCTTTCGTTTTTCACAAGGGGCAGTAGCTGTGCCATTCAAGGACAAAGAGTTGATCACAAAGGGGTAGCATTCAGGATATATACACAAAAGAGTATAGAACCAAATTATATGATGTAATTGACCACTATTTCTATTAACTTCTCCTGTACACAATGTTCACAAGTTCATGTATTAAGTGCATTTTATTGTGTCACTTGTGTTTACTCCTTTTTTAATGCAAGTTTACAGCTACTCGGAGTTCCTAATTGCAGACTCAACTATCTTGACCTACCGATGATCTAATTTGTGGCATTATTACCTTAAGAAAATATTTGCATTTAATTGCCTTTATATATAGGGGTATAAGGTCTTACCAAATGTACTCAAATATACAGTTATTGAAAAAATGCAAATATTTTCAACACGAACATGGTTTTAAACGGGTCTTTGCGCCATTTGGCGCAACTGGTCATCTAGTACATAGAAAGGAAGAATGGATTCAACCGATGACTAAACTAATCAAAATCAATGTGTGTTTCTTTATACGTATTACATACATTGAGATTGAGAAAATAAACAAATTCCTTGGGCTTACCAAAGAGATGGCCGGAGTTCTTGGAGGGGAGCTAGCTAGCGTCAATCGAGCTTCTCTTCTCTTCTTTTTTGGGATCTCAACAAGGTAACAGCTGCTACCAGGAGATTGGGGCGGCGGCTAGGGTTAGGGTTAGGGATGGAGATGGAGCCAGAGCCAGAGCCGAAGCAGAGAGAGAGAGAGAGAGAGAGAGAGAGAGAGAGAGAGAGAGAGAGAGAGAGACCGGTGGCGGGATGTGGACGGAGCAGATCGATCTTACCAGAGGGGCAGGATCTCCGCCCCGGTGGACAAGAGGCGGCGGTGGCGGGGCGCCCCTATGCCTCGCCTAACGCGATGTTGGAGGCGCCGCGAATGGACCGGCCCACGTAAGTACGTCTTCTCTCCTGTTTTCTCGTCAGTTCGTTTTTTTTTTCTTATTTTCCAAATATTGTAAATACTACATACGTGTGTTTCAAATCACAGAAGACAAATAAAAATTTCAAATCATGAATTTGAATGTTTTTTAACACAATGTAAACCAATTGTTAGCTTAATTCAAACAAAATGTTGATAGCATGTTAAAAAGATGTTGGTGGAATTTTAAAAACGTTCACATGTTTCACAAAATGTATGTGACATTAGAAAAAAATGTTGATCATGTATTTGGAAAAATGGTAAAAGTATATCAAATAAATGTTTCAGATACATATGAGAAATGTACAATGTTTAAGAAAAAGCCAGCATCAAACATGTATTTAAAAAAGATAATCATGTATTAAAAATGTTAAACATGTATAAAAAATTCTTGATATATACGAAAAATGTAGGCATTAAAAATTGCAAAAATAATTGTGTATTCTCAAAACATTTAACATGTATAAAGTAATGTTGCACATTTACATGAAAAATGAACATAAAACACTGAGGAAAAATGAGACAAACGACAAATAGAGAGCAAAGAAAAAGTAAATTTAGAAGGTTCTAAAACTAAAGAAAAAATAAAAATCATAAATTAAACACACATAAGAAAAAAAAAGAAAAATGATGAAAATAGAAAATGGAAAAACGTTGAAAAATAAAGGGAAAATGAAGGAAACCAAAGATATAATCAATAAAAACCGAAGAAACAAACAAACAAAACTGAAGAAAAACGAAGATAATTACTATGGCCAACATCCAGGTTAAAGATAGCCTCACTTCTTCGAGACTAAAGGCTCTCAACATTCTTTTAATGAACTTGCACTTAACAATAATATGGCCACCATCCTCGTCCATCCAAAGGTGAACAGACCGGGCACCTGGTATTGAACTCAACATGCATCTCATGCATGTTACTATCCATTGGCAAAGGCAGACTATTATGTGCCAATCTCCATAGAAGTATGCACACCTTCGACGACAGTTTGGGAATGCCCTCTGGCGTGGTCAAGATGGAATCTCCAAAAGACTTGGCGCTGCATACTCCATTTAAATCTCTGGCATGTTTGTCCCTAGATGTAACCGGCCTCATGTAAACCCTAGGTACCCCCGGTCCCTATATAAGCCGATGGGTTTTAGCTTGTAGGGTAGAGAATCATACATTCACATACGATCTCGAGGTAGATCACCATGTACTCTGTACTCCAACACAATCAATACTACACAAGCAAAACATAGGGGTTTATCACTTCGAGCGGGCCCGAACCTAGGTAAACATCATGCCCCTTATTTATCCCGTTATCATCTAGCTAAGATCACTAGCTCGTGACCCCCTATATGAGACCTGCCAGATTTAACCCCGACACTCCTTACTGTCATAATGTCATGCAACATGATCTTTCATACCGCTTATAAGAGGAATCGCCAGAATATGTGTCGCATCATCCAAGCCGTAAATGTCAAGAACAAGTTCTCCGTCCCAATTTTCAAACATAGGTGAATCAAATCCCCGACCTTGTTTTGAATAGTCTGGCCTTGGTTCCTTGAAGGACGTCTCATACTTCCCCCTCGAATCCATGTACCCTTGACCCTTCTAGGCATGAATCCAAGTACCAGTGCCCACCTTACATACAATACCCGCCTTTAGAAGCTCGAGTCAGCAAAATACTATATCGGGTATACGACAAGCCAGGTTTTGCTTCAGCTTGAAGGACCGATATGCTTGGAATTTATTTTGCTTTCGAAACCTGGCCGCACAAGGATTTCGAAAACTGCAGGAACCGCCAACTTTGCCGAGACAACATGGCCATATTAAACAGATGTAAATATTTAAAACCATGCCCCCTTCACTTGTCGACCTTGTCATTCTCTCCCATCTAATCTAGTGGCATTTGTGTTCGTTGGATTGCCGACTCCACCAACATCATGCCCCTTAATAAAATTCTCTTACCCCGCCTTTGGGCAACAACTTGTGACTCTACCATCCGAGTGGTGAGCTATTTCAAAATACAACTCGTGCTTCCCGGACTCACTTGGAATACCCAAGCCTCCAAGAGCTGCGGATTCCGTAATTCAATTAGTACCCTTGTTGAACATTGCTGAGGATTTATCTCTATTGACCATCTGGTCCGAGTGTAGCTCATAAAAAGTTAGGATTTATCACTAGAATCACGAGAGCCTAGTATGTAGCAAATTATTAACGGGGCTGATGTGCAAGTTACAAATCCTGATCCAATTGACAATAACGATCAGGATATGCCGGACATGGTTAATGTTGGAGAACATGCAAAAACATGTCAAATTGGGAGGTGCCACCGGACAAGCAAGATGAATCTTGATATTTTTATATATCTAAGGGGCCATATCAGCTAGGAAGTGCCCCAAAACACTCTAAATATCAATCTATTTTTTAAACGCCAACTGGGAGCCTTTCTTCGGCATTGCATGATCATATACGTAAAAAAAAATTAGCAGTTAAGTTCTCTTCATTATTAATCTTTTGTCATCCTATTGGCAATGGTAGAGGTAGATTCAAACTCAATGATGATAGTTATCTTTTTGGTCTAGAAAAAAAGTTATGAACTTGACTTGCCCCCCCCCCCCCTACCAAAATCCTGGCTCCGCCCCTGGTCCAATCTTGAGAGCATCTCCAACAGCCGCCCAACGCGCAGTGCGCTAAAAAGTACTTTGCAGCTCGCCCATCGCCTCAAACAGCGCGGCGGGCAGCGCTGACTCCAGCAGCCGCGCTAAAATTTAGCGCACGCGTGTAGCTCCAGCAGGCGCGCTAAAATACAGCGCGCACTATCGCACGAACATTGCATACATATTTTTTTAATAAAAACGGTACATAAAAATTCATATAAAAATGATACATAGATATTTTAGATAGTTCATAGCATAGATAGATAAAACTACGGTACAACTACATTGAAAAATACAATGCAACTACATACTACGGTGCAACTAGATGAACTATGTAATTACAACCTACTCCGAGTCGTCCTCATCCTCGTCCGGACTGATTTTGTCCGAGGTATCGATCCACATGTCATCCCAACAAGGATCATTATCGCCAAAGATCGACACCCCACCTGCTTCAACAATATCGCACCGCGATATCGCCAGGGCCCTCCGCCGATGCCTATCCAACCGGTCCCCGCGGCGGTATCCTTTCCTCCCAGAAGGCGCGCTCCGCCGCGACGTCCTCCGGGTGGCGCTGGCGCCACTCAGCCATAGCTCGCTCGTCCTCCTCGGCGATGAGGAGGCGGCGTTGCCGCCGATGGTGCTCCGCACGGTCCTCGTCCGAGATAAGACGAGGCGGAGGGGCGACGGACTGTGCCTGCTCGCGCGTGAAGACGTCGCAGAAATTCATCTGCGCCGGCGGCCTCTTCTAGGGCGCCACGCCGCTGTCAGACGCTGGCGGCCTCGTCTTGTGATCTCGAACGTGCCGAGGCCGAGCCGCACGTCACCGGACCGGATCTCAGTGTAGTAGTTGCCGCCGGGGCGCTCGCAGACGCGCGGTAGCCAAACGATCCTTGGTGGCGCGGTGGTGGCGGGGGCGAGCAAGCGGCGAGAGAGAGAGAGCGGGGAGAGCACGCATGGCAATGTGGAGGCCGCGTGGCGAGCGCCGCAATTTATAGGCGTGCTCGAAGCGGTACGCCAAATCTAGGCGCGAGCTGCCGCCATTCACCACCCCAACCCCCCCCCCCCCCCCCCAAACCATTTCCTGAGCACTACTTTCTCGCCGCCACTGGAGCGCGCCAAAAGGTCCCGCACGTGCTAAACTGAAAGTTTACCCCGCGCGCGTCTTTTGGCGTCGCCCGTTGGAGATGCTCTGAGCCATGTTCACCTAGACCTAGCTAGTACGGACGCGCGTGTACAGGAGAGGAGACCCACGAGGCCACGACACGCGCGTGGCTAGGACTTACGAACCGTTCGCCTCGCCGCCATCTCATCTCTCCTCTCCTCTCTCAAGAAGAAGATCGCCTCCGATCTGTGGTGCGCCGGCGATCGATCATGGCGGCGGAGACGGAGTGGAAGCTGGCGCGTGAGTCCGAGTGCCGTCTCCGCAATTGCGAGTGCAGCTGGACACGTTTCTGCTCCCCCCAGATCTCCATCATCGCCCGCGGGAGGGACTACTCCTCCAACCCCGCCGGCGCCGACAACCGCCCCGCCTGGTCGCTGCTCATCGGCCTCAAGGACGGCGCCGTCCTACGTCTCAAACGCCTCCGCGTGGCGCGGAGGCGTGCGGACCCTCGGCCGGAGCGACGACGCGCTCGAGGCTTTCCACAACATCAAGACGCCGACTGGTCCCAGGTTCGACGCCAGCGCCGCCCTGGCTCCCGACGGCTGCTCGCTCTGTGTCCTGCGCCAGGAGGACGACGGTGCCGGTGAGCAACCGCATGCCCTGCACCTGTCTCTGCCGGAGCCGGAGACGGACGACACCATCTCCGGAGCTGCTGCATCTTCCTCTGCCGAAGATTCAAGGTCGGAGGCGTAACTGCATGCCCATCTCCGCCGCCGGCCACATCTGGGCTCTGTGCCCCATCGTGGAATACGGCGTCAAGGTGAGCCTCCTCATGCGACCCCTGCATCTGCTCCCCGGAGGCGGGGGCCAATGGGAGCAGGTCGGCGACAGCTGCCCACACAAAGACGACGAGGACGAGTACCCGTGGTTGGCTGTGTTAGACTGTATATGTATACATAGACTTGTTTATACACCTTGTATTTGTACCCTTTGGTACTTATATATAATGAGATAGCCGCACTTCGTTAGGGTGTCGAGCAGTTGCCTAAAATCCACGTTTAACATGGTATCAGACTAGGTTTTCAATGTCTTCCGCTGCACCTCCTGCCGCCGCCGCCGCGATGGCTTCTTCCAACGCCGCCGCCGCGCCGATCGCCCTGTCGTCGCCCTTCCTCGCCTCTCACCTTCTCGCTACCGCCTGGCGGCAGCCTCAGCCGCCCGGTGGACCCCCCGCGGGCTCTCTGGTCGGGTCGGGCGGGCAGTGCGATCTGCCCCGCCGATCGCCTCCGGCGGCGCTGCTCCCTCGACCACTGTTTCGGCGCCGCTGTCCTTCCGCGGCCCTGCGCCCATGTATGGGGCGGTTCCCCCCAGCCCTACGGCGTCCCGTGGTACGGCGCCCCTGCACCAACCTACGGTGCTGTGCCACCGCCGCCCCTTGCCTGGCCGGCGCCACTCTACGGTCCGCCGCCTGCGTCCCCCTATGCGGCCCAGCCGCACCCGCACTCCTACGGGGCGGCTTACGGTGCTGCGTCCGCTGTGTCCTCGGGGGGCCCGATCGGTTCGGCCGATGCCCTAGCTGCCCCTGGCTACAAGACATCCTTGGCGCTCGCCCCTCACACCGATGCTGACCCGATGATGGGTTTTCATGCGCCACCGACACAGGCTCTTGCGGGCTATGCTGCAGCGCCATCGCCGTTTTATTTCTCGCACCTCCTTCCGGTGAAGCTTACTCCGGACAACTACTTGTCGTGGCCGGCTCAGGTGCTACCTCTTCTCCGGAGTCGCTACTTGGAGGGATATGTTGATGGCTCCATCCCGTGTCCGCCACCGTACCATCCGGCTTATCACGTGTGGGTGGCTCAAGACCAGGCGATACTCTCTGCCATTCAGTCGTCGCTCACTCCGAGCGTGTCGTCGCTTGTCTTCTTTTCCGCGACGTCTCGGGATGCTTGGTCTGCGCTTCACAGCAGCTTTGCCTCCCAAACTTAGGCGCATGCTCACTCGATACGCACTGACTTGGGGGACACCAAGCTCGATGGCCTCATCATCAAGGAGTACTTCAACAAGATGTCCGGTCTCGCCGACACTTTGGCCTCAATTGGCTAGCCGCTTGGAGATGAGGACTTCACCACCCTTGTGCTCAATGGCCTCGATGATGACTATGATAATCTCATTGAGAATGTCCATGGTCACGAGGCACCTCTTCTGCCATGGGAACTTTATGCGCGTCTTCTTGGTCGCGAACAGCGCATCAAAGCGCGTCATGCCTCCCCGAGTTTCGCCTCTGCTAATGCCGCGACCCGCGGCAAACCACAGAAGCCATCGCTGCCCAAGCCGGCGGCTTCATCTCAGCAGCCTTCATGGGGCGCCGCGCCATCCATCACTGACGGGTCTCGGCCAGTGGCTTGCTTCCCCTGTTGCGGCGCTCAGCAGGCCTGCCAGCTGTGTGGCATTGAGCGTCACATCGCCTCCCGCTGTCATCGCCGCTACAAGCAAAACTTCCTTGGCCTAGGCAACAATGTCAAAGGGAATGAAAAATAGGCGATCGCTGCGGTGATTTAGTCATGAGCATGGACGCACTCCATCCTACCCTATTGATCCTACATGGTACATGATACGTCTCCAACGTATCTATAATTTTTGATTGCTCCATACTACTTTATCTACTGTTTTGGACTATATTGTGCTTTATTTTCCACTTCTTTATATTATTTTTGGGACTAACCTATTAACCGGAGGCCCAGCCCAGAATTGTTGTTTTTTGCCTATTTCAGTGTTTCGAAGAAACAGAATATCAAACAGAGTCCAAACGGAATGAAACCTTCGGGAACGTGATTTTCTCACCGAACGTGATCCAGGGGACTTGGACCCTACTCCAAGGAACAAAAGAGTCGGCCACGAGGGTGGGGGCGCGCCCCCTGCCTTTCTTTTTTGTCAATGTGGGACTTTCTCCTTTTTTGTCTTCTCCCCACAATCCCCTTCATCATATTCTATTCCACCCATAGTGCTATATCCATGGCTCACGCTCATGTATTGCGTGAAGGTTGAAAAAGTTTGAGATTATTTAAGTATGAAACAATTGCTTGGCTTGTCATCGGGGGTATAGAAGTTGGGAACATCTTTGTGTGACAAAAATGAAGCATAGCCTAACTATATGACTTTGTAGAGATGAACTTTCTTTTCCCATGCTATTTTGAGAACACATGATTACTTTCATTAGTATGCTTGAAGTATTACTATTTCTTTTATCAATATGAACTTTTATTTTGTACTCATTCGGATCTGAATATTCATACCACAATTAAGAAGATTAACATTGAAATTATGCCAAAGTATCACTCCGCATCAAAATTCTCTTTTATCATTTACCTACTCGAGGACGAGCAGGAATTAAGCTTGGGGATGCCTGATACGTCTCCAACGTATCTATAATTTTTGATTGCTCCATGCTACTTTATCTACTGTTTTGGACTATATTGGGCTTTATTTTCCACTTTAGGATTATTTTTGGGACTAACCTATTAACCGGAGGCCCAGCCCAGAATTGCTGTTTTTTGCCTATTTCAGTGTTTCAAGAAATGAATATCAAACGGAGTCCAAACGGAATGAAACCTTCGGGAACGTGATTTTCTCACCGAACGTGATCCAGGGGACTTGGACCCTACTCTAAGGAACAAAAGAGTCGGTCAAGAGGGTGGGGGCGCCCCCCTGGGTGCGCCACCCTGCCTCGTGGGCCCCCTGTTGCTCCACCAACGTACTCCTTCCTCCTATATATACGTACATACCCCCGACAGATCAAATACGGAGCCAAAAACCTAATTCCACCGCCGCAACTTTCTGTATCCATGAGATCCCATCTTGGGGCCTGTTCCGGAGCTCCGTCGGAGGGGGCATCCACCATGGAGGTCTTCTACATCATCACCATAGCCCCTCCGATGAAGTGGGAGTAGTTTACTTCAGACCTACGGGTCCATAGTTAGTAGCTAGATGGCTTCTTCTCTCTTTTTGGATCTCAATACAATGTTCTCCCCCTCTCTCGTGGAAATCTATTCGATGTAATCTTGTTTTTGCGGTGTGTTTGTTGAGACCGATGAATTGTGGGTTTATGATCCAGCTTATCTATGAATAATATTTGAATCTTCTCTGAATTCTTTATGTGTGATTGAGTTATCTTTGCAAGTCTCTTCAATTATCCGCTTGGTTTGGCCAACTAGATTGGTAGTTCTTGCAATGGGAGAAGTGCTTAGCTTTGGGTTCGATCTTGTGGTGTCCTTACCCAAAGGATGTAAAGGGTTGCAAGGCACGTATTGTATTGTTGCCATCGAGGATAACAAGATGGGGTTTTATCATATTGCATGAATTTATCCCTCTACATCATGTCATCTTGCTTAAGGCGTTATTCTGTTTTTAACTTAATACTCTAGATGCATGTTGGATAGCGGTCGATGAGTGGAGTAATAGTAGTAGATGCAGAATCGTTTCGATCTACTTGTCATGGACGTGATGCCGATATACATGATCATACCTAGATATACTCATAACTATGCTCAATTCTGTCAATTGCTCAACAAGAATTTGTTCACCCACCGTGAGAATACCTATGCTCTTGAGAGAAGCCACTAGTGAAACCTATGGCCCCGGGTCTATTCTCATCATATCAATCTCCATCACTTTTATACTTGCTTTGCTTTTACTTTGCCTTTTACTTTTTACTTTGCGTCTTATACCAAAAATACCAAAAATATTATTTATCATCTCTATCAGATCTCACTCTCGTAAGTGACCGTGAAGGGATTGACAACCCCTAATCACGTTGGTTGCGAGTAGCTATCGCTTTGTGCAGGTACGAGGGACTTGTGCGTGGCCTCCATCGGATTGATACCTTGGTTCTCAAAAACTGAGGGAAATACTTACGCTACTTTGCTGCATCATCCTCTCCTCTTCGGTGAAATCCAACGCAATGCTCAAGAGGTAGCAAGAAGAATTTCTGGCGCCGTTGTCGGGGAGGCTCACGCAAGAGCAAGTCAATAATACCAAGTACCCACACAATCCCTATCTCTCGCATTACATTATTTTCCATTTTCCTCTCGTTCTCCTCTCCCCCACTTCACCCTTGCCGTTTTATTCGCCCTCTCTTTCCCAATCTCCTCCTCTTTTTCCCGTTGCCTTTTCCTCGCCCGTTTGGTTGCTCGTGTGTTGGATTGCTTATTTGTCGTGATGGCTCAAGATGCTACCAAATTGTGTGACTTCACCAATACCAATAATAATGATTTCCTTAGCACTCTAATTGCTCCTCTTGCCAATACTGAATCTTGTGAAATCAATACTGCTTTGTTGAATCTTGTTATGAAAGATCAATTCGTCGGCCTTCCTAGTGAAGATGCCGCTACTCATCTGAATAGCTTCATGATTTATGTGATATGTAAAAAGAAAAAGATGTCGATAATGATGTCATTAAGTTGAAGCTATTTCCTTTTTCGCTTAGAGATCGTGCTAAAGCGTGGTTTTCTTCTTTGCCTAAAAATAGTATTGATTCTTGGAACAAGTGCAAAGATGCTTTTATCTCTAAGTATTTTCCTCCCGCTAAGATTATCTCTCTTAGGAACGATATTATGAATTTTAAGCAACTTGATCATGAACATGTTGCACAAGCTTGGGAGAGAATGAAATTAATGATACGTAATTGTCCTACTCATGGTTTGAACTTGTGGATGATTATACAAAACTTTTACGCCGGATTGAATTTTGCTTCTAGAAATCTTTTAGATTCGGCCGCGGGAGGCACTTTTATGGAAATCACTCTAGGAGATGCTACTAAACTTCTAGATAATATTATGGTTAATTATTCTCAATGGCACACTGAAAGATCTACTAATAAAAAGTGCATGCGATAGAAGAAATTAATGTTTTGAGTGGAAAGATGGATGAACTTATGAAATTATTTGCTACTAAGAGTGTTTCTTCTGATCCTAATGATATGCGTTTGTCTACTTTGATTGAGAATAATAATGAATCTATGGATGTGAATTTTGTTGGTAGGAATAATTTTGGTAACAACGCATATAGAGGGAATTTTAATCCTAGGCCTTATCCTAGCAATCCTTCTAATAATTATGGAAATTCTTACAACAACTCTTACGGAAATTTTAATAAGATGCCCTCTGAATTTGAGAATAGTGTTAAAGAGTTTATGAATTCACAAGAGAATTTTAATGCTTTGCTTGAAGAGAAATTGCTTAAAGTTGATGATTTGGCTAGAAACGTTGATAGAATTTCTCTTGAAATTGATTCTTTAAGGCTTCGATCTATTCCTCCTAAGCATGATATCAATGAGTCTCTCAAAGCCATGATAATTTCCATTGATGAGTGCAAAGAAAGAACCGCTAGGATGTGTGCTTCCAAAGATGCCTTTATTAAAGCGTGTTCTTCCAATTCCTATGAAAATCAAGATGAAGATCTAAAAGTTATTGATGTGTCCCCCATTAAATCTTTGTTTTGCAATATGAATCTTGATGAAACTGAATATGATCTTCCTTTACCTAGAAGGCATTCTAAAAATTCGAAGTATTTAGATCTTGATGATGAAATTGATAAGTGTGGTATTGAAAGAAATAAAAACCTAAATGTTGCTAAACCCACTATTTTGGATCTCAAGTTATTTAATTATGAAAATTCCTCTTTAATTGATTGTATTTCCTTGTTGCAATCCGTGCTAAATTCTCCTCATGCTTATAGTCAAAATAAGGCCTTTACCTAACACATTGTTGATGCCTTGATGCAATCTTATGAAGAAAAACTTGAGTTGAAAGTTTCTATCCCTAGAAAACTCTATGATGAGTGGGAACCTACTATTAAGATTAAAATTAAAGGTTATGAGTTTCATGCTTTTGTGTGATTTGGGTGCTAGTGTCTCTACTATCCCCAAAACTTCGTGTGATTTGCTAGATTTCCGTGAGTTTGATGATTGCTCTCTAAATTTGCATCTTGCGGATTCCAGTATTAAAAAGCCTATGGGAAGAATTAATGATGTTCTTATTGTTGCAAATAGGAATTATGTGCCTGTAGATTTTATCGTTCTTGATATAGATTGCAATCCTTAATTTCCTATTATTCTTGGTGACCTTTCCTTAGAACGATTGGTGCAATTATTGATATGAAGGAAGGGAATATTAGATTTCAATTTCCATTAAAAAAGGGCATGGAACACTTTGCTAGAAAGAAAATAAAATTACCATATGAATCTATTATGAGATCTACTTATGGATTGCCTACCAAAGATGGCAATACTTAGATCTATCCTTGCTTTTATGCCTAGCTAGGGGCGTTAAACGATAGCGCTTGTTGGGAGGCAACCCAATTTTATTTTTTGTTTTTTATTTTTGTTTCTGTTTAGGAATAAATAATACATCTAGCCTCTGTTTAGATGTGGTTTTATGTTTTAATTAGTGTTTGTGCCAAGCTAGACTTATTGGATCTTCTTCGATGATAGCTATTTGATCTTGCTGTAATTTCCAGAAACTTTGCGCTGAGTGCCGGAATTATTAAAAATCACCAGAACGTGATAAAATACTGATTCCGATTGCTGCTGATCAATAAACAAATTTTCTAGGTCGTCTAATTTTGGTAGATTTGTTTGAGTTCTAGAAGTTTGCGTTAGTTACAGATTACTACAGACTGTTCTGTTTTTGACAGATTCTGTTTTTCGTGTGTTGTTTGCTTATTTTGATGAATCTATGCCTAGTAAAATAGTTTATAATCCATAGAGAAGTTGGAATACAGTAGGTTAAACACCAATATAAATAAAGAATGAGTTCATTACAGTACCTTAAAGTAGTCTTTTGTTTTCTTTCTCTAACGGAGCTCACGAGATTTCTATTGAGTTTTGTGTTGTGAAGTTTTCAAGTTTTGGGTAAATTCTTTTGGTGGATTATGGAACAAGGAGTGGCAAGAGCCTAAGCTTGGGGATGCCCATGGCACCCCCAAGATAATCCAAGGACACCAAAAAGTCAAAGCTTGGGGATGCCCCGGAAGGCATCCCCTCTTTCGTCTACTTCCATCGGTAATTTACTTGGAGCTATATTTTTATTCACCACATATAAGTGTTTTGCTTGGAGCGTCTTGTATTATCTGCGTCTTTGCTTGTTAGTTTACCACAATCATCCTTGTTGTACACAACTTTTGAGAGAGCCATACATGAATTGGAATTTGATAGAATGCTCATAGTGCTTTACTTATATCTTTTGAGCTGGATAGTTTTGCTCATAGTGCTTCACTTATATCTTTTGAGCTTGATAATTTTTGCTCTAGTGCTTCACTTAGATCTTTTAGAGCACGGTGGTGGATTTGTTTTAAAGAAACTATTGATCTCTCATGCTTCACTTAGATTATTTTGAGAGTCATTAATAGCATGGTAATTTGCTTAAAATTAATATACTTGGTATTCAAGATATGTGAAACTTTCTTTTGAGTGCGTTGAATACTAAGAAAAGTTTGATACTAGATAATTGTTTTGAGATATGGAGGTGGTAATATTAAAGTCATGCTGGTTGGGTGATGATGAATTTAAAGAATGCTTGTGTCGAAGTTAGCAAATCCCGTAGCATGCACGCATGGTTAAAGTTGTGTAACAAATTCGAAACATGAAGTGTACCTGGCTTGTGCATCCTTATGAGTGGCGGTCGGGGACGAGCGACGGTCTTTTCCTACTAATCTATCCCCCTAGGAGCATGCGCTGTAGTACTTGATTTTGATGACTCCTAAATTTTTGCAATAAGTATATGAGTTCTTTTGACTAATGTTGAGTCCATGGATTATACGACTTTTACCTTTCCGCCATTGCTAGCCTCTTCGGTACTGCATTGCCCTTTCTCACATTGAGAGTTGGTGCAAACTTCACGGTGCATCCAAACCCCGTGATACGATACGCCTATCACACATAAACCTCCTTATATCTTTCTCAAAACAGCCACCATACCTACCTATTATGGCATTTCCATAGCCATTCCGAGATATATTGCCATGCAACTTTCCACCGCTCCGTTCATCATCATCATGACACACTTTACTTTTGTCATATTGCCATTGCATGATCATGTAGTTGACATCGTATTTGTGGCAAAGCCACCATGCATTATTTTTCATACATGTCACTCTTGATTCATTGCACCATCCCGGTACACCACCGGAGTCATTCATATAGAGTCAGATCTTGTTCTAGTTTCGAGTTGCAATCCTTATGTTGTAATCAATAGAAGTGTGATGATCATCATTATTAGAGCATTGCCCAAAGAAAAAAAAGAAAAAAAAGAGAAAGGCCAAAAAGGAAAAAAAAAGTCCCAAAAAAAGGGCAATGTTACTATCTCTTTTTCCACACTTGTGCTTCGAAGTAGCACCTTCTTCTTCATGTAGTGAGTCTCATATATTGTGCTTCAAAGTAGCACCATGCTTTTCATATAGTGAGTCTCATAAGTTGTCTTTTTCATACTAGTGGGAATTTTTCATTATAGAACTTGGCTTGTATATTCCTACCATGGGCTTCCTCAAATGCCCTAGGTCCTCATGAGCAAGCAAGTTGGATGCACACCCACTAGTTTTCTTTTGTTGAGCATTCATTTATAGCTCTAGTGCATCCGTTGCATGGCAATCCCTACTCCTCATGTTGACATCAATTGATGGGCATCTCCATAGCCCGTTGATTATCCTCGTCAATGTGAGACTTTCTCCTTTTTTTTCTTCTCCCCACAATCCCCTTCATCATATTCTATTACACCCATAGTTCTATATCCATGGCTCACGCTCATGTATTGCGTGAAGGTTGAAAAAGTTTGAGATTATTTAAGTATGAAACAATTGCTTGGCTTGTCATCGGGGGTATAGAAGTTGGGAACATCTTTGTGTGACAAAAATGAAGCATAGCCTAACTACATGACTTTGTAGGGATGAACTTTCTTTTGCCATGCTATTTTGAGAAGACATGATTACTTTCATTAGTATGCTTCAAGTATTACTATTTCTTTTATCAATATGAACTTTTATTTTGTACTCATTCGTATCTGAATATTCATACCACAATTAAGAAGATTAACATTGAAATTATGCCAAAGTATCACTCCGCATCAAAAATTCTCTTTTTATCATTTACCTACTCGAGGAAGAGCAGGAATTAAGCTTGGGGATGCCTGATACGTCTCCAATGTATCTATAATTTTTGATTGCTCCATGCTACTTTATCTACTGTTTTGGACTATATTGGGCTTTATTTTCCACTTTTGTATTATTTTTGGGACTAACCTATTAACCGGAGGCCCAGCCCGATTGCTTTTTTGCCTATTTCAGTTGTTTCAAGAAATGTAATATCAAACGGAGTCCAAACGGAATGAAACCTTCAGAACGTGATTTTCTCACGAACGTGATCCGTGGGACTTGGACCCTACTCCAAGGAACAAAAGAGTCGGCCACGAGGGTGGGGCGCGCCCTGCCTCGTGGGCCCCCTGCTCCACCGACGTACTCCTTCCTCCTATATATACCTCATTCCCCAAGCGATAAGAAGGGGAGCCAAAAACCTAATTCCACCCCCGCAACTTCATGTATCCACGAGATCCCATCTTGGGGCCTATTCGGGAGCTCCGCCGGAGGGGGCATCCACCACGGAGGGCTTCTACATCATCACCATAGCCCCTCCGATGAAGTGTGAGTAGTTTACTTCAGACCTACGGGTCCATAGTTAGTAGCTAGATGGCTTCTTCTCTCTTTTTGGATCTCAATACAATGTTCTCCCCCTCTCTCGTGGAGATCTATTCGATGTAATCTTCTTTTTGCGGTGTGTTTGTTGAGACCGATGAATTATGGGTTTATGATCCAGATTATCTATGAATAATATTTGAATCTTTTCTGAATTCTTTTATGTGTGATTGAGTTATGTTTGCAAGTCTCTTCGAATTATCCGTTTGGTTTGGCCAACTAGATTGGTAGTTCTTGCAATGGGAGAAGTGCTTAGCTTTGGGTTCGATCTTGCGGTGTCCTTACCCAGTGAAAGAAAGGGTTGCAAGGCACGTATTGTATTGTTGCCATCGAGGATAACAAGATGGGGTTTTTATCATATCGCATGAATTTATCCCTCTACATCATGTCATCTTGCTTAAGGCGTTACTCTGTTTTTAACTTAATACACTAGCCGCATGCTGGAGAGCGGTCGATGAGTGGAGTAATAGTAGTAGATGCAGAATCGTTTCGATCTACTTGTCATGGACGTGATGCCTATATACATGATCATACCTAGATATACTCATAACTATGCTCAATTCTGTCAATTGCTCAATAGTAATTTGTTCACCCACCGTAGAATACCTATGCTCTTGAGAGAAGCCACTAGTGAAACCTATGGCCCCCGGGTCTATTCTCATCATATCAATCTCCATCACTTTTACTTGCTTTGTTTTTACTTTGCCTTTTACTTTTTACTTTGCATCTTATACCAAAAATACCAAAAATATTATTTATCATCTCTATTAGATCTCACTCTCGTAAGTGACCGTGAAGGGATTGACAACCGCTAATCGCGTTGGTTGCGAGTAGCTATCGTTTTGTGCAGGTACGAGGTACTTGTGCGTGGCCTCCTACTGGATTGATACCTTGGTTCTCAAAAACTGAGGAAAATACTTACGCTACTTTGCTGCATCATCCTCTCCTCTTCGGGGAAATCCAACGCAGTGCTCAAGAGGTAGCAGTACATGGACACGGGAGCTACGAACCACCTCACCAACGACATGGGCAAGCTCTCCACTCAGGAGGCATATCGCGGTCATGATCAGGTGCACACCGCCAATGGAGCAGGTATGAGCATCTCCCATGTTGGTCAGGCATCACTTCTTGCACACAATTCCCGAAAACTGCATCTTTCTAATGTTCTTCGTATTCCCACTGCTTCGCGTAGTTTGTTGTCTGTTCCACAACTTACTCGTGATAATAATGTCCTTGCTGAGTTTCACCCTTTTCATTTCTTTATCAAGGATCAGGACACGAGGGTCGTTCTACTTAGCGGTCGTCTTCGCCATGGCTTGTATGCACTTGACGCGCCGACCGCACCTCCTATGCAATTTTCTCCTCAGGCGTTCAGCGGTGTTCGTGTGTTCCTACCTCTTGAGCTTGCGTTGGATTTCCCCGAAGAGGAGAGGATGATGTAGCAAAGTAGCGTAAGTATTTCCCTCAGTTTTTGAGAACCAAGGTATCAATCCAGTAGGTGGCTACGCCATGAGTCCCTCGTGACCTACACACAAAAACAATAGCTCAACGCAACCAACGCGATTAGGGGTTGTCAATCCCTTCACAACCATTTATTTAGAGTGAGATCTGATAGAGATGATAGATAATATTTTTGGTATTTTTTGGTATAAAGATGCAAGGTAAAATAGAAGGCAAAGTAAAAAAGCAAAGCAATAATAAATTGATTGGAGATTGATATGATGAGAGTAGACCTGGGGGCCATAGGTTTCACTAGTGGCTTCTCTCAAGAGCATAAGTATTTCTACGGTGGGTGAACAAATTACTGTTGAGCAAATGACAGAATTGAGCATAGTTATGAGAATATCTAGGTATGATCATGTATATAGACATCACGTCCGAAAGAAGTAGACCGACTCCTGCCTGCATCTACTACTATTACTCCACTCATCGACCGCTATCCAAAGATGCATCTAGAGTATTAAGTTCAAGAAAACAGAGTAACGCCTTAAGAAAGATGACATGATGTAGAGGAATAAATTCATGCAATATGATAAATACCCCATCTTGTTATCCTCGATGGCAACAATACAATACGTGCCTTGCTGCCCCTTCTGTCACTGGGTAAGGACACCGCAAGATTGAACCCAAAGCTAAGCACTTCTCCCATTGCAAGAAAAACCAATCTAGTAGGCCAAACCAAACTGATAATTCGAAGAGACTTGCAAATATAACCTATCATACATAAAAGAATTCAGAGAAGATTCAAATATTGTTCATAAATAATCTTGATCATAAACCCACAATTCATCGGTCTCAACAAACACACCGCAAAAAGAAGATTACATTGAATAGATCTCCACGAGAGAGGGGAGAACATTGTATTGAGATCCAAAAAGAGAGAAGAAGCCATCTAGCTACTAACTATGGACCCAAGGTCTGAGGTAAACTACTCACACTTCATCAGAGTGGGCTATGATGATGATGTAGAAGCCCTCCGTGATGGATGCCCTTCCCATGAGCTCCAAACAGGCCCCAAGATGGGATCTCGTGGAGTACAAGGTTGCGGCGGTGGAATTAGGTTTTTGGCTCAGATCTGATCGCTTGGGGGTAATGAGGTATATATAGGAGGAAGGAGTACGCTCAGGAGCTGAGGGGCCCACGAGGCAGGGGGCGCGCCCTCCACCCTCGTGACCGCCTCGTGGCTTTCTTGACGGAGGGTCCAAGTCTCTTGGATCATATCTGATGAGAAAATCACGTTCCAGAAGGTTTCATTCCGTTTGGACTCCGTTTGATATTTCATTTCTTCAAACACCGAAATAGGCAAAAACAGCAATTCGGCTGGGCCTCCGTTAACAAAGTTAGTCCCAAAAGGTAATATAAAAGTGGAAAATAAAGCCCAATATAGTCCAAAACAGTAGATAATATAGCATGGAGCAATCAAAATTATAGATACGTTGGAGACGATCGTGCATCCCCAAGCTTAATTCCTGCTCGTCTCGAGTAGGTAAATGATAAAAGAGAATTTTGATGCGAGTGCTACTTGGCATAATTTCAATGTAATTCTTCTTAATTGTGGTATGAACATTCAGATCCGAAAGATTCAAGACAAAAGTTCATATTGACATAAAAATAATAATACTTCAAGCGTGCTAACAAAGCAATTATGTCTTCTCAAAATAACATGGCCAAAGAAAGTTATCCCTACAAAATCATATAGTCTGGCTATGCTCTATCTTCACCACACAAAGTATTTAAATCATGCACAACCCCGATGACAAGCCAAGCAATTGTTTCATACTTTAACATTTTCAAAACTTTTTCAATCTTCACGCAATACATGAGCGTGAGCCATGGATATAGCACTATATGTGGAACAGAATGGTGGTTGTGGAGAAGACAAAAAGAGGGGAAGATAGTCTCAAATCAACTAGGCATATCAACGGGCTATGGAGATGCCCATCAATAGATATCAATGTGAGTGAGTAGGGATTGCCATGCAACGGATGCACTAGAGCTATAAGTACATGAAAGCTCAACAAAATAAACTAAGTGGGTGTGCATCCAACTCACTCGCTCACGAAGACCTAGGGCAATTTCAGGAAGCCCATCATTGGAATATACAAGCCAAGTTCTATAATGAAAAATTCCCACTAGTATATGAAAGTGACAAAATGAGAGACTCTCTATCATGAAGATCATGGTGCTACATTGAAGCACAAGTGTGGTAAAAGGATAGTAACATTCTCCCTTCTGTCTTTTTCTCTCATTTTTTTATTTGGGCCTTTTCTCCTTTTTATGGCCTTTTTTTCGTCCGGAGTCTCATCCCGACTTGTGGGGAATCATAGTCTCCATCATCCTGTCCTCACTTGGGACAATGCTCTAAAAATGATGATCATCACACTTTTATTTTTCTTACAACTCAACAATTACAACTCAATACTTAGAACAAAATATGACTCTATGTGAATGCCTCCAATGGTGTACCGGGATATGCAATGAATCAAGAGTGACATGTATGAAAGAATTGTGAACGGTGGCTTTGCCACAAATACGATGTCAACTACATGATCATGATAACAATATGACAATGGTGAAGCGTGTCATAATAACCGGAACGGTGGAAAGTTGCATGGCAATATATCTTGGAATGGCTATGGAAATGCCATAATAGGTAGGTATGGTGGCTGTTTTTAGGAAGGTATATGACGGGTGTACGATACCGGCGAAAAGTGCGCGGTATTAGAGAGGCTAGCAATGGTGGAAGGATGGGAAAAGTGTGTATAATCCATGGACTCAACATTAGTCATAAAGAACTCATATACTTATTGCAAAAATCTAGAAGTTATCAAAGCAAAGTATTACGTGCATGCTCCTAGGGGGATAGATAGGTATGGAAAGACCATCGCTCGTCCCCGACCGCCACTCATAAGGAGGACAATCAATAAATAAATCATGCTCCGACTTCATCACATAACGGTTCACCATAATGCGTGCATGCTACGGAATCACAAACTTTAACACAAGTATTTCTCAAATTCACAACTACGCAACTAGCATGACTCTAATATCATCATCTTCATATCTCAAAACAATTATCAAGCATCAAACTTTTCTTAGTATTCAACGCACTCAAAAGAAAGTTTAACTAATCTTGAATACCAAGCATATTATTATTAAGCAATTTACCATGCTATTTAAGACTCTCAAAATAATCTAAGTGAAGCATGAGAGATCAATAGTTTCTTCAAAACAAATCCAACACCGTGCTCTAAAAGATCTAAGTGAAGCACTAGAGCAAAACTATAAAGCTCAAAAGATATAAGTGCAGCACATAGAGTAAAACTATATAGCTCAAAAGGTATAAGTGAAGCACATAGAGTATTCTATCAAATTCCAATTCATGTATGGATCTCTCAAAAGGTGTGTACAGCAAGGATGATTGTGGTAAACTAAAAAGCAAAGACTCAAATAATACAAGACGTCAAGCAAAACACATATCATGTGGTGAATAAAAATATAGCTCCAAGTAAATTACCGATGGAAGTAGGCGAAGAGGGATGCCTTCCGGCATCCCCAAGCTTTGACTTTTTGGTGTCCTTGGATTATCTTGGGGGTGCCATGGGCATCCCCAAGCTTAGGCTCTTGCCATTCCTTCTTCCATAATCCATCAAAAGATTTCACCCAAAACTTGAAAACATCACAACACAAAACTCAACAGAAATCTCATGAGCTCCGTTAGCGAATGAAAACAAAAGACCACTTCAAGGTACTGTAATGAACTCATTCTTTATTTATATTGGTGTTAAACCTACTGTATTCCAACTTCTCTATGGATTATAAACTATTTTACTAGCCATAGATTCATCAAAATAAGCAAACAACACACGAAAAACAGAATTTGTCAAGAACAGAACAGTCTGTAGTAATCTGTAACTAACGCAAACTTCTGGAACTCCAAAAAATCAGCCAAAATAGGACGAACTAGGCAATTTGTTTATTGATCAGCATAAACTGGAATCAGTATTTTATCACGTTCTGGTGATTTTTAACAATTGTTTTCGTGAACAGAAAGTTTCTGGAAATTACAGCAAGATTAAATAACTATCATCCAAGAACATCCTATAGGTTTAACTTGGCACAAACACTAATTAAAAGATAAAACGACATCTAATCAGAAGGTAGATGGATTATTTATTCCTAAACAGAAACAAAAACAAAAAAACTAAAATGATATTGGGTTGCCTCCCAACAAGCGCTTTCGTTTAGCGCCCCAAGCTAGGCATAAAAGCAAGGATAGATCTAGGTATTGCCATCTTTGGTACTAGGAAAGAAAAGAGCAAATTTCCTTTCTATGGCATTTATCCTCCTATTTTGGTAAAGCACATTGCCATTAATGGAGGAAGTAAGATTAAGCACGTTACGGAAATTTGCATCTAAACTAGATTTCATCTCTTTGATAATTTCGTTTTGATAGAAGCATAAGAGGGTGGTAGATTCAACCTTATCATTCATGGGGTGCCCAAATATAGTTTTCATCCTTTCATAGGTATCTATAGCATCCCCTTCAAGAAAACCTTCTTCAAAAATAGAATCTAGCACTTGCTTGAAAGAAGCGGGTAAACCAACATAGAAACTTTTTAAGTAAACCTCAATTTGATATTGTGGTACATAGCTAGCCCAAATCCTCAATAACCTATCCCAAGCATCTTTTAAAGACTCATCAAGTAAATAACGAAAAATTCTAGAGTCATCTTCATGAAAATTATTTAAACTCTCAATGGTAACCCCGGTGGGTCTTTCCATAGCATCATTATTTATGAGTTTAGAGAGGATAGATGGGTCATCCAAGGTACTAGGACCCTGGAAAGGACCCTTCATTCTTTTTGATTCGGCCATGGCAACGGGAAGACGAGAAGAAGGCAAACAGAGAAGAGAGGGCGAATAAAACGACAAGGGTGAAGTGGGGGAGAGGAAAACGAGAGGCAAATGGCAAATAATGTACTGCGAGAGATAGGGATTGTGATGGGTACTTGGTATGTTGACTTTTGCGTAGACTCCGCGGCAACGGCGCCAGAAATTCTTCTTGCTACCTCTTGAGCTTGCGTTGCATTTTCCCCGAAGAGGAGAGGATGATGCAGCAAAGTAGCGTAAGTATTTCCCTCAGTTTTTGAGAACCAAGGTATCAATCCAGTAGGAGGCTACGCGCGAGTCCCTCGTACTCTACACAAAACAATAGCTCAACGCAACCAACGTGATTAGGGGTTGTCAATCCTTCACGGTCACTTTACGAGAGTGAGTTCTGATAGAGATGATAGATAATATTTTTTTTGTATTTTTTGGTATAAAGATGCAAGGTAAAATAAAAGGCAAAGTAAAAAAAGCAAAGCAATAATAAAGTGATTGGAGATTGATATGATGAGAGTAGACCTGGGGGCCATAGGTTTCACTAGTGGCTTCTCTCAAGAGCATAAGTATTTCAACGGTGGGTGAACAATTACTGTTGAGAAATTGACAGAATTGAGCATAGTGATGAGAATATCTAGGTATGATCATGTATATAAGCATCACGTCTGAAACAAGTAGACCGACTCCTGCCTGCATCTACTATTATTACTCCACTCATCGACCGCTATCCAGCATGCATCTAGAGTATTAAGTTCAAGAAAACAGAGTAACGCCTTAAGCAATATGACATGATGTAGAGGAATAAATTCATGCAATATGATAAATACCCCCATCTTGTTATCCTCGATGGCAACAATACAATACGTGCCTTGCGGCCCCTTCTGTCACTGGGTAAGGACACCGCAAGATTGAACCCAAAGCTAAGCACTTCTCCCATTGCAAGACAAACCAATCTATTAGGCCAAACCAAACTGAAAATTCGAAGAGACTTGCAAATATAACCAATCATATATAAAAGAATTCAGAGAAGATTCAAATATTGTTCGTAGATAATCTTGATCATAAACCCACAATTCATCGGTCTCAACAAACACACCGCAAAAGGAAGATTACATCGAATAGATCTCCAGGAGAGAGGGGGAGAACTTTGTATTAAGATCCAAAAAGAGAGAAGAAGCCATCTAGCTATTAACTATGGACCCGAAGGTCTGAGGTAAACTACTCACACTTCATTGGAGAGGCTATGATGATGATGTAGAAGCCCTCCGTGATGGATGCCCCCTCCATGAAGCTCCTAATGCAGACCTCAAGATGGGATCTCGTGGGTGCATGAAGGTTGCGGCAGTGGAATTAGGTTTTTGGCTCCGTGATCTGATCGTTTGGAAGTGCGTTGGTATATATAGGAGGAAGGAGTACGTCGGTGGAGCTGAGGGGCCCACGAGGCGGTGGGGCGCGCCTAGGGGGCGCCCTCCACCTCGTGACCGCCTCGTGGCTTTCTTGACGGAGGGTCCAAGTCTCTGGATCATATCCGTGAGAAAATCACGTTCGAAGGTTTCATTCATTTCGACTCCGTTTGATATTCCATTTCTTTGAAACACCGAAATAGGCAAAAACAGCAATTACAGGCTGGGCCTCCGGTTAATAGGTTAGTCCCAAAAGTAATATAAAAGTGGAAAATAAAGCCCAATATAGTCCAAAACAGTAGATAATATAGCATGGAGCAATCAAAAATTATACATACGTTGGAGACGTATCAGGCATCCCCAAGCTTAATTCCTGCTCGTCCTCGAGTAGGTAAATGATAAAAAGGGAATTTTTGATGCGGAGTGCTACTTGGCATAATTTCAATGTAATTCTTCTTAATTGTGGTATGAACATTCAGATCCGAAAGATTCAAGACAAAAGTTCATATTGACATCAAAATAATAATACTTCAAGCATACTAACAAAGCAATTATGTCTTCTCAAAATAACATGGCCAAAGAAAGTTATCCCTACAAAATCATATAGTCTGGCTATGCTCTATCTTCACCACACAAAGTATTTAAATCATGCACAACCCCGATGACAAGCCAAGCAATTGTTTCATACTTCAACATTTTCAAAACTTTTTCAATATTCACGCAATACATGAGCCTGAGCCATGGATATAGCACTATATGTAGAATAGAATGGTGGTTTTGGAGAAGACAAAAGGAGGGGAAGATAGTCTCACATCAACTAGGCGTATCAACGGGCTATGGAGATGCCCATCAATAGATATCAATGTGAGTGAGTAGGGATTGCCATGCAACGGATGCACTAGAGCTATAAGTATATGAAAGCTCAACAAAAGAAACTAAGTGGGTGTGCATCCAACTCGCTTGCTCACGAAGACCTAGGGCAATTTTAGGAAGCCCATCATTGGAATATACAAGCCAAGTTCTATAATGAAAAATTTCCACTAGTATATGAAAGTGACAAAATGAGAGACTCTCTATCATGAAGATCATGGTGCTACTTTGAAGAACAAATGTGGTAAAAGGATAGTAACATTGTCCCTTCTCTCTTTTTCTCTCATTTTTTTTATTTGGGCCTTTTCTCCCTTTTTTATGGCCTTTTTTTTTCATCCGGAGTCTCATCCCGACTTGTGGGGGATTCATAGTCCCCATCGTCCTTTCCTCACTTGGGACAATTCTCTAAAAATGATGATCATCACACTTTTATTTTTCTTACAACTCAACAATTACAACTCAATACTTAGAACAAAATATGACTCTATGTGAATGCCTCCGGTGGTGTACCGGGATATGCAATGAACCAAGAGTGACATGTATGAAAGAATTGTGAACGGTGGCTTTGCCACAAATACGATGTCAACTACATGATCATGCTAGCAATATGACAATGGTGGACCGTGTCATAATAAACGGAACGGTGGAAAGTTGCATGGCAATATATCTTGGAATGGCTATGGAAATGCCATAATAGGTAGGTATGGTTGCTGTTTTTAGGAAGGTATATGATGGGTGTACGATACCGGCGAAAAGTGCGCGGTATTAGAGAGGCTAGCAATGGTGGAAGGATGGGAAAAGTGTGTATAATCCATGGACTCAACATTAGTCATAAAGAACTCATATACTTATTGCAAAAATCTAGAAGTTATCAAAGCAAAGTATTACGTGCATGCTCCTAGGGGGATAGATAGGTATGAAAAGACCATCGCTCGTCCCCGACCGCCACTCATAAGGAGGACAATCAATAAATAAATCATGCTCCGACTTCATCACATAACGGTTCACCATACGTGCATGATACGGGAATCACAAACTTTAACACAAGTATTTCTCAAATTCACAACTACGCAACTAGCATGACTCTAATATCACCATCTTCATATCTCAAAACAATTATCAAGCATCAAACTTTTCTTAGTATTCAACGCACTCAAAAGAAAGTTTTACAAATCTTGAATACCAAGCATATTATTATTAAGCAATTTACCATGCTATTTAAGAGTCTGAAAATAATCTAAGTGAAGCATGAGAGATCAATAGTTTCTTTAAAACAAATCCACCACCATGCTCTAAAAAATCTAAGTGAAGCACTAGAGCAAAACTATAAAGCTCAAAAGATATAAGTGAAGCACATAGAGTAAAACTATATAGCTCAAAAGGTATAAGTGAAGCACATAGAGTATTCTATCAAATTCCAATTCATGTATGGATCTCTCAAAAGGTGTGTACAGCAAGGATGATTGTGGTAAACTAAAAAGCAAAGACTCAAATAATACAAGACGCTCCAAGCAAAACACATATCATGTGGTGAATAAAAATATAGCTCCAAGTAAAATTACCGATGGAAGTAGACGAAAGAGGGGATGCCTTCCGGGGCATCCCCAAGCTTTAACTTTTTCCTGTCCTTGGACTATCTTAGGGGTGCCATGGGCATCCCCAAGCTTAGGCTCTTGCCACTCCTTCTTCCATAATCCATCAAAAGTTTCACCCAAAACTTGAAAACTTCAGAACACAAAACTCAACAGAAATCTCGTGAGCTCCGTTAGCGAATGAAAACAAAAGACCACTTCAAGGTACTGTAATGAACTCATTCTTTATTTATATTGGTGATAAACCTACTGTATTCCAACTTCTCTATGGATTATAAACTATTTTACTAGCCGTAGATTCATCAAAATAAGCAAACAACACACGAAAAACAGAATCTGTCAAGAACAGAACTGTCTGTAGTAATCTGTAACTAACGCAAACTTCTGGAACTCCAAAAAATCAGCCAAAATAGGACGACCTAGGCAATTTTTTTATTGATCAGTATAAAGTAGAATCAGTATTTTATCATGTTCTGGTGATTTTTAACAATTGTTTTCATCAACAGAAAGTTTCTGGAAATTACAGCAAGATAAAATAACTATCATCCAAGAAGATCCTATAGGTTTAACTTGGCACAAACACTAATTAAAAGATAAAATGACATCTAAACAGAAGGTAGATGGATTATTTATTCCTAAACAGAAACAAAAACAAAAAAAACTAAAATAAAATTGGGTTGCCTCCCAACAAGCACTTTCGTCTAACGCCCCTAGCTAGGCATAAAAGCAAGGATAGATCTAGGTATTGCCATCTTTGGTACTAGTAAAGAAAAGAGCAAATTTCCTTTCTATGGCATTTATCCTTCTATTTTGGGAAAGCACATTGCCATTAATGGAGGAAGTAGATTAAGCACGTTACGGAAATTTGCATCTAAACTAGATTTCATCTCTTTGATAATTTCGTTTTGATAGATGCATAAGAGGGTGGTAGATTCAACCTTATCATTCATGGGGTGCCCAAATATAGTTTTCATCCTTTCATAGGTATCTATAGCATCCCCTTCAAGAAAACCTTCTTCAAAAATAGAATCTAGCACTTGCTTGAAAGAAGCGGGTAAACCAACATACAAAGTTTTTAAGTAAACCTCAATTTGATATTGTGGTACATAGCTAGCCCTAATCCTCAATAACCTATCCCAAGCATCTTTTATAGACTCATCAAGTAAATAACAAAAAATTCCAGAGTCATCTTCATCAAAATTATTTAAACTCTCAATGGTAACCCCAGTGGGTGTTTCCATAGCATCATTATTTATGAGCTTAGAGAGGATAGATGGGTCATCCAAGGTACTAGGACCCTGGAAAGGACCCTTCATTCTTTTTGATTCGGCCATGGCAACGGTAAGACGAGAAGAAGGCAAACGGAGAAGAGAGGGCGAATAAAACGGCAAGGGTGAAGTGGGGGAGAGGAAAACGAGAGGCAAATGGCAAATAATGTAGTGCGACAGATAGGGATTGTGATGGGTACTTGGTATGTTGACTTCTGCGTAGACTCCCCGGCAACGGCGCCAGAAATTCTTCTTGCTACCTCTTGAGCTTGCGTTGGATTTCCCCAAAGAGGAGAGGATGATGCAGCAAAGTAGCGTAACTATTTCCCTCGGTTTTTGAGAACCAAGGTATCAATCTAGTAGGAGGCTACGCGCGAGTCCCTCGTAACTACACAAAAACAATAGCTCAACGCAACCAACGTGATTAGGGGTTGTCAATCCCTTCACGGCCACTTACGAGAGTTATATCTGATAGAGATAATAGATAATATTTTTGGTATTTTTTGGTATAAAGATGCAAGGTAAAATAAAAGGCAAAGTAAAAAAGAAAAGCAATAATAAAATGATTGGAGATTGATATGATGAGAATAGACCCGGGGGCCATAGGTTTCACTAGTGGCTTCTCTCAAGAGCACAAGTATTTCTACGGTGGGTGAACAAATTACTGTTGAGCAATTGACAGAATTGAGCATAGTTATGAGAATATCTAGGTATGATCATGTATATAGGCATCACGTCCGAGACAAGTAGACCGACTCTTGCCTGCATCTACTACTATTACTCCACTCATCGACCGCTATCCAGCATGCATCTAGAGTATTAAGTTCAAGAAAACAGAGTAACGCCTTAAGCAAGATGACATGATGTAGAGGAATAAATTCATGCAATATGATATATACCCCATCTTGTTATCCTCGATGGAAACAATGCAATACGTGCCTTGCTGCCCCTTATGTCACTGGGTAAGGACACCGCAAGATTGAACCCAAAGCTAAGCACTTCTCCCATTGCAAGAAAAACCAATCTCGTAGGCCAAACCAAACTGATAATTCGAAGAGACTTGCAAAGATAACCAATCATACATAAAAGAATTCAGAGAAGATTCGAATATTGTTCATAGATAATCTTGATCATAAACCCACAATTCATCGGTCTCATCAAACACACCGCAAAAGAAGATTACATCGAATAGATCTCCACGAGAGGGGGGGGGGAACTTTGTGTTGAGATCCAAAAAGAGAGAAGAAGCCATCTAGCTACTAACTATGGACCCAAGGTCTGAGGTAAACTACTCACGCTTCATCGGAGAGGCTATGATGATGATGTAGAAGTCCTCCGTGATGGATGCCCCCTCCGGCGGAGCTCCGGAACAAGCAACAAGATGGGATCTCGAGGGTACAGAAGGTTGCGGAGGTGGAATTAGGTTTTTGGCTCCGTATCTGATCGTTTGGGGGTACGTAGGTATATATAGGAGGAAGGAGTACGTCGGTGGAGCATCGAGGGGCCCACGAGGCAGGGGGCGCGCCCTAGGGGGGGCGCGCCCTCCACCCTCGTGACCGCCTCATGGCTTTCTTGACGGAGGGTCCACGTCTCCTGATCATATCTGATGAAAAAATCACGTTCCCGAAGGTTTCATTCCGTTTGGACTCCGTTTGATATTCCGTTTCTTTGAAACACTGAAATAGGCAAAAACAACAAGTCTGGGTTGGGCCGCCAGTTAATAGGTTAGTCCCAAAAGTAATATAAAAGTGGAAAATAAAGCCCAATATAGTCCAAAACAGTAGATAATATAGCATGGAGCAATCAAAAATTATAGATACGTTGGAGACGTATCATGTGTCATCTACACACTGGCATGCGCGCCTTGGTCATCCTGCTGCTCCTATAGTTCGTCATGTGTTGCATCGTCGTGAACTACCGGTTGTGTCAAATAAACCCGCTGAAACTATTTGTGATGCCTATCAGCAAGGCAAGAGTCATCAACTTCAGTTTTCAGAGTCTTGTTGTTTTGTGAAACTTCCTCTTGAGCTTGTCTTTTCTGATGTATGGCTTCATGCCCAAACATCTGTCAGTGGCCACAATTATTCTGTCAGTTTCATTGATGCTTATAGTCGGTTTACTTGGCTTTATCTTATTATTAAGAAAAAGTCTAATGTGTTTGATGTTTTTATACAGTTTCAAGCACATGTTGAGCGTCTCCTTAGCCAGAAAATTATTCATGTTCAAACCGACTGGGGGGTGAATATCACAACCTCAACTCGATTTTTAACAAACTTGGGATCACACATCGTGTGTCTTGCCCTCATACACATCAGTAGAATGGGACCGCTGAACGTAAGCATCATCATCTTGTAGAATCTGGCATTACTTTATTAGCTCATGCCTCCGTTCCTTTTAGGTTCTGGAGTGATGCCTTCTCCACTGCCTGTTTTTGATAAATAGGCTTCCCTCACGACTCTTGAATATGAAAGCTCCGCTTGAACTCTTGCTCAATGAAATCCCAGACTACACTTTTCTCAAAGTCTTCGGGTGTGCGTGTTGGCCTCATTTGCGTCTGTATAAAAAACATAAGCTAGAGTTTCGGTCGAAAAAGTGTGTTTTCCTTGGGTATAGTTCCCTTCACAAAGGGTAAAAATGCCTACATGTTCCCACCAATCGCGTCTACATTTCTCGTGACGTTGTATTTGATGAGAATGTGTTCCCCTTTCATGCACTTCCAAACAACTCTATCACTCCTATGCCAGACGTTCATTCTACCACACCTTCGCCTGATCAATTTTGTGGATGTTGCAAATGCTCCTCTGTTGCTTCCTAACCATGCTGCAGGTGTTGGACGTGGTGCTCGTGTTGAGCTCCTCGAGGAACATGCATCGATGGATTCCTTGGATCCGGACGTCAATCTCATGCATGGGACATGCATAGCGGGCGGCACCCATCAACCCGCGGGAGCTGCACCCGCAGCCACCTCGCTGAGAATCGCCTCGCCGCCCAGCTGGTGTCGCCTTGCCGCTTTGGTGGTGGCCGCTGGGCCGGCTGCTTCCTTGCCTGGCCCAGGGACTGCCTCGCCTGCGCCAGCCCCGGCTCCTGACGGGCCGGCCTCGCAGGGCCCAACACCGTCGGCCTCTCCGGTGCCAGCAGGCTCTGGCGCGAGGCCGGGTGGCTCGGCCTCGCCTCTGCCATCGCCCGCGTCGAGACCGGTGTTGCAGCCACAGCCTGCTGCAGCTCGTCGACCTCGCACACGCAGCCAGACAGGGGTCTTCCAGCCAAAGATCCGCACCGATGGGACTGTTGCGTGGCTCGCTGCTTGCATGGCTCATGCTGCTGAGGATCCTACTGCTGAGCCTCGCCATTTTTAGGCTGCACTGAGCATTCCTCACTGGCGTGCCGCGATGGAACAGGAGTTTCAGGCGGTGCTGAAGAATGACACTTGGCAGCTTGTTCCTCCAGTATCTAGGATCAACATCATTGATTCTAAGTGGGTTTTTAAAGTAAAGAGACATGCTGATGGTTCCATTGAACGCTACAAAGCAAGGCTAGTTGCTAAGGGTTTCAAACAGAGGTATGGTCTTGATTATGAAGACACATTCAGAACAGTTATCGAGCCCACTACCATTCGTTTGCTGTTGTCCCTTGCTGTTACTCGAGGATGGTTTCTTTGTCAACTTGATGTGCAGAACACTTTCTTACATGGAGTCCTGGAGGAGGAGGTTTATATGCGTCAGCCGCCAGGGTTTGTGGATCCCGCACGTCCTCACCATCTCTGTCGTCTTGTTAAGGCGCTCTATGGGCTCAAGCAGTCTCCCCGTGCATGGCATGCATGCCTTGGCTCTGTTCTGCGGGCGCTTGGGTTTATTCCCTCCACTGCTGACACATCGCTGTTTCTTCTTCAGCGTCCTGAGGTTACGATGTATCTACTAGTCTATGTTGATGATATCATACTCATCAGTTCCTCAGATGCTACTGCAGATCGTCTTGTGGCTACTTTGTGTGGTGATTTTGCTGTCAACGATCTAGGTGCTCTCCACTTCTTCTTTGGACTGGAGGTTTCACGGTCTTCTGCTGGGCTAACTCTTACTCAGAAAAAGTATTCTCTGGACTTGTTGCGTCGTGCTGGCATGTAACACCCACGATGCGGCTATATCTCCCACATGTCGAGGCACAACTTGGAGGCATAACCGCATGGTGGGTTTGTCGCAAGAAGGGTCATCTTCACACAATCCCATGTAATGAACAAGAAAGGGATAAAGTGTTGGCTTACAATCGCCACTTCACACAAATAACAAGTTAAACATACATCATCCAGAATACAATCAAGGTCCGACTATGGAACCAAAATAAAAGAAGACAACCCCAAATGCTAGATCCCCGATCGTCCCAACTGGGCTCCACTACTGATCACCAGGAAATGAAACATAGTAACGACCAAGTTCCTCGTCGAACTCCCACTTGTGTTCGGTAGCATCTCCTGCACTGGCATCATCGGCACCTGCAACTATTTTGGTAGTATTTGTGAGTCACGAGGACTCAGCAATCTAAAAACCCACGAGATCAAGACTATTTAAGCTTATGGGTAGGAAAGGGGTAATGGGGTGGAGCTGCATCAAGCACTAAGCATATATGGTGGCTAACATATGCAAATAAGAGCGAGAAGAGAAGCAACGCAACGGTCAGGAAGCTAGAAGTGATCAAGAAGTGATCCTGAAACTACTTACGTTCATACATAACCCAAACCGTGTTCACTTCCCACACTCCACCGAAAAGAGACCATCACGGCTACACACGCGGTTGATGCATTTTAATTGAGTCAAGTGTCAAGTTCTCTACAATCGGACATTAACAAATTCCCATCTGCCACATAACCACGAGCACGGCTTTCAAAAGTTTATACCCTGCAGGAGTGTCCCAACTTAGCCCATTACAACCTCTCACGATCAACGAAGGATATTCCTTCTCCCGGAAAGACCCGATCAGCCTCGGAATCCCGGTTACAAGACATTTCCACAATGGTAAAACAAGACCAGCAAGACCGCCCACTGTGCCGACAAATCCCAATAGGAGCTGCACATATCTCGTTCTCAGGGCACACCGGATAAGCTAAGCGTACAGGTACCAACATAACCCAAGTTGCCAAGGGACGGTCCCGCACGGTGCTTTAGGTTGGACCAACACTCAGAAGAGCACTGGCCCGGGGGGTAAAATAAACATGACCCTTGAGTCTGCAACCCAAGGGAAAAAGGCTTCGGTGGCAAATGTTAAAACCAAGGTTGGGTCTTGCTGGAGGAGTTTTATTCAAAGCAAACTGTCAAGGGGGTCCCATAACCCCAACCGCGTTAGGAACGCAAAATCAAGGAACATAACACCGGTATGACGGAAACTAGGGCGGCAAGAGTGTAACAAAACACCAGGCATAAGGCCGAGCCTTCCACCCTTTACCAAGTATATAGATGTATTAATTAAATAAGAGATATATTGTGATATCACAAAATCATCAGGTTCCAACATGGAGCAATCTTTAACTTCACCTGCAACTAACAACGCTACAAGAGGGGCTGAGCAAAAGTGGTAACATAGCCAAACAACGGTTTGCTAGGAAGGTGGGTTGGGGGCTTGACATGGCAAAATGGGAGGCATGATAAACAAGTGATAGATAGCGCAACATAGCGATAGAGCGAACAACTAGCAAGCAAAGATAGAAGTGATATCAAGGGTAATGGTCATCTTTCCTGAGATCCCGCAAGGAAGAAGAACAAGTCCATGAAGAAGACAAATGGACGTAGTCGAACGAATCCTCACAACTCCGGAACGAAACCGAAGCTAATGAGAGAAGCAACCCGGAAAGAGGCAAACAACATGGTAAACAACCATCACATCAACATGGCATGATGCACAATCAAGTATGATGCATGTCTATTTAAATAAGGCATGGCATGGCAAGTGCACAAACAATACTACAAGTTAAGTGGAGCTCAATATGCAACGAGTTGCATATTGATGAAACACCACATTCAAGTCATTTAGTTCGCTCTTGTTTATGTACCCAACAATATTAAATGTTATTAAACATGGCAAAAGGGTGAAGCATAAATAAACAAACTATTTAGGCAAGTTTAAATGAGGCCGGAATAACCCATAACAATTCCGGAAAATCCTCATATGCATATTTCGAATTTGCTACTGTTCTGCCCTAAGCACAATTTTAATGTTGTTAAACAGCAAAATGAAGTGCACCATGTTAAACTAGGCATTATTCTACCCCATTTAGATATAAAGTTTATTTAAAATGGAGCTACGGTTATTTAGTTATGAAATAAATCATTTTAACATGGCAATATGCAAATTAAATGCAAACAACATTTTAAACATTTTAAACATGGATGAAAGTTGCATATTATGAAACTAGATGAAATTCTAAGCACTTTACATGTTGAAAACATTTTAATATGATGCATGGTTCTGGAATTATTATATGCATGCTGTTGAGGGTTTTTCTATAAAACTGCACTCTCTGGATAAATAGCTAAATTCGCAGATGCTAAAAAAACATAACCGGGCCGAAACTGGCTGGCCCGATAGTGTACAGGAGAGGGGCTGGAGGGGCTGCTCACCCATGGGCTTCGCCCCAAGACGGTGAAGCAGGTCGACCGGGCTGCGGGCTGGCGGCTGGGTCTTGGAGACGAGGCCGGTGGAGGCAGATCTGGGCCTTAGGGAGGGGCTGGCCCACGCGGAAGGTTGAAATGGTCAACATGTGCAGGCGGGATCGAGCGGCGCTCGATGCAGAGAAGATGCAGCGGCTGCTGCTCGTTGCAGGGGAAGCAGAGGCCGGCGACGGTGGACTTGGCGAAGGGCGGCGCGACAAGGGAGTTGGCAGGGCGAAGGTGCACGGGAACCGACCGGATCCGAGGCCACGATGGCGGAGCAGAGGAGATCCGGTCCAAATCGGGGCCGGACGCGACCTTGAACGGCGGCTGGGCAAAACAGCGACGAGGCGTCGCAGAAACCTGACGAAAGAGACAGAGAGAACTGAGAGAGAGAACATGAGGAAGTAAGAGAGAGACGGGAGGAAGGGCGCGGTCCTTCTGGTCTTGCGGGGGCAGAGGAGGCCTCGCGCGGACGAGTGGCTCGGTCAACGGCGGGACTGATGCGTTCGCTTGTCTCTTGGACGAGGCCGAGGCGAAGGCAGGGAGGAGGAGCTCGGCATGGGGCTCCTCGGCACGAGGTTCAAAGGGATGGACGCCGGCGACGCGGACGAGTCGAAGGCCTCCGGCCAAGAAGCTCCAGGCGGCGGCGCTGCAAGATCGTGGACGCGAGCGTCCATGGCGTCGGGTCCCTGCTAGAGAAGGGAGAGGCGAGAGAGATTAGAGAGGTTGAGAGAGAGAGGAGCACGGGGAGCAAATGAAGAGAAGGCAGGGAAGAAAAGGAGCGGGACGAGGCCGGCGGCATGACCTGCTGTTGCTGTTGTCGCCGGCGGTGTGGACACGCAGGCGGCGGGGAGGCGCTGGTGCTCACGATCCACTCGGGATCGAGCAGAGGAGGGAAGAGGAGGCACGCTGCGAGGGGATTTGTGCAGGTGGATGGCTGCAGCGATCTGGTTGGGTGCAGGTGCATCGGGAGGGATCCCGAGGTGGAAGAGGACTGGCGGCAGCGGCTGGGAGGATGGGACAAGGTCCCTAGGAATTAGGGTTTGGATTAGACAGATTTGGATAGGGGGTGGTCTATATATATGAAAAGGATGGAAGTTTGAATGTTCCGATCGAAATTCGACGGACAAGAATAAATATGCTAGGGAGTTCAATAAATAAAACGATGATATTTTGGGGATGTTTGGGGATGATCCGGACCCAACGGCGATGACTGCCTGGGTTGGGTTCGGGGAAGTTCGGACGCGCACGAGAGGGGGTCTGAGAGAGGTCGACAAAGACGAGGAAGAAGCGACAACTGCAGACGACTACGGGTTTTATGAGAACAATGGCAGCGGACTACCATGCAATGCAAATGATGACATGATGAATGCAGCAAACAAATAAATAACACGGCTGACTCGCAAAACAAGGAAGGCATCTGGAGCGTCGGTCGTGGGGCGTTACGTGGCATGCTGAAGTGTAAACTTGCCAAGATTTCGGATGTTCGCCATCGATCGCTTGTTCCGCTCTTGATGGAGAACCTCTCTCACCTGATGATGCTACCGAGTACCGCAGTCTTGTTGGAGGTCTGCATTATCTTACTATCACCAGATCAGATGTCTCTTATGCAGTCAACCGTGTCTGTCAGTTTCTCCATGCACCTAGGACATCTCATTGGTCAGCTGTGAAGCGTATCTTGTGTTATATCTGCCTCACTACTTCTTATGGTTTGCTCCTCCAGCCTGCGCCGTCTTATGAGTTCTCAGCCTTTCCAGATGCAGACTAGGCTGGTAGTCCTGATGACCGTGATCCGGGGTATGCACGGTGTTTCTTGGTTCTAACTTTATTGCTTGGAATGCTCACAAGCAGGCTACGGTGTCTCGCAGCAGTACGGAAGCTGAGTACAAAGCAGTTGCTGATGCGACGGCTGAGATCATTTGGGTTCAGTCTTTGTTGAGAGAGTTGAGAGTCTCTGCAGCTCATCCTCCGGTACTTTGGTATGATAATATTGGTGCTACATATCTGTCATCTAATCCGGTGTTTCATGCTCAGACGAAACACATCGAGATTGACAATCACTTCGTTCGCGAACGTGTTGTACAGAAGCTACTTAGCATCAAGTTCATCTCATCAAAGGATCAACTTGCTGACATCTTCACGAAGCCTCTTCCACAACCACAGTTTGTAGGCTTCAGGCACAATCTTAACTTAGTTTGTACTTCAGGCCACATTTAAGATTGAGGGAGGGGCTTAGACTGTATATGTATACGTAGACTTGTTTATACATCGACTTGTTTATACACCTTGTATTTGTATCCTTTGATACTTATATATAATGAGATAGCCGCACCCAGGGGGTCGAGCAGTTACCTTAAATCCACGTTTAATAGGCTGGCGGGTTCCTCCAGCGCTACGCCGTGCTCCCCGGCCCCCTCATCCTCGTCTCTTTCAAACAAGACGGCCTCTTCTTCACCTTGGCCCCTGGCTCCGGCGACTGGACCCCGGTGCTCGCTGACGAAACAAGGCCGCTGCTAGACTATGTCCCTATCCAGAGCACCAGGAATTCTGCTTTCTACAGTAATTAAGCACCATACTCTACCTGGCTAGAGTTTACTTTTTCCACAGATTATTTGATCGAGCACTTATTTAGTTATTTACTTATTTGGTCGCCATGCTTACATATTTTTGGTATGCTGTCAACTAATCATGGATCCATCAAATTAGGGAGTACGAGGACAGGGTCTCCCCGGTGCTGCTGCAACGCCAAGAAGGGCAAAAGGAGGATCTAACCAGAAGGCGGAGCAAAGACGTCGATTTAACCCTCCATGATGCTTGATTGTTGCAGATCTTGCTCGATCCAAATTGAGCTTCATGTTTAACCTAGCTTTCTCTTGGTGAGTGGAGTGATGACACGTTTAATTTGGTTCTCGCATGCAGAGAGTTTCTTGAAACGGAAGACTGTCCACGCCTTTGCTTCCGTTGCGGCATCAACGGTCACTTTGCCCGCGAGTGCCCTCTCCCGCCATAGGAGCTCTTGTCGATGTTGCCTCCCTGCACGCTAGTTGGCCGTGCTTCAATGCAACGCAACTCTCAAACACAAGAAGCAATCCTCTCATGGTTCTGGATAGATGCACCATGACTGAGTTTCCTCGTCTCCCACCAATATACCAAGATCAGATAGCAATGGTCTCATGAAAATTTATAAGTCAAAGAATGGACAGCTCTTGCCTCAGAAAATTTAGAAGGTGCTCAAGTACAGCTTCCCCGACAATGTCAACATGTCATGAACTAGTAATGATGTCATCCGGACCGTGGGTCTTGCAAATTTTCTTTGATCTTTGGCATCTGAACATCAGGTGCTTGACATCTTTCGCTCCCTGATCAAACCTTGGACATTGTGGATTCGACTTGATATGTCTATTTGCAAGGACAAATTGGCATAGTAGTGCACCATGAAGGGTACACCAAAGAATAATTTCAACTTTAGTCAGACACCTGAGATCCCATAGTTTCTTCCAGATTGGTTTGCACTAATGGTTCCCATTCCATCAATTCTAAGGAGCTTTCTGTCATGTTGATGATGCTATATCATATGGTATGCTAATCACTCCCTTAGGATTCTGGAAATATTAGGGTATTTATAGAGCAAAGAGGCGGTGGGTTGTGCCTCCCTCCAGGCACCCCCCAGGTGCAGGCAGGGCCCATTACGTTCCTTCTGGTCCAAAAAAAAAATCTTCATAAAGTTTTCTTGCATTTGGACTCCGTCTGATATTGATTTCCTGCGATGTAAAAAACATGCAGAAAACAACAACTGGCACCTGGCACTATGTCAATAGGTTAGTACCAAAAAATAATATAAAATGGCTACAAAATGATTATAAAACATCCAAGATTGATAATATAACAGCATGGAACAAGCAAAAATTATAGATACGTCGGAGACGTATCAATTGACAACCCCTTTAACACGTCGGGTTGCGAGGATTTGTTATCTGTGTGCAGGCCCTGTTTAAGTTGTGTTGCTTGGTTCTACTACTGGTTCGATAACCTTGGTTTCATATATGAGGAAAATACCCACCGCTGCTGTGCAACATCATCCCTTCCTCTTTGGGGAAATACCGACGTAGCTTCAAGCGACATCATGCCCGTCGGCGAGAGGAGGGGGAGCGGACGGCAACCCCTCACCCGTAACTTGTGAAGCATGGCCGCTGTGGCATTTCTGATGTTGTTCTCCTCCGATGTCTCTCGCTCATGCGCTTGTCGCGGGAGAAATGGTGACGGTGTCGCCGCTATGACCACGCCCCCAAAGAAGGCCCACGTCTCGCGTTTCCGCATCCCCGCAACATTAGAGGTTGCGGGCGGCGGAGCCTTCGAGGTGGATGGATGAGCCGAAGCACCGGCTTTCTTCTTGGACGCCATGGTCGACGGCGCTGTCGATTGTGAAGACAGTGATGAAGATGACGCGCTGCACACGCCTTCAGGTTCGCACAAGCGAGTTCCCCTACCTGGCGCGCCAAAGATGTCGTGGTAAACCACGGCCACCTATGGGACCGGAGGGCCCCTTGCTGGTTCGGAAGGGGGACATCGCGTTGCACAAAGAGCAGACGAGTGTGGGGCAGCACGGCAGAGATCACACAGGTAATTTTACCATGGTCGGTCCGCCGTGAGGCGTAAAACTCTACTCCTGATTTGGTGGATTGATGGTGGGAGAGTGGTTGTGGAGCATAGTACACTTTCCCGGCAGGGGCGGTAGTGGCTATGCGCGTATGGGGGTGTGAGTTATCCAATCTTCTAACCCTTTCTACGGTTGCCATGGGCCTCCTTTTATAGATTAAGGGGTCACCACAATGGCAAAGTAGTCATTATGCACTGATAAGATAGCAAACAGTGCTATCATACCTAACTCTGCAGGCTGACAGGGCACATTAAATGCGCCGCTCAATGTCACGTCATTGGTTGCCTGGCAAGCCTTCGGGCTATTTTGCTAGCTCGACGCCTGCTCGCTTGACATGTTGCGTGATGGGTGTCATCATGAGGGCATTTCCTCAGAGAAAGAGGCCGCCATGTGGCGAATGGCTGCCATTTAGTCACCTTGCGGCTTGACACCGCACTGATTGACAACGTGGGCCGTGGCAGAGAAGTTGGTGAGGTAGTTTTGCCTCCGTGAGCCTAGGCAAACCCTGCTGGGACGTCTTGGACATCTTCTTCCGGGGGTGACCCCGTCCTTGCCGGGCTCGCTTGCCGGGGATAACCCACAAGTATAGGGGATCGCAACAGTTTTCGAGGGTAGAGTATTCAACCCAAATTTATAGATTCAACACAAGGTGAGCCAAAGAATATTTGAAGGTGTTAGCAGCTGAGTTGTCAATTCAACCACACCTAGAGATTAATTATCTCCAGCAACGTGATTAGTAGCAAAGAAGTTTGATAGTTTTGATAATAGTAGCAGCAAATGATAACGGTAACAAAGGATAGCGGTGGTTTTGTAACAAGTGCAACAAGAATTTATAGCAGCAGAATTTAGCAAGAACAATATAAGATAAATTCGTGAGGCATTGGATCGTTGACTTGTTGGATGATATTCATCATGAGACAGTTATAACCTAGGGTGATACGGCACTAGCTCTAGTTCATCAATATAATGTAGGCATGTATTCCATAAATAGTCATATGTGCTTATGGAAAGAACTTGCCTGACGTCTTTTGTCCTACCCTCGCCTGGCAGCGGGGTCCTATTGGAAACTAAGGGATATTAAGGCCTCCTTTTAATAAAGAACCGGAACAAAGCATTAACACATAGTGAATACATGAAGTCCTCAAACTACGGTCATCACCGGGAGTGGTCCTGATTATTGTCACTCCGGGGTTGCCAGATCATAACATGTGGTAGGTGACTATAACTTGTAAGATTGGATGTAGAACATGGATATAATGATGATAACATAAATGGTTAAGATCTGAGTTCATGGCACCCAGGCCCAAAGTGACATGCATTAAGCATGGCAAAGTCATAGCAACATCAATCTTAGAACATAGTGGATACTAGGGATCAAGCCCTAACAAAACTAACTCGATTACATGATGAATCTCATCCAACTCCACACCGACCAGCGAGGCTACGAAGGAATTACTCACTCCCGGTGGGGAGCATCATGGAATTGGCGATGGAGAAGGGTGTCGGTGTACTAAGATATGGGTACCTTAGTACCCCGGACTTGTGCACGGGCAGTCGCAGCGTCCCCGTGGCAAGCCTTACCGGACGTCCGCCAAGACCTTCCGCAGCCCTCCAGAAGACAAAACCCCGGCAAGAGGAGCTCGCCAGGGAGCCATTCAAGAACAAAGTGTTCCCAGTCACGAAGAAGGCCCCGGCAAGAGGAGCTTGCCGGGAAGGCCGCATAAGGCATGAAGGAAACAAGGCCCCGGCAAGAGGAGCTTGCCGGGAAGGCTTGGTGAGCGACAAGCTCCCAAGCGCGACAAGAACCTTGCCGCGGCAAGGCGCTTGCCGCGGCAGGCAACCTCTCTTCCTCTCCGCTCCAGCTCATCCACCAACGTGTCGCCATGGGGCTTCCCCAGGCGCACGTGTCGGCGGGCTGTGCAGCCAGCGGGGAGCGGCGACAAATGGCGCTGGCGAGCTGTCATCGTGGCAAACGGAGGTGCACCGACGGTCCAGTTGCACTTTTCAGCGACAGGACGGGCATTTATGACTCTTGTCCCTTGCCGTCAGAGTTAGGTATAGTCCATCAGACAATCGCACAAAGCGGTGTACCAACCTCTGGTTGTCCTATTCAACCCCCGTCTACATGCCACCTATGGTGACCCCTATGTACATATAAAAGGAGGCCCGAGCGCAACGTAGGGGAGGGTTCGGCTCGTTCGGTTCAGCTCGTGCACGAGGCCACAGACTCGAGCTAGGTTTTGTAGCTCCCGACGCCTCCCTAGCAAGAACACAATACAATCGCATAAGCAGCAGTAGGAGTATTATCTCTCGAGAGCTCAAGCTGGGTAAAATCCCTTGTGTGATCGCCTCGATCCGCTCTTTGCTTATCTCCGCCCCTGCCGAACGAAAAGGGCCCCGGTCCCGTAGGTGTACGTGGTGGTGCAGATTTCCTCCCGACATCTTTGGCGCGCCGTAGAAGCGTCGAGGTTGTGTGAACCCGATCCGGAGGTCACACGAGCAACTTCATCAACATCTTCGTCAACATGGCTCCGAAGAAGAAGCCTTCGGCAGCAGCAGAGCCATCCGCGTCGAACCCACCGCCATCGGAGCTGTCAGGTGGTGGGGAAAACGCAGGCGGAGGAACCGGCGTCGTCGAGGGAGCCCACAACGCCGCCAAATCCAAGGACAAGGCAGCACCGGCGTCGGCGTCCGGGTCCGCACCGCGTCCTTCGCAGGAGGCGCGGGATCGACAGCGTCATGATGCTCGCGGCACCATACGCTTGCTGGATCAAGGCCAAGCCGAGGATCCCGAGGCCCTCGAGACCCGCATGCACCCCAAAGATGCTGGTACGAAGCGAGGTATCGGCCGCTATGGATGCTGCTCCTCCTAACTTGGTTAGAGTCCGAGCACATCCCGTTCTTCGCTCCAGACGCCCTTGCCGCCAACCACACCAGCGGAAGCTTTGGCTAGAGCTCGCCATTTCTAGATTACCCTCCAACGGCTGATAAGGTCGACGAATGGAGGGCCACCATTCAGAGTCTCATCGGCTTCGCCAACGGCGACGTCCCGCGGCAACCGAATGCCTCGCAGCCGCGGCGGGGCGGCAAGGCGCGAGCTGATGGTGACGATACGTGCGGGGGTGCAGCCACCGTGCACTCCCCTTCCTGAAGACCAAGATCGCCGACTCGCCGGATCCACCTCGACAGCGACTCCACATCGTTGCCGGATCCGCGAGCTCGTCGCGACCAGCGCCAAGTTCTCCGAGAACGGCAAGAAGAAGACGCTCGAACCCGTATCGAGCGCCAAAGAGAAGCGCGCCGTCAATCGGACCAACGCGCCGGGCCCACTGTCGATATGCATGCACCTGGGGAACCAGGCGACTTGCCGTACGCGGTAGGTTGTCCTGCGTTCACTCGAGAGCTGCGGCAAGTCCAGTGGCCCGACAAGAAAAACTTCAAACCAGATGCAAAGCGTAGAAGTATGATGGCAGGACACACCCATCGGAGTTCCTCAAGATCTACACCATCGCGGTGCAAGCTGCGGGGGACGAGATGACAAGATCCTCGCCAACTACTTTCCCTTGGTGCTCAAGCCAAACGCCGATCTTGGCTCATGCACTTGCCGGATAGCTCTATTTCTTCTTGGCAGATTTGTGCCACCAGCTTGTTGGCGCCATCACGGGCGGCCACAAGCCTCATGGCCAGAGAGTGATCTCCACCTGCTTGCCCGTATGAGGGAGAGTCCTTGCGCAAGTTCATCCAGAGATTCAGTCGAGTGCACTACAACATCCTCGACGTCCACCCTGCCACGGTGATCAGTGCATTCCATCGGAATGTGCGAAACCGCAGGATGAGGGAGGAGATGGCGATGTGCAAGGTAAAGGACGCCAAGGAGCTCTACGCCTGGCCGACAAGTGTGCACGCTACTGAACAAGGAAGGAGACTCTCAGAGAGGATGTGGGAGCAGAGTCCGACAAGGAGGGAGACCGCCCGGCAAGGAAGGGCCGGAGGCGGAATAATGTAAGAAAGAAAGGCAAAGATGTGCTGGTTGTCGAGCAGTCCCAAGAACGGAGGTGCCGCCAAGATTGTCGGCTCCGCAAGGAGGTTGCCGGAGGCGCCAACGACCAAGCCGTGGCGGTCGCCGACAAGCAGGATAGCTCCAACAAACAGTATTGCAAGATCCACCGCACCAAGGGCCATGACCTCCAGAGCTGTAAGAAAGTCGAGCAGCTTGTAGAACAGCAGAGAGCTGAATACGAAAGCCGTAGACAAGGAGAAAGCCCAGGAAGGTGCTAGAGGAGCTGGCAAGAAGCGACCTAGCCGGGGAAGACGCCGCGACAAGGCCAAGCAGCGGCAAGGAGACAGACCTCCCCGTGGCCGCGACAAGAATGAAGACGAAGACAGCGACGAGGACGAGATGACGGCGAAGCCGGATCACCGGAGTTTCAGAAAGCCACGCAGGTCGCTTTGCGTTGACGGTGGTGCTTCTCTGCATACTTCGCACCGCCAACTCAAACAAAGGATGCGGAAGTAAATGCAGCAGAACCATCCATAGAGTCACGCAAGCCTCAAGTGGTCCAAAGACGCCTATCATCTTTGATATTGAGGACCATCCTGATCGCATAATCTGCGGTCGGATGCTTGCCGATGTTGGTCTCACCAACTATCCGCAACCTCAAGGTCACCAAGATGTTAGTTGATTGCGGGCCGGCTTGAATCTGATCTCCTCCGTAGTGCTCCAAAAGCTACAAATCCTCGACAATGAAGCTCAAGAGACCGGCACATTCCAAGGATCAACCCGGAAGGAGCAAGCGAAGGGAAGATAATGCTGCGGTGACATTTGGCAGCGAGCTAAACTTCAGGACTGAAAGGGTTACGTTCGACGTTGCTGATTTCCCGTTGCCTTATAATGGGATACTTGGCCGTCCAGCGCTCGCCAAGTTCATGGCAGCCTCTCACTACGCCTACAATGTGCTCAAGATGCCAGGCCCGATAAGCGTCATCTCTGTCCCTGGCGACAAGAAGGACGCACTTATCTGTCTTGAAACAAGATCTACCGGGAAGCAGCAACTGCGTGGCGGCATAAAGAAGACACTTGCCGCTGAAGCTCCCGGGGAAGAAGAAGACCATGTCCGGCAAGAGCTCTGATGCCCACTCCGGCAAGCGCACTTCTTCGGAGTGCTGCGCTACCGTCGAGGACGCACCATCGAGCTCCACCGGCAAGTGCAAGAAGAAGACAATGGCAGCTCCGCCAGCAACCAAGAAGGTGTCCGCCAAGGAGGACGGCACTGGTGGCACGTTCACCATCAGTGCCACGCTTGACCCTAAATAGGAAAGCGCTCTCGTTGCTTTCCTGCGGGCGAATGTCGATGTGTTTGCATGGCAACCGTCTGACATCCCCGGTGTTCCCAGGAAAGTAATTGTGCACCACCTTGTCGTCAGTCCTCACGCGCGACCCGTCAAGCAAAAGGTCAGGAAGCAAGCAGTGGAGCGCCAAGAATTCATAGCAGAAGAGATCAAGAAACTAGAGCAGCAGGCCTTGTCAGAGGAGTGCCCCATCCCACGTGGTTGGCCAATCCTGTAGTAGTGCGCAAAGCAAATGGGAAATGGAGGCTTTGTATAGACTTCACTGATGTCAATAAAGCTTGTCCCAAAGACCCATTTCCCTTGCCGCGCATTGACCAGATTGTTGACTCCACGGCGGATGTGACCTGCTTTCGTTTCTTGGCCGATACTGGATATCATCAGATCTTCATGGCAGAAGAGGATGAAGAGAAAACCGCATTCATAACTCCATGTGGCACATTCTGTTTCATACGGATGCCTTTCGGATTAAAGAATGCTGGTTCAACATTTGCAAGGGCAGTCCACGACGCTTTTGAGCCGCAGATGCACAGAAATGTAGAAGCCTACATGGATGACATAGTGGTCAAAAGCAAAGATAAAGCAACTCTGATCCAAGATTTGGACGAGACCTTTGCAAATCTGCGCAAGGTCAACCTCAAGCTTAACCCCGAGAAGTGTGTGTTTGGAGTCCCTTCCGGCAAGCTTCTCGGGTTCTTTGTGTCTCATTGGGAATCGAAGCCAATCCCGACAAGATCAAGGCCATTGAGCAGATCAAGCACCAAAGCGTGTCAAGGACGTGCGAAGACTTGCCGGCTATGTAGCTGCTCTCAAGAGGTTTATCTCTAAATCAGCTGAGCGCCGCTTTGCCATTTTTCAAAATCTTGAAAAGGCGGGTCCAATGAAATGGACTCCGGAAGCGGAGGCTGCGCTGCGAGATTTGAAGAGATACCTGTCCTCCCCCCCAACACTTGTCGCACCAAAACCACAAGAGAAGTTGTTGTTATATTTAGCAGCAACCAATCAAGTGGTTAGTGCCGCGTTAGTAGCGGAGAGGGAGGCCGATGATGAGCTAACAACCACGGCAAGTACGTCCAGCGACAAGCAGGGGGCTTCTCCGACAAGCTCGTCCCGACAAGGATAGATCTGCGAGGATTCCGCAAGATTCGTAAAGGATGGTGTAGCGCCTACCACTTTGTTAGTTCTCTTTACAGGAGCTAAGCCAAGGTACTCTGGTGTGCGAAGCTGCTTTTCCGGCCTCCTCATGGCCTCGAGAAAGCTGCGCCATTACTTCCAAGCGCATGAGATAACAGTTGTCACTCGCTTCAATGAAGAGGATATTGCAAAATCCGGTTAAGCGACCGACAGGATAGTCGAGTGGGCGCTAGAACTGTCAAGCTTTGGCCTCAAGTTTGAAAGCACTTCAACTATCGAAAGCAGAGCATTGGCGGAGTTCATAGCAGAATGGACGCCGACGCCAGACGAAGAGATTCCAGAGACGAGCATCCCGTCAAGGAAGCAAGTAAAGAGTGGTGATGTACTTTGATGGTGCCTTCTACGCTGCAAAGGCGCCGTGCGGCGTCGCTTTCTCGCACCCACCGAGAGCACCTCAAGTACATAGTCCAGATGCACTTTCCCAAGGAACAAGCAACAAACAATACTGCAGAGTATGAAGGTTTGCTTGCCGGTCTCGTGGATCGCGGTGGACCTTGGGATCAAGAAGCTCATTGTCGTGGTGACTCGCAACTTGTCGTCCGCCAAGTAAATAAAGATTATCTGAGTCCGTTGATGGAAGCCTACGTCGATGAAGTGAGGAAGCTGGAAGAGCACTTTGAAGGCCTGCAGATGGAACATGTTCCAAGAGCTCAGAATGATGTTGCTGACGGCCTGTGAAAGTGCGCCGCACTCAAGCTACCTGTGGAACCAGAGATCTTTGTGCTCAAGCTGACTCAACCGACTGTAACACCATCAATGTGATGTAATAAGAAGAGGAAGTTGATTTCTGGCGACTACTTTCCCAAGCAGAAGCTTCCCGAAGCCGCCGCCAAGAAGGTCTCCAAGGTCAACACCGAGAGTGCCGAGGAGCGATGCTGCCCGACAAGCCCTTGGGTTTGTTTCGTTGAAGCAAACGCTCCCGACAAGTTTTGCTCCGGCAAGCTTGCCGGGGAATGTCAAGCTCCGGCAGAAACTCAAGTTCTTGCCATAGAAGCTGATGTTCCCGCAGCAATAGATGTGCCTTTAGTCCTTGTTGTCGAGCCGCAGGCTCCAGCATGGGCACAGCAGATTGTTCATTTCCTTCAGACGGGAGAACTTCCCGAAGAGCAAGAAGCAGCGGAAAGAGTAGCCCGGCAGTCAAGTATGTACCAGTTTGTCGACAGCACACTGTACAGAAGAAGACTCAACGGTGTGAAATTGAAGTGCATTTGCCGGGAAGATGGACAGAAGCTGTTGGCAGAGATACACGGAGGCATATGTGGTCACCACATTGGCGCGAGAACTCTTGCCGGCAAAGCTTTCCGGCAAGGTTTCTTTTTGCCAGAAGCCCTCCAGGATGCAACTGCACAAGTAACCAAGTGTGAAACGTGCCAGTTCCATTCCAAACAGATGGAGCAACAAAGAAGCTAAGTTTCTAAGTTTAAACGATCAGTTTTAAATTTTTAAAGTTATCTTCCTCGAGCGACGGCGCTTTGTATGTAAAACCCATGAGCGGAGGAACCAAATCGTGGATCGATCGCGCCCTTATTTTGTTTCGAGTCCGCTCAACAACTTAAGTGAGCTGCGGTTTAGTCCGCGACAAGGTTGCTTGTCGGTAGCGACTCCCGCCAAAGAAGGCTGAAGTCCCGCACTCGGCGCCCGCGGCAAGGGTGCCTGCACCGGCAAGTTCCCTCCAAATCGTGACTGGCCGCGCCCTTACTTTGTTTCGAGTCCGCTCAACAACTTAAGTGAGCTGCGGTTTAGTCCGCGACAAGGTTACTTGCCGGTAGCGACCCCGCCAGCAGGTTGCTGAAGTTCCGCACTCGGCGCTCGCGGCAAGGGTGCCTGCACCGGCAAGTTTCCCTGAAAAGCGAGGGCAACACATACAAAGCCAAGAGTCGAATAAAGGAAGTAACGTGGCAAATGTTGCCCAGAATAAAGTTATACTACGAAAATAACTTATTGCGGCATCGGGCTAAATTGCTCTCAAAACTGAAATAACAAATAAGGGGAGAAGAAGGGCGCACCGGCACTCAAGTCCCGGCAAGCCAGAGTTGCCGGGGGCTACGGCCAGCCAAAGTTGCCGGGGGCTGGGATACCAGATAAGCCTTTCGTCCCTTTTCAAGCATCCTTTTTTCATTAAAAACATTCTGCTCGGATACAGTCTGTGGGGAATGAAAAACATGAAAGAGAGGATTACAAGTTTTAAATGCAGATAAGGCCCGAAGGCTTACAAATTAAAAAGATAAGATCCCCGTAATCCTTTTCCTGTCCCTCTTTTTATGAGGTAGGTCAAGGAGGCGAGAAGGGCAAAAGAAACGCCTAGGCGAGCTACGGGTGCCAGAAGGCACCAAAGGAACATGCCGGGAGATCTCCAAGGGCTTGACGGAGATGGCAGCGCCGGAAGCAGGGCTCGAAGGTGGGGCGGCAGGACGTCAGCACGCTGTCGAGGGCACTACGCCCTCGTACTCCGACTTGACGGCCTTGTCGCCATCCCTCTTCCCCTTCCGCAGCCTCCCTACGCCAGTCGCCCAAGGAGACGACCCCGGGGAGTTCAGGGAGCCGGCGACACGGATGATGGGGTCGCCGGCGACGCCCGAAGCGGCGCCCGACAACTAATCGGGCCCGCTACCCTCGTCGCCGCCGCTGCCGCTCCTCCTCTTACTCTCGCCGAGGGGAGTCTTCGCTGTCGGGGAGCTATCCACGCAGCACTTCGCCCGAAAGTGCCGAGGTCCCCAAGACCTTGACGGAGAGGAGACCACCCTCCATTAACTTAAAATGGAGGGTAAACCCCGCCCTCAGACTGTGGATGCGAGCGAACGTCTTCCACCCGCGATCAAGATACATCACATTAGGGGCTGGGAATACAACCTTGACTCGCATGCCGCTGATTCCACAGCCCCTCATATGTAATCTCAGTGTCTCGGGCGGATCCGACTCCATCGCGCTCGCGAACGGAGCTGGAAGCCGGAGGCGACGACGAGGCGCCCGACGCAGCTTGACGAAGAACTCGCAAGGGTCGTCCCCGGTATGGACCGCCGCCCCGTCCACCTCTGCCCCGAGCGCCTCGACCTCGTCCACGACCTCGTCCACGACCTCGCCCCCTCCCTCTTCCCCTTGTGGTTGGCTCTGCCCCCGGGCGTGGGGGTCGGGAGGAGCGCTGTCTAGCGGCGACCCTCGCCGCCACCGATGAAGAACCAAGGTTCCCTTTCTCCATGACGAGTGGGAGAAGGGGAGCAGAAATTGGGGAAGGAGGAGATGGGAGAGTGCGGTTTTCTTCGCCTCCCTTTCCGCTCTCTTTAAAGGAACAAGGTGGGGCTCGCCGCCGCTACCAAAGCAAATCAGGCGTAGGAAGAGCAGGGAATCGGGGCCAGCTCGCTGCCTCCGTCGCCGCCCAGCTTCCCACTTCCACCGCCTGCGTGACCCCAAGAGCATGGGAACCACGCGCGGGATTCAGAGCCGAAACGACGGGTGGAGTGACTCCGCACGTCGCCCACTTCCCCCACGACGTCGCAATTGACGCGTGCCGTTACGGGGGGAACGCGGCAGATGCGGAATGGATTCGGTGTGATTGAGGCCGCGCGTGCCCGCAGACCGTCTTGGGCCCGCCCAACAGCCGCTTAAGCACCGTGTATGGCCAGACCCGGCTCACTGCCGGTGTACTAAGATATGGGTACCTTAGTACCCCAGACTTGTGCAGGCGCAGTCGAAGGCGTCCCTGCGGGCAAGCCTTACCGGACGTCCGCCAAGACCTTCCGCAGCCCTCCAGAAGACAAAACCCGGCAAGAGGAGCTCGCCAGGAGCCATTCAAGAACAAAGTGTTCCCAACACGAAGAAGGCCCCGCAAGAGGAGCTTGCCAGAAGGCCGCATAAGGCATGAAGGAACAAGGCCCCGGCAAGAGGAGCTTGCCGGGAAGGCTTGGTGAGCGACAAGCTCCAAGTGCGACAAGAACCTTGCCGCTGCAAGGCGCTGTACGCGCAGTAACCTCTCTTCCTCTCCGCTCCAGCTCATCCATCCACCAACGTGTCGCCATGGGGCTTCCCAGCGCACGTGTCGGCAGGCTGTGCAGCCCGGTGAGCGGCGACAAACGGCGCCGGGCGAAAGCTGTCGTCATAAACGGAGGTGCACCTGACGGTCCAGTTGCACTTTTCAGCGACAGGACGGGCATTTATGACTCTTGTCCGCTGCTGCCGAGTTAGGTATAGTCCATCAGACACTGCATAAAGCGGTGTACCAACCTCATTTTCCTATTCTACCCCCGTCTACTTGCCACCTGTGGTGACCCCTTTGTACCTATAAAAGGAGGCCCGAGCGCAACGTAGCGGAGGTTCGGCTCGTTCGGTTCAGCTCGTACGAGGCCACAGACTCCCAAGCTAGGTTTTGTAGCTCCCGACGCTCCCTAGCAAGAACACAATACAATCAGACAAGCAGCAGTAGGAGTATTATCTCTCCGGAGAGCTCCGAAGCTGGGTAAAATCCCCTTGTGTGATCGCCTCGAACCGCCCTTTGCGCTATCTCCGCCCCCTGCCGAACCGAAAAGGGGCCCCGGTCCCGTAGGTGTACGTGGTGGTGCAGATTTCCTCCCCGACAAAGGGTTGGTGATGACGAAGAACGAAGATCCCCCTCTCCGGAGCCCCAAACGGACTCCAGATATGTCCTCTCGATGAAGAACAGGAGGTAACGGCTGCTCCGTCTCGTGGATCATGATAATTCTTTCTCCCTGATTTTTTCTGAAAAAAATGGATTTTCTAGCCTCGGTTTCAGGTCTGCAGGCCACCAAAGGGACAACCCACTGGCGCTGGCTAGGAGGTGGGCGTGCCCTGGTGGGTTGTGCCCACCCAGGTGCCCCCCTCCGGTGGATCTTGGCTCTAGAAATTCTTATTTATTGAATACAAAATCCTCGAAAGTTTTGTTCCATTCCGAGAACTTTTATTTCTGCACAAAAAAACACCATGGTAGTTCTGCTGAAAAAAGCGTCAGTCCGGGGTTAGTTTCATTCAAATCATGGAAATTATAGTCCAAAACAAGAGGAAAAGTAGATACGTTTGAGACGTATCAACTCGCCCAAGCTTAAACCTTTACAAAAGTGAAAAAGAAAAACTTTGACGAACTCTTTTGCTCTTGTTTAAATAAATAAGCTTAAACAACAGTCAGGTTTTCAGCCAAGATTATAACTAACCATGCCGACAATAACTTTTAAAGATTATATTAACTCATATCAATGACATAATTAGCTAGTGAGCAATAATAAGGTATCTCAAACAGCAACACATTATCAAAACAACCATGATATAATATGATAATAGTGGTATCTCGCTAGCCCTTTCTGAGACCGCAAAACATAAATGCAGAGCACCTCCAAAGTTCAAGCAACGACTAAACATTGTAATTCATGGTAGAAAAGATCCAGTCATGATACACCCAACATTAGCTACACACAATACATAAGTCATGACAGCAATGCTCTCAGGTTCTAGCGCTTTTTTTAGAAGGTGATGACACAACATAGAAGTAAATATATAGTCCCTTCGCAGAGGGAAGCAGTGATTTGCGGAGGTGCCAGAGCTCAACTTTAAAACAAAGGTAAATGATATTGAGACATGCACCCTTCTCATTTACTTTACGACCATCAGTTATCAATATCTTCTATGCTAAGCATGCTAGTGGCAGTTCCCAAACAATAAAAGTAAAGGTTTACTCCCCCTCCACCAACTATCACATTCCACGGCTTGTCCGAAACAACGGGTGCCGTCCAAACCAACAACAGTCCGGGGGGGGGGGGTTGTTTACACTACAACAAAAATACACTTACATGATGATACGTGTTTGTCACAATAGGTCGCGTTTTTTGTCATGCATGTACATCCATGACAAATTTATGACAGAATCAAGATAGTCATACCGGCCGTCGTAGAAGTGTTCCATGACATTACCAAAATTATCATCACGGAAGTGTCCACTTCCATGACGATAAATCACGCGTCACAGAAGTGCTTTCGTCAAGTGTGCCGACACGTGGCATCCACCGTAATGGAACGCCGTTAAGCTATCGGGTCGGGTTTTGGATCCGATAATCCGTTAACATCCCCGACCAATGGGAAATTTCCACGTGTAAAATTCTTATTGGCCGGACGAAACATGTGTCAAGTCGTCAGTGGGTCAGATAGGCGCCTATGATATGTCGACACGTGCCACGGTCCACCACTGGCCCATTTAGCTTACAAAGCCGGCCCGTTTGACTTGGTCAAAAGTTAACGGGCTGGCCCATGAAAAGCCCGTTAACAGTCTCTTCGCAAATAGGCCATTTTACGGCCCGTTAACTCACGGCCCGTTAGGAACTAAAGTAAATCGGCCCAACAACGTCATGTGGGCCGTCGAATATAACACCAAATTTCATTTCAATTTCGCCCATGTATGGCCCACGACGCCTTTTCGGCCCATATGAGGCCTTTCAGATCTTTCGCCCTTTACAGCCCACGGTGACTCTAGCCAATAATGAACAAGAACTTTCTTTGTACCCGTTAACGGCCCGTGATTTAAATGGGCCGTTTCCAGCCCGTGTTAGCTTTCTACCTATTGACGGACCATACGCTCTTGGGCTCCTTTTGGCCCTCGACATTACTTAGCCCGTTCATCGGCTGTTCCTTAATGGGCCAAATTCGCCCATGGCAAGAGTCGGCCCACATCGGCATGTTCCCAAATGGGCCAAATTCGCCCATGGCAAGAGTCGGCCCGTTCATCGCCTGTTACCCTAATGGGACAAATTCGCCCTGTGGCAAGAGTCGGCATGTTTTTGGCCAGCATTCTATATTCTCGCCCATTAACGACCCGTTATGCCCGCGTGATGTAATTAAGCTTTTGCAGTCCCACGGCTCGTTAACGCCCGTTACCGTCAGGGCCGATACCACCACGCCCGACACGGCCCATGTAGACCCATCTATCCGACGGCCCGAGGCCCACAGATTACAGGCCCATTTATCGACGGCCCGTAGGAGACCCATGGATCCTACGACCCATATATGGCCCATGGGTAATTGCGGCCACTAGCAAACCAGGGAAAAAGAAGACTAGGAAATAAATAAGACCGAAACTAACGCTAGGCTATTAAGGCGATTGAACAGATTACATCCACTCGGCATCAAAGATCGCCACCAAAGGCAAATATAGGGAACACCCTACACTATACAAAAATTGCTTGTTGTTTTCTTCACCGTGGCTGCACATTAAGAATAAATTTTGTATCGCACCAAAACAAATTACAACTATATAACAAAAGGAAGGTTGGCATAAAACTTAATAGCCTAGCGTATAAATGCACCACCGTAAGTTCTAAGCTTGGTTCATTTGACCTGACTGTTACGTTTTCATGCTGTATTGTCCGATGGAGCACCATAACCCTCGCCTTCATTTCCCCTAGGCTCCTGAACAACATAGCAAATGTCTGATAGTCTGGTTTCAAAACAATGCATATCTTGACGACATTGAGCAATGTTTCTCCTTGTTTCACAAAGGGCCTCTGTTAGGGAATTGACTTGTGTCTGGAGGCCTTGAGATACAACATTGCTTTGAGCTTGCATATCTTGATCATGAGGCAGTTTGGACGATATTGCCTTAACAACCAACCCAAGATTACGCAGAACGTGCTTTTGGCACCGTTAGTGGACAGTCTTGACCCACCGCAGCAAGAGCCGACATTGTGGTTATAGTTGCCTCGCCACCTTCGTAAGGTGGAGGTTCCACCATTTTTTCCATAGCTCGCTGAAAAGTTGAGGTTTTACATTAGTAGTACCGTAATGTAAGATATTAAGGAGGCAGCAAAACCAAACAAAATAGCTTTGGTCTATATATAGAACTTATTCTGGTGAACCCATGTAAAATATTAGTTGTATTTTATTGCAAAGTACATAATAAAAGCAGGTTCCAAACATATGACTGATAACCCACAAGTATAGGGGATCGCAACAGTTTTCGATAAGTAAGAGTGTCGAACCCAACGAGGAGCTAAAGGTAGAACAAATATTCTCTCAAGTTCTATCGACCACCGATACAACTCTACGCATGCTTGACGTTCGCTTTACCTAGAACAAATATAAAACTAGAAGTACTTTGTAGGTGTTTTTGGATAGGCTTGCAAGAAAGTAAAGAGCACATAAATAAAACTAGGGGCTGTTTAGATGAAGACACAACTAAAGTAAATATGGCGAGTGTGGAAAAGTGGTGGTAGGAGTTGTGGAATTGTCCCTAAGCAATTGATTATGTTACTAGAGCGGTAATCACTATTACAATTCTATTTGAGGGAGAGGCATAAGCTAACATACTTTCTCTACTTGGATGATATGCACTTATGATTGGAACTCTAGCAAGCATCCGCAACTACTAAAGATTCATTATGGTAAAACCCAACCATAGCATTGAAGTATCAAGTCCCCTTTATCCCATAATGCAAACAACCTACTTACTCGGTCTCGTGCTTCACACTCACGCCACCCACCATAAGCAAATCATAAACATATTGAAAACCCTACAGCGGGAATCCCTCACGCTTGCGCGACACGGAGGGCACAATAGGATAGCACCAATAATGAAACATGCAACTCAAACCAATAGGACAACGAAAATCTACTCAGACATCATAGAATGTCAACACATCATTGGAAAATAATATGAAGCATAAAGCACCATGTTCAAGTAGAGGGTACAGCGGGTTGCGGGAGAGTGGACCGCTGGATATAGATGGGGGAAGGTGATGGAGACGTTGGTGAAGATGATGGAGGTGGTGGTGAAGATCATGGTGATGATGATGGCCCCTCAGCCTCCGCGCCACCGGAAGCAAGGGGAGAGGGCCCTTCTTCTTCTTCTTCTTCCTTGACCTCCTCCCAAGATGGGAGAAGGGTTTCCCCTCTGGTCCTTGGCTCACATGGCGTGGGAGGGGCGAGAGTCCCTCCGAGATTGGATCTATCTCTCTGCCTCTCTGCTTCTGCGTTACAGTCCGGCTTTGTTTCACCGCTTCGTGTATATATGGAGATGCGCATCTGATTGGCCTGAAACCTTCGCCGTGATTTTTTTCCGAATATTAGCTTTCTTGCGGCAAAAGAAGAGCATCAACCGCCTTACGGTGGGCTCACGAGGGTAGGGGGCGCGCCCAGGGGGGGCAGGCGCGCCCCCCTGTCTCGTGACCACCTCGGGCACTGGTTCACGTTGATTTTCCTTCCAAATTTTCCATATTTTCCAAAAATAAGCTCCGTCCGTTTTTATCCCGTTTGGACTCCGTTTGATATGGATACTCTGCGGAACCAAAAACATGCAACAGATAGGAACTGGCACTGGGCACTGGATCAACATGTTAGTCCCAAAAATAGTATAAAAAGTTGCCAAAAAGTATATATGAAAGTTGAATAATATTGGCATGGAACAATAAAAAATTATAGATACGACGGAGATGTATCAATGACCATGTACCATCGCTAATGTATTGTCTATTTCTTCACATTGTATTGAGGGCTAAGGATAAAGAGACGAAGTTTATAATACGGTAAGCATAGTATGACATCATTCATATCACAAAACAACTGAGAATAGACAAACAGGCAATTGTAACGTTGTGTGGGAAAGTCCAGTACGGAACTAGATTACGGTCAAGATCAAAGGAACATCACTCCTCCCTTTTAAACCTTGTAAGGTGCAATGATACGCTAAGACAATTGTGTATAAAATTGAAAAGAGTAATAGACATTGGCTGCAAACCGTGCAGTTCAAGGCACAAGTCAGAGTAAGTAGTAGTTAAAAGGCATGAGGATTAAGGACTTACAACAGCGGCTTTGACTGGTGTAGTCATGCCCTTCTTCTTGCTGGTGTGACAGTCCTTGAAGATTTCCACAGCATTTGGTTCATGTACTTTTTCGTCCTTGCGGGCTTTCCTCTGCATTTCGAACAAGTCAATATAGATCTGATAATATGGTACAGCGAAAAGAGTGAAACATCAGCTAATTATAAGAGCCTCGCAAGGTGCAATATAGCTACGAGATCCTGTCATTGCTGGAATTTCACTTTCGTACGGTTGGCCTTGTTCTTTGAATAGTTCACCTACAAGAAGATAGATTTGTTTGGCACATGCTTCAATAGGACTTCAACATGTGATCTGATCACATATATATAATGTACTTGATACTTCCGATCAGACCAGTGTTTAACAAGGCCCCTCCATTCTTCATCCGATATATTTTCCACTGGAGATGTTTGGGAAAGTTCACTGTTAGCCTTGCCTTGAAAGTGAGGTTTCCTCAAGTTATACCGATACTGTCGCAAAGCAGACTTGAAAACATGGGTGCAAGCTTGTCTGGTTGCATCATCTTGGCTATCCAACTTGAACCTCATCTGTTGAAAATTATGGGAGTCTCATTATCGGCAACCTAGAAAGTATGGAACAGAGCAAGACGATATTACTAGTTTCCATACATAACCATACTTACAGATAAATGGTCGAGGAAGGTGTTGAACTGGGTTTCGTCTTTGTCATTCCTTTACTGAATCCATGTTGGGAGGATACGTACATGACACCTAACGGCAACCGCTGCCTCTGATACTAACTTGGTGACTCAGAGCATCACGTGGCCTTTTTAAACCTGCCTCAAAACGGATCTCCATTCTTCCTCCTCTAGATTTAGTTAACCTATCGAGCATTATCCCCGATGTTTGTTTCCTCTTGCGCCTAGGTACTAGTCCAACAACGAACATAGGAAGTGTTAGTGTACATCAAACTGTGAGACTACATATAAAGAAGCATGCAATCAGAACTTGACTCAGCAACTACCTTCTTGCTGTTGAAGCTCACAAGGTTCATCTGATATTGCCAACTCGTCTTGTGTCAAGAGCGCTTGGGAAGTAGTGTCAGGTGGCAAGGGAGCTTGGGAACGTGCTGCTAGCTTAGTGGACGCACGAGTATGTCGTGCAGCTGGTAGTACTGTGGTAGGTGTTGCAAGAACTAGGGCTGTCTCTGCTTGTTTGGTGGAAGCTATTTGTTTCTATTTGCCATTTTTGTAGCTCGTGTAGCATGGGATGCCGTGTTTGTAGAATTTTCCGCTGGACTTTCACCTTCTATTGCACCATCAGTACCAGCAGAATCTGCAGGATTCATCCGCTTCTCATTCCCTGGCATTCCGTGTTTCTTCCTCTTTCTCTGTGCCATGTTAAGTCAAGCCGACAAGAAAAACGAATAACAATTTAGTTCTTCGTAACAAATTGATGCGTGATGCGTATTTAACCGAACTTTGATGTTAGACAACCACATGATAGGAGGATGTAATATGTATGAAAAATAGGACGGAAGAGATAACCAGAACTATGATGTGTAAACTAAGAAGAAGACATTTCACCAAATTATAAGCAATAATGCAATGGAAGGTAGACACCATATGAAAGATGCTACAAATATCGCTCACCAAGTTAATAAAGTGTCTCAAAGCATAAATGGCGTTTAAACAAATTTGAAGCAGTACAAAAAATAAATCATATGCAAGATGCAAACAACATCACACTACCATGTTAGAGGTCTCTCGTCATTAGTGCCATTGCATATTCACAGCATTGCATATTCACAGCTTATGATGTGTAAACTAAGGAGAAGGCATTTCAACAAATTAGAAGCAATGAAAGCTAGACACCATATGAAAGATGCAACGAATATCACTCTATCAAGTTAAAACTGTCTCGTCATAAGTGCCATTTCAACAAATTAGTAGTACAAGCTAGAAAAGAATGTGGGATGTAACCTATATCACACTCTGAAGTCAAACGTGTCTTATGATAAGTGATTGTTGCAGGTTACACACCAGTAGTAATCTGATGTAAGAACATGGTGTGATAGACAGATATTGAATGTTCTAGAAACAGGAACACGTGTCTTATTCAAGTATAATGTGTAAAGTTAGCATATGGAATTCAACAAAATTAGAAGCAATACAATCTAGACATCACACATAACACGCAACCACATATAATGCTGCCAAGTTAGAGGGAGCACCGGTGATGCTGCACTAGGGGAGACGTGCTCATCATAAACACAGCTTTGTTGAGTGTCTATGCATGTGTTGTCTTGGAAATCATCTTGGGGGTGTGGAGGAGTAGAAAGCTGTAGAGGCCCTCCGTTTGGAAGGAGCACCTTTATCCGCTGCCTTGCTAACTTCCTTCCGCTTTATTGATTTTGAATTGTCAAGTAAACCGACAAGAAAAAGCAATAAAATTCTCTCTTCGAGAACTCATTCATGCATGATCTGACAATCACTACTTTGATGTAAGGCAAACACATGATACCGTGGACGGAATATGTACGAAAAACAGGACGACATGGCATGTTCACAACTGTTTGTGTAAACTAAGCAGAAACCATTCCAGCAAATAAGAAGCAATGCAAGCTAGACGCCACATGAAAGATGCAACCAATATAACTCTGCCACGTTAAAAGCGTCCCATCATAAATGGAATTTCAACAAATTAGAAGCACCGCATGCTATAAATCATATGAAAGATGCAACTAATATCGCACTGCATATACTAAAGGTGTCTCGTCATATTGATTGATGCGGGATACAAAAAAAACAATAGTTTTATGTAAGGACATGCTTAATAGATGTATGTACTATGTACTAAATACAGAAGGCATGTCACATTAATGTGTATAATGTCACATTTACGAGAGTATAAGCTAAGCGACTAGCACATGCAGTTTAACCATATTGGAATAATTACAATCTAGACACCATATGCAACATGCAACCACATATCACGCTGCCAAGTTAGAGCAAGCACCTGCGATGCTAGTGTAGGGGAAATGCTGTAATCAACTACAGAGCTATGTTCACTATCTTCATCTAGCATTTCTGTTTCTTGAGAATCATGTCGGGAGGCTGACGCTGCATTCTTTAAATGAGGAGTAGTCCCCTTGCCTGCATGCCTCGTCATAAGTGATTGATGAGGGATACACAAGAACATTAGTTTGATGTAAGAACATGGTTAATACACGTATGTACTAGTATGTACCAAAAACAGAAAGGCATGTCATATTCAAAGGTATAATGTGTAAGCTAAGCGGATGCAATTTAACCAAATTGGAAGCAATACAAGCTAGACATCCGGTGGAGTGGTGAACATGATCATCTAGGACACCGAGCACGGTGGGAGGCGGGCTGCTTCGCCACCATCGCTGCTTTTTAGTTGGCTTCCGTGTGATGCCTGTCTTTCTTTGGGCTTGTCACTTTGGCTCGGCCGATTACGACTAGCTATTTGTCTTCTGGTGCTCACGGGATGGTGGTTCATGTAAATAATATCTTTCCTTATATTAATAAAGACCGACTTCGGCCTTTCGAATACAAGCTAGACACCATATGGAACATGCAACCAGATATGACACCGCGAAGTTAAAGCAAGCACCTGGGATGGTGGTTCATTGCGAGCGAGGTCATCAACTCCAGAGCTACGTTTACCGTCTCCATCTGCTGACACTGCACCCTTTATAGCATTGTAACGTGTCTTGCCTACCAGCATACGAAGCTGGAGCGACTTCTCTCTTTTCTTTTTGGCTTCTCTCATGGCAGCAGAGTCTGAAATACCCTTGCATAAAAACACAATAGTGAGACTAAGGGTGAAGTGTGTGCAGAACTAGTGCACTGTAAAATTAGCAGATAGTAGGTGGCTGAAAAATAAATGACAGGAGACATATGATAGCTCTACAACATTGCATGGCAAACAAAATTAGATTCTACTCCGTATGATTTTGTAATATATGAGCACAGGAAATGCAGGTACTCCTCCAAAGACACCACCTCATGTGGTCATATCTAAGATAACAATGACTGAAAATAAATAGGTCGATCGATTTTTTTAATGAACCGTCCGATCTATAAGGAACGGGCGGATGACCTTGTCTACCTCCCGCCATCACTTGTTGGCGATCTTACTCGAACCTTGACGACCACCGACCCAGACCCGTGCCTCCACCGCCCCGCCCTCCCATCGACCTCACACCACCGCCGTGCTTGGCTGCGCCCCCAAGCCATCCCTTTAATCCCGGCCGACCTCCAGATCGGGCACCAGTAGCTCTAGGCCGCAGACGCCCCTAAAATAAACACCAAGGCGCTGCTTCCTCGGTGTAATAGTTGTACTAGCACCTATTACGCCGGGGAATGCTTCCGTTAATTGGGAATCAATCGCCAGAAATTGAAATTGAGGGGCGGACCTCTAGCTAAGGTGAAACAGTATATGAGGAGAAACCTTGTGCATCGCGAGTTACTAGGAACATCTAGTATCAAGAAGAAGCGGTCAACTAGTGTCTTCTGGGATGAATACCGTGCAAGCAGAGGACGTAAGATTTGGTACCTAATAAGGGAAGAGGAGTACCTTCTTCGTTGCCGTGTGGTCACCTCCACATGTCGCGGCGATCTTCTTCTTTTTACCAGGGAAACCGATGTTCTGGAGGGTGCAGGCTTGGACGAACCCATGGCCAAATTGTTGACTGTGTTGCCATGGCCGTATGTCGGCGGAGGGGAAGCAGATCCGAGGCGGCGAAGGACGGGCGAAAGGTGGACAGCTCCGGTGCGGTGGAGGGTGGCGAAGTTGGAGCGGCAGCGGTGAGGCGCAGGACAGTGTGGTTGAACTGGCTTGAGTACGGACGGCTCGGCCTCGGCTTCAACTACTAGCCGTGGAGGGCGTTGCGGTTGAGGTTGCGGTGGACGACGACGTGGGGGTATCGGCTCCGGCGTGATGGAGGACGGCGGCGGTTGATGGGTGGGATGGGGTGGCGGACGGAGGTGATACGTCTCCAACGTATCTATAATTTTTGATTGCTCCATGCTACTTTATCTATTGTTTTGGACTATAATGGGCTTTATTTTCCACTTTTATATTATTTTTGGGACTAACCTATTAACAGGAGGCCCAAATTTGCACTGCTGTTTTTTTGCCTATTTCAGTGTTTCGAAGAAACGGAATATCAAACGGAGTCCAAACGGAATGAAACCTTCGGGAACGTGATCTTCTCACCGAACGTGATCCAGGAGACTTGGACCCTACTCCAAGGAGTGCCAGAGGCGGTCACGAGGGTGGGGGGCGCCCTCCCCCCTGGGCGCGCCCCCCTACCTCGTGGGCCCCCTGACGCTCCACCGACGTACTCCTTCCTCCTATATATACCTACGTACCCCCAACAGATCGGGACGGAGCCAAAACCTAATTCCACCACCGCAACTTTCTGTATCCACAAGATCCCATCTTGGGGCCTGTTCCAGAGCTCTGTCGGAGGGGGCATCCACCATGGAGGGCTTCTACATCATCACCATAGCCCCTCCGATGAAGTGTGAGTAGTTTACTTCAGACCTTCGGGTCCATAGCTAGTAGCTAGATGGCTTATTCTCTCTTTCTGGATCTCAATACAATGTTCTCCCCCTCTCTCGTGGAGATCTATTCGATGTAATCTTCTTTTTGCGGTGTGTTTGTTGAGACCGATGAATTGTGGGTTTATCATCCAGCTTATCTATGGAAAATATTTGATTCTTCTCTGAATTCTTTTATGTATGATTAAGTTATCTTTGCAAGTCTCTTCAATTATCCGCTTTGTTTGGCCAACTAGATTGGTAGTTCTTGCAATGGGAGAAGTGCTTAGCTTTGGGTTCAATCTTGCGGTGACCTTACCTAGTGATGTAAAGGGTTGCAAGGCACGTATTGTATTGTTGCCATCGAGGATAACAAGATGGGGTATTTATCATATTACATGAATTTATTCCTCTACATCATGTCATCTTGCTTAAGGCGTTACTCTGTTTTTAACTTAATACTCTAGATGCAGTGCGGATAGAGGTCGATGAGTGGAGTAATAGTAGTAGATGCAGAATCGTTTCGGTCTACTTGTCACGGACGTGATGCCTATATACATGATCATTGTTGGGGAACGTAGCAGAAATTCAAAAAATTTCTACGAATCACCAAGATCAATCTATGGAGAGACTAGGAACGAGAGAGAGGAGAGTGCATCTACATACCCTTGTAGATCGCTAAGCTGAAGCGTTCAAGAGAACGGGGTTGAAGGAGTCGTACTCGTCGTGATCCAAATCACCGGAGATCCTAGTGCCGAACGGACGGCGCCTCCGCGTTCAACACACGTACAGCCCGGTGACGTCTCCCATGCCTTGATCCAGCAAGGAGAGAGGGAGAGGTTGAGGAAGACTCCATCCAGCAGGAGCACAACGCGCAGGGTGATGGAGGAGCGTGGCAATCCTGCAGGGCTTCGCCAAGCACCGCGGGAGAGAAGAAGGGAGAGAGGTAGGGCTGCGCCCGGGAGAGGTCAAAACTCATATGTTGGCAGCCCTCAAGACCTCAACTATATATAGGGGAGAGGGAGGGGGTGCGCCCCCTTTAGGGTTTCCACCCCAAGGGGTGCGGCAGCCCCAATCCCATCTAGGGTGGCGGCCAAAGGGGGGGAGTGGGGGAAACTTGCCCCCCAAGCAAGGTGGGGCACCCCCTCCCCAAACCCTAGGCGCCCTGGGCCCTTGTGGGGGGGGGGGGCGCACTAGCGCACCTGGGGCTGGTTCCCTCCCACACTTGGCCCATGCAGCCCTCCGAGGCTGGTGGCCCCACTTGGTGAACCCCCGGGACCCTCCCGGTGGTCCCAAGATTACCGATAAAACCCAAACTTTTCCGTGACCAAAACAGGACTTCCCATATATAAATCTTTACCTCCGGACCATTCCGAACTCCTCGTGACGTCACGGGATCTCATCCGACTCCGAACAACATTTGGTAACCACATACAAACTTCCTTTATAACCCTAGCGCCATCGAACCTTAAGTGTGTAGACCCTACGGGTTCGGGAACCATGTAGACATGACCGAGACGTTCTCTACGGTCAATAACTAACAGCGGATCTGGATACCCATGTTGGCTCCCACATGTTCCACGATGATCTCATCGGATGAACCACGATGTCAAGGACTCAATCAATCCCGTGATACAATTCACTTTGTCTAGCGGTATTGTACTTGCCCGAGATTCGATCGTCGGTATCCCGATACCTTGTTCAATCTCGCTATCGCAAGTCTCTTTACTCGTTCCGTAACACATCATCCCGTGATCAACCCCTTGGTCACATTGTGCACATTATGATGATGTCCCTACCGAGGGCCCAGAGATACCTCTCCGTCAACCGGAGTGACAAATCCCGCCTCGATTCGTGCCAACCCAATGTACACTTTCGGAGATACCTGTAATGCACCTTTATAGCCACCCAGTTATGTTGTGACGTTTGGTACACCCAAAGCATTCCTACGGTATCCGGGAGTTGCACAATCTCATGGTCTAAGGAAAAGATACTTGACATCACATCATTCTCCTAATGATGTGATCCCGTTATCAACGACATCCAATGTCCATGGTCAGGAAACCGTAACCATCTCTTGATCAACGAGCTAGTCAACTAGAGGCTTACTAGGACATGGTGTTGTCTATGTAGCCACACATGTATCTGAAGTTTCCTTTCAATACAATTATAGCATGGATAATAAACGATTATCATGAACAAGGAAATATAATAATACCTAATTTATTATTGCCTCTAGGGCATATTTCCAATGCCTCCCACTTGCACTAGAGTCAATAATCTAGTTCACATCACCATGTGATTAACACTCACAGGTCACATCGCCATGTGACCAACATCCAAAGAGTTTACTAGAGTCAATAATCTAGTTCACATCACTATGTGATTAACACTCAATGCGTTCTGGGTTTGATCATGTTATGCTTGTGAGAGAGGTTCTAGTCAACGGGTCTGCAATATTCAGATCCCTATGTATTTCGCAAAACTTTATGTCATATCGTAGATGCTGCTACCACGTTCCGCTTGGAGCTATTCCAAATTGTTGCTCCATTATACGTATCCGGTATCTCTACTCAGAGCTATCCAGATAGGTGTTAAGCTTGCATCGATGCAACTCTTTACGTCGAACTCTTTATCACCTCCATAACAGAGAAACATATCCTTATTCCCCTAAGGATAATTTTGACCGCTATCTGGTGATCCACTCCTTGATCACCTTTGTAACCTCTTGCCAAATATGTAGCAAGGCACACATCAGGTGCGGTACACAGCATAGCATACTGTAGAGCCTATGTTTAAGGCATAGGGGACGACCTTCGTCCTTTCTCTCTCTTCTGCCGTGATCGAGCTTTAACTCTTAACTTCATACATTACAAATCAGGCAAGAACTCCTTCTTTGACTGATCCATCTTGAACACCTTCAAGATCATGTCAAGGTATGTGCTCATTTGAAAGTATCATTTAGCATTTTCGATCTATCCTCATAGATCTTGATGCTCAATGTTTAAGCAGCTTATTCCAGGTTTTCTATTGAAAACACTTTTCAAATAACCCTATATGCTTTCCAGAAATTCTACATCATTTTGATCAACAATATGTCAACAACATATACTCATCGAAATTCTATAGTTCTCCCACTCACTTCTTTGGAAATACAAGTTTCTCATAAACTTTTGTATAAACCCAAAATCTTTGATCATCTCATCAAAGCGCACATTCCAACTCCGAGATGCTTACTCCGGTCCTTAGAAGGATCATTGAGCCAAAGATACCTTTTAGCATCCTTAGGATCGATAAAAAATTTTCGATTGTATCACATACAACCTTTCCTTCACGAAGACCGGTAAGGAAACTCGCTTTTGATATCCATCTCGCCAGATTTCATAAATGCAGCTAATGCTAACATGATTCCGGACTTAAGCATCGCTATGGATGTGAAATTCTCATCGTAGTCAACTCCTTGAACTTGTCAAAAACTCTTCGCCACAAGTCGAGCTTCATAGACGGTGACATTACCGTCCACGTCCGTCTTCTTCTTAAAGATCCATTTATCTCAATGGCTTGCCTATAAGGCAAGTCCACCAAAGTCCATGCTTTGTTCTGATACATGGATCCTATCTCGGATTTCATGGCTTCTAACCATTTGTCAGAATGTGGGCCCACCATCGCTTCTCCATAGCTCGTAGGTTCATCTAGCAATATGACCTTCAAGACAGGATTACTGTACCACTCAAGTAGTATCGCATCCTTGTCACCCCACGAGGTACGGTAGTGACTTGATCCGAAACTTCATGATCACTATCATAAGCTTCTACTTCAATTGGTGTAGGCGCCACAGAACAACTTCCTCGTGTCTCATTGCCACACTAGTTGAAGTGATGGTTCAATAACCTCATCAAGTCTCCACCATCCTCCCACTCAATTCTTTTCGAGAGAAACTTTTCCTCGAGAAAGGACCCGCTTCTAGAAACAATTACTTTTGCTTCCGGATCTTGAGATAGGAGGTATACCCAACTGTTTTGGGTGTCCTATGAAGATGTATTTATCCGCTTTGGGTTCGAGCTTATCACGATGAAACTTTTTCACATAAGCGTCGCAGCCCCAAACTTTTAAGAAACGACAACTTAGGTTTCTCCAAACCATAGTTCAAACGGTGTCGTCTCAACGGAATTACGTGGTGCCCTATTAAAGTGAATGTGGTTGTCTCTAGTGCCTAACCCATGAACGATAGTGGTAATTCGATAAGAGACATCATGGTACGCACCATATCTAAAAGGGTGCAACTATGATGTTCGGACACACCATCACACTATGGTGTTACATGCTGTATTAATTGTGAAACAATATCCACAATGTCTTAATAGCGTACAAAGCTCAGAATCCTCAGATACTCATCTCTATGATCATATCATAGACATTTTATCCTCTTGTCACGATGATCTTTAACTTTACTCTGAAATTACTTGAACCATTCAATAATTCAGACTTGTGTTTCATCAAGTAAATACACTCAAGATTCTACTTAAATCATCCGTGAAGTAAGAACATAACGATATTCATCAGATGCCTCAAAGACTCATTGGACTGCACACATCAAAATGTGTTACTTCCAACAAGTTGCTATCTTGTTCCATCTTCTTTGAAACCGAGGCTTTTCAGTCATCTTGCCCATGTGGTATGATTTGCATATCTCAAGTGATTCAAAATCAAGTGAGTCCAAACGATCCATCCCCATGGAGTTTCTTCATGCGTATACACCAATAGACGTGGTTCGCATGTCTCAAGCTTTTCAAAACGAAAGTGAGTCCAAAGATTCATCAACATGGAGCTTCTTCATGCTTTTACACCAATATGACTTACATGGCGAGGCCACAAGTAAGTGGTACTATCATTACTATCTTATATCTTTTGGCATGAAAATGTGTATCACTATGATCGAGATTCAATAAACCATTCTTTTAGGTGCAAGACCATTGAAGGTGTTTATTCAAATAAATAGAGTAACCATTATTCTCCTTAAATGAATAATCAGTATTGCGATTGACATAATCCAATCATGTCTATGCTCAACGCAAACACCAAATAACAATTTTAGGTTTAACTCCAATCTCGATGGTAGAGGGAGCGTGCGATGCTTGATCATATCAACCTTGGAAACACTTCCAACACATATCATCGGCTCACCTTTAGCTAGTCTCCGTTTATTCCGTAGCTTTTATTTCGAGTTACTAACACTTAGCAACCGAACCGTTATCTAATACCCTGGTGCTACTAGGAGTACTAGTAAAGTACACATTAACATAATGTATATCCAATATACTTCTATCGACCTTGCCAGCCTTCTCATCTACCAAGTATCTAGGGTGGTCCCGCTTGATGTCCGTTCCTCTCATTACGTAAGCACTTAGTCTCGGGTTTGGGTTCAACCTTGGGTTTCTTCACTAGAGCAACAACTATTTTGCCGCTTCATGAAGTATCCTTGTTGCCCTTGCCCTTCTTGAAACTAGTGGTTTTACCAACCATCAACAACCTGATGCTCCTACTTGACTTCTACTTTCATGTGTCAAACATCGCGAACACTTCAAGGATCATCATATCTATCCTCGATATGTTATAGTTCATCACGAAGCTCTAGTAGCTTGGTGGCAATGTCTTTGGAGAAACATTACTATCTCATCCGGAAGATTAACTCCCACTCAATTCAAGTGATTGTTGTACCCGCATAATCTGAGTACAAGCTCAACGATTGAGATCTTCTCCCTTAGTTTGTAGGCTAGAAAACTGGCCGGAGATCTCATACCTCTTGACGTGAGCACGTGCTGAAATCTCAATTTCAGCCCTCAGAACATCTCATATGTTCCGCGACGTTTCAAAAACGTCTTTGGTGCCTCAATTCTAAGCCGTTTAATATTACCGAACTATCACGTAGTCATCAAAACGTGTGTGTCAGATGTTCGCAACATCCACAGACCACGTTCGAGGTTCAGCACACCGAGCGGTGCATTAAGGACATAAGCTCTTTACTGACCGCATAATTGCTACTGTCAACTTTCAACTATATTTTCTCTAGGAACATATCTAAACAGTAGAACTAAAGCGCGAGCTATGACATAATTTGCAAAGGGCTTTGACTATGTTCGTGATAATTAAGTTCATCTAATGAACTCCCACTCGATAGACATCCCTCCAGTCATCTAAGTGATTTCTTGATCCAAGTCAACTAGGCTGTGTCCGATCATCACGTGAGACGGACTAGTCATCATCGGTGAACATCTTCATGTTGATCGTTTCCACCATACGACTCATGCTCGACCTTTCGGTCTCTTGTGTTCCGAGGCCATGTCTGTACATGCTAGGCTCGTCAAGTTAACCTAAGTGTTTCGCGTGTGTAAATCTGGCTTACACCCGCTTGTATGTGAACGTAAGAATCTATCACACCCGATCATCACGTGGTGCTTGAAATCGAACTTTAACTTCGCAACGTGCACAGTTAGGGAACACTTTCTTGAAATTTTAATGAGAGATCATCTTATTTACTACCGCTGTTCTAAGCAAATAAGATGCATAAACATGATAAACATCACATGCAATCAAATGGTGACATGATATGTCCAATATCATTTTGCTCCTTTTGATCTCCATCTTCGGGCTCCATGATCATCATCGTCACCGCATGACACCATGATCTCCATCATCATGATCTCCATCATCGTGTCTCCATGAAGTTGTCTCGCCAACTTATTACTTCTACTACTATGGCTACCGGCTAGCAATAAAGTAAAGTAATTACATGGCGTTTGTTCAATGACACGCAGGTCATACAATAAATAAAGACAACTCCTATGGCTCCTGCCAGTTGTCATACTCATCGACATGCAAGTCGTGATTCCTATTACAAGAACATGATCAATCTCATACATCACATATCATTCATCACATTCATCTTGGCCATATCACATCACATGGAATACCCTGCAAAAACAAGTTAGACGTCCTCTAATTGTTGTTTGCATGTTTTACATGGCTGCTATGGGTTTCTAGCAAGAACGTTTCTTACCTACGCAAAACCACAACCTGATATGCCAATTGATATTTACCCTTCATAAGGACCCTTTTCATCGAATCCGTTCCGACTAATGTGGAGAGATCGGCACCCGCTAGCCACCTTATGCACCAAGTGCATGTCGATTGGTGGAACACATCTCACGTAAGTGTACGTGTAAGGTCGGTCCGGCCGCTTCATCCCACAATACCGTCAAAACAAGATTGGACTAGTAACGGTAAGCATATTGAACAAAATCAACGCCCACAACTACTTTGTGTTCTACTGCGTGCAAAGAATCTACGCAATAGACCTAGCTCATGATGCCACTTTGTTAGAAACGAAAGCAGAAATTCAAAAAATTTCTACGCATCACCAAGATCAATCTATGGAGAGACTAGCAACGAGAGAGAGGAGAGTGCATCTACATACCCTTATAGATCGCTAAGCGGAAGAGTTCAAGAGAACGGGGTTGAAGGAGTCATACTCGTCGTGATCCAAATCACCGGAGATCCTAGTGCCGAACGGACGGCACCTCCGCGTTCAACACTTGTACAGCCCGGTGACGTCTCCCATGCCTTGATCCAGCAAGGAGAGAGGGAGAGGTTAAGGAAGACTCCGTCCAGCAGCAGCCCAACGGCGGGGTGGTGATGGAGGAGCGTGGCAATCCTGCAGGGCTTCGCCAAGCACCGCGGGAGAGGAGAAGGGAGAGAGGTAGGGCTGCACCAGGGAGAGGTCAAAACTCATCTGTTGGCAGCCCTCAAGACCTCAACTATATATAGGAGAGAGGGAGGGGTGTGCGGCCCCTTTAGGGTTTCCACCCCAAGGGGTGCGGCAGCCCCAATACCATCTAGGGTGGCGGCCAAAGGGGGGGAGAGGGGGAAACTTGCCCCCCAAGCAAGGTGGGGCGCCCCCTCCCCAAACCCTAGGCGCCTTGGGCCCTTGTGGGGGGTGGCGCACCAGCACACCTGGGGCTGGTTCCCTCCCACACTTGGCCCATGCAGCCCTCCGGCTGGTGGCCCCACTTGGTGGACCCCGACCCTCCCGGTGGTCCCAGATTAACCGATAAAACCCAAACTTTTCCGGTGACCAAAACATGACTTCCCATATATAAATCTTTACCTCCGGACCATTCGGGAACTCCTCGTGACGTCAAAGATCTCATCCGGGACTCGGAACAACATTCGGTAACCACATACAAACTTCCTTTATAACCCTAGCGTCATCGAACCTTAAGTGTGTAGACCCTACGGGTTCGGGAACCATCCAGACATGACCAAGACGTTCTCCGGTCAATAACCAACAGCGGGATCTGGATACCCATGTTGGCTCCCACATGTTCCACGATGATCTCATCGGATGAACCACGATGTCAAGGACTCAATCAATCCCGTATACAATTCCCTTTATCTAGCGGTATTGTACTTGCCCGAGATTCGATCGTCGGTATCCCGATACCTTGTTCAGCCTCGTTACCGGCAAGTCTCTTTACTCGTTCCATAACACATCATCCCGTGATCAACCCCTTGGTCACATTGTGCACATTATGATGATGTCCTACCGAGTGGGCCCAGAGATACCTCTCCGTCAACCGGAGTGACAAATCCAGTCTCGATTCGTACAACCCAACAGACACTTTCGGAGATACCTGTAATGCACCTTTATAGCCACCCAGTTACGTTGTGATGTTTGGTACACCCAAAGCATTCCTACGGTATTCGGGAGTTGCACAATCTCATTGTCTAAGGAAAAGATACTTGACATTAGAAAAGCTTTAGCATACGAACTACACGATCTTTGTGCTAGGCTTAGGATTGGGTCTTGTCCATCACATCATTCTCCTAATGATGTGATCCCGTTATCAACGACATCCAATGTCCATGGTCAGGAAACCGTAACCATCTATTGATCAACGAGCTAGTCAACTAGAGGCTTACTAGGGACATGGTGTTGTCTATGTACCCACACATGTATCTGAGTTTCCTTTCAATACAATTATAAAATGGATAATAAACGATTATCATGAACAAGGAAATATAATAATAAATAATTTATTATTGCCTCTAGGGCATATTTCCAACAATCATTGCCTGGATAACGTCATAACTATGCTCAATTTTGTCAACTGCTCAACAGTAATTTATTCACCCACCGTAGAATACTTATGCTCTTGAGAGAAGCCACTAGTGAAACCTATGGCCCCCGGGTCTATTCTCATCATATCATTCTCCATCACTTTATTTACTTGCTTTGCTTTTACTTTTTACTTTGCATCTTTATACCAAAAACACCAAAAATATTATCTCTATCAGATCTCACCCTCGTAAGTGACCGTGAAGGGATTGACAACCCCTAAGCGTTGGTTGCGAGTAGCTATCGTTTTGTGCAGGTACGAGGGACTTGCGCGTGGTCTCCTACTGGATTGATACCTTGGTTCTCGAAAACTAAGGGAAATACTTACGCCATCTTGTCTGCATCATCCTCTCCTCTTCGGGAAATCCAACGCATAAGCTCTCGAGACGTAGCAGGAGGACGCCGGGTTTCGCGGCTGGTGGAGAGGTAGTTTTGGCGGAGATCTGAGCAGGGGAATCGGACGGGTGGGGGGAACCATGTTTCGGTCTCGGACGCGCTTGTTTTTGGCTTTTTTGAACAGAAGATGGGACGAGCTAGTTTGAAATTTGGGGAAAGTACAAACTTTGCCCCCCTCTTAAATTTCGGACCTACTGCGGGTCGGGGTAGGATGGTAATCCCAGGTGTCCCAAATAGTGGGGAGCGATTTGCTCTTGCGCGCATGTGTGCTGAGGCGGCCATTGTGTATGAATGTTTTTCAGAGGCGGTTGCGTGGCGTCTAGATGAAGCTGCAAACCTACCCGGTTTAGACATTTGGACGTCGGGCGGTAGGTTTCATGTGTCGGAGTTATTAGAAAAGTAATTTCCTTGTACTACCAAACATTGGTCTCACGCGGTTTCAAGCAGTAGAGGCTCGTTGCTAACCGTTAAAATTTTGAAACACAAGCATTCACGTTTAGAGTACTCTTGAACTATGATTATTTTGGAATGGAGGAGCTAAATTTGAATCTATTTTGTACATGACTACATATGCTATTATGTACAAAATCAGAGCAAAGATTGGTACCCCCATAGTTTAGGTATGGTTTACAAATGCCATGATATCAAATTCAAATAATTGAATGGACTTCATGTTGAATTCGATTTTTTAAACCACCTTAGGTTGAATTCAAATGTATGCTAGTTCATAGGTAGCTATTTATAAATGTTCATTGTGTAACTTTCATTATGTATAATGTGCTTTACACACACAACATGAACTATACTCACGTTTATATTCGATTGCTAAAGCGATGCATTGTCTGGAGTTCAAAATACTAACTATGTGGATCAATTGTGTCGAATAATAACATAGACATGCTCAAATTCGACAGAATCTAGATGTCTGATGGATCAATAACCGCTCCTTGCGCGAATTGCAAATATCATGATCCCATCCTAATATTTGGATACAATTTATATCTTTAATCAATGTGTAGAGCAGTCTTTTACGTGTAGTTTCACTCTCCATCGGTGGTCTCTCACACATGCTCACACACTCTCTCTCGAGGCGTCTTTCTCGCATTACATGCTCTAGATATAACCTCCTCCCTCTCGTAACCATTTACAACTGTTTTCACTAACATTTATCACAAGCACTCTTCCTCTACGCAAACATACACACGCACAATCCTCGTCGACCTTTCTATATACATGGACCGCCCTACGTGTCTCATGTACTATTAGCTTTACGCTTTGTCTCACGCATTATCTCACACCTCTCTTCCTAATCGATGAGTATGATTCTAGCGAGCATTTTGTAGGATGCCCCTTAAAGTTAGGTTGGATGAATAGTAATATCGAGGAGATAAAGGGGTTACCTTAGTCCAAGAACCTAGGATTACAAATCCTAGCTGGCTTTGTCGATGGACACAGAGTCCTTCACAATTCTGCTATCTTTGTCTTGTACGACTAGTCATCCATGGGTCTTCCTAAATGTGTCATGGGTCACCAATGTGGCGCAGATCGAACCGAACGAAGGGCCTCACCTCGACCCAACGGACCTCACGCGGTGACACACCCTCTGCCCCCACGTCTCATTATCTTCTCACACCCACACATACCAATAGAAACACCACACACACAGAAAATTTCTTCTGGTGCCTCTATTCCCTCCAACTTGCATATACTCACTCATGGCAATGGAATCTCTGGTCGTGATGTCATATTCGTCTCTCTCTCTCTAGACCACTCTCATTTCTCGTGTTATCTCTCCCATGCCCCCCCGTCGGCCCCTCTATCCATGCCTCTCTCGAATACGTAATACACACACATACCTCTCTAGGCCCCGCCAAATGCATCAACTACACATTCACACATGTTACATCACGTACCCCATTGATCTAAAAATCCCTCTCTTCACGTTTATTTCGCATACAACATTCCTTTTGAATAAAGTGTGGCCAAAAAATTATTTTAGAGTTTCTACATATATAAAACATTACAAAGTTATATGGAGGAGTACTGAACGCTTAATTTGCATTGCATGGTGCCCACAATGATATTTATTCCAGACCGTTAATTTGTATATTTTTATACTATATACAAAGTTAGTCATAATAAAGAGAAACGAAGAGCATCTCTCTCTCCATCGTGATACCCCCAGACGCCCTTTCATGTATGCACACAAAACTATCTCCGTGTCCTCTAAAAGTAAGCCCCGGAAAATTCACGCGTGTTTCATCTTTCTCTCGATATATGCAATGACGATCATTGTATTTGAAGCGAAAGCACGATACATACATTGGACTTCATAATCCACTCATTATGGTCACCATTTACGTTTAGTGGTCATTATACAGTCACGGGCTCACCGTACAACTTTGTATTTTCTCATGACATGAATAGTTGACCAGTTAAACGCACCACGTGGCACCTCTAGTGTTGCATCACATTATCTCACTAACATCGTGCCCACCTGTTGACTTGTATCTACTCTACATCTACACTATTATAAAAATACATAAAATACACTCTTATAAAAAACAGAGTTGGTGATGATGGTGTGCCTGCCATCCTGCAATATAGGTCATCCGATTTATATCTGACGGATAGGAAAGAAACTATGGCAATTTTGCAAAAAGGTACCCACACACCTCTCCACATTTGCAAATAAGGCCTTCCCTCGTTCATCCTTTTCTCTCACAAGATAAACAAGTCATACAAATTCATCTTGATGTTACGTGCAACGCACGGGCATCTTGCTTGTAAGAATGAAAACAAACGACAAAAAAATTTTTTGACGGTGGTTCAAGTCATGACCATGGCACAATGGACAAGGTGGCCTTGTATTGGTATGCTGAGCCATCTGTTTTAACACACAAGAGCTGGTGTGGTGATTATACACACACGCACGCATGCACACGAACTCCATCCACGCAACACTAGCTGGTGTGGTGATTATACACACACGCACGCATGCACACGAACTCCATCCACGCAACACTCACACAAACACATGCACCCACGCACGCACGCAACACTCACACGTACACATGCAGCCACGCACGCACGCAACACTGATGACCCACAAGTATAGGGGATCTATCGTAGTCCTTTCGATAAGTAAGAGTGTCGAACCCAACGAGGAGCAGAAAGAAATGATAAGCGGTTTTCAGCAAGGTATTCTCTGCAAGTACTGGAAACAAGTGGTAAATCGATAGTTTTGTGATAAGATAAATTGTAACGAGCAACAAGTAACAAAAGTAAATAAAGTGCAGCAAGGTGGCCCAATCCTTTTTGTAGCAAAGGACAAGCCTGGACAAACTCTTATAATAGGAAAAAGCGCTCCGAGGACACATGGGAATATCATCAACCTAGTTTTCATCACGCTCATATGATTCGCGTTCGGTACTTTGATAGTTTGATATGTGGGTGGACCGGTGCTTGGGTGCTGTTCTGACTTGAAAAAGCATCCCACTTATGATTAAGCTCTATTGCAAGCATCCGCAACTACAACAAAAGCATTAAGGTAAACCTAACCATAGCATGAAACATATGGATCCAAATCAGCCCCTTATGAAGCAACGCATAAACTAGGGTTTAAGCTTCCATCACTCTAGCAACCCATCATCTACTTATTACTTCCCAATGCCTTCCTCTAGGCCCAAATAATGGTGAAGTGTTATGTAATCATGCTCACATAACACCACTAGAGTCTAGACAACATACATCTTATCAAAATATCGAACGAATACCAAATTCACATGACTACTAATAGCAAGACTTCTCCCTTGTCCTCAGGAACAAACGTAACTACTCACAAAGCATATTCATGTTCATAATAGAGGGGTAATAATATGCATAAAGGATCTGAACATATGATCTTCCACCAAGTAAACCAACTAGCATCAACTACAAGGAGTAATCAACACTACTAGCAACCTACTAGCACCAATCTCGGACTTGGAGACAAGAATTGGATACAAAGAGATGAACTAGGGTTTGGAGATGAGATGGTGCTGGTGAAGATGTTGATGGAGATTGCCCTCTCCCGATGAGAGGAGCGTTGGTGATGATGATGACGATGATTTCCCCCCTCCGGAGGGAAGTGTCCCAATGAGAACAGCTCATGAGCCCTAGATTGATTCCGCCAAGGTTCCGCCTCGTGGCGTGAGTCTCGTCCAAAGGTTGCTTAATGTTTTTCTCATCGAAAGACTTCATATAGGAGAAGATGGGCGTCGGAGAGCCACCGGGGGCCCACGAGGTAGGGCGCGCCTGGGGGGCGCCCCACCCTCGTGAGCAGAATGTGTGGGCCCCCGGCCTTCATCTTTGGCGATGATTTTTCTTTATTTAATTTAAGATATTCCGTGGAGCTTCAGGACTTTTGGAGTTGCGAGAATAGGCCTCCAATATTTGCTCCTTTTCCCACCCGAAGTCCAGGCCGGCATTCTCCCTCTTCATGTAAACCTTGTAAAATAAGAGAGAATAGCCATAAGTATTGTGACATAACGTGAAATATTAGCCCGTAATGCAATAAATATCGATATAAAAGCATGATGCAAAATGGACGTATCAAACACTCATACGCACACACACACGCATGCATGCACACACCAGTACACCACACGACCAACACACACTCTCACGCTCAAGTGCTCAACCTACACGTGCGGCGCATTACATCAGCCCTCGATGCATACATACACAACCTAGGTGATTCTCACAGCACGGGTTGGAGCCTTGTCGCGCTGTGTAAATTTGTGTTTATCTGACCTTTTCCCTATGCAAACTGACGGGTGGGACCCACAAGGAACGTGGTCAATTTAACTAGTCAACATGGCGCCACGCAGACTATTTGGCCGGTCAACAGAGTGCAATCCGATGCTGAACCGTGAGCAAGTGACCGTATAATCACCGCAAAACGATATAGTGACAAGAATCAGCTTATTCTGAAGTTCGATGACCGTATTACGCTTTTCTCTCTGTAGGCCCTCCAAAACTACATCTCTACACATTCTCGCATGTTACATCTAACAACTATGCAATACATCACTACTACTACACTCTAACACAATAAATCATATGTGTTTTTAGTTTTACTAGGTATCATATTGTTACTTATAATTATTCAGTTTGCATACATTAAAATTGCCTTTGAAATATATGGCCAAGATTATCATCTACATGGGAAAAATCCCGCCCTTTCCTGTTTAATCGTGTTTGTATCGATGGATCGTGCGAAACAACAAAACTATAGTACTATATAGTACAAGTGACAGTTCACTGGGCCGTCGTGTCGTCTACTCCTCCGTCGTAAGAGTGGCGCACTCGCTTTCATAAATCTTCTAGTCCCTTTCGCCGACATGTGGGACATCAAGCTACCGGGTCCACGTGCCATACCGAATACTGATGCAGAGCAGCCGGGGTGAAGCACCCCAGTCATGGCGCCGGCATAGTAATGAGCAATGAGGCGTCAAATCACAAAGCTGCACCTTTCCCGCAGTTAAGTTGGAGGGACGAAGTAATAATGCTAAAAAAAGAAGTTGGAGGGACGAAGCAACCATCATTTCACTCGTTGCTGAATCCGCTTCTCCCTCATCTTCTTCAACTTAACCACGTGTTGCTTCTGCCGTTGTCTGCCTCATGTGGGACGCGGATCAGCTTGGTAAAGCACTGACATGTGGGACCGCATGTTAGCAAACCGCCAAGACAACGTCCTCCGAAAATAAGAAATCTCCCCCGCCATCCGCGCAGCAAAATCACCTCCTTTTTACTAATTATTGATTCTATAATTTTTTAGATCAATATAATTGAGATTTGTATAGATAGCACACAAGTGGTACGGTTAAGGGCATCCACAATGTGTAGCCAAATGTGAAAATAGCTTTTGGCATCGTGGGAACCATTGTGGGCGGTGTTGCCAAAGCCAAAAGATGGAACCGAAGCTCCTGATTGATTGATTGAAGGAATAGAAAAATGTAACGTCTCTCCTCTTTCTCCCATGCTTGGGCGCATGTAGTATAGTATAGAGCACGAGTCTACTCCCTGTCCCTTTATCACAAATCACAAAGCGTTGAGGCGTCAAATCACAAAGCACGGACGAAGCAACTATCATTTCACTCTTCACGACTCCGCTTCTCCATCGCCTTCTTCGAGAAACCATCTCATCGCACTAGTACTCCTAGTAGTAGTACTAGTAAAGGACTTCCTGGATGCAAATAAGGCGGTTGTCTCGGCTTGCAGGCGGCACTTGCGAATGACTTACCGTGGTCTCCCTCAATGGTGTTCTCCGTAGAACGCACTTCGCCAAACCACAAAAAAAAAGTCGCCGACTTCACCGCAATGGGCAAGGAATTCAAATATAGTTACTACCTCCATTTTTTTTACACAAGGCCATTATATCAAAATTACAATTTTCAAAGGGCCACTAACACTAATCGAGGCAAAGTTGATGGGGTTAGCAACCAAGGACACTAATATCCCCTGCATGCACGCGGAAGTGAGAAGGTTCGTTTGCATGGCGCTGCATTAATCAACCGATGACGAGTGAGATGGTTAGCTCTTTGGTCTTTCGAGAAAAAAATACGCATTAATTGACACGTGAAACGAGGATTTGTATCGATTAAATCCCGCGAAGGAAAACCCCGCCTTTCTTTTTTAACACTAGTACTCCTAGTATGTACGTACTTATCCTGTTTGGGTCTAGGCCTTGCATTGCCAAACTTCGCCACATATTTTTGCCAAGCTTGCCTAAAGTTTTCAAAATGAGAAGGAGGTACACTTGCGCACGGCTGTCGCGGTCGCACCGCACCCTCACACAGTCGCTTCCCTGCGTCATGGTCGCACCGCGCACCCTCCTACAATCGCTTCCTGCACGCCGCAAACCCAACCAAGGGAACGCACCCTCAGCGACCGCGTCTTTGTCGCATGTGAACAAACCAAACTCAGCCATCCTATCGCTGACACATAATTTTCATTCATAGAGTATGTTTATCCAACCGCATGTTGGGGAGTATCCGTACGGCCCGTGCGGTGGTCTGTTGGGGAAGAAGAAGAGGTGAGGAAGAAGGAAAGAAGGGTTAGGAGACGTAGGATATTCATCCAACCGCCTGAAATGGTAGACTGACCCAAGTCAGGCGACTTGCATAACAAATAGTATGTTTTTACACAGCAAAAGATCCATAAAAACAACAACATAAAGAAAAACTATCACTGCTCGCGGAAAGAGACGGCCTCGTCGTCTTTGGCTGCCGGCTAACCAGCCAGCCGCTGCCGACGTGTGTCTCCGCACTGTGGTTGTCCTCGGCCTCCAGCTACTCATTCAAGCGGAGCGCGCGGGCTCTCTGCACGGACGAGAGCACAGTCCGGTTCAAGTCGAGGACGTCCGGTTCCGCCTACAGGAGGGCCTCGATGGCAGCGGCATCCGCGCGCTCCGCGTCGAGTCGAGCCTCCGCCGCCCGGTTCAAGTCCAGGACTTCCGGTTCCGCCTGCAGGAGGGCGTCGATGAGAGCGGCATCCACGCGCTCTGCATCGAGTCGAGCCTCTGCCGCCCGGTTCATGTCCAGGACGTCCGGTTCCGCCTGCAGGAGGGCCTCGATGGCAGCGGCATCCGAGCGCTCCGCCTCAAGTTGAGCCTCCGCCGCCCGGTTCACATCCACGACATCCGGTTTCGCCTGCAGGAGAGCCTCGATGGCAGCGGCATGCTCGCGCTCCGCATCGAGTTGAGCCTCTGCCTCCCGGTCCTCCTTTAGTATCACCATGTTGAACCGCTGGTCCGCCTGCACCATGGGGACTCGGACGCCCGGCACGAAGTCGGCGCCCATCGTCTCATACCCATCGGGGCCTTCGCGCCGTGACCTCCGCAGTGAACATTCGATCGGCTTCCTCCTCCTCGTAGCTTGGCTCCAGAGAACTTCGGGATTGGCCCGCCGCAGCGAGCTTGGGAACGGAGGTCTGCAGGCGCCCGACCGCCGCCAGCGATTTCTGCGCAGCTCCGGCGTTAGCATCTTGTAGTAAGTGATCTTGCGGCGCACCATGGCTTTCCGGCGAACTAGGGGACGCTTGATGCGGGCTAGGGGATCGAAAGGTGGGGGAATGGGCTGGAGATTTGGTGTGGTTTTAGGGCAGTGGCTGGCGTAGGCCGAGCAACGAAGGTTTTGGTGTGAATAGTGGTTCCGGTGAGGACCGGTCAATCGGTTTTGACTGTACATCGCTCTTGTCGCGTTCGTGTTGCAGCCTGGCACGCTGGACCCTCCACGTCGCTCACCGAATGGAACGCGCTTCGTCTTGCGTTTTCGCTCGCTTGTGGGATCGCAGATGAGAGCAAACCGACGTCCCTCCCTCCCCGCCTCGTCATTTATACCACCACTCCCTCCGTTTTATGCGGAGTAAATAAAAACAGAGGGAGTATACTACGGATGAGGATCCCCTGACGTGGCCGAACCCATTAAGTAACTGACATGTGGGGCCTAGCAAGCATGGGGTCTGCCAGTAAGTGACCGAAAGGGAGGGTAAGGCAGGGATACCTACGTCCGAGGATCCACTTCCACTATACTACTTTGACCAAATGTTAGAGTAATAAAATATGACATGCAACTTACATAAATGTTACAGTAATAATATATGACATGCAACTTACACAAAGCATACAGGGTCTAATGCGTTTTTCGAGGCTAACTTTGACCAAATGTTAGAGTAATAATATATGGCATGCAACTTACACAAAGCATATGGTCAATTTCGTATGTGAAAGGAGTTTACAATGATATAATTTTCACATTATACATCTCATGTACTCCCTCCGTCTAGGTGTGTAAGTCATCTTACAAAAACCAAATAATCCCAAAACACGTAGGCGCGGTGCATTAACTTCTACCTTGTTTCTTGTTTCTTGACATATGAACCAATAAGAGATGAGGGTGTGCATGCTTTTAATGACCTGAGACTATCAAACATGACATGCAGTGGTTAGTTCATTGCATGCAATACTAGTAATTAGCAAATAAACATTAATGTCTCTCGTTTTCCCCTCCTCCTTGGTCACGGTGCACAGCCTAAGATGACTTACTCACCTATGTGAAAGGAGTACTATTAATCTTGTCAATAGTCAAATTGGAAACCATCTCGAGTACAAATCTAGGAGTACGTACGAATCTAACAATATTGATTGGGCGTTGTTGAATGTTGATACCTTTTTTATCATAGTAGAGATACTTTGACTACACATAAAACTTATACTATGTAAAGTAGAAAGGATAGGAGGGAGTATATTGTACGTTCAAAAATGAAACGAACATTGAATACCCTTTATATATGATTTGCTGTTATGATCACCGGTTCAAAATTTTGAATCCGCCTTAGGTATCACGCGCCCCCATTCGTTCCCTCTCGATTTCATCTCGGGGTCCGGAGATCTATTGAAAGAGGACTAGGGTGGGTACATGCGAATGATACTCGGCGGAATGTTCAAATGAGGCATGCGGGAGGATGGACTCGACTCGAGGCGACATGATCGATGGAGAAGAGGGTTGGAGAGGAATGAGAAATAAGCAAACGCCACATGATTACACTTGAACGGCTCAAATAAACAATAAGTTGTCTCGCTTGGCCTACATAGTGAAAGGCCTAATGCGCAACGCGGAGCACTGACGCTCGAATATGGCCGGGAAAACAGGGAAACCGACATAGCGCAGACTAGTCCAGTGGAGGAGCTAGCCCACGACCTCCTCGCCACTGACAACCGTTCATGTGGGTCGTTGGGGCCAACAACGGGGCGCAGCTCCAAAGACCGCCTCGACACGGCGATCATGGTGAGCGACACGCTCATATCGTCGATAGACACGGTCAGTTTTAGTGTGCCGAGGGTGGCGTTAGTGCTGTGGCATGACCAAAGGTATGTTTGGTTTGTGCCCAAGGTTGCCCCATCAAAGCATTGGGTAGCCAAAAGTTTGGTTGAGGTATTGGTTGCCCATGATTTGACCGACATTGGCAAGAAAAATGAACAAGAGTTGGCTAGAGTTCATTGGCATGCCAAAGAAATGGCAACCATCCAAACAAAGACCAATCTTTGGGTCATGACCAAAATTTTGGTAAGGTGCACTTTGGCCACAATCCAAACACATCCCAACACCCGGCTCGTCGAGGATGCACGGGGCGCCGCGACGCGTCCGCGGAGTGGTGTAGCGCGTCCAACTGCATCCTCTGGACCTGAGACCATGCCGGGTCGTCTTGCTTTTTCAATGACATGCGTTGATCGCATGTGAACAAAGGGCATCTCCAACGTTGCCACGACCGTAGCTGACTACCCTGGCACACCAAAACCCTCGTCCCTCGCGCCATCGTGCCGTGCGTTCCCAACTGGCGCCAGCTGCCCGCATTCATGCCGTCCGTCCGTATGTCATCGCCGCAGAGGCTCGGTGCCCGAGGAACCAACTCCGGCGACTTAATGACGCACCCGGACGCTTGGCCTCACCGAATGCGCCACTTAAAGCGGCAACGCCAGCTAACCTCCACACCATAGCGCATCGTCCTCCTACGGCACCACATCTGCCACGACCGCAAGTGCGAACGCTCACGGAGAGCTTGTCTTCGGGATGAAGCTCGAGGTCGCCGCCCTCGCTCAAGTCGCCTCGCGACGCAATAGCGGCGTAGCTGTGACGCGGACGCGACCGCACAAGCGGTGGCCGGCTGGCGCCAACGACGGAGCACCGCCGCACGCGTCCTACTTGCCGCCGTCCAACGTCCGGCACCGCCGAGGTCGGGGACTCCTCCGAGGATGAGTAGGGCATGGTGTGCCAACTGGCCGGTCCGTATCCCGTGTTCTACTCTTCCTCGCCGGAGACCGCACCTTCACTTCATGGGTCTTCAACCCCGCCCGCATATAGAGATCGCGAGATGGAGGACGTCGGTCGCCGCCGTAGAATAGGTTTAGGGTCGGGTTTCTTTTATTTTTCTGTCCTATAAAAGTTCGAAATGTAATGAAAATCTGCCGTGTTTGCATTAATCTCGGCCAGTGTATATGAACTTTCACAATAATATACATATTGTAGGAGTACTAGCAAGATGCCCGTGCGTTGCACGGAAGATCAAGATCTTGTGGGAGAAAAGGATGAACGAGGGAAAGCCTTATCTGCAAATGTGGAGAGGAGTTCGAGTAAAATGTCATAGTTTCCTTCCTATCCGTTAGATATAGATCGGACGGCCTATATTGTATGATGACAGGCACACCATCATCACCAACTCTGCTTTTATTGAACCGAGACAAATCTAAAAACCCAACTAAGCCAACCTCCTAGCATATCGCTGGAAAAGACCCGGTAGCGCCCGTTTTAGTCGGGATTACCGGATTACTAGTAGTAGTATCGATGGATCGCGAAGCAACATTTTTTTGAGGGGCGAAGCACCTAGTTTAGAAGGAAAAAAGGCGGTACACTCACGGCACTCCTGTCGGTCGCATTGCACCCCAAACACGTTTGGTCCTGCACACGACTCACGCAAGCGGAACGCTTCGCTTGCCTCTTCACTGACACGTGGGACTGCACTTGGAGAAACCGACCATGCGCCAAACTCCTCCCGCCCACCGCGAAAATCCTCCCCACACACACATAAAAATTCCCCCAAATTGATTCAACCGCCCTTTGGCCAAATATTCCCGAAACCCCCCTCCACTCCATTCACTCCGGCAAAGCCGCCCTCCCTTGGCGCCCGATATGTCGGGCGCCATGTTCATCAAGGGGACGACGGCGATCCTCTCGCTCCCGCAAGACGCTCGTGGACTGCCGTCCTCTAGCCGCGCCACCACCTCGCTACGTTCTTGTGGAGGCGCCACGGCGGTCCCAGCCCCGCCACCGGCGGCGTTAGGTGTGGAGATGCACGGCGGTCAGCTTCTCCCACGGTGCGCAGTCTAGACTGAGGCCTCGTTCATGTCGGTGTAGCGCTGAATGTTAGCTGATAGACGCTGTTAATCTCACTGTTTGCCGAAGTAGTTTACTGTCAATATGCTCTGCTTAAGAAGCTTCCTTGCCCTGTTCTGCACTCAATATGCTTAGCTGAGATGGCATGCCAAGGCCGATGAGTTGCTAAAATATCCTTCCATATATTTATTGTGACGTAGATTGCCATGGTCTAGTAGCCAATCTGTTAGGTGAAATAGCTCTACACCGTTTTGTACTCGATCTTTGTTGCTGCGATGGCCTTCGATAGTTCGATGGTTGTGTGCTCGGCCTCATTGACTGCTGAAACAGCCTACCATAATTTAGCACTCAAATCTGTTTGCTGAATGAGCTTTACATATATTTCGTTACATAGATCTGCTCATCCAAATATCTTGCCATAGCTTTAGACATCGACCTAGGTATTTTTTTTCTGGACTTCACAAAAAATCATATATGTTTTTCCTGTAATATCTAGTAGAAGAACTAATTTGTATGTTCAATGTGATGGACAGGACTTGGATAACTTCTGCTCAAGATTCTCCACTGCATATGTCGAGGGGTTGAAAACTTCATGAACTTTATCGAGCTGAGTATGGTGATCCGAAATCAGATGTGCTCTGCCTGCTTAGCGCTTGTATGAATTCAGTTACAAGACCCCAAATAACTGTGCAAAATCATCTACACTTGTATGGGATGTCGGTCACATATACTAGGTGGGTTCATCATGGTGAAGCTGTGAACATCAATGTTATTGACTACGTGGAAGCAGCAGATCACCATCTTGATCTGCCTGATGCTCAGGTGGAAGAGGAGGAGGAGGTGGTGGTGGTGGAGCCAGTGAGTTTGACCAACGTTGAAACAATGCTACGAAATGCTCGTGCATTCCGTGAACTTTCACCGCAGAAGAAAACGGTGGGCCCGCATGTTGGAACAATGCAACGTTATCACACCCTAGGAAATAAGCTGTCAATATTCTCAGCTATGGTCACCTTTCTTCGTGTGAAGACATCTGAGCGGATGACCAACAAATCATTCGATGCGATGTTGGCTGCTTTCCGCAAATCTTTCCCGAGACAAGCGTCGAGCTGCCACACACCTACAAAGAAATGAAGAATTTCCTTCATGCAGTTGGAATTGGATATGATATGCTCCATGTTTGTAAGAATAATTGTGTTCTTGTCGGGTGGTAGGTGCGACATATGCCAACGGGTGTCTTATCATTGTGGGAGCCAATAAGACGTCAGCGGTGTCAGAAGCAGGATAAAGGCGAAGACATGCATCGTAGAATCTTACCCAGCTTCGGGGCTCTCCATGGAGATAACACCCCTACTGCTGCTCTGCGGGGTCTCCGCATGATCACTAAGTTAACAAGTGGCTACAAGAGGCTCCTTGAGCTGTTCGGCGAGAGGAAGAAGAAGGGCTGGGCTAGCTCTCCCCTTCCCCTTATGTGGTGTCTAAAACTCTAAGAGATCAACCCTTTGCATGGGTGCCCTGGGGGGTTTATATAGGCCTACCCCCCAGGGGTACAATGGTAATCTGGCTGGGTGCGGGCCCTAGCCGTCAGTGTCTATGTTCGCCGGCTTCTCCGCCGGCTGCTGGGGCCCGCCGACTGGTGGGTCCCGCCGGCTGCCAGCTGTCTGGCCGACAAGCTGGTCCCACCGCTAGGGGGCCTTGTCAGCGGGTTATCTTGTTGCCTCACTCGATGATAAGGGCTTTGTGGTAAGCATGGCTCTGATGCGCCGCTGGCGGCGTTCACTGTAGCCTTACCTCGTCTTGTCTCCTTAATGAGGCGCCTCCTTCGACCGAGCGGGCTAGCCGGCTGTTGGGAGCCGGCCTTGCCTCAGGCCGGCTGGGGGAGTCCGGGCCGCCTTCGGGCGTCTCCCTGACCGAAGGGGCCCGCCACCTGTGGGCCGTTATGACAGCTCGTCGTGGGTGACGTCATCATCAACATGGCAATAGTGCCGCGCTGGACGGGTGATGGCCGCCCCGTACGGCGCACTGTCACCACGCATGCTCCGGGATTCGGGGGTGGCAGGCTTTGCTGTAGCCACGCCCCGTCTCATCGCCGTTATGTGGGTGCAGAGTTTGAGGGTACGATCTTGGCCGCCTGCTAGGGGGCCGGGTTCTTGGAGTCGGCCTTCTCGTGGCCGGCTTCTTGGAGTCGGCCTTCTCGTGGACGGCTTCTAGGAGTCGGCCCTCCGACGGCTTTCCTCCCGTGGTTTTAGGGTCGGGCCGCCTCTTGGTAGCCGGCTTGGGAGGTAGCCGGCCAAGGGAAGGCGGCCCCATGCCTTGGATGTTTGAAGGCTCGATCCGCCTGTAATTTTTCTGAAGAGCCGGGGGGAGCCGGCAAGGCTACCCGTGGTCATTTACTCCGACAGTAGTCCCCGAAGCTGGTCGGGCTTCGAGGCAGAAGAGAGGACGAGAAGCTCGATCAGCTTCCTATCCTGAAGAGCCGGCAGCTAGGAGCCGGCTTCGATTAGGTGCGCCGTTTTTAGAAGGCTTGGCGGCTTGAAGGCGGGGACTAGGTGGTACGCGAGCCGAGTTGCGCGCTGACCGCCCGCCACTTGTGCGCCATGTGGCTGCCACAAGACGGCGGGGCCTGCCAGCCCACGCCATGACGACGACGTCGCCATGTGCCGGGCCCGCCACTCCTAGGCCTGGCCCAAGTGCAGATCTCCTATGGCCCGAACGGACCGATCACCTTCCAGCGGCAGTTTCTGCATGCCTTTAGGGCGCGATAATTGCGGGACGTGGGAGGAGTGGGCGCAGTTAATCCCATGTTCCCCCATGCCTCGCCTCCTCGGCTTCGCCGCGCGAGGCTATAAGTAGGGGGAGGAGGGGGAGCGGCAGACGCTCGCACGCTCGCCCTCGCTCCATCCCTTCTTCTTCTTCTTCCTCTTCTCCGCCGCCGCAGCGCCTCGCCGCCGCGCTGCCCTTCCGCCAACCTTCTTGGCTCGCCGTGGTTCTGTCGCAGCGGGGTCGCGCGTCCTTCGCCGTCGCGCCTCTCCCGTTTCTTCCTCATTCCCATGGCGCTGTCCAGTTCTTGGGATGGTTCCAACGTCCACGAGGACCACATCGACTGGCTCCGCAAGACACGGCGGCTCCCGGGCGCGAATTTCGTGCAGACCCGCCTCACGCCGGAGACGGAGGTCTCGCCGTCGCCGGAGGAGGACGAGCGGGTAATCTTCCGCTCGCACTGCCTGCGCGGCCTCGGCCTGCCGGCGAGCGTGTTCTTCCGCTCCTTCCTCGAGTTTTACCACCTCCAGCCGCATCACCTCACCCCCAACACTGTGATGCTGCTGTCGCCTTCGTCACTCTGTGCGAAGGTTTTCTTGGCGTCCGCTCTGGGGGGAGTTCTTCCAACGCAAGCTCGGCACTGTTACCGCGGGCGTGCCCGTGCCGTTCGATGCCTTCATCGCCATGCGGAGGTCAGCCGACAATAACCCGTTTCCGCCCATACCATTGATCCAGTCGGTGAAGCTGTGGCAGCAATCTTACTTTTACGTGAAGAACGTCGCCCCGCAAGGCGACTTCGTCAATCTTCCGGCTTACGTAGCCGGCCCGCCGGCTGGGAGGCAGCCCTCATGGTCCTACTGAGCCAGGACGTTGTCTCCGGCTGGGGCTGCTGCTGTCGCCCGTCTCCGGGTGATGATCCAGTCGGAAGGCTTGGTCGGGGCCGACCTGGTAGTCGCCTTCGTGGAGCGCCGGGTGCTCCTGCTCCAAGGCCGACCGCACATGATCTGCCAGATGAGCGACCGCTTCGACCCGAGCCGGCTGAGCACCAAGGAGATGCCTCATGCTGAGGTATCTTACATGGTGAACTACATCTCCAACTGCAAGCTCACCGAGGAATGGCGGTACGGCAAGGAGCCGTATTCTCGAGCCGATCCTCCGCCTACGGTAACTTCCCCTTCTTTCCTTCTTCTCTTGTCGCCGGGCTCATAACAGCCGACTCTTGACCAGCCGGCTTGCTTTTAGCAGAGCCCTCTTCTTTGACCGGGCGGGGCGCGGCCGGGCGTCGATTCTGCCCGACCGCGAGGCGGACGACCTTGACGATCCGGACTTGGGGGCGGCCGCCATGGACGACGCCGTCGTAGGAGGAGGTGGTGAGGCGGGCGCCCCCGAGCTCGGAGCCGGCTTCGGGGACTGGCCGGACGACGACGAGGCCGAAGTTATTCCGCGTCGTCGGTAGGCACTGATCATCGGTATGCGGGCCCATCTGCCGCGCCGGCTGCTCGGGGCAGCGCGCAGAAACGCCGGGGCGCGCCGACTCTCTTTGGTAGTCGGCCAAAGAAGCCCAATGGTTCCGCGGCGGCGACCAAGCGGGACGAGGCGGCCGCGAAGGCAGCCCGCTTCCGCAAGGTGGTGAAGCAGCCGCAGGCGGTTTCGGCATAAGTGTCGATTTTCCCAGACCTTTCTTTCTTCTCTTTGGTTGATATTCTTCTAAGCCCCTTCTTCTTGATTTGTTGAACAGGCGCCGCTCTCTCTCGGCGGGTCCTCGCCGCCTCCATAGTCGGAACGGCGGAGGGTCTACAAGCTCCCGCCACAGGATCCTCGCCCGATCTCCTGGAGGCGACGGAGCGTAACACGCGGGAGGCCTTGGGAGGAGGCGGGAGGCGGAGGAGAGGAGGGCGGCCCGGGAGTCGACGGGAGTCGGCCAGGCGCAGGCTGATGCGGGCGCCAAGGCTCAAAGCGGAGGCAGCGGCCGCGGAGAGGAGGCGGAGGCCCTGCAAAATCAGCCTCCGCAGCTCATCATCCCCCTTCGCACCGTGGCTCCCGACATCGCAGTGCCCCCGTCGGAGGAAGCCGACCGCGACCGGCTGATACGTCTCCAACGTATCTATAATTTTTGATTGCTCCATGCTACATCATCTATTGTTTTGGACTATAATGGGCTTTATTTTCCACTTTTATATTATTTTTGGGACTAACCTATTAACCGGAGGCCCAGCCTGCACTGTCGCTGTTTTTGCCTTTTTCAGTATTTTGAAGAAACAGAATATCAAACGGAGTCCAAACGGAATGAAATTTTCGGAAACGTGATTTTCTCATCAGATAAGACCCAGGAGACTTGGACCCTCCGTCAAGAAAGCCACGAGGCGGTCACGAGGGTGGAGGGCGCACCCCCTGCCTCGTGGGCCCCTCGAAGCTCCACCGACGCATTTCTTTCCTCCTATATATACCTCATTCTCAAACGATCAGAGAAGGAGCCAAAAACCTAATTCCACCGCCGCAACTTCCTGTATCCACGAGATCCCATCTTGGGGCCTGTTCCGGAGCTCCGCCGGAGGGGGCATCTGAAGGAAATATGCCCTAGAGGCAATAATAAAGTTATTATTTATTTCCTTATATCATGATAAATGTTTATTATTCATGCTAGAATTGTATTAACCGGAAACATAATACATGTGTGAATACATAGAAAAACAGAGTGTCACTAGTATGCCTCTACCTGACTAGCTCGTTGATCAAAGATGGTTATGTTTCCTAACCATAGACATGTGTTGTCATTTGATTAACGGGATCACATCATTAGTAGAATGATGTGATTGACATGACCCATTCTGTTAGCTTAGCACACGATCGTTTAGTATATTGCTATTGCTTTCTTCATGACTTATACATGTTCCTATGACTATGAGATTATGCAACACCCGTTTACCGGAGGAACACTTTGTGTGCCACCAAACGTCACAACGTAACTGCGTGATTATAAAGAAGATCTACAGGTGTCTCCAAAGGTACATGTTGGGTTGGCGTATTTCGAGATTAGGTTTTGTCACTCCGATTGTCGGAGAGGTATCACTGGGCCCTCTCGGTAATGCACATCACTATAAGCCTTGCAAGCAATGTAGCTAATGAGTTAGTTACGGAATGATGCATTACGTAACGAGTAAAGAGACTTACCGTAATCTAGATTGAACTAGGTATTGGATACCGACGATCGAATCTCGGGCAAGTAACATACCGATGACAAAGGGAACAACGTATGTTGTTATGCGGTTTGACCGATAAATATCTTCGTAGAATATGTAGGAGCCAATATGAGCATCCAGGTTCCGCTATTGGTTATTGACCGGAAACGTGTCTCGGTCATGTTTACATAGTTCTCGAACCCCTAGGGTCTGCACGGTTAAGGTTTCGATGACAGTTATATTATGAGTTTATGATTTTTGATGTACCAAAGGAGTTCGGAGTCCCGGATGAGATCGGGGACATGACGAGGAGTCTCGAAATGTTCGAGACGTAAAGATCGATATATTGGACGACTATATTCGGACATCGGAAAGGTTCCGAGTGATTCGGGTATTTTTGAAGTACCGAGAGTTACGGGAATACGTATTGGGCCTTGTTGGGCCATACAGAAAGAAGGAAAAGGGCCTCAAGGGTGGCCGCACCCTCCCCTTGGTCTGGTCCGAATTGGACTAGGGAAGGGGGGCGCCCCCTTCCTTCCTTCTCCTTTTCCCTTCCCTTTACTTCCCTCCTACTCCTACTACTTGGAAGGGTCCTAGTTCTACTAGGAAAGGGCGAATCCTACTCCCGGTGGGAGTAGGACTTCCCTAGGGCGCGCCATAGAGAGAGGGCCGGCCTTCCCTCCTCCACTCCTTTATATACGGGGCAGGGGCACCCCATAGACACCTAAGTTGATCTTCATGATCGTTCCTTAGCTGCAGGTGCGGTGCCCCTCCACCATATTCCACCTCGGTCATATCGTCAGCGGAGTTTAGGCGAAGCCCTGCGTCGATAGAACATCATCATCGCTACCACGCCCGTCGTCTTGTGGAACTCATCCCGACACACTGCTGGATCGGAGTCCAGTGGATCGTCATCGAGCTGAGTTGAACATGTGCAGAACACGGAGGTGCCGTACGTTCGGTGCTTGGATCGGTCGGATCGTGAAGACGTACGGCTACATCAACCGCGTTGTCATAACGCTTCCGCTTTCGGTCTACGAGGGTACGTGGACACACTCTCCCCTCTCGTTGCTATGCATCACCATGATCTTGCGTGTGCGTAGGAATTTTTTTGAAATTACTACGTTCCCCAACAGTGGCATCTGAGCCAGGTTTTATGCGTTGATGTTATATGCACGAGTAGAACACAAGTGAGTTGTGGGCGATACAAGTCATACTGCTTACCAGCATGTCACACTTTGTCTGGGCGGTATTGTTGGATGAAGCGGCCCGGACCGACATTACGCGTGACGCTTACGCGAGACTGGTTTCTACCGACGTGCTTTGCACAGGTGGCTGGCGGGTGTCGGTTTCTTCAACTTTAGTTGAATCGAGTATGGCTACGCCCGGTCCTTGCGAAGGTTAAAACAGCACTAACTTGACGAACTACCGTTATGGTTTTGATGCGTAGGTAAGAACGGTTCTTGCTCAGCCCGTAGCAGCCACGTAAAACTTGCAACAACAAAGTAGAGGACGTCTAACTTGTTTTTGCAGGCATGTTGTGATGTGATATGGTCAAGACGTGATGCTAAATTTTATTGTATGAGATGATCATGTTTTGTAACCGAAGTTATCGCAATCGGCAGTAGCCATATGGTTGTCGCTTTATTGTATGCAATGCAATCGCCCTGTAATGCTTTACTTTATCACTAAGCGGTAGCGATAGTCGTAGAAGCATAAGATTGGCGAGACGACAACGATGCTACGATGGAGATCAAGGTGTCGCGCTGGTGACGATGGTGATCATGGAGGTGCTTCGGAGATGGAGATCACAAGCACAAGATGATGATGGCCATATCATATCACTTATATTGATTGCATGTGATGTTTATCTTTTATGCATCTTATCTTGCTTTGATTGACGGTAGCATTTTAAGATGATCTCTCACTAATTATCAAGAAGTGTTCTCCTGAGTATGCACCGTTGCCAAAGTTCGTCGTGCCCAGACACCACGTGATGATCGGGTGTGATAAGCTCAACGTCCATCTACAACGGGTGCAAGCCAGTTTTGCACACGCCGAATACTCGAGTTAAACTTGACGAGCCTAGCATATGTAGATATGGCCTCGGAACACGGAGACCGAAAGGTCGAGCGTGAATCATATAGTAGATATGATCAACATAGTGATGTTCACCATTAAAAACTATTCCATCTCACGTGATGATCGGTTATGGTTTAGTTGATTTGGATCACGTGATCACTTAGATAACTAGAGAGATGTCTGTCTAAGTGGGAGTTCTTAAGTAATATGATTAATTGAACTTAAATTTATCATGAACATAGTCCTGGTAGTATTTTGCAAATTATGTTGTAGATCAATAGCTCGCGTTGTTGCTTTCATATGTTTATTTTGATATGTTCCTAGAGAAAACTGTGTTGAAAGATGTTAGTAGCAATGATGCGGATTGGATCCGTGATCTGCAGTTTATCCTCATTGCTGCACAGAAGAATTATGTCCTTGATGCACCGCTAGGTGACAAACCTATTGCAGGAGCATATGCAGACGTTATGAACGTTTGGCTAGCTCAAAATGATGACTACTTGATAGTTTAGTGCACCATGCTTAAACGGCTTAGAATCGGGACTTCAAAGACGTTTTGAACGTCATGGACCATATGAGATGTTCCAGGAATTGAAGTTAATATTTCAAGAAAATACCCGAGTTGAGAGATATGAAGTCTCCAACAAGTTCTATAGCTAAAAGATGGAGGAGAATCGCTCAACTAGTGAGCATGTGCTCAGATTGTCTGGGTACTGCAATCGCTTGAATCAAGTGGGAGTTAATCTTCCAGATAAAATAGTGATTGACAGAATTCTCTAGTCACCATCACCAAGTTAGTAGAACTTCGTGATGAACTATAATATGCAAGGAATGACGAAAGTGATTTCCAAGCTCTTCGTGATGCTGAAATCGAGAAGGTAGAAATCAAGAAAAACATCAAGTGTTGATGGTTAACAAGACCACTAGTTTCAAGAAAAGGGCAAAGGGATAGAAGGGGAACTTCAAGAAGAACGGCAAGCAAGTTGCTGCTCAAAGTGAAGAAGCCCAAGTCTGGACCTAAGCCTGAGACTAAGTGCTTATACTACAAAGGGACTGGTCACTAGAAGCGGAACCACCCCAAGTATTTGGCGGGTAAGAAGGATGGCAAAGTGTACAAAGTATATATTGTATATACATGTTATTGATGTGTACTTTACTAGTGTTTATAGCAACCCCTCGGCTTTTGATACTGGTTCAGTTGCTAAGAGTAGTAACTCAAAACGGGAGTTGCAGAATAAACAGAGACTAGTTGAGGGTGAGGTGACGATGTGTGTTGGAAGTAATTCTAAGATTGATATGATCATCATCGCACACTCCCTATACTTTCGGGATTAGTGCTGAACCTAAATAAGTGTTATTTGGTGTTTGCGTTGAGCATGAATATGATTTGATCATGTTTATTGCGATACGGTTATTCATTTAAAGTCAAAGAATAATTGTTGTTCTGTTTACATGAATAAAACCTTCGATGGTCATACACCCAATGAAAATAGTTTGTTGGATCTCAATCGTAGTGATACACATATTCATAATATTGAAACCAAAAGATGCAAAGTTAATAATGATAGTGCAACTTATTTGTGGCACTACCGTTTAGGTCATATTGGTGTAAAGAGCATGAAGAAACTCCATGCGATGGAATTTTGGAATCACTTGATTATGAATCACTTGGTGCTTTATAACCATGCCTTATGGGCAAGATGACTAAAACTCCGTTCTCCTAACAATGGAGCAAGTAAGCTGACTTATTGGAAATAATACATACCGATGTATGCAATCCGATGAGTGTTGAGGCTCATGGCGGTATCAAGTTATTTTTGACCTTCACAGATGATTTGAGCAGATATGGGTATATCTACTTGATGAAACATAAGTATGAAACATTTGAAAAGTTCAAAGAATTTCAGAGTGAAGTGGAAAATCATCGTAACAAGAAAACAAAGTTTCTACGATCTGATCGCGGAGACAAATATTTGAGTTACGAGTTTGGTCTTCAATTAAAACAATGTGGAATAGTTTCACAAATTCGCGCCACCTGGAACACCACAGCATAATGGTGTGTCCGAACGTCATAACTGTACTTTATTGGATATAGTGCAATCTATGATGTTTCTTACCGATTTACCACTAACGTTTTGGGGTTATGCATTAGAGACAGCTGCATTCACGTTAAAAAGGGCACCATCTAAATCCGTTGAGACGACACCATATGAACTGTGGTTTGGCAAGAAACCAAAGTTGTCATTTCTGAAAGTTTGGGGCTGCGATGCTTATGTGAAAAAACTTCAACCTGATAAGCTCGAACCCAAATTGGAAAAATGTGTCTTCATAGGATACCCAAAGGAGACAGTTGGGTACACCTTCTATCACAGATCCGAAGGCAAGCCATTTGTTGCTAAGAATGGATCCTTTCTAGAGAAGGAGTTTCTCTCGAAAGAAGTGAGTGGGAGGAAAGTAGAACTTGATGAGGTAAATGTACCTGCACCTTGTTTGGAAAGTAGTTCATCACAGAAATCTGTTCCTGTGACTACTACACCAATTAGCGAGGAAGCTAATGATGATGATCATGTAACTTCAGATCAAGTTACTACCGAACCTCGTAGGTAAACCAGAGTGAGATCCGCACCAGAGTGGTACGGTAATCCTGTTCTGGAGGTCATGTTACTTAACCATGACGAACCTATGAACTATGAGGAAGCGATGATGAGCCCAGATTCCGCGAAATGGTTTTAGGCCATGAAATCTAAGATGGCATCCATGTATGAGAACAAAGTATGGACTTTGATTGACTTGCCCGATGATCGGCAAGCCATAGAAAATAAATGGATCTTCAAGAGGAAGACGGACGCTGATAGTACTGTTACTATCTACAAAGCTCGAATTGTCGCAAAAGGTTTTCAACAAGTTCAAGGTGTTGACTACGATGAGATTTTCTCACTCGTATCGATGCTTAAGTCTGTCCGAATCATGTTAGTAATTGCCACATTTTATGAAATCTGGCAAATGGATGTCAAAACTGAATTCCTTAATGGATTTATTAAAGAAGAGTTGTATATGATACAACCAGAAGGTTTTGTCAATCCTAAAGGTGCTAACAAAGTGTGCAAGCTCCAGCAATCCATCAATGGACTGGTGCAAGCATCTCGGAGTTGGAATATACGCTTTGATGAGTTGATCAAAGCATATGGTTTTATGCAGACTTTTGGAAAGGCCTGTATTTACAAGAAAGTGAGTGGGAGCAGATGGTGATACAAGTGCAATATGGATGGTAGATATAGGTTTTTGTAATCTGAAGTTATGAAAACAGCAAGGTAAAAAGTGATAAAAGTGAGCGTAAACGGTATTGCAATGCCAGGAAACAAGGCCTAGGGTTCATACTTTCACTAGTGCAAGTTCTCTCAACAATAATAACATAATTGGATCATATAACTATCCCTCAACGTGCAACAAAGAGTCACTCCAAAGTCACTAATAGCAGAGAACAAACGAAGAGATTATTGTAGGGTACGAAACCACCTCAAAGTTATTCTTTTTGATCGATCTATTCAAGAGGCCGTAGTAAAATCACACGAAGCTATTCTTTCTGTTCGATCTATCCTAGAGTTCCTACTAGAATAACACCTTAAGACACAAATCAACCAAAACCCTAATGTCACCTAGATACTCCAATGTCACCTCAAGTATCCGTGGGTATGATTATACGATATGCTTCACACAATCTCAGATTCATCTATTCAACCAACACAAAGAACTTCAAAGAGTGCCCCAAAGTTTCTACCGGAGAGTCAAGATGAAAACGTGTGCCAACCCCTATGCATAAGTTCACAAGGTCACTGAACCCGCAAGTTGAACACAAAAACATACATCAAGTAGATCACGTGAATATCCCATTGTCACCATAGATAAGCACATGCAAAACATACATCAAGTGTTCTCAAATCCTTAAAGTCTCAATCTAAAAAGATAACTTAAAAGGGAAAACTCAATCCATTACAAGAGAGTAGAGGGGGAGAAACATCATAAGATCCAACTATAATAGCAAAGTTCGCGGTACATCAAGATCGTGCCACATCAAGAACACGAGAGAGAGAGAGAGAGAGAGAGAGAGAGAGATCAAACACATAGCTAATGGTACATACCCTCAGCCCCAAGGGTAAACTACTCCCTCCTTGTCATGGAGTGCGCCGGGATGATGAAGATGGCCACCGGTGATGGATCCCTCCTCCGACAGGGTGCCGGAACAGGGTCCCGATCCGTTTTTGGTGGCTACAGAGGCTTGCGGCGGCGGAACTCCCGATCTATGTTATGTTCTGGAAGTTTGGGGATATATAAGAGGTGTTGGCGTTGGGAGCAAGTCAGGAGGATCCACGAGGTGGCCACGAGGTAGGGGGCGCGCCCAGAGGGGTAGGGTGCGCCCTCCACCCTCGTGGTGCCCTCGGAACTCTTCGGGTCCATCTCCGGTACTCCGTGGGCTTCTTCTGGTCCAAAAACAATCTCCATGAATTTTCAGGTCAATTGGACTGCGTTCGGTATTTCCTTTTCTAGATACTTGATAAGAAGGAAAAAACTGAAACTGACACTGGGCTCTAGGTTAATAGGTTAGTCCCAAAAATCATATAAAATAGCATATAAATGCATATAAAACATCCTAGATGGATAATATAACAGCATGGAACAATACAAATTTTAGATACGTTGGAGACGTATAAAGCATCCCCAAGCTTAATTCCTGCTCGTCCTCAAGTAGGTAAATGATAAAACAGAATTTTTGATGTGGAATGCTACCTAACATAATTTTCAATGTAATTTTCTTTATTGTGGCATGAATGTTTAGATCCGAAAGATTCAAGACAAAAGTTTAATATTGACATAACACTACTAGGGAAAACCCAAGTAGTAGAGCGGGTTTAATGCCCACTAGTAGCGTGGGACACCGTGCAACTAGTAAGGCATGATACGTCTCCAACGTATCTATAATTTTTGATTGCTCCATGCTATTATATATTCTGTTTTGGATGTTTAATGGGCTTTATTATACACTTTTATATTATTTTTGCGACTAACCTATTAACTCAAGGCCCAGTGCAAATTGCTGTTTTTTTTTGCCTATTTATGTGTTTCATAGAAAAGGAATATCAAACGGAGTCCAAACGGAATGAAACCTTCGGGAGCATGATTTTTGGAACAAACGTGATCCAGGAGACTTGGAGTGGACGTTAAGAAACGAACGAGGAGGCCACAAGGCAGGGGCGCGCCTACCCCCCTGGGCGCGCCCTCCACCGTCATGGGCTCCTCGTGGCCCCACTGACCTACTTCTTTCTCCTATATATACCTACGTACCCCGAAACCATCGAGGAGCACCACGAAACCCTATTTCCACCGCCGCAACCTTCTGTACCCGTGATATCCCATCTTGGGGCCTTTTCCGGTGCTCCGCCGGAGGGGGCATCGATCACGGAGGGCTTCTACATCAACACCATAGCCTCTTCGATGATTTGTGAGTAGTTTACCTCAGACCTTTGGGTCCATAGTTACTAGCTAGATGGCTTCTTCTCTCTCTTTGGATCTCAATACAAAGTTCTCCTCGATCTGCTTGGAGATCTATTCGATGTAACTCTTTTTGCGGTGTGTTTGTCGAGATCTGATGAATTGTGGGTTTATGATCAAGATTATCTATGAACTATATTCAAATCTTCTCTTAATTATTTTATGTATGATTGGTTATCTTTGCAAGTCTCTTCGAATTGTCAGTTTGGTTTGGCCTACTAGATTGATCTTTCTTGCAATGGGTGAAGTGCTTAGCTTTGGGCTCAATCATGCGGTGCTCGATCCCAGTGACAGAAGGGGAAACGACACGTATGGTATTGTTGCCATCGAGAATAAAAACATGGGGTTTATATCATATTGCTTGAGTTTATCCCTCTACATCATGTCATCTTGCTTAATGTGTTACTCTGTTCTTATGAACATAATACTCTAGATGCATGCTGGATACCGGTTGATGTGTGGAGTAATAGTAGTAGATGCAGGAAGGAGTCGGTCTACTTGTCGCGGACGTGATGCCTATATACATGATCATGCCTAGATATTCTCATAATTATGCACTTTTCTATCAATTGCTCGACAGTAATTTGTTCACCCACCGTAATACTTATGCTATCTTGAGAGAAGCCACTAGTGAAACCGATGGCCCCCGGGTCTATCTTCCATCATATTAATCTCCCGACAACAAGCTATTTCTGGCGCCGTTTATTTTGCAATCTTCACTTTCAATCTTTATCATAAAAATACCAAAAATATTATCTTATCATCTCTATCAGATCTCACTTTTGCAAGTGGTCGTGAAGGGATTGACAACCCCTTTATCGTGTTGGTTGCAAGGTTCTTATTTTTTGTGTAGGTACGAGGGACTTGCGTGTGGCCTCCTACTAGATTGATACCTTGGTTCTCAAAAACTGATGGAAATACTTACACTACTTTGCTGCATCACCCTTTCCTCTTCAAGGGAAAAACAAACGCATGCTCAAGAGGTAGCAAGAAGGATTTCTGGCGCCGTTGCCGGGGAGTCTACGCACAAGTCAAGACATACCAAGTACCCATCACGAACTCTTATCCCTGACATTACATTATTTGCCATTTGCCTCTCATTTTCCTCTCCCCCACTTCACCCTTGCCGTTTTATTCGCCCTTCTTTTGTTCGTCTTTTCGTTTGCCTTGATGTCTTACTTGGCTCGTTTGCTCGTTTGTTTGGAATAATTGTGTATTTATTGCTAAACAGAGAACCTCAGATCTATGGATCCTCATTCGCTTGCTAATCTTTTTAAGAGATCCAATTAGGATGAACCAATTGCTAGTGAGTTTTGTGAACCAGATTATCTTTATGAGATTTTGCTTGAAATTCGTGAAGTTGAAAATTGTGATGAAGAAATTTATGAAAAGATTCACGATAGCTCCCTGAATAAAAAGCATGATTGCAATGATTTTACTATAAATTCTCTTGATGTCAATTGTGTTAATAATACGCAAAACCCTAAGCTTGGGGATGCTAGTTTTGCTATGTCTACTACTTGTTGCAATGATCATGATTGGGGTGATTCTTCATATGATCTTGAAAATTTATTTAAGCCCCATAATGAATATGAGATTGATAATAATGTTTGCAATAGTATTGAAAGTGGGTTTGGAAGAGTGTCAACTTTAGATCCCACATATTTGGATTTTGATCAATCTTATGAAGTTTTTGATAAAAGTGGGTTTGGAGAGGTCATGACTTTAGTTTATGTTATTCCCACTATTTTGGAAGAGTGTCAACTTTGCATGCATGTGGATCATCTAGAGAATATGTTATGTGAAGGCAATATTGTTGAATTTGAATATGATCTTACATGTAACTATTATGAGAGAGGAAAATATGGTTGTAGAAGTTTTCATGTTACTAAATTACCTCTCTTCATGTTGAGGTTGCTATCTTCACTTTCTTCTTCCTTGCATATGATAGTTGTTGCTTGCCTTGAATTTTTTTTTGCTTATAATATGCCTATGAAGAGGAAGTATCTTAGACTTAGATGTGTTTGTCACGTGTTTTATGATGCTCTCTTTGCGCTTCAATTCTTGTCTTTCATGTAAGCATCATTAAAATTATCAATGCCTAGCTAAAAGGCTTTAAAAAAGCGCTTGTTGGGAGACAACCCAATATTTTTACTTGCTTTTATTCAATAAATATTTCATCTAGCTTCTTCTTAGATGTGGTTTTATGTTTTAATTAGTGTTTGTGCCAAGTAAAACCTATAGGATCTTCTTGGATGATAGTTATTTGATCTTGCTGAAAAAGTCAGAAACTTTCTGCTCACGAAAACAATTGTTAAAAATAACCAGAACTTGATAAAATACTGATTGCAATTGCAGTAGATCAATAAACAAATTATCAAGGTCGTCCTATTTTGGTATATTTTTCTGAGTTCCAGAAGTTTGCGTTTGATACAGATTACTACAGACTGTTCTTTTTTTGATAGATTCTGTTTCTCATGTGTTGTTTGCTTATTTTGATGAATCTATGGCTAGTATCGGAGTTTATGAACCATAGATAAGTTGGAATACAGTAGGTTTAACAACAATATAACTAAAGAATGAGTTCATTAATGTACCTTGAAGTGGTGTTTTGTTTTCTTTCGCTAACGGAGCTCATCAGATTTTCTGTTGAGTTTTGTGTTGTGAAGTTTTCAAGTTTTGGGTAAAGATTTGATGGATATGGAACAAGGAGTGGCAAGATCCTAAGCTTGGGGATGCCCAAGGCACCCCAAGGTAAAATCCAAGGACACCAAAAAGCCTAAGCTTGGGGATGCCCCGGAAGGCATCCCCTCTTTTGTCTTCGTCCATCGGTAACTTTACGTGGACCTATATTTTTATTCACCACATGATATGTGTTTTGCTTGGAGCGTCGTGTATGATTCGATTCTTTGATTTTTAGTTCACTACAATCATCCTTGCTGTACACACCTTTTGGGAGAGACACGCATTAATTGGAGTTTATTAGAATACTCTTTATGCCTCACTTATATCTTTTGAGCTAAACAATTTTGCTCTAGTGCTTCACTTATATCTTTTAGAGCACGGCGGTGGTTCTATTTTATAGAAATAATTGATCTCTCATGCTTCACTTATATTATTTTGAGATTCCTTTAGAACAGCATGGTAATTTGCTTTGGTTATAAAATTAGTCCTAATATGATAGGCATCCAAGATAAAAACTTGAAAGTGCATTGAATACTAAGAGAAGTTTGATACTTGATGATTGTTTTGAGATATGGAGATAGTGATATTAAAGTTTTGCTAGTTAAGTAGTTGTGAATTTGAGAAATACTTGTGTTGAAGTTTGCAAGTCCCGTAGCATGCACGTATGGTAAACGTTGTGTAACAAATTTGAAACATGAGGTGTTCTTTGATTGTCATCCTTATGAGTGGCGGTCGGGGACGACGATGGTCTTTTCCTACCAATCTATCCCCTAGGAGCATGCGCGTAGTGCTTGGTTTTTGATGACTTGTAGATTTTTGCAATAAGTATGTGAGTTCTTTATGACTAATGTTGAGTCCATGGATTATACGCACTTCCACCTTTCCATCATTGCTAGCCTCTTCGGTACCGTGCATTGCCCTTTCTCGCCTTGAGAGTTGGTGCAAACTTCACCGGTGCATCCAAACTCCATGATACGATACGCTCTATCACACATAAACCTCCTTATATCTTCCTCAAAACAGCCACCATACCTAGCTATTATGGCTTTTCATAGCCATTCCGAGATATATTGCCATGCAACTTTCCACCATTCCGTTTATTATGACACGCTTCATCATTGTCATATTGCCTTGCATGATCATGTAGTTGACATCGTATTTGTGGCAAAGCCACCATGCATATTATTTCAAACATTTCACTCTTGATTCATTGCCCATCCCGGTACACCGCCGGAGGCATTCATATAGAGTCGTATTTTGTTCTAGTATCGTGTTGTAATCATTGAGTTTTAATGAATAGAAGTGTGATGATCATCATTAATAGAGCATTGTCCCAAATAAAAAAGGGGGGGAAAGGCCAAGAAAAGGCCCAAAAAAGAGAAATAAAAAGGGGCAATGCTACTATCCTTTTTTTCCACACTTGTGCTTCAATGTAGCACCATGATCTTTATGATAGAGCGTCTCTTGTTTTGTCACTTTCATATACTAGTGGGAACTTTTCATTATAGAACTTGGCCTGTATATTCCAACAATGGGCTTCCTCAAATGCCCTAGGTCTTCGTGAGCAAGCAAGTTGGATGCACATCCACTTAGTTTCTTTTGTTGAGCTTTCATATATTTATAGCTCTAGTGCATCCGTTGCATGGCAATCCCTACTCCTTGCGTTGACATCAATTGAGGGGCATCTCCCTAGCCCGTTGATTAGCCGCGTCAATGTGAGACTTTCTCGTTTTTTGTCTTCTCCACACAACCCCCATCATTATATTCTATTCCACCCATAGTGCTATATCCATGGCTCATGCTCATGTATTGCGTGAAAGTTGAAAAAAGTTTGAGATTACTAATGTATGAAAAAATTGCTTGGCTTGTCATTGGGGTTGTGCAAGATGAGAGCAATCTTGTGTGACGAAAATGGAGCATGACCAAACTATACGATTTTGTAGGGATGAACTTTCTTTGGCCATGTTATTTTGAGAAGACATGATTGCTTAGTTAGTATGCTTGAAGTATTATTATTTTTATGTCAATATTAAACTTTTATCTTGAATCTTTCGGATCTGAACATTCATGCCACAATAAACAAAATACATTGAAGAATATGCTAAGTAGCATTCCACATCAAAAATTCTGTTTTTATCATTTAGCTACTCGAGGACGAGCAGGAATTAAGCTTGGGGATGCTTGATACGTCTCCAACGTATCTATAATTTCTTATTGCTCCATGCTATTATATATTCTGTTTTTGGATGTTTAATGGGTTTTATTATACACTTTTATATTATTTTTAGGACTAACCTATTAACCCAAGGCCCAGTACAAATTGCTGTTTTTTTGCCTATTTCAGTGTTTTGCAGAAAAGGAATATCAAATGGAGTCCAAACGGAATGGAACCTTCGGGAGCGTGATTTTTGGAACAAACGTGATCCAGGAGAGTTGGAGTGGACGTCAAGAAACGAACGAGGAGGCCACGAGGTAGGGGGCGCGCCTACCCCCTAGGCGCGCCCTCCACCCTCGTGGGCCCCTCGTGGCTCAACTGACCTACTTCATCCTCCTATATATACCTACGTACCCCGAAACCATCAAGGAGCACCACAAAACCCTATTTCCACCGCCGCAACCTTCTGTACCCATGAGAACCCATCTTGGGGCCTTTTCCGGCGCTCCGCCGGAGGGGGCATCGATCACGGAGGGCTTCTACATCAACACCATAGCCTCTCCGATGATGTGTGAGTAGTTTACCTGAGACCTTCAGGTCCATAGTTATTAGCTAGATGGCTTCTTCTCTCTCTTTGGATCTCAATACAAAGTTCTCCTCGATCTTCTTGTAGATCTATTCGATGTAACTCTTTTTGCGGTGTGTTTGTCGAGATCCGATGAATTGTGGGTTTATGATCAAGATTATCTATGAACAATATTTGAATCTTCTCTGAATTCTTTTATGTATGATTGGTTATCTTTGCAAGTCTCTTCGAACTATTAGTTTGGTTTGCCCTACTATATTGATCTTTCTTGCAATGGGAGAAGTGCTTAGCTTTGGGTTCAATCATGCGGTGCTCGATCCCAGTGACCGAAGGGAAAAACGACACATATTGTATTGTTGCCATCGAGGATAAAAAGATGGGGTTTATATCATATTGCTTGAGTTTATCCCTCTACATCATGTCATCTTGCTTAATGCGTTACTCTATTCTTATGAACTTAATACTCTAGATGCATGCTGGATAGCGACGATGTGTGGAGTAATAGTAGTAGATGCAGGGAGGAGTCGGTCTACTTGTCGCGGACGTGATGCCTATATACATGATCATGCCTAGATATTCTCATAATTATGCACTTTTCTATCAATTGCTCGATAGTAATTTGTTCACCCACCGTAATACTTATGCTATCTTGAGAGAAGCCACTAGTGAAACCTATGGCCCCCGGGTCTATCTTCCATCATATTAATCTCCCGACAACAAGCTATTTCTGGCGTCATTTATTTTGCAATCTTTACTTTCAATCTTTATCATAAAAATACCAAAAATATTATCTCATCATCTCTATCAGATCTCACTTTTGCAAGTGGCCGTGAAGGGATTGACAACCTCTTTATCGCGTTGGTTGCAAGGTTCTTATTTGTTTGTGTAGGTATGAGGGACTTGCGTGTGGCCTCCTACTGGAGTGATACCTTGGTTCTCAAAAACTGAGGTTTATACTTATGCTACTTTGCTGCATCACCCTTTCCTCTTCAAGGGAAAACCAACGCATACTCAAGAGGTAGCATAGGGTGACACAGAACTAGCTCTAGTTCATCAATGTAATGTAGGCATGTATTCTGAATATAGTCATACGTGCTTAGGGAAATACTTACGCTACTTTGCTGCATCACCCTTTCCTCTTCAAGGGAAAAACCAACGTAGGCTCAAGGTTCTTATTTTTTATGTCCAGGAAAATAATTTTTCTTGACATTATGAAGATCCTCAAGCCATGAAACATAATGACCATCTCTTCGCTGTTTAGTTCAGCCCCGGGACAGTGGACGGTCATATCAACCAAGCACCGAACATGTTTGATTGAATGGAAATAAGCTTTCAATAGAAATTAGTTGTCAACTATTTTTGAATAAACAATATCAAAGACATAAATATGGTTGAAAAACTCACATAATGGTATAACTAGAGGCGTCTGCACATCCACCCAGATGTCTCTATTACCTTCAATATCATCTTCGGACGAATGTCAAAGGCGATTAACATATCAGGCTCAAATGCATAAGCCTTGCATAGTGCTTGCCAAGTTTTGCATTCAAAATAGGTGTAGGTGTCTGCGTGGAAAGTATAACCATGCTCGGTCTTCAAGTAAACTCTCTTTACCTCCATAGTAGTTTTCATAGGACTGAAACCTATCTTATCCAAGACAAAAACTCTTGCACGGCAGGGGATACGCTAGTAGAAAGTAAAAGATTTAAATTATAAGTGGAAGAAAATGAAGCAGATGTCATGCTTAATTACGAAAAAAGACTTGTCGTTGTGACTTACTGTATCCACTTCAAAGTTCTCGTCCAGCTTGATGCTGAAGCGCCTATCATCATCTAGGAAGATTATGTCGCACAGGCCGCGCTCGTCTTCGTAGTATTCGCTAATACCGAAATCCTTTTCGTCGTCAGACATTTCCTATGTTCATAGTTGAAACATTAATTGAAAATCGATCGAAAGCAACTACCAGGATACTCAACACACAAATCCGGGGCACTGGATATTTCCTACATATTCTGGCACAATTCATGCCAAAATTCACGGAAAAATCCGGCATGACCTTTGCTAAAATCGGACATATCGAGCACCTGAAATTTGCCGGAACAGAAATGAATCAACACTCCGGCAAAACATAGGCCACTCGGAGGTATAACCTGCAAACATGACCGGCCACTTGGGCAAGAACATATTTTATTTGAGCAACACAAGATATACATTTCAAAATATCTTATAGGACTCATATTGACATGAGCATTCAATAAGCAAAACCAAATCGTAAAATAAATAAGTATTCAAATTAGCATGCATTCAATAAGCAAAAGTAAACCATCTCATGTGTACGTACATTGTCGAATATTATCAATAATACATCCCGAATAGTATCATACATATAACATCACTAATACAACTAAAACCCTAGCGCATTTAAGGGTATCGCGCCGTCGCGGTGGACACCCAAAGAGAAGGAACTATCACAGGATCATAGCTCTAGTGAGATCCCTGGAGAACCTGCCAGGTATTGGAGAACCTGTGCTCCAACGCAAACAAGTAGCAATGGACGTGCGCGTCCTCCTCCCTGACATGGTGACGTACCACCTCCGCGGGGTCCTCGAGCCTCTGGACCGCCATCGCCCACGCGACCGCCACCAAAGAAGGTTCGGGTCAACGACGGGCTGACTCCTCACCAAGCTGCGGCCCCCGGTAGGTAGCGCCTCCCAGTACCAGCCCGACGGAGCCCAGTCCCGGACATGGCCCATCTGGTCAAGCAGGTGTCCTCCGCCGAGTCGACGATGAAGAGGATGCGGGATAGGCATCGTCGATGTTGATGCGGGAATAATTGCTTTAACTAAAAAATAACAACAAATGTGACATGTTCAACTAGTTCTATTAATTCAACTAGTTCTTACTGAAAAATAAACTTATTATAAATAAAAATAAACTAGTACCTGATTAGTACCTAGTTCTTACTAACTAATTAGTACCTAGGAACTACTGCCTCAATTAACATCTAATTTGATGAACCTAGGGGTGGAAAGTGGTAGCGGATAATCCGAAATATCCGATATTCGTATTCGATCGGATATTCCAATTATCCAACTTAAAAGTCAAATAAGTGGTCAATTTTTACTCGTTTTATGATTAATCTAAGAAATTATTATGCATTACAATAGTATTTACTCATAAACCTATTTATCATTGACTTATTGTATGTCACAAGTTGAATACTTCATGTCACATAGCTATTGACTAATACACTTAAGCAATATGTCGCTATTATTTGTATCTGTTCTGAATCAAGGAAACATCCGAGCCGCATCTGTATCCGATAACATCCGTATTCGCATTCATATTCGTTTTGTAAATATGAAAACGGAAGTGGTAAGAGCACTATCCAACCTGCAACCGATTCATTTCCACCCATAGATGAACCCTAACTAATTTGATGCAATCAAAATTTTAAGAACCCTAGGCATAGGTAGGGGAGGGGGAGGAGCAGGCGTGCTCATCTCGGGTGCCTGCGGCGAGGGAGGGGCAGGCGGCATCGAGGTCGGGGTTGGGGCTCGGGCGCGCGGCGGATGGCGGCGCCGAGGTCGGGTCGGGGCGGCGCCGAGGTCGGGCAGTATCGAGGTCGGGGTCGGGGCAGCGCCAATCCGGGTCGGGGCTGCGTCAAGGGTGTGCGGAGAGCGACGGGCGAGGGCGGCGACGACAGCCGAGGAGTTTGGATTTGGGGGAAGTGGTCGTGGGGAGGAACGAACCGCACGGTTAAGTCAAAAGTAGCAGTAGCGCGTTTCGGGAAGTGCGCTACTACTAAGTTAGCTATAGCGCATTTCTGGATACGCGCTACTGCTACTCCTTTCTCTTTTTTCCCTTTTTAATTTATTTTTATTTACGATTTATTCTTTTCTTTTCTCCTTTTTCTATTTCTTTCATTTTCATTTACTTTTCTATTTGCTTTCCATTTAATTTTATTTCCTTTAGCAGTAGCACCTTTCTGCATAAACGCGCTGCTACAAACCAACTAGCAGTAGCGCTGTTCGCAGTAGATCGCTACTACTATGTGTAGCCTATCGGCTTAGCCATGGAAATTTTAGTAGTAGCGCTTTTATCTTCAGCGCGCCATCGCTACAATTGTATCTCAGAGCGTTTACGCTAACCCGCTACTGCTACTTAGCACTAGCATGCTTTTTTAACACGCGCTACTGCTAAAGTTCTGTGTATAAGGTTTTCCCTAGTAGTGTAAAAATAATAATACTTCAAGCATGCTAACCAAGCAATTATGTCTTCTCAAAATAACATAGCCAAAGAAAGCTCATTCCTACAAAATCATATAGTTTGGCCATGCTTCATTTTCGTCACACAAAATGCTCTCATCATGCACAACCCCGATGACAAGCCAAGCAAATGTTTCATACTTTAGCATTCTCAAACTTTTTCAACTTTCACGCAATATATGAGCGCGAGCCATGGACATAGCACTATAGGTGGAACAGAATATGATGATGGAGTTTGTGTGGCGAAGACAAAAAGGGAGAAAGTCTCACATCGACGCGGCTAATCAACGGGCTATGGAGATGCCCATCAATTGATGTCAATGCGAGGAGTAGGGATTGCCATGCAACGGATGCACTAGAGCTATAAATGTATGAAAGCTCAACAAAAGAAACTAAGTGGGTGTGCATCCAACTTGCTTGCTCACGAAGACCTAGGGCAATTTGAGGAAGCCCATCATTGGAATATACAAGCCAAGTTCTATAATGAAAAATTCCCACTAGTATATGAAAGTGACTACATAGGAGACTCTCTATCATGAAGATCATGGTGCTACTTTGAAGCACAAGTGTGGTAAAAGGATAGTAGCATTGCCCCTTCTCCCTTTTTCTCTCATTTTTTCATTTTTTAATTTTTTTATTTAGGCCTTTTCTCTTTTTTTATGGCCTCTCTTTTTTTTCGTCCGGAGTCTCATCCCGACTTGTGGGGGAATCATAGTCTCCATCATCCTTTCCTCACTGGGACAATGCTCTAATGAAGATCATCACACTTTTATTTATTTACAACTCAAGAATTACAACTCAATACTTAGAACAAAAATATGACTCTATGTGAATGCCTCTGGCGGTGTACCGAGATGTGCAATGAATCAAGAGTGACATGTATGAAAAATTATGAATGGTGGCCTTGCCACAAATACGATGTCAACTACATGATCATGCAAGGCAATATGACAATGATGAAGCGTGTCATAATAAACGGACGGTGGAAAGTTGCATGGCAATATATCTCGGAATGGCTATGGAAATGCCAGGATAGGTAGGTATGGTCGCTGTTTTGAGGAAGATATAAGGAGGCTTATGTGTGACAGAGCTTATCATATCACGGGGTTTGGATGCACCGACAAAGTTTGCACCAACTCTCGAGGTGAGAGAGGGCAATGCACGGTACCGAAGAGGCTAGCTATGATGGAAGGGTGAGAGTGCGTATAATCCATGGACTCAACATTAGTCATAAAGAACTCACATACTTATTGAAATAATCTAGAAGTCATCAAAACCAAGCACTACGCGCATGCTGCTAGGGGGATAGACTGGTAGGAAAAGACCATCGCTCGTCCCCGACCGCCACTCATAAGGAAGGAAATCAAAGAAACACCTCATGCTTCAAATTTGTCACTCAACGGTTACCATACGTGCATGCTATGGGACTTGCAAACCTCACACAAGTATTTATCAATTTCACAATTACTCAATTAGCACTACTCTAATATCACCATCTTTATAACTCAAAACAATTATCAAGTATCAAACTTCTCATAGTATTATATGCACTTTATATGAAAGTTTTTATTATACCCATCTTGGATGCCTATCATATTAGGACTAGTTTCATAACCAAAGCAAATTACCATGCTGTTTAGGACTCTCAAAATAATATAAGTGAAGCATGAGAGTTCATCTATTTCTTCAAAATAAAACCACCGCCATGCTCTAAAAGGATATAACTGAAGCACTAGAGCAAATGACAAACTACTCCGAAAGATATAAGTGAAGATCAATGAGTAGTCGAATAATTATGCAACTATGTGAAGACTCTCTCATATTTAAGAATTTACGATCTTGGTATATTATTCAAATAGCAAGCAAAAAAAATAAAATAAAATGACGCTCCAAGCAAAACACATATCATGTGGTGAATAAAAATATAGTTTCAAGTAAGGTTACCGATGAACAAAGACGAAAGAGGGGATGCCATCCAGGGCATCTCCCAAGCTTAGGCTCTTGGTTGTACTTGAATATTACCTTGGGGTGCCTTGGGCATCCCCAAGCTTAGGCTCTTGCCACTCCTTATTCCATAGTCGTTTGAATCTTTACCCAAAACTTGAAAACTACACAACACAAAACTTAACAGAAAACTTGCAAGCTCCGTTAGTATAAGAAAATAAATTACAACTTAGGTACTGTTGTGAACTCATTCTAAATTCATATTTACGTAATATCTACTGTATTCCAACTTCTCTATGGTTCATACCCTCCGATACTACTCATAGATTCATCAAAATAAGCAAACAACACATAGAAAACAGAATCTGTCAAAAACAGAACAGTGTGTAGTAATCTATATCATTCGAATACTTATGTAACTCCAAAAATTCTAAAATAAATTTTGGACCTGAGGAATTTGTAAATTAATCTTCTGCAAAATGAATCAACTTAAAATCACTCTTCTGTAAAAAATGACAACTAATCTCGTGAGCACAAAGTTTCTGTTTTTTATAGCAAAGATCACATTAACTTTCACCCGAGTCTTCCCAAAGGTTCTACTTGGCACTTTATTGAAACAAAAGCTATAAAATATTATTACTATAGTAGCTTAATCATGTGAACACATAAAAACAGTAGGGGTATGATACGTCCATTTTGCATCATGCTTTTATATCGATATTTATTGCATTATGGGCTGTTATTACACATTATGTCACAATACTTATGCCTATTCTCTCTTATTTTACAAGGTTCACATGAAGAGGGAGAATGCCGGCAGCTGGAATTCTGGGCTGGAAAAGGAGCAAATATTAGGGACCTATTCTGCACAACTCCAAAAGTCTTGAAACTTCACGGGACTCATTTTTGGAATTAAGAAAAAATACTGAGTGGAGAAAGTACCAGAGGGGCTCCACACCCTGGCCATGAGGGTGGGGGCGTGCCCTACCCCCCTGGGCGAGCCCCCCTGCCTCATGGGCCCCGTGGTAGGCCTCCGGTACCCATCTTCTGCTATATGAGGTCTTTTACCCTGGAAAAAATCATAAGCAAGCTTTCGGGGAGAAACTCCGCCGCCACGAGGCAGAACCTTGGTGGAACCAATCTAGGGCTCCGGCAGAGCTGTTCTGCTGGGGCAACTTCCCTCTGGGAGGGGGAAATCATCACCATCGTCATCACAAAAAATCCTCTCATCAGGAGGGGGTCAATCTCCATCAACATCTTCACCAGCACCATCTCCTCTCAAATCGTAGTTCATCTCTTGTATCCAATCTTTGTCCCAAAGCCTCAGATAGGTACGTGTGGGTTGCTAGTAGTGTTGATTACTCCTTATAGTTGATGCTAGTTGGTTTATTTGGTTGAAGATCATATGTTCAGATCCTTTATGCATATTAATACCCCTCTGATTATGAACAAGAATATGATTTGTGAGTAGTTACGTTTGCTCCTGAGGACATGGGAGAAGTCTTGCTATAAGTGGTCATGTGAATTTGGTATTCGTTCGATATTTTGATGAGATGTATGTTGTCTTTCCTCTAGTGGTGTTATGTGAACGTCGACTACATGACACTTCACCATTGTTTGGGCCTAGAGGAAGGCATTGGGAAGTAATAAGTAGATCATGGGTTGCTAGAGTGACAGAAGCTTAAACCCTAGTTTATGCGTTGCTTCGTAAGGGGCTGATTTGAATCCATATGTTTCATGCTATGGTTAGGTTTACCTTAATACTTCTTTTGTAGTTGCCGATGCTTGCAATAGGGGTTAATCATTAGTGGGATGCTTGTCCAAGAAAGGACAGCACCCAAGCACCGGTTCACCCACATACCAAATTATCAAAGTAACGAACGCGAATCATATGAACGTGATGAAAACTAGCTTGACGATAATTCCCATGTGTCCTCGAGAGCGCTTTTCTCTATATAAGAGTTTGTCCAGGCTTGTCCTTTGCTACAAAAAGGATTGGCCCATCTTGTGGCACCTTATTTACTTTCATTACTTGTTACCCTTTACAAATTACCTTATCACAAACTATCTGTTACCGATAATTTCAGTGCTTGCAGAGAATACCTTACTGAAATTCGCTTGTCATTTCCTTATGCTCCTCGTTGGGTTCGATACTCTTACTTATTGAAAGGGCTACGATAGATCCCCTACACTTGTGGGTCATGAAGACTCTTTTCTGGCGCCGTTGTCGGGGAGTGAAGCGCCTTTGGTAGGTGGAATTTGGTAAGGAAAAATTTATATAGTGTGCTGAAATTTACTATCACTTGTTACTATGGAAAGTAATCCTTTGAGGGGCTTGTTCAGGGTATCATCACCCCGACCAGTAGAGCAAAGAGTTGCTCCTCAACCTACTGAACCTACTGAAAATGTTTACTTTGAAATTCCTTTGAGTATGATAGAGAAACTTGATGTCTACTACGCAACCTTCTTCTTGTAGACGTTGTTGGGCCTGCAAGTGCACGGGTTTGTAGGACAGTAGCAAATTTCCCTCAAGTGGATGACCTAAGGTTTATCAATCCGTGGGAGGCATAGGATGAAGATGGTCTCTCTCAAACAACCCTGCAACCAAATAACAAAGAGTCTCCTGTGTCCCCAACACACCCAATACAATGGTAAATTGTATAGGTGCACTAGTTCGGCGAAGAGATGGTGACACAAGTGCAATATGGATAGTAGATATAGGTTTTTGTAATCTCAAATAATAAAAACAGCAAGGTAACTAATGATAAAAGTGAGCGTAAACGGTATTGCAATGGTAGGAAACAAGGCCTAGGGTTCATACTTTCGCTAGTGCAAGTTCTCTCAACAATAATAACATAATTGGATCATATAACTATCCCTCAACATGCAACAAAGAGTCACTCCAAAGCCACTAATAGCGGAGAACAAACGTAGAGATTATGGTAGGGTACGAAACCACCTCAAAGTTATTATTTCGGATCGATCTATAAAAGAGTCCGTACTAGAATAACACCTTAAGACACAAATCAATTAAAACCCTAATGTCACCTAGATACTCCATTGTCACCTCAAGTATCCGTGGGCATGATTATACGATATGCATCACACAATCTCAGATTCATCCAACCAACATAAAAGTACTTCAAAGAGTGCCCCAAAGTTTATACCGGAGAATAACGACGAAAACGTGTGCCAACCCCTATGCATAGGTTCCCAATGTCACGAAATCCGCAAGTTGATCACGAAAACATACATCAAGTGGATCAATAGAATAACCCATTGTCACCACGGTTATCCCACGCAAGACATACATCAAGTGTTCTCAAATCTTTAAAGACTCAATCCGATAAGATTACTTCAAGGGGAAAACTCAATTCATTACAAGAGAGTAGAGGGGGAGAAGAAACATAGGATCCAACTATAATAGCAATGCTCGCGATACATCAAGATCGTGCAAAATCAAGAACACGAGAGAGAGCGATCAAACACATAGCTGCTGGTACATACCCTCAGCCCCGAGGGTGAACTACTCCCTCCTCATCGTGGAGAGCGCCGGGATGATGAAGATGGCCACCAGTGATGGGTTCCCCCTCCGGCAGGACGCCGGAACGGGCTCCCGAGAGGTTTTTGGTGGCTACAGAGGCTTGCGGCGGTGGAACTCCCGATCTATCTTCTGTTCTGGAAGTTTAGGGTACGACGATATATATGGGTGCAGGAACTACGTCGGAGGAGCCACGGGGGCCCCACGAGGCAGGGGGCGTCCCCCACCCTCGTGGGCACCCTGTGTCTCCCCTGATGTGCACTCACTACTAGGAAAAGGCCTACTAATGGCGCACCTAATTTGGCCATTAATGGCGCATTAGTGGTGCGCCATTAGTGCCACGCCATTAGTATATCTTACTAATGGCGCACCACCGTGCGCCATTAGTATTCTGGTACTAATGGCGCACCGAGATGCGCCATTAGTATATCCAAAAGTGCGCCATTAGTATGCCTCCTGTGGGGCCATGTATACCAGTGCTTTGGCATACTAATGGCGCACAACACAAGATGCGCCATTAGTATCCTTCGGCATACTAATGGCGCACTGCTTACTGATGCGCCATTAGTATCCTTTGGCATACTAATGGCGCACTGTCATGTGATGCGCCATTAGTATGAATATTAGGTTTTTTTTTAATTTTCTGTTTTTTGCACAGGTTACAAAATGTATAATTGGACAAAATATAGACAGCACACATCAACAACAGATTCATCGAATACAATAGAAGATTAGTCTCTGAATACAATTCATCATATTAGTCTTCGAATACAATTCATCATATTAGTCTCCGAATTGAAAAGACCGAACAAAGATAGAACATTATATTACAAGTCTCGAGACCGCGAGTAGCGAGTTTGTCTTCACATTACAAGTCGATATCGATCATCTAAACTACCATCACATAGAAGAGAGCTGCGGTCATCACAATGAGCATCATCACGATGAAACTCGTCTTCATTTGGTTCCTCCAACGCCCTCTCCTCTCCCGCTTAGATAGCGGGCGTATCTAGATTCGCCTCGGCCCTAGTGGTGTACCCTTTGTAACTGTACCGCTGAATCGGTGAACCTGTCTCCGACATTCTCCCCGGTCGTCGAGACTCCGGGAACCTTACCCTTGTACACGACATACCACGGCATCGCTATGCACTAGCCAAACGAAACGTTAGTACCAATTCACGCATAATACATAAGCAATATATAAGTATGCAACAGAGCGATCGAAGAGAAAAGCAAGACATTAATAGCATCGATTACATCTAAGTTGAACGACTCTCAAAACCAAAGAGACATACTACAAGTTCATTAAAGTTTAATTACAACATGAGCCAATCGATGTTTTAGAACTAGACACAAGATCACTGCTTTCGACTCGACTCAAGGGACCGGAGGCGTGGATGAAGCCGCCGTCTATCATCGTGGGAGTCATGAAATAACGGGCGTTGTCACCGCATTTGTAGCATTGTGTCGATGTCACCGCTGGACGGTTGATTTCTGAGGTAGAACTGCCCGAGGTAACGGCGACATCTTGATGGATGATTTCCGCAAACTCCGATCGGATGCGAAAGAATTCTTGTCTGATGTCCGCGTCCTGGATTGCCGACACGCTCGCGACTCCAAACTTTGAGTTTACTCGGTAGCGAAGTTGATGATGGTCCCGCACGATCGCCTGCATGTGATGGATGGGCGTAGTAGGCACCCTTCCGATCACAGCGGGCTGCTTGACGCAGCGTAATGTCGACAGAGAGAACACATGCTTGCCGCATTTCATTTAATAGGCCTGGTGAAGGTGCCTCCAGATTTGGCGAGCCGGGAGAACATCATCAAGAACCTTCTTGACATTTGTGTAGTCTACGCTCAATGACGGTCCGGGTTGAAATACGTGGCCATGGAATATTTGGGGCTTAGGAGGATGAGCGTGCAATGTGTGTCACTGCAGAAAACACGGAATGTTAAAAGAAAAACGATCGAAATCTAAGAATTCATATGTTACGGGCCGGGGAGGACTTACTCGGGAAAGTAAGGCACGAGGAAGTTATCCTTATCTTGGTTTGCCAGAATGACGCCTTCGAGGTAAGAACTCGCGACTTGCCGGTCCCCAGCGCTGCCCAAGATCTTGGCACACATGTAGAAGGGGTCGACTATCCACGATGTCCGGGTCTTGTCGCTAATGATCCGCATCTCCATACTCAGCAAAAATAGCCGAACGAAGGTGTAGTGCAGCGGATGAAGGTTAAACATAGCAAAGATGTCATCAAACCGCAGGACGATCTTACCCCGATGTCGCCATCCACAAAGCCCTTGCCCTCCGGGCACCTTGGCCACGAAAACCGGTATGCCACATCCTTCTCTACGAGACGCCGCTTCTCCAAAGAAAGAACACTGCTGCGTGCAGACTCGCATAGCACCGGTTGCAGCATTGAGCATATTTGGCGGTAGCATCGCCTACCCGCCACATGCACCCTCCTCGAGATATCCTTAGGTGAAGGTGGCCCGTCCCCGAGCACGGATCGCACTCGGTGCCGCTGGCTCGCACCCTTGTTAGTCTTTCTTTTGCGTGCCTTCTTCTTCTCCTGTAATGGGACCGAGTTACGCTCACGCACCGCCTTCTTGAGTGTGTTGGGGCTGATAATATTTCGCACCACGCCTATCTCGAGGCTCGGTGAAGTCGGCAACCGGAGGCGTCTCTTGAGAGCTGAACGGCAGACGGCGCTTGCAACTTGGCTTCTCCGCGGTAACAGCCAGATCGCGCACGCCTTTTGTTGGGTTGGGTTCTTGAGAAGGAGGCCCCATGAATTCGCCATCGCACCCATGATCGGCAAAGTACTGATCGACGCTGGCAAATGTATCGTCGTTGTCGTCGTTACGATCCCGGTACATATGCATGTTTGGATCCAGTGGCATAGGGATGTCCGGCACCGCTATGGCGCGGTCTTGCCATGGGGCCGACTTGGCGCCGCATGATCGGGCGGTGTTGTCTTTGGGGTGGTGTCCCCGCCTCTAAACGAATCTGGCTCTTCGCCAAAGTAGGGCCAGCTCAGGCAAAGCGCCGAGGGTCATCACGCTATCATCGCCGGCCCCGACGGGTCGATTCGGAGGTAACAACTCGTCGCAGCTTCGGCAGCACCAACCAGTTCAACCCTAAACAAGTTGGGTGGCATCCGGTACCGTGGAACAAGGTTACCTGGTTGAACGATTTTGCCCTTGGCGACATCGACCAACTCGTTGTTCACCATGTGCGTGAGAGTGCACGGAACGTCAAGGCGCCTCGCGAAAACATGTAGGGCGCCGTGGATGCCCAACAAAGGCAAGGAGATGAAGTACTCGGCCGAGAGAGGCTTAATTAGTTACCGTGATGATGGCGCCGAGCTCGGCTAATGTCGAGGCACCGCCAACGGCGGGCGCAGGCTGACGGAGGGGCCGCTTGTCGCAGAGGTGCCGCCGGCGTCATACCCGGGTGCATTAAGCTCCCGTGTCGGCGTCCGAGACACCAATGCCGCCTCCGCCGGAGACACCAATGGCCCCGCCATCGCATTCTCGCGAAAGTTGCTGGCCGTGAAGCTAGGAATCGGGCGGCCCTGCTGGCCGCCCGCAATCCACGACTCAACCTCGATCAAGGTAGGCACAATGGTGGTGATCGTCGCTCCAAGTTGTTGTTGCACTTGCTCTTGGACAATCTCCGAATCCGCGCCACCTGTGCCTTGAGTTCTTGAACCTCGCTACCTGGCTTTCCGAGCTGGTCTTTTTCTCCTTTCGCCCACCATCGTTATAGTATGACGACCATTTTGTCGACAAGCCTTTTGCCGGCCACCACGACCAGCGACGTCGGCTTACTCGAGCTCATCCTTGTTCTTCATTACATTCAACGCCTCTATTTAGAGTGGTGTCCCAAGGGTTGCTCTTAGTCGACCTTCGCCATCGCTTTCAAATGTCATGGAAGGAATGTGAACCATTTAGAAATTTGGCTTCATTAATTAGAATGCAACCATATGGAGCTAATTACGGGGTGTATTCCTTACCGTAACAAGCTCAAGCGCCCTGGTCTTCGGATCCGTGGTAAGCTCCTTTGTTTTCGAGTCCTTCTTGTACCAGGCCCTGACAAAGTTCCTGGTCTGCTTGTCACCGTATTTATCAAAGAGGGGCGGTAGGCCTTGCTCGGCACGGTCCGCCTCCTCCTTGTCCCATATAGGCTCCGCCACTCTATAACCGCCGGGACCGAGTGTGTGTTCCCCTAAGTTCAGCTCCCGTGATTTCTTTCCCCCACCGACTTGATTGGGAGTTTGCGGTGCTCGAGCAATTGATCTTGAAGTCGCTAGAAGTCATCTTCGTGATCGAAGGATTTTCTCCTTGATCTTCTCATAACTCTCACCTTTCTCGATCATTCTCTTCACATTGCTTTTCCAAGTAGATGTGGCCTTGCTCATCTTCGTGAGGGCAGCATTGTTCACTTTATTCCCTTTGAGGCTTGTGTTTTCAAATTCAGCGGGAACTTGTATCGCTCGTGTAGCTTCGTGAAGAGGAGGTTGCAAAATTCCCTCGGTCAGATGCCTCGTGTTCTCGGTGTTGATCGAGACGGTGCTCCGGAGAATGCACCCGAGCTGAAGCGAGTACCCTTGACTATTCGCTCGGCGCCGTTGGATTCCCGTCGAGTCCACTTCAAGAACTTCCTCCTTGAGGGTGCAGAGCACTGGCCAAGCGCCGGTCCTTGATTGCCTCTTCTCTGGCTGCCATCCAGGCTCGCGCCACCATCATCGATGGTGGCATCCTCGGCGGCACCATCGGTGGTGGCATCAGTGGGGTCATCCATGTGGTACCATCGGTGGTCTCGTGGATCGGTGGGGAAGGCGGCGTCCTCATACAAGTGAGGTTGTTCCTCCATCTCCGGACAGCTCCTGAATGCCTTGCCGCCCAACCCTCGGCCTCATCGTTGTTGGCCATGTTTCTCTCTAAATAGGAACAAAGTTTGGTCAAAAGTTGGTTATTGTCAAGGAACTACATCATGGTCTCATCATTTAGGGTTTGTCGACACTGAGGCATCCTAAAAGCTAAGCTTTTTATCATTGAGGGTTTTTCGACGCCGAGGCACCCTAAAAGCCTAAGCTTTCATCATTAGTCACAAGTACCCCGGCCCATGAATTAGTCACAAGTATTTTATATGTCCTATTTTTAGCAAAGTCATGCTAAAATTCACGGAAAATTTCAGCATGACCTTTGCTGAAAATAGGACATATGGAGTACCCGAATTTGCTGGAACGGAAGTTAATCGACATTCCAGCAAACTCAAGGGCCTCTCGGGTGGACAAGGCAAAAAAGGCCTTCATCACAACATGCAAAAAAGAGAGAGTCACGGACAGTGTCGTGGAATTGTCACGGCAGATGTCCTTAGTGTCAGGACTTAGTCGCGAGGCCAACGCATCTATATGGTAGCTTGAGAGGGGTTGAGCGGAATCGAGAAACACAACACAAGACAGGGATTTAGACAGCTTCGGGCCCCGGGAAACATCATCCGGTAAAAACCCTACATGCTGTTTGAGGCTAGGTCTCATTATCATCACGAGGGAGTCGCCGTAAAGCGGCTCTCCTCTAATTGTGTCTAGCCCTAGAGATTGTTTCTTGCTTGTAGCCTGTCCCTCTTTGGGGAGCCCTGCCCCTCCTTATATATGTTGAAGGGGCGGGTTACATGTGGAGTCCTATTAGGATTAGGACTAGTCTATCTCTAATACAAACCGGATACAAGTCCAGGTCTTAACTCCTTGCAAGACAAATATTCCTTATGCCTTTCCTCTTAAACCGGCCCACCATAGAATGAACCGGCCTTCATGAACCGCCCGGCGGGCCACCAGGTCTTGTCTCTCCTCGCACCTGCCGGATTACCAATGAGTCGTGAACCGCCAGGTCCAAACGGGTCGCCGGTGAACCGCCAATTGTCAGCGGGGTCTCAAATAAACCGCCAAGTCCGGCCGGGTTAACTTCCGGCCGGTTTATACCGCGGGGTATATCCCCGACATTAGCCCCCAGTTTAATTTGGATTTATCCATGTTAAATTGATCCTGTGAAATAAGCACAAGAACAAACTTGACCGATTATGCTCCGGGTTAAGAATTCTTGTAAACCGGCATCTGATCATCCTTAATGGTCCTTGAAATACTCATCCGATCTTCAGCCGGTTTAAGGACGTAGAACTTGCCGGTTTATCATTGCCAAGATCACCGGTTTATAAATATTGATGGCACCGGGTCATACTTGTAGTTAACATCCAGCTTGAAAATATACCTCTTATATACCTATCACTTGTAGCCCCCAAGTCTTTAAGAAGGTAGCATAGCAACAGCTTAAGACTTGTTTCAATATAAATATCACAATCTCAAAGAAATCCAGGTTGTTCATCTCAATCACTAGTCAGAATTGAGTATTCCACATATGTAGCCCCCAAGTGCCGGGTTGTCATGCTTGCAGCCACCTGGAACTTGTAATTGCCTGATGCTCATAAAAACTTCAACCAGTGTAGCCCCCAAGGGCCGGGTCATTATGCAATAATGAGCAGGGACTTTGTAAATATAATCATGTAGATTTGAGCAATGATGTATAGCCCCCAAGGGCCGGCTCAGGATGATAATATTGTGCTGGTAATTAATATAATCTTCAATGAAAATAACATCATATGATATAACCCCCATCATGGAGCTTGAATCCACGTCCACAAGTTTAAGAGCCTTGTGCTTGACCAACTGAGGAGTGGACCCTTCATTATAATGGATAAAATGGTTTGTACCTTGAATTGTTGATAGGAGCAATTGGTAGCCCCCAAGGGCCGGCTTATTATAATATGATGAGTCGGGTCTTTAATAATATGAGCAAAAAATTACTTTGAATTAGCCCCCAAGTGTCATGGTGCATGCTTGCAGCGACATGATACTTGCATATTTGCTATAATCTCAACTTAAATAATGTAGCCCCCAAGTGTCGGTCGTAAGCCTGCAGCAACTCGGGACTATTCCCTCCATTGTAGAATAAATCATACCCATTGATGAAATAATAGCCATTCTTACTGAAGCAACTTTGAAAACCCTCAATCATAATATTGGTTATTGATAACGATAATAAAAATCTAGCCATGTTGGCTATTCAAGATAATATAATCTGGTATGAAAACCTTATTCATTTAATATCATAATGAAAATTCAGCCAAGTTTGGCTAGTTGAATAATATAACCCAATGATTTATAAGCGCATGATTTCAATGGCGCAATCCAAATATGTACTGGCGACTTATAGTCCAAAACCAGGCCGGGTTAACAAACACCGGATAATTTCTCTTATCGTCTTAAAGCCAGGCCGGTTTAATAAATACCGGATAATTTATCATCATGCTTTATTCAACCTGTCTCTGCATACAACAAGTTTAAAGTGTCCTGGCGGTTTACCACCGGACGGGTCATAATGCCCAACATATAACCCGTGTTTATAACCAAGGCTGCACTTTAAGAATAATCAATGAAATATATCATACCCGTGACATTGAATCACATCATTGGTTTATCAATTTTTGTAGTAAGGGTGATGACCCCAATCTTGAGTAATGATAACTCCTTTCATACTGCGTCGGTTTACGATGAAACCGTCATCGGTCGTAATAACCACCGGTTTAACCATATATAATTCAGGCGACTCGTAGTCAAACCAGACCGGGCTGATAGTCTCCGGATTATGATTTGATCATGTACTGACAACTTGTAATTGAAAGTCAAACCGGGTTAATGAACACCGGTTTACTCCATAATAAGATGGTAACATAGAATCAAACCGGGCAGATAGTCTCCGGATTAGGATTTGACCGTGTTCCGCCAATTTGTAATTGATAGTTTGAACCGGATTAATAATGTCGGTTTAAAAACGCAACAAAAAGTAAATAACAGCTATGAAAAGAATATGGAAGCAAAGGCAATGATAAGACCGTTTGCAAAAAGAGGCTTTATCGAGCCGATCAGATGGTGTTACCATGGTCGGACACGACCAAGCTCCCAATAAGGTGTAGCTATGGTTCAAGTCAGCCAGTCCCCAACTGAAACCGTGGCATTATGCCGATCAAGTGGCGTGGCAATGGTTCGGGTTCGACCAAGCCCTAAGTGACTCTATGGCCTTAGGCCGATCAAGAGGCGTGACTGGTTCAGACTTGACCATGTCCCCAAGTGATCTGGTGGCTTTCGCCTATCAAAAGGTGTTGCATTGGTTCGGACACGACCAAGCCCCCAAGTGATGTTGTGGCACTAGGCCGATTAAGAGGTGTGACTATGGTTCAGACATGACCAAGCCCCCAAGTGATCAATGATAAGCCAATAAGGCATGATACCCATGTTTGAACCGCGCATCATGGCAGCAGGCCCTCTTTGGCACCTTTTAACTTATTGTAAGAGATAAATCCTTCTTGAACCGGGATTTTGAACCGGATTTGAGAGCTTCAAAGCTTTGTGGGAGATATCTTCCCTTGAACCGGATTTTAAACCGGAATCCCTCTTTTAAGCCGGAAATTTTCTCGACGGCCTTTAAATTTGCATCAATATGGCGGTTTAGGGTCCTGCATTAGACAACTTTGCGGTGCCAAAGTAATTGCTCTTTAAAGAAGGCAATATACAATATAAAATATATTGGATGGACTTCACCTGATATATCATGCCGGGGTTATTCACCTGTGGAGTTGATGATCACCATGGTAAAGCTGAAATTAATGATTTGCCGAAGTCGGCCGCGGCGTTATAAACCGGGCGGTCGCGAGACGGTAATGGCGTTATAAACCGGTGCGAGAATCCGTTGAGTAACAACGACCAGCTGTGCTGAAATGGTGTCAAGATGCCCCCATCTCCGTGGCATAGTACCACTTTGTAGTGGATTTTGTCCTGCGTAATATATTACAAGACAGTAGTAACTGTTCGCAGACAAAGTTATTGTATACGTATAAAATAGATAGGATGGATATCACCTGATATTTTTATCGGACGAAAGCATTTACCGATGCCGGATAACAATACTAGCTCTCTTATCTTTGATTGCCCAAAGCATGATTAAGATCTCCATGTGGGGAAACAGTCCCTCCCCTTTTCTCTTTTCTTAGTAAATCCAAAGTAGCACATGGTAATTGTCATGCCGCGTTTAGTAACTTTTTCCAAAGGTACATCAAGTTTGACTTGCACTGTAAACTCCTTTTTGGTCCTGGTATGTTGCAACTCCAAACTCAGGTTCCATGGACGAAATCCTTTACACTCCCGGCTATACCACGGCACCGGCTGTAGGTGCGAGCTCCATTGTCACGGCAGTCTTGGTCATTTACTGAATCAAGTAGCAGTAGCACCCGCTGCATGCTCAGCGTAAGAAGTGGCGGTTCATCATCGCTAGCGGTGAGGCGGTCGGGCGTTTACGGTCCCAGCAGGGGCGGTTTGACCAAGGTGGTTGAGCCATGCGGGATGCGTATAGCGGCGAAGCGGATCGAGCAAAGCAAGCACCGCTGAGGCAAGCGCAGCATAATGCACAAAAAGTAGGGAACGGTAGCCGTGGTCGGTTTAACACGGCCGGGCGCGGAGAAGGACCATGCGAGGCGACTCAACGGCAAAGCAGCGGTTTGAGAGATCGGTCTGAAGTGGAAACGCCGGGCCGCCACAAGAGGAGTGATGGCGAGGCTGGCTCGTGGTAGTGGAGGTAACCCGGCGAGGCAGCTCCGCCAAGACCAGCAGGCAGCACCGGCGGAGATCGGGCCACCGATATGTAAACCGCCAGACGGGTCAACCGAGGAGTGATGGGCCCAAAGAAGGAGGCGGAGCCAGCCGCGGGTGAGGAACAGCGTCATCGGCGGCAAGCCATGGGGCGCGGGCAGAGGACTTCGAGGCCAATAGGGCCATAACGGCGAAGCGACGGCTCAGCGCAGACCGTCGAAGGTGGCTCTGTCTGCGGAGACAAGCCGGCTCGAGGCTTACCGCGGAGGCGAGGCGGCTCACCGACGCCGGATTAAGGTGGAATATGGACATGCTGACTCGAAAGCGGCGGCGACACCTTCCACAAGAGAGGCAAAGTGTGAGGGCGACGGCGGCTTGCGGCAACATCGAGATGTTAGGACCGTGCTCAAGGCGGAGGCGCGAGGCCACGCGGAGATGGCCGTGAGGCTGGGTGGCTCGATGCTGGCCACGGCGGCTCGACGCGGCGGGAGAGGCCGCGGTGGCGGTGACTTGAGACGAGGCCGGGCGTGGCTCGGTGTTGACCCTTCATTGGCGGCGGAGCGGAGTGGCTTGGCGTGTGTGAGCTGCAGCAGACGGATCCGGCGAGGCGAGTCACAGGCGAAGCCACGGCGAGGGCTGCTCGAGGCAGCCGGCCGGCGAGGCGCGCTGAACCGACGGCGGGTTGGAGAGACGCGGCTGCGGGTCAGTGATGGCGACCCGGAGGACGCGAGGCGCAGCAGCGACTCGGACGAGAGGCGGAGACCGGCGGCAACTCGGCTCGCCGGCTTGGCAGAGACTGATGACTTGGTAATGGAGTCTGTAGCAAAATCGAGTCTGTAGGGGTGAGTCGATGAAATCGTGGTGGCAACCCGGATTCGATGAGACAGATTCCGTGGCGATTCAGCATGGGCGGCGGCGGATTGAAAACGGGGCTGCGAAGGCAGAGGAGCGCCGGTGGCTTCATTACAGAGGTGACAGCCAGGACCGGTGGCGGTTTTGAGGAACGCCAGCTCGACGGGCCGGAGTAAAGGCGCGGCTGACTCGGGACGAAAGCAGAGTATACGTCCATGTCCAAGCTCTTCTCCGAGTCATAATTGCTTTGACTGATTTTAGATTCTTTCCATCTCACGTGGCGTGTGATCCTCAGACTGTTTGATGCCCAAACATGACCGCAAAAAGTGTCTCTGGATTCCCATCTGTCTCGGCGACCCGCACTGAATGCAAGGGAAACTTTAACCATGCTGGTTTCGGCGAGTTGTTATCCGGTTTGGACGCGTCGGCAATCTGGTTCCGACGGATTGACTCGTTATGGCAGCCGTACACTAAGCAATCCTGATTTCTCTTGTCTTCAAGCCGTGTACCGCTAACTCCAAAATTAACCTTGATTCTTCATCATAAAACGATGAATTTGATAGCTCTGTCCAAGGTTGTTCCCCACCGGGTTGTCCTCCGTGGTGGTTCCGCGCCGCGTTTTTTTTATATATCCGATCAATTGCGAGCTCTTCCATCCCTAAAGAAAGATCCCTTAAGCCCTTCAAGAAGTTAACACCGCCGTGCGCAAGCCCCACGGTGGGCGCCAACTGTCGTGGAATTGTCACGGCAGATGTCCTTAGTGTCAGGACTTAGTCGCGAGGCCAACGCATCTATATGGTAGCTTGAGAGGGGTTGAGCGGAATCGAGAAACACAACACAAGACAGGGATTTAGACAGCTTCAGGCCCCCGGGAAACATCATCCGTAAAAACCCTACATGCTGTTTGAGGCTAGGTCTCATTATCATCACGAGGGAGTCGCCAGAACCGGCTCTCCTCTAATTGTGTCTAGCCCTAGAGATTGTTTCTTGCTTGTAGCCCTGTCCTCTTTGGGGAGCCCTGCCCCTCCTTATATATGGTGAAGGGGCGGGTTACATGTGGAGTCCTATTAGGATTAGGACTAGTATATCTCTAATACAAACCGGATACCAGTCCAGGTCTTAACTCCTTGCAAGACAAATATTCCTTATGCCTTTCCTCTTAAACCGCCCACCATAGTATGAACTGCCTTCATGAACCGCTCGTTGGGCCACCAGGTCTTGTCTTCTCCTCGCACTCCGCCTGCCGGATTACCAATGAGTCGTGAACCGCCAGGTCAAACGGGTCGCCGGTGAACCGCCAATTGTCGTGAGGTCTCAAATAAACCGCCAAGTCCGCCGGTTAACTTCCGCCGGTTTACACCGCAAGGTATATCCTCGATGACATGCTGACATGATACATTTTCATAAAAGCTTGTGGAGCCCGGGCATCTGAACATTAAGCCCGACTAAGGTGCGCCTGCATTCACACCTTAGTATTCTGTAGGACTACACATCGCACTAAGAACTGATTGTCGCCAAGCTACTATTTATTGGACAGCGGTATCTTGCGTAAATAGGCATAAAGTCAGGCGACCTTGCCCAAGTAAATCCAGTTATCTGCTTCTAGGAAAGAACATTGGTCATTGCAGTGTAAAACCCGAGAAACACAACACCGACCTTAATCATATATACATATTTGACCGGACACATCAATCAAAGCAGCCTTGCAATATTATGTTCCAAAGGCAAGAGAAAATTTACATCAGACTAATTAGGTCCATCTTCCTTTATTTGAGATAGTTAGCTGGAACTTATGAGTAAAACACAAGTCTAATACCAGCGAAAAAATCTAGCATCTTAACCATTAATTTGACATAGTTTGGTTTGGTGGTTTCAGTTTCCAGCCTGATTGGTGATAGTAGTTTGAGTTTGAGGTACCAGTTTAATCTCCAGATTCATCATAGCTTAATAAAATTCTGTGATAACAGCAAGTCGATACAGATCTCAATCTCAATCTCAATCTCATCTCATCCAGAGGAGCAAGCAGAGTGACAACCAAATCGACGGAAACAATTATGGTACCCATTAAACTAGGAGACAACATTCTGCACGCCACAGCCCATTAAACCAAATCAAGCAACCAAATCAATCAAAGCCCTGTTTGATAGTAAAGTATTTTCTAAGTATTCTAAGAATACCGCAGTTTTCAAATATCATAGTTTTATTTATCGTGACCTGTTTGGTTAGCACTAAATATTGTGTTATTAAAACTAGAGTATTCTTAAAACTGTAGTAATTTCTCTCGCATATAAATGAATCATACAATTGATTCTTTTAACACTCCATCTCTTGTTTGCAGCCTTCCAAACCGGCTGCATCTAAGATTGCTTAACATGTGTGGATCATATTTTTCTGTCTTACTGCTACAGGTATGTTAAACGGGCAAAAATGCTCAAAACTGTTTTCACTTTGCTTATGTAAAGTACTTTCTATCTTCTTATATTTTCACCAGCTTTTATTGTAAGTATTTCCGTGAATACCACTTATGTGGTTGTAGGCCACTAGGTTGTACTGTTCTTCTTTCTTGTATTGAGTATTTGCCTCAAGATTTCAAACTTGAGGGAGTTTATGCTATATAAGCAGGCTCTTCTTTTGTGAAGTTTTCCACCTCCAGGGGGTTTGTGGTAAATAATTAGGACCTTTTTTGTGAAGATTTCCAACTCTTGGGGGTTTGCTGAAAATAAGTAGACCCTATCCTGTTGTAATTTGAAAGTCCAGGGTGTTGCATGTAAGTCAACACAGACCAGCAAGGCCAGGATGTTTGCTGAATCATATACCAGAAACAGTTAATGATCTTCTCTTTCCTGACAAAATCGAAAATAATGCTAAAGATTTTGGGTTTTGCTACAATTGAAGGCAGGGTTCCTCTCGTTAAGAAGGGTTTTGAGGAAAGCATGTTATTGTTTTTCTTGTCGTCTCCTTATAATAGTACGAGCCAACACCGGATTCAACTTGTTATACCGGATTCAACACCTAAAGCATGGTATTGAGTTCAACTTGTTGTGTGTAGATTCCTATGGCCGTCAAAGTTGAATGTCATGGAATGGATGGATGATGGTGCATACTGTAAACCCAGGACGCAGCGAGGCGGAGAGGGGAGAGGAGGAGGGGAGCTCACAGGCGGTGGTGTGGGACGGGCGACGAGGTGGGGCGACGAGGTCCGGGTGGTGGTGGTGCGATGAGGTCCGGGAGGCGGCGAGGTCCGGGTGGTGGTGAAGCTCCGCGACGGTGGTGTTGACGGGCGGCGTCTGCCACCGGCACGATTTAGGGCGGCGGGGCGATGGCGCCCAACGAGGTGGGGCGACGGGAGAGCGGCATCAAGGAGACGAGGACGACGGGCGCGCCGAGGCGGCGGCCGGGCGGCGCCGAGGCGGCGGGCAGCGGCGCCGGGAGAGGAGAGGGGAAGGGATCGAGGCGAGGCGAGGGAGAGAGAGGGGATAGGCGAGGGCGAGGGAGAGAGCGGAAGGGGATCGAGGGCGAGGCACACACTAATGGCGCACCATCCTCGGTGCGCCATAAAAGCATACATACTAATGGCGCACCTCGCCCAGTGCGCCATTAGTATTTTTTTTAATTTCTGCCGAGCCAACAGGTTATCTTCCACCGACCTAACCCACAACAAGATCCCTCTACTAGCTCGACCGGTCAAGAGCCAGCCTCACACCGTGAGGTCCTAGGTTCGATTCCTGTGCTCCACAATTTTTTTATGCATTTAAAATGCTGTTTGATACTTATTTGAGTTTAAATATGTTCAAACTGGTTTAAATCATAACAGTAATATTTTTTATAAGACGGTAATAATTTTTAAAAATATCATCAAACAGTAATGCCGGTGGAGCTGGGAGGTGCGGGGGTGCGGGGGGTCGGCGGCTGAGTAGGGGAGGGTGCGGGGTCGGCGGCGCGGTTGAGTAGGGGAATCGAGGTGCGGGGTCGGCGGCGGCCGGTGGACTGGGGTGCTTTCGGCGGCGAGGGGACCTCCTGGTAGTTCAAAAGTGCCCATGAAATACAATCGAGAAATGAAGGCTACGATTTAAATACAATCGATCTTAGCTAGCTATCTGTTCACAATCTTCTTGCCCTTCTTTTTCGCAAATGGAGTTCTTCCGTGGAACGGACGCCCTTTAGGTAGGGTGGTCCTACTTCTTCTTGTGGTGTATGCTGCTACTTCATCATCGTCGCCATGTTCGATCCTCGGTCGCCAGTACTTATTGAAGTCTTGCTCATTGCCTACTCCATCCATTCCGATGATCTTCCTTTGCCTCTCCTCACGACAACACGACCGGCTTTGACCGGTCGGTAATGAAGAAGCATTGGTCAACTTGGGAAGCCAGTACCCATGGCTCATTTTTCAAGGTGACGCTTATACCATGGTCTGGGATTTGGCTTCGGGTATAACCATGGTGGTGAAATACCGGTCTTCTTTTTGGACGCTCTTCGCCCATCGACACGGAACATCGGGACCTTCTCTACTGGTAATAGCTCAGCTCCCAGATCTCCTCGATCCTTCCGTAGTATCTGTCCTTGTCATTACCGGTGTAGGATTCCATCGTGACCCCGGAGTTCGATAACCATCGCTCTTCATGTCTCCTTGGCCTCGGTGTAGAATGTGTAGCCGTTGATATCGTGACGCCTCATAGGTCATCGAGGTTGTGCTCGGCATACTGCGACAAGGCGAATATGAGTTGTTCTTCCGCGGAAGAATCCTCATGTAAAGGGTACGATGTAAGCTTCTGCTTGAACCAACGCTGCGGAAACATGAGTTGTGCTCTTTGATTATATCTCCGTCCGTCCTCTGTTGGCCTCGGTCATTGTATGTCTTCTTAATAAAGGCTTTGTGCTCTACCACCCAAGGATCGACCACGTCTATGTGTTGTAAGCGCGACTAGGTTTGCTCTTTCAAAGTCGGCGAAGTCGACCCTCTAAGTCGACATGCATTTCAAGGGCGACCCTCACGGTGACCCCATCCAAATGAGCCCGCCGAGGTGCCTGTTGACGGGCAGACCAACGGGTTCTCAATGCCTAGATAATTCGTGCAGTAGGAGATGCACTCTTTGGTCGAAAAGCCCCCGGCTATACTTCCTCCGGACGTGACATGTTGGGAACGTATCCTTTGATGACACCATTCATCCTTTCAACGGCATCATGCTGTGCAGGAACGTCGGCCCAAGTTGGATGATATCCTCCACTATATGGACCAGCAGATGCACCATAACGTTGAAGAATGCGGGCGGAAGTACATCTCAAGCTCGCATAGTATCACCACGATCTCTTCCTCGTAGCCTTCGAGTTGCCTCACGCCAATCGACTTCGAGAGATGACGTCAAAAAGTTGCATAGGCCAAATAGCGTTCTGACGGACGTGCGCGTCCATGATCCCACGGATTGCAACCGGAATTATCTGCGTCATCAGACGCGTGACAGTCGTGAGACTTCATCCCATCGAACTTCGCTTATTTGGGTCTAGGTATCTCGCTTATCTTCCCAGCGTAACCGTAAGGAAGTTTTACTCCTAGGAGGCAGGTGAAAACTGCTCGATCTCCTCGACTTTGAGTGAAGCACGCGGGAGGGTAGTCATTTCCGGTCTTCTTGGCCTTTTGCCTTTGCGACGACTTCATCGTGTCCCGCTTCACCATCATCATCATCATCATCATCATCATCATCATCATCATCATCATCATCATCATCATCATCATCATCATCATTAGCGTGAAGCTCTGCCCGATGCCCATTGATTTCAAGTCTGCCCTTGCTTTCGCCCATCTTTGGTCCTCTCTCGGCATGTTGAGCAGGGTACCAAGCAGACTCTCGCACACCGTTCTTCGTGATATGCATGACATCAAGGCTGTGAGGCACACGGTGGATCTTCCAAAGACGCAAGTCCCGTAAAAATGACCTCATTTTCCATACCTTCAGCAGCTCTGGCGCCTTTCGCTTCTTTCCCTGGCTCGCGCTTTTTGCTTCTTTCCGGCAAGGCAGTCTTTCCAATTTTTCAACAGCTTGTCTATTTCCTCGCCGCTCCTCGTACAGGCGTTTTTGGGTTCGGTTTCACCATCGAACAGATCCTTGCGTTTCCTCCATGGGTCATCATCGGCGAAGCCACCTTCGATGTCCCATGAACACGGTTTTCAAGACCGGGATCTCTATCTAGCTGGCGATACGTTGTGTCATCCATGCACCTTACGCATCCGTAAAATCCGTGGACTACCTGCCCCGAGATATCCGTAACCGAGATAGTCATGCACCGTCGTGAGCAGTGTGGCTCTCATAGGGAAATATTCTTTCTCTGCGGCGTCCCACGTATTGGCTGGCGTTTTCCACAGCGTGTCAAGCTCCTCTTTCAGCAGCCCCGGATACAGATTGATGTCGTTCCTGGGTTGTTTCGGCCCTTCAATTAGCATACTCATGTGAATGTACTTCCTCTTCATGCACAACCAAGGGGGAAGGTTGTACATCCACACAAACACAGGCCAGGTGCTATGTGTGCTTCTCTGGCTGCCAAACGGATTGACTCCATTGGCGCCGCGCTTCAGCACGATGTTCCTTGGATCCTTCCCAAATTCTGGGTCTTCGAAGTTCAACGCTTGCCACTGGCTCACATCCTTAGGGTGACTCAGCATCTTGTCTTTTTATCTATCTCCGGATCATTTGCGTCATCTTCTAGCTTCTTCTCCTCCCTATCCGCGTGCCAACGCAGGAGCTTTGCTACCTTAGGGTCCGCGAAATACCGCTGCAGACGAGGTGATCGAAAAGTACCACACCACTTTTCGAGGAGCTTTCTTCCTCTTCTTGTATCGAGTGACGCTGAACCGGACATATGGTAGACTCAGCGTGCTCGTCGATAAATGATGCAATTGTTCATGCACACATGGTATTTCACGTGCGGTAAATCCAGAGGACACACGATTTTCTTAGCCTCCTCCAAACTGGTCGGGCACTTGTTCCCCTTGGGAAGACGTTCGTGCCAGAATGGCATGTTCTCGTCGAAGCATGCGTCGGTCATTTTGTGTTTTACCTTCATCTCCAGAGCCATGAGCGTTACTTTCAGGCGGGTATCCTCGGGCCTGCATCCTTCATACAATGGAGTAACCGCGTCTAACTCAAGTTGATCCATCTTGGCTTTCTCTCGGAGGCAGCTCTTGCGTTATCCGTCCGCTTGAGAAGCAGCTCTTGAATATGAGGGTCCTGCACCCAGCCCATCGATGGTCCGGTGTAAATGCGCTCCGCCCGGCATCATCATCTTCATGATAATGCCCGTCGTCTGCTCCGCATCTTCCTCATCATCATGTCCTGCATCTTCTACATGATGATCGTGTACAACATCACCGCCGTGATCATCTCCCGGGATTCTTCGTCTTCGCCCGCCTCGAGCCGCGGTGGTTGTCTTGCTGCCCTTCCTCATTTCTTGCCCGGCCCCCATGGACGACTTCGTAGTCATCTTCATCACCTTGCCACCGATAGCCATCCATGAAACCACGCAGAGCAGGTGGTCCCGCACCTGCCGAATCCGGGTCCGCAATAAGGCTCTTCACTTGCATCTTCGACGGACATCTTATCTCCGTCTCGTTCTTTTGAAGCATCTCGGCCTTCATGACCTCAAAACCTATTCACGATGCCTTCGTTCATCGTAAGGACCATGGTCGCTCATGAGGTAGAGCAAAAGCGATATTTTAGAACCAAGAAAAAATTTGGCATGACTTTCCCTAAAATAGGACCAAAGAATGCTTAATGCCAAAATTCTCTTGAAACGGAAATGAATCAACATCCCGGCAAAATATTGGCAACTATCGCATTTCAAATACGGTACACCTCCAAACACAAACACATATGCAACACCACAAACATATGCAACACCACGAACATACATAGATCTAGCTAGGCCATAAAAAGTGCATGTGCACATTGTTGTAGGGAGAACAACATAAATATAGATTCCCCTTACTTACCTATCAAAACAAGGTAATTTAACCACTTAATTTGAATGAATCTATGGTGGCAATGAGGTGAAAAAGAGGAGGCAACCGAGACAAGGAGGAGGTGGAGAGAATGAAGTGGGGAGAAAGTGAGTGTGGGTAGGGGAGAGGCTGTCCAAAATATCTTGTTGCTGCCCACTTACTAATGGCGCACCAACTCTAAGTGCGCCATTAGTAATCCGCGTTACTAATGGCGCACCTTCTGGTGGTGCGCCATTAGTAGATTTGCAAAAAAACATACTAATGGCGCCTTTGCTCACGAGGCGCCATTACTAGTTAAGCTTGTAATGGCGCACTATGAGCAGTGCGCCATTAGTAGTTTTGCAAAAAAAGGAATAAAAATATAATAAAAAAACAACATTAGTGGCGACTTTCGATAGTGCGCCATTACTAGTTACAACTAGTAATGGCGCACTAAGTCTGAATGCGCCATTATTATGTTTGGACAAAGCACTAGTTCAAAAAAAATTTGATAGTAATGGCGCACCTTGGGCAGGTGCGCCATTAGTACTTTCAACTCTAATGGCGTATCAGAAGGTGGTGCGCCATTAGTATATACTAATGGCGCACCGCTTGTCTGGTGCGCCATTAGTCTGAATCCCATCTATAGCCCTTTTTCTAGTAGTGACTCCAAGTTCCCTGGGCTGCTTTCCTTCCAAAAATAACTTCTCCAGTTGATTTCGTTCCGTTTTGACTCCGTTTGATATTCCTTTTCCTCAAAACACCTAAATAGGCATAAAACAATGCAAATCTGGGCTGGGCTCCGGTTAATAGGTTAGTCCCAAAAATAATATAAAAGTGGAAAATAAAGCCCAATATTGCCCAAAACATTAGATAAAGTAGCATGGAGCAATCAAAAATTATAGATACGTTGGAGATGTATCAAAACTGCTAGCTAATCCTTTCACAGGTGATGGAACATTGCATCCCGATTTACACCTAATCTATGTGGATGAAGTTTGTGGATTATTTAAGCTTGCAGGTATGCCTGAGGATGTTATCAAGAAGAAGGTCTTCCTTTATCTTTGAAGGAGATGCATTGACATGGTTTAGGCTATGTGATGATATGGGATCATGGAACTACAACCGATTGAAATTGGAATTTCATCGTAAGTTTTATCCTATGCATCTTATTCATCGTGATCGTAATTATATATATTATTTTGTGCCTCGCGAAGGAGAAAGCATCGCTGAAGCTTGGGGGAGGCTTAAGTCAATGTTATATTCATGCCCCAATCATGAGCTCTCAAGAGAAATGATTATTCAAAAATTTTATGCTCGGCTTTCTCTCAATAATCGCTCCATGCTCGATACTTCTTGTACTGGCTCTTTTATGATGAAGACTATTGAATTCAAATGGGATTTATGGAAATAATTAAACGCAACTCTAAAGATTGGGGTCTCGACGAAGGTAAGGAGTCAGGTATAACACCTAAGTTTGATTGTGTTAAATCTTTTATGGATACCGATGTTTTCCGTGAATTTAGCACTAAATATGGACTTGACTCTGAGATAGTAGCTTCTTTCTGTGAATCCTTTGCTACTCATGTTGATCTCCCTAAGGAGAAGTGGTTTAAATATAATCCTCCCATTGAAGTAAAAGTAGTTGCACCTATTAAAGTTGAAGAAAAGACTATCACTTATGATGATCCCGTTGTTCCTACCGCTTATATTGAGAAACCACCTTTCCCTCGTTATAATAAAGGATCATGCTAAAGCTTCAACTGTGGTCAACAAAAGTAATATTGAGACACCCAAACCCCCTGAGCAAATTAAAGTTGAACCTAGTATTGCTATGGTTAAAGATCTCTTGGCTGACAATATTGATGGGCATGTCATTTACTTCTGCGAAGAAGCTGCTAGAATTGCTAGACCTGATACTAAAAATAAACATAGACATGTGGTAGGCATGCCTGTTATGTCTGTTAAAATAGGATATCATTGTTATCATGGTATGTGTGATATGGGTGCCAGTGTCAGTGCAATACCTTACACTCTATATACAGAAATTATGCATGATATTGCACCTGCTGAGATAGAAGAAATTAATGTTACAATTAAGCATGCCAATAGAGATACTATTTCACCAGTTGGGATTGTTAGAGACGTTCAAGTCTTGTGTGGGAAGGTTAAATATCCGGCTGATTTTCTTGTTCTTAGTTCCCCACAAGATAGCTTTTGTCCCATCATATTTGGTAGACCCTTCTTGAATACTGTTAATGCCAGGATAGACTGTGAAAAGGATGTTGTTACTATTGGTCGGGGTGATATATCTCATGAGTTTAATTTTGCTAAATTTCGTAGACAACCCCGTGATGAGGAATTTCCTAGGAAAGATGAAATTATTGGTCTTGCTTCTATTGCTGTGCCTCCTAATGATCCTTTAGAATAATATTTGCTAGACCATGAGAATGATATGTTTATGAATGAAAGAAGAGAAATAGATGAAGTATTCTTTAAACAGGGACCTATTTTGAAACACAATTTGCCTGTTGAAATCCTAGGGGATCCTCCTCCACCCAAGGGTGATCCCGTGTTTGAGCTTAAACCATTACCTGATACTCTTAAATGTGATTTTCTTGATGAGAAGAAGATATATCCTGTTATTATTAGTGCTAACCTTTCAGAGCATGAAGAAAAGAAATTATTGAAAACTCTGAAGAAGCACCATGCTACTATTGCATATACTCTTGATGATCTTAAGGGCATTAGTCCACTTTATGCCAGCAGAAAATTAAATTGGAGAAGGACGCTAAACCGGTTGTTGATCACCAACGACGGTTAAATTCTAAGATGAAAGAAGTGGTAAGAAAAGAAATACTAAAGCTTCTGGAGGCAGGTATAATCTATCTCGTTGTTGATAGTTAGTGGGTAAGTCTTGTCCATTGTGTCCCTAAGAAGGGAGGTATTACTGTTGTTCCTAATGATAAAGATTAATTGATCCCACAAAGAATTGTTACAGGTTATAGAATAGTAACTGATTTCCGCAAATTAAATAAAGCTACTAAAAAGGATCATTACCCTTTACGTTTTATTAATCAAATGCTAGAAAGATTATCCAAACATACATAGTTTTGCTTTCTAGATAACTATTCTGGTTTCTCTCAAATACCTGTTTCAAAAAAGGATCAAGAAAATACCACTTTTACTATTCATTTCGGTACCTTTGCTTATAGACGTATGCCTTTTGGTTTATGTAATGCACCTGCTACCTTTCAAAGATGCATGATGGCTATATTCTCTGATTTTTGTGAAAAGATTGTTGAGGTTTTCGTGGATGATTTCTCCGTTTATGGAACTTCTTTTGATGATTGCTTGAGCAACCTTGATCGAGTATTGCAAAGATGTGAAGAAACTAACCTTGTCTTGAATTGGGAGAAGTGCCAATTTATGGTTAATGAAGGTATTGTCTTGGGGCATAAAATTTCTGAAAGAGGTATTGAAGTTGACAAAGCTAAAGTTGATGCTATTGAAAAGATGCCGTGTCCCATGGACATTAAAGGTATAAGAAGTTTCCTTTGTCATGCCAGTTTTTATAGGAGGTTCATTAAGGAATTTTCTAAAATCTCCTGGCCTCTGGCTAATCTCATACAAAAAGATATTCCATTTGTCTTTGATAATGATTGTGTAGAAGCATTTGAAATACTTAAGAAAGCATTGATTTCTGCACCTATTGTTCAGCCACCAGATTGGAATTTACCCTCTGAAATCATGTGTGATGCTAGTGATTATGTTGTAGGTGCTGTTCTAGGACAAAGAGTTGATAAGAAATAAAATGTTATCCAATATGCTAGTAAAACTCTAGACAATGCTCAGAGAAGTTATGCTACTACTGAAAAAGAATATTTAGCGGTTGTATTTGCTTGTGATAAGTTTAGGCCTTATATCGTTGATTCTAAAGTAACTGTTCACACTGATCATGTTGTTATTAAATACCTTATGGAAAAGAAAGATGCTAAACCTAGACTTATTAGATGGGTTCTCTTGCTACAAGAATTTGATTTGCATATTATTGATAGAAAGGAGCTGAGAACCCGTTCTGCGCATAACTTGTCTAGGTTAGAGAATATTCTTGATGACCCACTACCTATTGATGATAGCTTTCCTGATGAACAATTAGCTGTCATAAATGCCTCTCGCACTGCTCCACGGTATGCTGCTTATGCTAATTATATTGTTGCTAAATTTATACCACCTAGTTTCACATACCAGCAAAAGAAAAAGTTTTTCTATGATTTAAGACATTACTTCTGGGATGACTCACACCTTTATAAAGAAGGAGTAGATTGTGTTATTAGACGTTGTATACCTGAGCATGAGCAGGAACAGATCCTATGCCAGTTTCACTCCGAAGCTTATGGAGGACACCACGCTGGAGATAGAACTGCACATAAGGTATTGCAATCCGGTTTTTATTGGCCTACTCTTTTCAAAGATGCCCGTAAGTTTGTCTTGTCCTGTGATGAATGTCAATATTAGTAGACGTCAAGGAATGCCTATGAATTATTCACTCGTTATTGAACCATTTGATGTTTGGGGCTTTGATTATATGGGAATGTTTCCTTCCTCTAATGGGTATACACATATTTTAGTTGCTGTTGATTACATTACTAAGTGGGTAGAGGCTACTCCAACTAGTAGTGCTGATCATAACACCTCTATTAAGATGCTTAAGGAAGTTATTTTTCTGAGGTTTGGAGTCCCTAGATATTTAATGACTGATGGTGGTTCACATTTTATTCATTGTGTCTTTCGTAAAATGCTTGCTAAGTATGATGTTAATCATAGAATTGCATCTCCATATCACTCGTAGTCTAGTGGTCAAGTAGAATTGAGTAATAAAGAGCTCAAATTAATTTTGCAAAAGACTGTTAATTGATCAAGAAAGAATTGGTCCAAGAAACTTGATGATGCATTATGGGCCTATAGAACTGCATATAAAAATCCTATGGGTATGTCTCCATATAAAATGGTTTATGGAAAAGCATGTCACTTACCTCTCGAACTAGAACACAAGGCATATTGGGCCATTAAAGAGCTCAATTATGATATTCAAACTTGCCGGTGAGAAGAGGCTATTTGACATTAGCTCACTTGATGAATGGAGAACTCAAGCCTATGAGAATGCCAAACTATTTAAAGAAAAAGTCAAAAGATGGCATGACAAAAGGATACAAGAGCATGAGTTTAATGTAGGTGAGTATGTGTTGCTATTCAACTCTCGTTTAAGATTTTTTTGCAGGAAAACTTCTCTCTAAATTGGAAGGTCCTTACGTTATCGAGGAGGTCTATCGTTCCGGTGCCATAAAAATCAACAAATTCGAAGGCACAAAACCAAAGGTGGTGAACGGTCAAAGAATCAAACATTATATCTCAGGTAATCCTATAAACGTTGAAACTAATGCTATTGATACCATAACCCCGGAGGAATACATAAGGGACACTTTCCGAGCGCTTAGACTCAAAAGGAATAGGTATGTGGTACGGTAGTAAACCAACTCCAAAACAGTTCTAATAGTAATTTTTCTCCGCTTTGGAATATTTAAGAAAATAGGAAAATAAGAAGTAGTCCGGGAAGGACACGAGGTTTCCACGAGGGTGGAGGGCGCACCCTACCCCCTGGGCACGCCTCCTGCCTCGTGGGCACCTCGTGTGCTGTACGGACTCTGTTTTCTTGCACGATACTTCTTTTGGTCAGTAAAAAATCATTATATAAACTCCCGAAGGTTTTGACCACCGTACCATGTAAATATCCTCCGTTTTCTTTTCGAGCTGTTTCTGTAGCAGATTTGGAGCAAGATGTCATCTCAGGATTTCGACGGAGAGAGCTATGTCTCACACCTCATTGCTGACCCAAAGACCTGTGGGGAACTATCTCCTTGTGGTCGAACTACGGATGAAGAGGAGGATGCTCATTTGATGAGGATCAATTATTCAAGTTCGGAGGAGGAGGATGTCCCTCTACCTCAACCTGGGGATATGCATGTGAAGTTCAAGAAGTCTAGTCTCCATAAGAGGGGTAAACTGTCTAACAACCGATCTATTCCTTCTCGTTTTCGGCAGAAAAGCAAAGGAGATTTATGTGACAAGATCTTGAAGCTGGAATCAGAGGTCGATGATTTAAAGGAGGAAATTGCTCTTCTCAATTACAATATGAAGAAGCTGAAAGCAAAATTTACATCATCAGCAACTCCATCATCACCACCTCCGAAGGAGACATAATCACATGGATATGGGCACTCCCCTTGGCAACTGCCAAGCTTGGGGGAGGTGCCCTGGTATCGTATCACCATCACACTCCTATCTTTACCTTTTTTTTCTTAGTTCGATCCTTTTAGTAATTTCTTGATCTAGTAGAATAATGTTTTAGTATGAGTTAGTTTTGAGTTTTGTTTTATGATCCTTCTATGTAATTGAGTCCATGAGCTATATATAATAAAGATTAGTGTTGAGTCAAGGGCTTGATTATCTTGCTATGATCGTGAGGGAATAAAAGAAAAAGAAAGAATAAAAATAAATAAAGAGATCATATTGATCTTATGGAGAGTAATGACTTCACATATAAAGAGTATGATGAATAAAAGTTGTTGAGAGTTGACAAACATAGTTTTGGTCATGATTGCAATTAATAGGAAGTAATAAAGAAAGAGAGGTTCTCACATATAAATATACTATCTTGGACATCTCTTATGATTGTGAGCACTCATTAAAGTATGACATGCTAAAGAGTTGATGTTGGACAAGGAAGACAACGTAATGAGTTATGTTTTCTTATATCTGAAAAAAAAAGTATATTGTCATGGATCATCCAACATGTTGAGCTTGCCTTTCCCTCTCATGCTAGCCAAATTCTTTGCACCAAGTAGAGATACCACTTGTGCGTCCGAATATCTTTAAACCAAGTTTTCCCATGAGAGTCCACCATATCTACCTATGGATTGAGTAAGATCCTTCAAGTAAGTTGTCATGTTGCATGCAATAAAAATTTCTCTCTAAATATGTATGGTTCATTAGTGTGGAGAAAATAAACTTTATACGATCTTGTGATATGGAAGTAATAAAAGCGACGGACTGCACAATAAAGGTCTATATCACAAGTGGCAATATGTGATGTTCTTTTGCATTAAGATTTCATGCATCCTACCATAAAAGCACATGACAACCTCTGCTTCCCTCTGCGAAGGGCCTATCTTTTACTTTTATCCTCTACCTTATGCAAGAGTCATGGTGATCTTCACCTTTCCTTTTTACATTTTATCCTTTGGCAAGCACCTTGTGTTGGAAAGATCCTGATATATATATCCAATTGGATGTAAGTTGGCATGAATTATTATTGTTGACATTGCCCTTGAGGTAAAATGTTGGGAGGCAACATTATAAGCCCCTATCTTTCTCTGTGTCCGATTAAAACTCCATACCCATAATTATTGCGTGAGTGTTAGAAATTATGAAAGACTAAATGATAGTTAAGTATGTGGACTTGCTGAAAAGCTCTTATATTGACTCTTTCCGATGTTATGATAAATTGCAATTGCTTCAATGACCGAGATTTTAGTTTGTTAGTTTTCAACGAAGTTTCTGATTCATACTTGACATTGTGAATATATTATTACTTGAGCATAAGAAATCATATGACAATATCCATATATATTGCTGTTATAAGAATGATCATGATGCCCTCATGTCCGTATTTTATTTTATCGACGCCCCTATCTCTAAACATGTGGATATTTTTATCATTATCGGCGTCGGCTTGAGGAAAGCGAGGTCTAAGCTTGGGGGAGTTGATACGTCCATTTTGCATCATGCTTTTATATCGATATTTATTGCATTATGTGCTGTTATTACACATTATGTCACAATACATATGCCTATTCTCTCTTATTTACAAGGTTCACATGAAGAGGGAGAATGCTTGGACTGGAATTCGGCCGAAAAGGAGCAAATATTAGAGACCTATTCTGCACAACTCCAAAAGTTCTGAAACTTCACGGAAGTCATTTTATAAAAAAATACTGAGCAGAGAAAGTACCAGAGGGGGCCCACACCCTGGCCACGAGGGTGGGGGGCGCGCCCTACCCCCCTGGGCGCGCCCCCTGCCTCGTGGGCCCCCTGGCAGGCCTCCGGTGCCCATCTTCTGCTATATGAGGTCTTTTACCCTGGAAAAAATCATAAGCAAGCTTTCGGGAAGAAACTCCGCCGCCACGAGGCGGAACCTTGACGGAACCAATCTAGGGCTCCAGCAGAGCTGTTCTGCGGGGGAAACTTCCCTCCGGGAGGGGGAAATCATCTCCATCATCATCACCAACGATCCTCTCATCGGGAGGGGGTCAATCTCCATCAACATCTTCACTAGCACCATCTCCTCTCAAACCCTAGTTCATCTCTCGTATCCAATCTTTGTCCCAAAGCCTCAGATTGGTACCTGTGGGTTGCTAGTAGTGTTGATTACTCCTTGTAGTTGATGCTAGTTGGTTTATTTGGTGGAAGATCATATGTTCAGATCCTTTATGCATATTAATACCCCTCTGATTATGAACATGAATATGATTTTTGAGTAGTTACGTTTGTTCCTGAGGGCATGGGAGAAGTCTTGCTATAAGTAGTCATGTGAATGTGGTATTCATTCGATATTTTGATGAGATGTATGTTGTCTTTCCTGTAGTGGTTTTATGTGAACGTCGACTACATGACACATCACCATTGTTTGGGCCTAGAGGAAGTCATTGGGAAGTAATAAGTAGATGATGGGTTGCTAGAGTGACAGAAGCTTAAACCCTAGTTTATGTGTTGCTTCGTAAGGGGCTGATTTGGATCCATATGTTTCATGCTATGGTTAGGTTTACCTTAGTACTTCTTTAGTAGTTGCGGATGCTTGCAATAGGGGTTAATCATAAGTGGGATGCTTGTCCAAGAAAGGACAACACCCAAGCACCGGTTCACCCACATACCAAATTATCAAAGTAACGAACGTGAATCATATGAACGTGATGAAAACTAGCTTGACGATAATTCCCATGTGTCCTCGGGAGCGCTTTTATCTATATAAGAGTTTGTCTAGGCTTGTCCTTTGCCAAAAAGGATTGGGCCATCTTGCTGCACCTGATTTACTTTCATTACTTGTTACCCTTTACAAATTACCTTATCACTAAACTATCTGCTACCGATAATTTCAGTGCTTGCAGATAATACCTTCCTGAAAACCGCTTGTCATTTCCTTCTGCTCCTCGTTGGGTTCGACACTCTTACTTATTGAAAGGACTACGATAGATCCCCTATACTTGTGGGTCATCAGGGTAAATATTGGGTTGTCTCCCAACAAGTGAATTTCTTTAATGCCTTTTAGCCAGGCATGATGATTTCAATGATGCTCACATAAAAGATAAGAATTGAAACGCAAAGAGAGCTTCATGAAGAATATTACTAGCACATTTAAGTCTAACCCACTTCCTATGCATAGGGATTTTGTGAGCAAACAACTTATGGGAACAATAATCAACTAGCATAGGAAGGCAAAACAAGCATAACTTCATGATTTTCAACGCATAGATAGGAAACTTGATATTATTGCAACTCCTACAAGCATATATTCCTCCCTCATAATAATTTTCAGTAGCATCATGAATGAATTCAACAATATAACTATCACATAAAGCATTCTTTTCATGATCCACGGGCATGGAAATTTTATTACTCTCCACATAAGCAAATTTGTTCTCATGAATAGTAGTGGGAGCAAACTCAACAAAATAACTATCATGTGAAGCATAATCCAATTGAAAATTAAAATCATGATGACAAGTTTCATGGTTATCTTTATTCTTTATTCTTTATTGTTAAATCACTAGGTGAAAGTACCGTGGATTAGTTTGAAGTGGATATGGATCGTCCTAATAAATGATCAAGTAATATGGATATGGCATATTACTTGATCACTTAGCTAGGATCCATATCCAGTTGAAACTAATCCGCAGTTTCTTTCATAAATGATATAATAACTCATCATCATCATCATCATCATCATATTAATATAAAAACTCTTGTATCATATCATCACAAACAACACTAGCTAGCTAATAATCATCATAATCGTGGTCATGAGATTATAAGCGTTCAACATGCATGGTCATGAGATTATAAGCGTTCATAAGACCACAAAAGCAAATCACTTTGAGACTAAGTTTAGGACAAAGAACACGGACATGAGAGGACAAGTACTAAGAGCATGAACTAGCTAATCACTCCTGCTGCTCTCTCTCAGGTAAAATAGCATAGAACATGTGTAGCTCTCCTGATTCATCATACTAGAGCATGCAAATGAACCTGTCTCCTAATCCTGGGCTGCACTTCTCATTGCTGCCCCCTAGTACTTCTCTGTGATCCTTCACAATTTTACTCCAGCCTTTCACTATTAAGCATTCCTCGGTTTTAGAAATCCTGAATGCACTCATGTGCAATGTAGGATGTCTTGGGCGTAAGCTAACCATTGACATGCAACCTTTAGTACCGATCCACTGAGGCACAACTATCACGGGAGTCCCTGTTGAAGAACATCGTATAGTAACATACTTAGCAATGAAGTTTAGGTTGAAAAATAATGTATGCAAAAGATGCACTGAGGACAAATAGTAAAGATCTTACCATCTTCCCTAAATAGATGTGACCGTAGTTCAATACGAACACTATTGGTCGCACGTTTTGAGTACTAACATTTTCAAATTCAGGAAAATAATTTCTCTTGACAGCATCAAGATCCTCAAGCGATGAAACATAATGGCTTATCTCATCGCAGTTTAGTTCAGCCCCGGGACAGTGGGCGGTCCTGTCTACCAAGCGCCGGACATGTTTGCTTGAATGGAAATAAGCTGTCAATAGAAATTAGTTGTCAACTATTTTTGAATAAACAATATCAAAGACATAAATATGGTTGACAAACTCACATAATGGTATAACTGGAGGCGTCTGCCAACCCAAATGTCTTTATTACCTTCAATATCATCTTCCGGACGAATATCAAAGGTGACAACCATATCAGGCTCAAATGCATAAGCCTCGCATAGTGCTTGCCAAGTTTTGCATTAAAATAGGTGTAGGTGTCTGCATTGTATAATTTGACGTCGAAGGTATAACCATGTTCGGTCTTCAGGTAAATTCTCTTTACCTCCATAGTTTTGTTAGGACTGAAACCTATCTTTTCCAAGACAAAAACTCTTGCATGGCAGGGGATACGCTAGTAGAATAGTGAAATTTGAAAGAAATTGTATTGAGAAGTAATCTCTATGGAGTTAGAGACGCAAATTTAAAATTATAAGTTGAAACAAATGAAGCATAAGTCATCCTTAATTACGAAATAAGACTTGTCGTTATGACTTACTGGTATGCACTTCGAAGGTCTCATCCAGATTGATGCTGAAGTGCCTATCATCAACTAGGAAATTTCTGTCGCACAGGCCGCGCTCGTCTTCACAGTATTCGCACATAATGAAATCGTTTTCGTTGTCAGACGACATTTCCTATGTTCATAGTTGAAACATTCATTGATAAACACTTACTAGAGTTCTATTAATTCAACTAATTCAACTAATTTTACTAATTCAACTAGCTCTATTAATTCAACTAATTCAACTAAGCACTTACTAAAATAAACTAGTTCTATTAATTTTCTTACTAAAAATAAAGTAGCTAGTTCGATATAGTAAAATTTTAATTAGATGATCAAATCTCATATACCTAAATTTAATATATCTAATTCATCTAACATTAATATATCAAATTCATCAATAACTAAAAGTATAACAAAATAACTCAACTAACATTAATATCTAGCTAATACATCTAACAATTGACATTAATATCTAACATTTATATATATATATATATATATATATAATCATCTAACAATTGACATTTGTCTAACATTTATATAAATTAAAAATATAAAAAACTAAAAACAAAAAAAACATTAAGAAAAATATGTCTTTGTTTGTGTGTGTGTGTGTACTGTGTGTGAGGTCGGCCGCCGGCCATGGCGTGGCAGGGCCGGGGCGGTCGATCTTACAGCGGGGCGACAGCCGGCGATGCGAGGCGAAGGGGGCGGCGATGGGCTGGGGCGGCGACGGGACGGGCCGGGCGGCGACGTACGGCCGGGGGACGGCCGCCAGTCAAGGCGATCGACGCATTTACAGGAAGGTGCTTGGAGACGAGGGCGGGGACGGGCACGCGCGACGGGGGTGGCGACGTCGACAGGGACGGGGACGACGACAACGCTGGGAACGGGCGCGCGCAACGGGGGCGGCGACGGGGACGGCCGCAACGAAGAAGAAGAAGACACTAACTGAAATTTTCGTAAGTGCTGTGTTAGGAAATATGCCCTAGAGGCAATAATAAATTAGTTATTATTATTATATTTCCTTGTTCATGATAATCGTTTATTATCCATGCTATAATTGTATTGACCGGAAACCGCAATACATGTGTGGATACATAGACAACGCCATGTCCCTAGTAAGCCTCTAGTTGACTAGCTCGTTGATCAATAGATGGTTACGGTTTCCTGACCATGGACATTGGATGTCATTGATAACGGGATCACATCATTAGGAGAATGATGTGATGGACAAGACCCAATCCTAAGCCTAGCACAAAGATCGTGTAGTTCAGATGCTAAAGCTTTTCTAATGTCAAGTACCTTTTCCTTAGACCATGAGATTGTGCAACTCCCGGATACCGAGGAATGCTTTGGTGTGCCAAACGTCACAACGTAATCGGGTGGCTATAATGGTACACTACGGGTATCTCCGAAAGTGTCATTGGGTTGGCACGAATCGAAATCTGGATTTGTCACCCGTGTGACGAAGAGGTATCTCTGGGCCCACTCGGTAGGACATCATCATAATGTAATGATGTGATCAAGGAGTTGATCGCGGGATGATGTGTTACGGAACGAGTAAAGAGACTTGCCGGTAACGAGATTGAACAAGGTATCGGGATACCGACGATCGAATCTCGGCAACTACAATACCGCTAGACAAAGGGAATTGTATACGGGATTGATTGAATCCTTGACATCGTGGTTCATCCGATGAGATCATCGTGGAACATGTGGGAGCCAACATGGGTATCCAGATCCCGCTGTTGGTTATTGGCCGGAGAGTTGTCTCGGTCATGTCTGCATGGTTCCCGAACCCGTAGGGTCGGCTACACTTAAGGTTCGATGGCGACGCTTAGGGTTATAGGGAAAGTATGTACGCGGTTACTGAATGTTGTTCGAAGTCCCGGATGAAATCCCGGACCTCGCGAGGAGTTCCGGAATGGTCCGGAGGTAAAGAATAATATATACGAAGTGAGGTTTTGGCCACCAGAAGTGTTTCGGGCGTCACCGGTAATGTACCGGGACCACCGAAGGGTTCCGGGGGTCCACCGGGGGGTGCCACCAGCCCCGGAGGCTTGCAAGGGCCAAGAGTGGGAAGGGACCAGCCCAGAGTGGGCTGGTGCGCCTCCACCAAGGCCCACATGAGCTAGGAGGGGAGAGGGGAAACCCTAGGCGCAGATGGGCCTAAAGGCCCACCCTAGGGCGCCCCCTCTCTCCCCCGCATGGCCGCCTCCAAGTCCCATCTAGGGCTGCCGCACCTCTAGGGTGGGAACCCTAGATGGGGGCGCAGCCACCTCCCCTCCTCCTATAAATAGTGGGGGTTTGGGGTTGCCATACACATGAGTTTCCATCCCTCTTGGCGCAGCCCTACCTCTCTCCCACCTCGTCTCTCGTAGTGCTTGGCGAAGCCCTGCTGGAGTCAGGCCTCCACCACCACCACGCCTGCCGTGCCATCGACGGAGTCTTCCCCAACCTCTCCTTCTCCCCTTGCTGGATCAAGGCGTGGGAGACGTCACCGGGCTGCACGTGTGTTGAACGCGGAGGCGCCGTGGTTCGGCGTTTAGATCGGAATCAACCGCGATATGAATCGCTACGAGTATGACTCCTTCATCCGCGTTCTTGCAACGCTTCCGCTTAGCAATCTACAAGGGTATGTAGATGCACTCCCCTTCCCTTCATTGCTAGATTACTTCATAGATTGATCTTGGTGATGCGTAGAAATTTTTTGATTTCTGCTACGTTCCCCAACATGCTATATATATAGGAGTGGCCTTTCCAACCGGTACCAAAGGTCAAATTTGGCAGGCCAAGCGGCGGGAAGCGCACCCCCTTTAATACCGGGTGGTGGCGCCAACTGCATTGAAGACCTGCCCTTTAGTACCGGTTGGAGCCACGTAACCGGTACTAAAGGGGGTGCGCTCCCATCCCGCGGTGCGCAAAGTTTAGTCCCACCTCACCGAGCGAAGGGCAGCCGCACTGGTTTATAAACCCATCTGTGGCTGCTCCTTCGAACTCCTCTCTAAAGCAGGCTTCTAGGCCTAACTTTGTCGCGCTGCCCTTTGTGCCTGCTGGGCCTTACGGGCCTGCATATCCACGCCCAAGGCCGAGCAGGCCCACTGGGCAGCGCACAAATATGTTTTTTGTATAGTTTTTTCTTTTCTGCTTTATTTATTTTCTTCTATTTATTTTGGATTAGTTTTTTGCTGTATTTAGAGTTTCTTTGTGAATATTTTTGCTCTAGGTACAGAAAATTTGAATAGTTAAATTTGAATTATTTGAAATTTGTGTGAATCACTAGTTTGTGAATAACTTAACTTTAAAAATAGATTTTCAGTGATTCTTTTTTCTTATGTTTAATATTAGTGTGTTTTATAATTATATTCAAATTGGTAATACGTCTGGAGTTGTACTAAGTTTAAAAAAATGAAGTGCCAGTGTAACAAGTGAGTTTTCGTCCGAAACCCCGATACTTCGAAAGAGATTGTTCAATTTGTACACGAAGTGCATCCAGTTTTTGTCGTAACCCTCTCTACTTTTTTGCACATGCTATGTGGGTGAAATGATTATACCATGCCAATTTTCAACCTTTTCAGAGTTTATTTTGTAGTGCTTTTCAATTTCACGGTCATTTAGCTCTCAAAACAAATCAGTAAATGAATGAAAAATAGCAAATGATGTCAGAAAGGGTTGAAAGTTGATGACGTGGCTTTGAATGGTGCATACTGAATGCAAAAAAAGTCCGGAGTTGTAATAAGCTTGAAAAAATGAAGTGCCGGTGTAACAGATGAGTTTTCGTCTGAAACTCTGATACTTCGAAAGAGATTGTCCAGTTTGTACACGAAGAGCATCCAGTTTTTGCTGTAACCCTCTCTACTTTTTTGCACATGCTATGTGGGTGAAGTGATGATACCATGCCAACTTTCAACCTTTTCAGAGTTCATTTTGTAGTGCTTTTCAATTTCACTATCATTTAGCTCTCAAACAAATTTGTAAATGAATGAAAAATAGCAAATTATGTCATGAAGGGTTGAAAGTTAATGACGTGGCTTTTAATGGTGCATACTAAATGCAAAAAAAGTCCGGAGTTGTAATAAGTTTAAAAAAATGAAGTGCCGGTGTAACAGATGAGTTTTCATCTGAAAGCTTGATACTTCGAAAGAGATTGTCCAGTTTGTACACAAAGAGCATCCAGTTTTTGCTGTAACCCTCTCTACTTTTTTGCACATGCTATGTGGGTGAAATGATGATACCATGCCAAGTTTCAACCTTTTCAGAGTTCATTTTGTAGTGCTTTTCAATTTCACTGTCATTTAGCTCTCAAACAAATAAGTAAATGAATGAAAAATAGCAAATTATGTCATAAAGGTTTGAAAGTTGATGACGCGGCTTTGAATGGTAAATACTGAATGCAAAAAAAGTCCAGAGTTGTAATAAGTTATTAAAAATAAAAGAGAGGCGCATTGCTCACCTGCACGTTGCTTAGCTTCAGGCCTTGAGAAACTACACATAGCTCCGTGCAGTCTACACCATTTCAAGGCCTGAAGCTAAGCAACGTGCAGGTGAGCATTCCGCCTCTCCTTCATCGTCTCTGCACTCAGGTCTTATAAACCGCTGCGAGTGCATCTCGCTTGGCGAGGGGGGACTAAAAATAGCTGCAGAAAGAATCAACTAAAAAACTCTAGTACCAGTTCATGCCACGGACCGGTACTAAAGGTGCTCGTCGGGCCATCGCCTTAGAACCGGTACTAAATGAAATGCCTTTGTAACAGATGAGTTTTCGTCCGAAACCCTGATACTTCGAAAAAGATTGTGTAAACATGTAAAAATATACATCAAAAATACATTGATCAGTACCGCCTTTCAGCCAAAATGCGCTACTGCTATGTGTAAACATGTAAAAATATACCCCCTCTGTAAAGAAATATAAGAGCATTTAGATTACTAAAATAGTGATCTAAATGCTCTTATATTTCTTTACAGAGAAATACATCAAAAATACATTCATCATCAATGATATTTTTGTGTATAATCTGAATTGTCAATATGAGTCCTCACCGATTTAGAAATCGGAGAAGACTAATATTGTGGCCACAAATTCTACACATAGAGTTCAATGAAGACCAAGTGGTTGTGATAGTTTGAGAAGTAACATATTTAAGGTGGTAAAAACCCTGTTAGCGGAGCGAGGTGGGACTAAAAAAACCGCTGCAGAAAAAATCAACTAAAAACCTCTAGTACCGATTTGTGGCATGAACCGGTACTAAAGGTGCTGGTGAAGGAAATATGCCCTAGAGGCAATAATAAAGTTATTATTTATTTTCTTATATCATGATAAATGTTTATTATTCATGCTAGAATTGTATTAACCGGAAACATAATACTTGTGTGAATACATAGACAAACAGAGTGTCACTAGTATGCCTCTACTTGACTAGCTCGTTGATCAAAGATGGTTATGTTTCCTAGCCATTGACATGAGTTGTCATTTGATTAACGGGATCACACCATTAGGAGAATGATGTGATTGACTTGACCCAGTCCGTTAGCTTAGCACTCGATCGTTTAGTATTCCGCTATTGCTTTCTTCATGACTTATACATGTTCCTATGACTATGAGATTATGCAACTCCCGTTTACCGGAGGAACACTTTGTGTGGTACCAAACGTCACAACATAACTAGGTGATTATAAAGGTGCTCTACATGTGTCTCCAAAGGTACTTGTTGGATTGGCGTATTTCGAGATTAGGATTTGTCACTCCGATTGTCGGAGAGGTATCTCTGGGCCCACTCGATAATGCACATCACTATAAGCCTTGCAAGCATTGTAACTAATGAGTTAGTTATAGGATGATGTATTACGGAACGAGTAAAGAGACTTTCCGGTAACGAGATTGAACTAGGTATTGAGATACCAACGATCGAATCTCGGGCAAGTAACATACCGATGACAAAGGGAACAAGGTATGTTGTTATGCGGTTTGACCAATAAAGATCTTTGTAGAATATGTGGGAGCCAATATGAGCATCCAAGTTCCGCTATTGGTTACTGACCGGAGACGTGTCTCGGTCATGTCTACATAGTTCTCGAACCTGTAGGGTCCGCACGCTTAAAGTTCGATAACAGTTATATTATGAGTTTATGTGTTTTGATATACCGAAGGTAGTTCTAAGTCCCGGATGAGATCGGGGACATGACGAGGAGTCTCTAAATGGTCGAGACGTAAAGATCAATATATTGGACGACTATATTCGGACATCCAAAGGGTTCCGAGTGATTCGGGTATTTTTCGGAGTACCGGAGAGTTACGGGAATTCGCCAGGGAGTATATGGGCCTTATTGGGCTTTAGGGGAAAGAGAGAGGAGAGGCTGGGCAGCACCCCAAGGCCTAGTCCGAATTGGACTAGGGGGAGGGGCTGCGCCCCCTCCTTCCTTCTCTTCTCTCTCCCCTTTCCTTGACTCCTACTCCTACTACTTGGAAGGGGGGAATCCTACTCCCGGTGGGAGTTGGACTCCTCCAAGGGCGCGCCATAGAGAGGGCCCACCGTTCCCCTCCTCCACTCCTTTATATACGGGGAGGGGGGCACCCCTTGGAGACACAACAATTGATCCCTTGGATCTCTTAGCCGTGTGCGGTGCCCCCCTCCACCATAATCCACCTCGGTCATATCATAGCGGTGCTTAGGCGAAGCTCTGCATCGGTAGAACATCATCATCGTCACCACACCGTTGTGCTGACAGAACTCTCCCTCAAAGCTCGGCTGGATCGGAGTTCGAGGGACGTCATCGAGTTGAACGTGTGCTGAACTCGGAGGTGTCGTGCGTTCGGTACTTGATCATGAAGACGTACGACTACATCAACCGCGTAGTGCTAATGCTTCCGCTTTCGGTCTACGAGGGTACGTGGACACACTCTCCCCTCTCGTTGCTATTCATCACCATGATCTTGCGTGTGCGTAGGAAATTTTTGAAATTACTACGTTCCCCAACAGCTGGTGGGGCCCCAGCCTGACCACGGCCTGCCACAACCTCTTTAGTACCGGTTCGTGGCACGAACCGGTACTAAAGGTTCGCCACGAACCAGTACTAATGAGCTCCGCCTGCCTAGCTATTAGAACCGGCACTAATGGTCACATTAGTGATGGTTCAGTTATAAACCGGGACTAATGTGCTTCACATTAGGCCCTTTTTCTCCTAGTGCGCGCTACTACTATTTTGCTTAGCAGTAGCGCAGTCTGTATACGGGTGCTACTACTATACTTAGCCTGTTGGCAATGGTGTGGTAGTTATACTACTAGTGCATTTTATCAGGGAGGCTCTACTGCTATTTATATAGAAGTAGCGACCTTGTTGAACCAGCGCTACTATTAGATAGCAGTAGCGCGTTGTTTTAACCAGCGCTACTGATAATCCTCTATGTATACGGTTTACCTAGTAGTGTTTAAAGGCATAGTCCTTGGACGAGAGGCACGCTGCAGTGAAAAAATAACCTTGTACGTGGTCTTTGGAACCCTGGATAATTACAACTCCGAGGAGATCATGTTTCACGTCGCTGCTTTCCAAAGTGGATACCACGCCCTTCTCGGACGGGATCCTTTCTCCAGATCCCAAGCAATGACGCACTACGGCTACATGAAGCTCAAGATGTCAGGCCCGAAAGGGATCATTACCACCTCAAGCGACCCCGGCGGGACACTTAAAGCTGAGAATAAGACGACGTATCTTGCCCTCGAGACTTTGGCCGAAGCCTTCGCGGCCGAGGAGCTAACCGCGCTACGCGCCAAAGTCGACCGGGATGATGTCCTCCTCGACAAAAGATCGAAGTCTACTTCTTTCAAATCGGCCGACGAAATAGTCAAATTCCAAGTACAACCCTATCCAGAGATTGCCGAGGCTCTACGCACTTTCCTCAAGGAAAACTATGATATATTTGCCTGGCACCCCTCCGACATGCTAGGGATACCCCTCAGGCTCGCAGCCCAAGCGTCAAGCAATGGGCGAGGAGTTGGCTAAACTATTGGAGGCCGGGTTCATTCGAGATATAAAATACCCGATCGCTGGCCAACTTGGTTATGGTACCAAAGAAGGATAAGTCCTGGCGTTTGTGTGTTGATTTTAAAGAACACAACAAAGCTTGCCCCAAAGACCCCTTCCCCTTACCTCGTATCGACCAAATTGTAGACGCCACAGCGGGCCACGATGCGTTGTGCTTCCTGAACGCATACTCGGGATATCATCAAATAAAAATGCAGGAGTCCGACCAGGCAGCAACAACATTCATTACACACTACGGGCCGTTCTACTTCAACACGGTGCCCTTCAGACTAAAAAACGCTGGAGCCACATACCATCACATGATTCAGTCTTGCCTGGAAAAACACATTAGAAAGACCATTGAAGCCTATATTTTCGATGTGGTTGTCAAAACAGAACACGTCGGATAGTTGGTAGACAACCTCCACGATACATTTGCTAGCCTACGGGAATACCAAATCAAACTCAGCCTTCGGAGTCCCAGTCAGCAAACTCCTCAGCTTCATCTTATCTAGCCGAGGAATCGAAGCCAATCCGGCAAAATTCAAGCCTTGGATCGTCTGAAGATTCCAACAAAGCTCAAACATGTACATAAACTGGTAGACTGCGTGGCGGCTTTGAGACGCTTCATATTGCGGCTCGAAGAGAAAGCCCTGCCCCTATACAGGCTATTAAAGCAGACTAAAACATTCAAATGGACCAAGGAGGCCACAACGTCCCTGAAAGACATCAAAGCTCTCCTCGCCACCAATTCCATCCTCGCAGCTGATACGTCTTCAACATATCTATAATTTTTTTATTGTTCCATGTTGTTATATTATCATTTTTGGATGTTTTACAATCATTTTCTAGAAATTTTATATTATTTTTTGGGACTAACCTATTGACTTAGTGCGTAGTGCCAGTTGATGTTTTCTGCTTTTGATGCTTCGTGCTCAAGCTCAGAACTTTTCTGTTAGAATTTCAAGATAAATGAGTGTTCCTGCTATGAGGTCTTACCTTCACCCACCTTACACTTCACCATTTTTTTTGTAGTCATGGTAGCATGTAGTACTCCGAAAACCCACATGTTATAGATGATTGCTACACCAGGAAAAGCACATTTTAACTTGATATTTTTAGTGAGAGATCACCCTAATAATTAACTACCGCACAAACAAAAGATACAACCAATAAAAGGGATAAACATCTCATGCAACTCATAAATAGCATGATGTGATATAGCCCTTGGCACTGGGAACTTCTTTATGACCCTCTGTGGTCATCATGAAAGTACTTTGGGATGATGGCGTAGTCATCATCATGTTTCCAGTCCTCAGGCGGCGAGCCTTGAAACATAAGGGGACGCTCTAGCTACTACATGCTGGAATTGCAACTTTTGCAATAGTGTTTTTTCGTGTGATGGGTGCATTCTAGAATTGGCAAACTGTGGCGTGTTGACTGGACATGCATGATGAGAGCATGATCGTTGATTATGAAATGCTCTATGAATGGGTTGATTCAGTGACATCCTTGCTTACTTAATTCGCTAGTGACGCGTTTGGTTGCCATTATCCACACTAGCCAGGCCCACCTAAAAAGAATTTGGCCCGTTTGATTGGCTGGGTCACATCCAAATGTTGGCCCGCACGAAACTGAAAAGCACTCCCCAGCCAGTCCCGCTAGGACTGGCCGAATCAACAGTTTCCAGCAATCCAGCCTATATGGAGCCACCTTGACGGCAATAAAATACTAATTTATTAATATTGTCTCAAAAGATTAATTACCTAATAATTAATTAATTAATTAATTAATATACACGAGCAACATTTAAAAATGAAAATGAACTCATATTAACTAACATGTTTGCCCATACATGTATTAAAATTTCTACAACTAATTTTTCATAAAAAATGGTTTCTTATTTTATTTTTATTTTTATCCTTTTTATTGGTATATTTTTATTTTGATGGATTTATTTTTCTTTTTCATGCTACTTGTGTAACTACAGCATATCCACCGATCGCACGCTCGCAGTCACAAGTTCGTCGGGCGTGCACAACTATATGTTCACCTATCTTTCATAGGTGCCAATAAGGGCAGTGGAATTATTTTAAAACATGTCCGACAAACATGACCGCCACCGAGGGTCTCTCCTTGCTCCTTCCTCGTTGTTGCCAGGGGTGCGGCTAGGCAAAGCCTGGTCGTCGCCTGCTGCTGCGGGACCTCTCTTCCTCGCGTGGGCGCTGTGGCGTGGCACGGGGCACCCTTGCCGCGATGCGGCGCGAACGGCGGGTGCCGCAGGGCGGCGACGCGCCGGTGCACCTCTACAACGGCAGACTCCATGGTGGTGGTGGTGGTGGTGGTGGCGGTGGGTACCCTCTTGGTCGTGTGGGCGGCGAGAGGTGTATCGGCGGGTGGCTCGGGTGTTTGCTCTTCCCATTGGCAGTGATGACGCCACGATCCGGACCTGGGGTGTTGGGCTTGTCACTCTTGTCCTGGGGTGTTGGGCTTGTCACTCTTGTCCTAAAGACCTCACGGTGGCGCGGGTGGCTCGGCATTGTATGGGAGCTGCCCCTCCATCTTGTATCGTTCTGCCGTGTTCTTTGTTCAGGTGTTGCTTTATATATAAAGTGGAACGAAAGCCTATTTCAGACAAACATATTGGCTAAAAGATTTTTTTTAAATAAGTCCTTGAGACAAAACAATACAAATAAAACCATTTTTATAATATGATTTCATTTTCATTTTGCGGATGTTGCTCATGTATATTAACTAATAGGTAATTAGTCTTTTCAGACAATAATAGTAAATTTGTATTTTGTAGGGGAAATAGTATTTTTTAGGGGTTGGAAAATAGTTCATTAGTTTTTACTCCCTCCGTTCCAAAATATAAGTCTTTTTAGAGATTTCAAATGAACTACTACATAGGGATATATACACATATATTTTAGAGTGTAGATTCACTTATTTTACTCCGTATGTGGTCATCTGTTGAAATCTCTAGAAAAACCTATATTTAGGTACGGAGGGAGTAGCAAGGAAATCGTCAATTAGTTTTTTTTAGTTGAAGGAAATCGTTTTTTTAGAATCAAGGAAATCGTTAAAAATTGAACACAAGGAAATCGTTGATTAGTTGACTTGTGGAGCCGCGTGATGATGCATCGGATGAACGGCTGGGCTGGTTAAGATAAATTTTATGGCCAGCAGGGAGGCCTTTCTGGCCCATACCAATGTGCGTAGAGGAGCCGGTTCCATATAGTCCCCCCGCCGCAGCTGCCGCCGCCGCCGCCCACATTCAAGAACCCCAGTCTCCGGCCATGTCCCTGAAGCGCTCCGCGAATATGGCGGCACCTCCGCCCCCGCCTCCGCCTCCGCCTGCCTCATCCGAGGAGACCGGCTCCCACTCGAGCTCTGAAGAGTCGGAGGACGCCATCGCCGACTCCCCACCTTCCGCCAACACGCGTGCGCCCCCGCACAAGGGCGGGGAGGACGACGAGTCTGACGAGGAGGAGCAGGATGAGTCCGACGACGAGGAGGAGGAGCCCGTCCACGCCGCCCCGACATTCACCCCCACCCCCAAGTACCAGCCTCCGCCGCAGCAACGGAAAGAGAGCTCGGAATCTTCCGACGACGAGGAGGAAGAAGAGGAAGAGGAGCCCGCCCAGGCCGCCCCTCCCTCCTCTCCCAAGAAACGGCCTCCACCGCAGCAGATCGAAGAGGAGGGTGAGTCCGAAGAGGAGGAGGAGGAGCCCGCCCACGCCGCCCCGACCGCCGCCCCCACCCCCAAGTACCAGCCTCCGCCGCAGCAACAGAGAGAGGGCTCGGAATCTTCCGACGACGAGGAGGAAGAAGAGGAAGAGGAGCCCGCCCAGGCCGCCCCTCCCTCCTCTCCCAAGAAACAGCCTCCACCGCAGCAGATCGAGGAGGAGGGTGAGTCTGAGGAGGAGTTCGAGGAGGAGGAGCCCGCTCACGCTGCCCCGACCGCTGCCTCCACCCCCAAGTACCAGCCTCCGCCGCAGCAACAGAGTGAGGGCTCAGAATCTTCTGACGACGGGGAGGAGGAAGAAGAGCCCACCCAGGCGGCCCCTCCCTCCGCTCCCAAGAAACGGCCTCCGCCGCAGCAGATCGACGAGGAAGAAGAGGAGGGTGCCTCCGAGGAGAAGGCGCCGCCGAAGTTGGCTCCAAAGCAGGCGCCAGAGGGCGTTAAAACCACGGCCGTGGCTGAGACCAAGAAGCCAGCCGTGTTCAACCGCATCTGGTCCACCGATGATGATGTACGTATCCTCGAGGCCCTCGCCGTTCACAAAAAGCAGCACGGCACGCTGCCGCAGTCGGATGCTCTCGTGGACGCCCTTGCAGGCAAGCTCGACAACTGTGCCTACGGCCGCAAGGAGCTGAAGGTCAAGGTCGGAACCCTGAAACGTCGGTACCATGCTCTCAGCAAGAGGGGCGAGCTCCTGAGCAAGGAACACGACCGCCAGGTGTTGGACCTTTCCAAGACCGTTTGGGGCGGTGACAAGAGCACCGCCGCAGCTGCCTCCGTAAAGACGACGATGAATGGCCACAAGCGCAAGAGCTTCAAGGAGATGTGCGAGTTGTACCCGTACTTAGCGGAGGACGTGAAGGAGCTGATGGTGGAGAACCCGGGCATGTTCAAGAGTGACTTCGGGAAGATGGATCATGAAAAGGCGCGTGTGATGAATGAGAAGATCAAGAGGCAAAGGGTGGCACAGATGAAGCTGGGGCTGCGCCGCCACGACCTGATCAGGGAGGTGACCAAGACAATCATCGACCTGGTCGACTGATGGGAGCTGCGTATCAGGGTGTTCTTTGTTGGTGTAAACGGATGTTTTTTTGCATGACGAGATCATATATGCTGGGAATTGCATGTTGTGCCAACTCTGGCGATTTAAGGTTTTTTTTGTGTGTGACGAGAGCATACTAGTATGGGTAGAACTTGTGGAGTGGCAAGCTGAATTACGAATTGGGATGCTTTTCGCACGAACGAGAGCATATGCTGGAATTGTAAGTTTTGCAATAGTGTTTTCTTGTGTGTGATGGGTGCATGCTAGAATTGGCAAACTGGCGTGTTGACGGAACATGCATGATTAGAGGAGCATGATCGCTGACTATGAAATGCTCGCTGAATGAGTTGGTTCAGTGACGCTATTTTGTTTTTCAGTTTTGACAGCTCGTTTATGCAAAGCTGTAATAAGTCTGAAATAGATGAATGCTATACTGTCTATACTTGACTGTTTTTTTCTCACAACTTGGTTAGCGATACCACAGTTCTTCAATTACCCTTTGTCGAGCAGTGGCCATTGCTACACGTTGGAGGTGGCGACCTGCCTAGCCACCTAGCAGCAGTATTCATTTTGTAGATAACAATGGAACTTCCTCCGCAACAAGGTGAGTCCACTCTGCTTCATTTGTAAAAGCTTAAAACTGGAGCATCATGTTATGTACACATCACGTACAGTACATAGGCTTATTATTTCTATGCGCCATTTTCTGGTTCAATCACAAAACCCTGCACAATTTCTTCAATTTGTACAAACATCTTTACTTTGTCTATTTCATTAGAAAATCTGATAGCAATGTCAATCTATTGTTAATTTGCTTGCTACCAAACAGTCTGATAGCATCATGTTGTTAGTTTGCTTGCTACCAACCAGTGTGGTCTCCTCCAAATTGTTGCTTCCTAGAAGCAATCCTTGTTGCTCATGATGGTCTTGTTCTAACTCTTCCAGACGGAGGACGGCTACTTCTCACATGGCGGATGAGGATGATACGTCTCCTCGTCAACGGCTGCTGGACAGCTCCGTCCTCCTCCCCTCCTAGCGGCTGCTGTACCCGGTGAGCTTCAATTCCCCTCTCCACATCCCTTAACTTTCTCTCCCTTGGCCAGTGGATCCCCATCCCCAAGTTGGTTGTGCTCTGTTCTGGAAATTCCTCAAGTTTGTGTAGTTCAAGTTCATGGCTCTCTAAAGGTAGATGGCAGATTGATACGCCTCAAGTAGCGTTGAGGTGATTTTAGGGGTGCCCTGATCTTTCACCGCACGCACGGGCAAAAAAAAAAAACAATGAGTTTGGCAGCGAAGAACGAACAATAGCAGATGACGGAATTTGCTGGTAGACGTGTAGTAGCTAGAGAAAATATAGAACTTGATGAAGTAATGGATGTATACGTGAAGGAATCTAGTAGCAGACGTGATGTATTAGTACTAGGATAGACGGAGAGATTAAGCTAATGACGATTAGCGGCGGCGACGGTGACGGAGTAATTAACAAAGGAGATTAGGAGTAGATGGAAGCGCAAAAGATAGATTGGATCGATCCTGGAAGATCAAGAACCGAACAAAACTAATGCCCTGGCAATCTAGGTCGCCGGAACACATGCAATCGTCGAACCAAAATTATGGATCGGAGAAACACAGATGTGGCGCATCCATCAGATGCTTTTCTGAGTATATTTTCTTAACGTACTAAAACCTAACCTTTACAAAGCGTTGCACCTGCCTTTGCTTTTAATCAGGTTGCCTTCATTCTCTGAAATATGCATCTACCTTTGCTTTTAATTTTCCGTGTTCATGTTTTATTTGAGATTCTACTAATGACTAATTAGGCTTGTTTGTCCGTCTGTGCCAGTCCAGCACCCTTGTTTATCACAGAAAGGCGGTTGATCTGAAGCCAAAGGTGAAATGGTGGAAGCCACAGAAATTGGGCTCGCTGAAGCTACAGCAGGCTGGCACCACCTAAAGAGCAAGAGTTGGCGACTCAGAAGGTCAATACACAAGTGTCAGTTATCGAACACATTAACGTGCGCATCAAGAGCGCATCCTCGCGGTGTCCACGTGGACACAAGGGGCTGGGCAGGTACTGTTCGGATGAAAAAACACCTCCCCCAGATACCGTTTCTTTCTCCTCTCGTTACCTCCACCCACAAACCCTAGCCCCCCAAATCCCACAGCCGATGCACTCTTCCTCCTTCCCTCCCCCCCTCCCTCGTCAGACAGCCTCCACATCCCTCGTCAACACAGCCGCGCCTCCAATCTCCCTTCCTCGTTACCACGGCAAACCAGCTCCCATGGCGGCGATAGGGGCGAGGAGGGCGCCGCGGCTGCGGGCGGAAGCAACAGGGGTTGATGGAGGGTCGGGGAGGGGCTCATGTAGGCGGGGTCGGCGGTTGGCGTCGGGCGAGCGCGGGACAGGCAAAAGGAGCTGTTTGGTCGAGGGACGGCGAGTCTTGCTTGCTCGGCGATGACGAGCATCAGATAGGCAGAGGGACTGGCTTGGTCGAGGGATCAAGGTGAGATTCACACACCTTTGCCTATTTTATTCTTCTCAGACAACGAGGGATGAGGAGACGCCCGATGTCCAGTAGCATCCTCTCCTACAAGGCAGGGAAGGACGCCATCCTCTACCATCCCGTTCACCCCCTCCCATCTTGTTTCCTCCTTTATTTTCTTGTCAATTAATTCAAATTTCTATTCCGCCATGTTCTGTTCGCAAGAATTGTTATTTTTTATAGGAAGCGACTAACCACCAGTCGACTGGACAACCATCAGATCCGCACGATCGTGCCAACCGCGTCCCTCCCGCGCGATCCACTTCGGCAGTGTATCAAGCATCCTGAATTAAGTAGACTGAGTTCAGATTATTAAAATCAACAGAATGCGAGAGCAACGACGTGCAAACCCGAATAAGTCTTGCATGCATGCATATAAATCAAAATTGATGACATCAGCAAAGATTCCAAAGAAATTTATAATAAAAAATGTTTCACAGCTCAAACTGTTGGTCGGATCAAAAAATTGTTTTCACATAAAAGAATCGTCGCGACGAGATCTTCGAAACTAGATCCCATGTTGATACGTTCCGACGACTTTTTTTGGATAAAAAGTTACCATGCCTAAGGTATGCAAATTATCAATTTTATGGCACGTAAGTTACCAGGATGTTTACATTTACGAATTTCGGACATGAAAATGATTTCCTCAAATGCACTGAAAATGGCAGAAAACCTAATGTCATAGTAGATTTCACCCACAAAAAATGTCATAGCACATTCTCCATGCTTCGAAACTTTGAAATGCTGTGTAACTCAAATAGTCTGCCCGACTCAAAATCCATTTTCACAAAAAAGAAAATCCGCCACGGCATGACCTTCGGAACTAGATCTCGTATTGGTACGTTTCGATGACTTTATTACTCAGTCAAAAGTTACGATGTCTAGGCTAAGTAAAATATCTACTCTGCTATGTGTATATTATCATCCTATTTATATAGATGTTATATGGGGGTATGTTTTAAACAACTTTTTTCCTAGGTCAAAGTTACCACGGTGTTTTGTACCTAAGTTATCAGGTATGTGATGCGTATATTACCATGCTATTTACATAAAACTTGTTGAGGGTATGATTTCAACAATTTTTTCCCCTGGGTCAAAGTTATGGTGGTGTTTATATCTAAGTTATTAGACCCGGGTGCGTATATTATCATGTTATTTACACAGAAGTTATCGGTGGTATGTTTTCAACAACTTTTCTCACGAGGCAAAGTTATTATGGTGTTTGTACCTAAGTTATCAGGTCCAGAACACTATATTATCATGCTATTTGCAAAAAAAAAATCGGTGGCATGTGTTTAACATCTTTTTTACCTGGTTCAAAATTGTCGTGGTGTTTGTACTTAAGTTATCAGGTCCTGGAGCCTATATATCAATGCTATTTACACAAAAGTTATTGGTGATATGTTTTGAACAACTTTTTTTCACGGATCAAAAGTTATCGTGGTGTTTGTACCTAAATTATCAGGTCCGGGATCCTATATTATCATGCTATTTATACACAAAAATATCGGTGGTATTTGGGTCAAAGTTAACATTGTGTTTGTATCTAACTTATTAGGTATGTGGTGCATTTATTACCATGTGATTTCCTCATAACTGACATAAGTTACCCGGGTAGTTTTCAACAAATTTTTCCCCGGGTCAAAGTAATCATGGTGTTTGTGCCTAAATTTTTACGCCCGGGAGCATATATTATCATGCATGCGCAGTGTATACTACCACACTATTTATAGAGAAGTCGCCGGGTTATGCTTTTTACTTATCATTCTCCCACGTCTAAAACATACCCATGATATTTATACATCGGTTATCAGGTCTACGATGTTTATTTTACTGTGCTAATTACAAAAAAGTTAACAGAGCTGTGTTTTTCAACCATAACCCAATCAAAAAGTTACCGACATTCTTTGTAGACAGGTTATCAGGTTTGTGTTGCTTGTATTAACGTGCTATTTACACATAGGTTACCAGGTTGTATTTTCAAAATTACCGCGCGTTAAAGTTATCGACGTGGTTTCTCGGGTTAAAGTTACCGCGGCTTTTGTACCTAAGTTATCAAGTCCATGATGCATATATTATCATGATATTTACGAAGAATTTGTTCGGGTTATGTTAACAACCATTTTCTCGATCAAAGTTAACGTGATTTTTATACCTAAGTCATCAGGTCTGCAATGTGTCTAATACCATCATATTTATAGAGAAGTTATGGAGGGTGTGCATTCAACAAACAATTTCCACACGTAAAATAATTTCATAGTGTTTGTATATTACCGTGCTATTTTACACAAAAGTTATGTTTTCCAACAGCTCCCCCCCCCCCCCTCGTTCAAAAGTAAGTTTTAAGGTCTGCAGTGTGTCTATCGCCATCCTATGCATGCAGAAATTATCGGGGTGTGTGTATTCAACAACTTTTTCCCCGAGAAAAAAGTTACAGTAATGTTTGTACCTAAATCATCAGATCCGTGGTAGTATGTACATAGGTTATTAGCTCCGCTCTGCATAAATTATCATGCTATTTGCACAAGAGTTATGGGGGGTATGTTTTTCAACATCTCCCACTGAGTCCTAAGTTATCGACGGGTTTGTACACATGTTATCAGCTCCGCTATGCGTAAATTATCACGTTATTTGCACAGAACTTATCGTGGGTCGGTGTGAGGTTATGTTTTCAAGAATTATTTTTCCTCGGTCAAAAGTTACTGTGGTGTTTGTACATAGCAGCACTACGTGTCATCTCTAGATAGCGGTATAGACAACTTATACAATAGATTGCCTTTTCTAGTTGTCTATAACATTTGAAATGAGAAAAACTTCACAAATTCAGCTGCTAATTATTCCAAATGCAGAACTATCAGGCAAGTAATTTGCAGAGACTCCTGCCACAATGTGCAGTGCCGGCTTCGTTTCACACGGTGTCCATGAAGAGAAAAAATTGAAAAATTAATCAAGAGAGGAAAATATAGAGAGAAGCAGCAAAGAATGGATCGATCCCAATTCATAGCAGTTGCATGCATCACAAGCTGAGTTGAAAGTGATTTTGCACGTCGTTTTAATCAATTTCTAGCCAGATCGGGGGTGAAATACTCTAATCTCTGCATGCTCTAGTGGTGGTGCCGGGTTGCACCGCGGCGGCTTGTCGCATGCTTTTGCCCTCGAGGATACCGACACCCGTGACATCCAGAAGCTCCTCATGGACAATTACATTAGTCTCGAGCAACGGCTGGTCAGACGACCATACGAAGGTCTCTTACTTGCCGCCGATGACCAGGGGATTGGGATGCTAGATCCTTGTAGAGAGGAAAAATCATGCCTGGGTTTGCAGACGTCCTCGGCGTGATGCAACTGACGCGGCGACGGTGCTGCGGGACTAGGGGACGCCAGAGGGCGCGAATCCGATGGCGCGGGGGTGCAGGGCATCGGGGAATGACCTGATCTGGCCGTGGACGAGGTAGGGGAGGTCAGAGACGACGTTGTAGATCGGGCGGCGGCCATGTAATCGAGAGAGATAGGGGTTGAGAGAAAGAAGAGAAGGGAAGGAGCATGGAGAAGGAAGGGGGAGGGAAGGAGCAGGGGCACATGGGAGGTTCGAGCGGCACTTCTTCTGGTGCTGCTCGCTGGAGCAGCCAAGGGTGGTGCATGTTGGCGCCATCGCCGTCCATGGTGCCGTCGGTGCCTTCGTCGTCAAAGACAGGTGCAGCGAGCAGCGGCACCGCGGGGCCGTCCTCGGGCACTGCACACGGGGCAACGACGAGCGCGGTGGCGCATGCAGCACGGCGGGAGATGGGGTGCACGGCGAGCAGGAGGATGACGACGCCGCCATGGAGCGGTTCAGGCACAGGCGGGGAGGCCAGCGAAACGTTATCTTTGACTAGGCGGTGGCAAAACAATTGTAATATCAGCGAACTCTCGTTTTGAAGCGTGATTGCCGTATGATGTAGAACGGACGGCATCCAGCACGTTCGGATCTGTTGCAAACCAACAGTCGGCAAGATTTTAGTTTTGCCGTTCTTATATTGTACTTTTTTTTGTGGTGTTTCACAGAAAGCTCATATTGTTCGCATTGTTGTTATTTCTTCTCGTTTCTCTACTTGTTCTTGATGTGAGGTTCTTGATGAGTCTCATACCGATTGATATGCTGTAAATTTTTGCAAGTGTGCGTACAGTCTCAACAAGTGATTAGTATATGGCCGAGGCTGTAATTCTCTTGGTTTTTAGTTCTGGAGTTCAGCTAGATTCAGTTTTTGCGGCGTTTAGTACACTGCTATTTGAGCAGGCCAGCAAAAAAATGCTTTAGTGATTGTTGAGCTGTGTTGTACTTTGGCTGCTTAATTTCACACTGGATTTTCTTGTGCTTAGTTTTGTAATGACCATACTTATTTCTTAGTGCTCCTCCATGTTCCTCTGCATAACTGCATAACTGGATCTGGGGGAAGCACCTTACATGATTATGTGATGATTCTTACAATCCTGCCAACTGTGTCACATCTGGATGTTGATTTCTAGACCCATGAAAACCTATGATGTTACATGAAGTGTGACGCTCGGATAATTAAGGTACAGTAAACCTCTGCTAATGATGCCACATCACCTCGGTTACTATTGATAAACTCACTTTAGTTCAAAACAATTCAAATTCAAATTTTAATTAAAGGCAAACAACATAAGTTTTCAAACAATGAAACTAAAATGTTCGGGTCATGCCAGATTATGCATAGGTGATTACTAGCAAAAGAGCCCGTGCGTTGCAATGGGTAACAAAATTATTTTTTGTCACTTGTCACAATTGCTCCGTCTCGTCATTGTCATCAATCTATTCATCCTTCCGCCCTTTTGCAAGTTTTATTATGTTCACGGCCTTGTGGTTTCCATCATCATACTGAGCAAATGCCAGGTAGAAAGGAGAGGTGGAGGTCAAGGCCTACTCTGAGTGCCATCTTGATAACTGGAGCCTCGATCTATTTTACTTTCCTTGTCAGCACACTTAATGATTTTGTTTTGCTTGTATCTGGGTTATATAACCAAATGCTCCTCGTGGAGCTAGTGTCCACATCCCTTGATGGTAATAATTATAGCTGCAATAGAAGGCTGTGATGTTGCATCGAATATATTTGGGTGGGATGATGCACATGGAAATATTTGGTACCATCGACGATGAAGGGTAAGAAAGATGTAGGTTACCTACATATATATTTCAACTTGAAAAATAGTGCTTCCTCTATAAAGAAGTATAAGAGCATTTAATTCTTTACAGAGGGAGTACGTGTCAAATACTGTAGGGTCCCATACAAAGCATCTACCTAGCTTTTGCGACATCCGTCACTGCAGGTGTTGTTGCAGTTGATGGTCAGTTGGTCAGCAGGCAAAGGCATGTACATCAACTTGAGCTCTGAGTCAAAAAAGATATGTGAGTGACCGATTCAACATTGATGGCCGTGTCGGCCTCCCATTCAGAGAGCTGCTTCTCCTGTGAGCTCCCACTCGAGGGAAGCGAGGCATACAGAGCCAGCCTGGTTTCCAACATCTGCGAGCTCCCCATATCGTTGTAAACTTATATGAATCCACTAAATATAAGTTTTACACCACCAAAAAATACAACTAGTTGCAGCTTCCAAAAGATGCCATGCAAGGAAGGTTAGAGGTTACAAACATTACACACTGGGAACATATAAATAATAAACAAGATGGAGCTAGAGCGCAAAGCAGCATCTGGCATCGACAGCTTCCTCGTGATGTATGAAGCGCGTGACACAGTCCACAGGGGCGACTCGCAGTGGTTCCCTTTTCTTGCTGCTGGTTGTTGCTTTAGTCTTAACCTGGACAATGGTGATCTGTGCATCATGCTTGGGCGGACGATATCCACCTAGCAGCATATACGTGCGTACACATATGTTAGTACAACAACAGTTAGTGATCTAAACGCTTTTATATTTCTTTACAGAGGGAGTATGTATCTTCTATGAACTGACTGGTCACAAAAACCATGTGAGGCATGCATAAATGACATCGAGGTCGAGATCGATAGAGAGAAAGAGAGAGAGAGAGAGATGTTGGAATTTGCTAGTAGGCCTTTGGCCCAAAGCCCAACTAAAATTCCGAAATTCTCTTGGCCCATTCATGCACACATGTGAGTGGAGTGAGTGAGGCTAAAGTTTAGTCCCACCTCATAAGTTGAGAGAGAGTTGCACCTCTTTATAAGGTGAGCTCTTCTACCACTTGTATGAGCATGAGAAGAGGAGACCTACACGCTTCCTCCTCCTCGCTTCGCCCGCGCCCTTGCCACGCCAAGCGCCAGGGTTGCGGGATTGAGCCGAGCCGAGGACAGAGCTATGCACCTTTCCGATTCTTTTGGATCGTGACGACTCAGACGCCACGACCTACCCGACCCGATCATTGCGCCGCCGAGCAAGTCTTCTCCATCCCTCCTTTCGGTGTGCACCGCGAGAAGGGACAGCAGGCCTCCGGAACCCCGCCTCCCGTGATCCTGTACGGGAGAGGGGCGATCAGGTTTTTGGGGAGCGCACTCGCGACGACTTCGCGAACGACGACTTCTTCCCCAACCTCGGCAACCTCATCCTCGACGACATGGGCGACAACGTCAACGCCGGCGGTGCTGCTCCCGATGCACCGTATGTGATTCTATCCTTTCTGTTCGAGATCGTGGTACAATTCATGTTTCTAGTATGTGCCCTAGATGTGATCTGTTCATCTACTATGCTAGTTCGCATGATTAGTTTAATCTCTCTATTGCTGTCATGATCTATTTCCTATTTATTCGGATGAAGTCTCGTAGTAATTTGCTCATATTTCCAACAATCCAAAAACCTGATTTAAAGGCAATTTACTCCGAGTGGTTTTGCTTCTTGTCACGAAGCCGCCTTTGCCTTTAAGGCGCCAATATAAGAGGTGGCGAACGAGAGCATTCTACTGGTTTCGGACCATGGGCTGCTATGACGCCACTGTTGGCAAATTCTAGCCTATCTCTCTCACCTCACCTCGGTCTCTCTCTGAAACTCAGGTGGCAGGAAGAACAGGGAGGTTTTGCGCCGCGTGAACTTGCGACTTTTCTGATTTTCATTTCTCTCTACTTATTCAGAGTACAGCAACAGAAACGGGGTCGTGGCCCCCTAACTACGCGCCACCACAGATCGTGATGCTCGTGCCATCCCACGAGCGATCGGTGAGGGCGCCAGAAACACTCCACACGCTAACTGACTCGAGCTAAACTCGCTAACAGAAACCTGAAGCTACTGACGAAACTGAAGAAAAGACTGAAACTGACGAAACTGAAAACCAAAAAAAACACTAGCTACTGCAGACTTGGGTTTATTCAACAATCACCCCCTAAATCCTAGTCTGCTTACTTTATTTTCGTCATTCCAATCTTCTCTCTCAGCTGGATGAACCTGACCCGTCCCAGGGGCTTCGTCAGAATGTCAGCCAACTGATCTTCAGTTCGGATGTAATCAACTGTCATCCTTCCATCCTCCACACATTCCCTGATGAAATGATACCGCACATCTATGTGCTTACTTCTGTCGTGGAGAACCGGATTCTTGCAGAGAGCTATGGCAGATTTGTTGTCCACCAGAAGCAGTGGCACCTGAAGTTCTTCACATGTGATCTCTGCAAGCAGACGCGCCACCCACACGCCCTGACATGCGGCCGTTGTGGCTGCAATGAACTCAGCTTCACATGATGAAAGAGCCACCACTTTCTGTTTCTGCGACAGCCAGCTGATAGGGCTATCACCGAGGAAAAAGACTCCCCCGGACGTGCTCTTGCGATCATCGATGTCGCCCGCCATGTCGCTGTCGCTGTACCCGACGAGCCTGGCTCCGTTGGCTCGCCGGCGAGGAAAATGACACCCCAGATCACGAGTGCCGGCCACGTACCTGACGATGTGCTGAACAGCAGTCAAGTGCTCGACCGTGGGTGCTTCCATGAAACGGCTCACGTAGCTCACCGCGAAGGTGATATCTAGCCGGGAGTGGGTGAGGTAGCGCAACGTCCCCACCATGCTCCTGTACTCCGTAGTGTCCGTCGAAGCCGCTGTGCTTGCCTTGCTCAGCTTCAGACGCGCTTCCATGGGTGTCTGACGTGCATTACACCCCATCAGCCCCGCCTTCTCAATGATCTTGTCAGCGTACGCGCTCTGCGCAATGGTCACACCATCCACATCCTGGCGCACTTCGATGCCCAGGTAGTAGGAGAGCAACCCGAGATCGCTCATCCTAAACTTGCCCTTCATCGCCGTCTTGAAATTGTCGATCTCCGTGGCGTCGGCCCCGGTGATCACCAGGTCATCCACGTACACCCCCAGAAGAAGGAGCTCGTGTCCTGACCCGCGTGCGTAGACGGCGTGCTCGGAGTTGCAGCGACGGAAACCCATGTCAACGAGCGTGGCGTCAAGCTTGGCGTTCCAAGCGCGAGGTGCCTGGTGGAGACCATACAGCGCCTTGTGCAGCTTCAGTACCTTGCGCCTGTGGTCGTCGACGACGAAACCCGGCGGCTGCTCGACGTAGACCTCCTCCTTCAGCTCGCCATTGAGGAAAGCCGATTTGACATCCATGTGATGGATCGGCCATCCCTCGTGCGCTGCGAGTGCTAGCAGAAGGCGCACGGACTCCAGTCGAGCTACTGGGGCAAAAACCTCGTCGAAGTCGATCCCAGGCTTCTGCACAAATCCCTTGGCGACGAGGCGAGCTTTGTACTTGACGATTTCTCCGGCCGAGTCCTTCTTGACGCGGAACACCCACTTTACCCCGATGGCCTGGTGTCCAGCGGGCAGATCAGTGAGCTCCCACGTGTTGTTTTCCTCGATCGAGTTTACCTCCTCGATCATCGCTCTGCGCCAGCTTGGATCAAGCTCCGCTTCTCTGAATGTACTTGGTTCTTCAGCAGAGGCGATCAGCAGTTTTTCGTCTGGCTGGACGGCGCCATAGTGGAGCCCGAGAACGTCAGACACACGGCGAAAGCGATGAGCTACGCGCGCGTCGTCATCGGCGTCCAGCACTGGGCTCCCGGAGGGCGGTGTCACGAACTCCAAACCCCCTGGAGTGGCGGCTGCAGCAGGGGTTTGTGGTGCCTCAGTCGCCGATTACGGGCTGCTGACAGACACGGCCGTGTCCGGACTGCTGACAGGTGCGGGCGTTTTCACTTCAGAGCGTGATCTCGCCGCTGCAAGTTTCCGCGGAGCCGGCGGTGTCTGAGGTTCTGCTTCTTCTTCTCCGCCACTCTGAGCCATCTGCACCTTGTAAGCTGGATAAGGTATAGTGAACGACTCACCCACTGTTGCCGGAGTGCCATGAGAGGAGTCCTCCCAGTTCCATCGTGCTGACTCGTCGAAGACAGCATCCCGCATGATCTGGACACGCTTGGTCGCCGGGTTGTAGGCGCGGTACGCTTTGCCGCCCTCTTCATACCCGACGAAAACCATCGGAGTGGAGCGGTCCTCGAGCTTGCTCTGGTGCAGTTTCACCGTCTTGACATGAACCACGCACCCAAAGGTGCGCAGGAAGTGCACCGGAGGTCGATCACCGTGCCACGCCTCGTACGGGGTCATGCCGACCACGGAGCGCGTCGGCGACCTGTTCAGGATGAACACGGCAGTGGTGACTGCCTCCCCCCAGAACTCTCCTGGCATGGACGCGGCCTTCATCATGCTCCTGGCCATGGCCACCACCGTCTGGTTACGGCGCTCCACAACGCCGTTTTGCTGAGGAGAGTACGGCGCCGTGAGCTGCCGCTGCACCCCTTGGTCTGCACAGTAGTCGCTGAAGTCGACGGAGGTGAACTCGCCGCCGCGGTCCGTCCGCAGTGCACGCAGCTTGCGCCCTGTCTCTGTCTCCACGCGCGCCTGGAACCGCGCGATCGCCCTCGCAGCCTCGTCCTTGGACCGAAGCACTGACAGCCACATGTACCTGGACATGTCGTCGACGAGGAGGAGGAAGTAGCGCCGCCCACCAGCCGTGGCGGGCGTGATGGGCCCGCAAAGATCGCCTTGCACCAGATCCAGGATCTGCTCCGCTCTGTAGTTCGCCTCGGCGGGAAACGAGGCACGCCTCTGCTTGCCGGCGAGGCACCAGTCGCACACCTGATCGACATGGTTGATGGAGGGCAGCCCGCGCACCAGTCCTTGCTGGGAGAGCTTGCGGAGCGCCTGGAAGTTGAGGTGGCCGTATCTTGCGTGCCACTTCCACGCCTCGTCCGTCGCGCACCGTGCGGCCAGACAGACGGGGCGCGCGAGCTGGAGCGCGTATGGGTACAGCCGGTTGCCTGCGCGCTGCACCTTTGCCACGATTCGACGCTGCTGGTCGTAGAGGGTGAAGACGCCGTGCTCTATCTCCGACCGGCACCCGGTCTGGTCGAGTTGCCCGATGCTGATGATGTTGCTCTTCAGCCGCGGGATGAAGTAGACACCGCTCAGGACGCGGTGGCCACCGGCGTGGTCGGTGAAGAGCACACTGCCGCGCCCTCGAATGTCGACGACCGATCCGTCCCCGAACTTGACGGTGCCGGTGACGTGACGGTCGAGCTCACTGAACGAGGCTTCCTCGCCGGACATATGGTTGCTGGCCCCTATGTCCAGGTACCAGACGCCGGAGTGAGCGTCCGTGGCCAGGCCCAGATGAGCTTCCACGCGCTCTTCGACCAGGTCGACGTGTCCGTCGCGATAGCTTGGAACCGCGGACAGATCACACACCTGCGCCATGAGGAGGTGCGTGGGATCGGCGTCGTCCCGCCCGTGCCCTTAGGCGAGAAGGGCCTTCGCCTCGTCGCGCTTCTTCTTCCTGCAGTCACGGGCCCAGTGGCCGCTGATGCCGCAGTAGCGACACTTGTCGCGATCGCCGTCGTTGCGGTGCCACCGGGCGTTTCCTCTGCCAGCACCCCGTTCTGGCGCGTCCGCGCCGCCACCGCCCATGGCGCCCACGGCCTCTTCCACGCCCGGCCTCGAGACGAGCCGGAGCCCGAGCCACCAGCGTGAGAATCGCCATTCTTGAGGCAGGCGTTCCACTCCTCTTCAGTGAAGCAGGCGCCCACGCTATCAGTCGTCTGCTGCAGCTCATGGCGTTCCTCCGCCGCTTTCAGTCTCCCAGTCAGCTCCTCGACAGAGAGCTGATCGAGATCGACCAGAGTTTCGATCGAGAGAGCGATCTGCGAAAACTGTTTGGGGACTCTTGACAGAAATTTTCTCACAACTTCGTTTTCAGGGATGTTCTCACCGAGCTGTGCCATCTGCCCCACCATCGCGGTGAGACGCGCATTATAAGTCGCCCACCGACTTCGCCGTCGGCGAACTTGATGTCGCCGTACTGCCTGGTGAGCGTCGCGAGTTTTGCCTCCCGCACCCGCGCCACGCCAAGCCGCATCGTCTTCAGAGAGTCCCACGCCTCCTTCGCCGTCGCCTTGGCGGCGAGCATGGGTCCCATCTCCGGCGGCACGCCGCGCAGGATCGCCTCGAGCGCCAAACAATCCTCGCTGCGCTCGGTGGTGCCCGTCTGGACGGCGTCCCAGAGATACCGTCCCTTCATCATGACCTGCATCAGGACAGCCCAGTCGGTGTAGTTGGATCGGGCCAGCTGCGGCCACGCCGCACCGCCGATGTCGCGCGCCATCCGCGCTGTGGATCTCTCGGCCACGGCAAGCTCGTTGCCGTCGGAGACCCGTGCCCGCGGAGTGGCCGGCGACTTGCCGCCACCGGAGTCGTCTGGACCTGCCATCTCCAAGACCAGAACAGGGCTCTGATGCCAATTGTTGGCAAATTCTAGCCTATCTCTCTCACCTCACCTCGGTCTCTCTCTGAAACTCAGGTGGCAGGAAGAACAGGGAGGTTTTGCGCCGCGTGAACTTGCGACTTTTCTGATTTTCATTCCTCTCTACTTATTCAGAGTACAGCAACAGAAACGGGGTCGTGGCCCCCTAATCACGCCGCCACCACAGATCGTGATGCTCGTGCCATCCCACGAGCGATCGGTGAGGGCGCCAGAAACGCCCACACGCTAACCGACTCGAGCTAAACTCGCTAATGAAACCTGAAGCTCTTGTGAAACTGAAGAAAAGACTGAAACTGGCGAAACTGAAAACCAAAAAAAACACTAGCTACTGCAGACTTGGGTTTATTCAACAGCCACCAAGGGCAAGCCTGAGGGCGATCTTAATCCAGCACAGCCGGAAGCTTTTGAGAAGATCGATACTCTTTTTAAAGGCGCTCTTTTGAGTGTTCTTGATGACTCCATTGTGGATTCGTATATGTCGTTTGACAACGGCAAGGACATGTGGGCTGCGCTCGAGGCCAAGTTTGGTGCCTCGGACGCCGGCAACGAGTTGTACGTCATGGAGCAATTCTATGACTATAAGATGACTGATGAGCGCCCTGTTGTACAGCAGGCTCATGAGATACAGTCACTCGCAAAAGAACTTGAGTACTTCAAGTGTGTGTTGCCGGACAAATTTGTTGCCGGAGGCATCATTGCCAAGCTTCCACCTTTGTGGAACAATTTTGCTACTTCCCTGAAACACAAGAGACGGGAGTTTTCCGTTGCGGATCTCATTGGTACTCTTGATATTGAAGAGAAGGCGAGAGCAAAGGACACACGTGCTCGAGTTGCAGAGGGAGGCTCTAGTGCCCACATGGTACAGAAGAAGAACTTCCAGCCCAACAAGTTCAAAAACAACAAGAACAAAACTCAGGGCAGAGGCAAGTTTGATACAAAGAACAAGCCATCACATTCTACCAACTTCAAGAAGAATTCTCATAAGAAGGGGAAGGGACTTTGCCATGTCTGCGGTGATCCTAATCACTGGGCTCCGAAGTGTCCTAACCGCTTTGAGGAGCGCGAACATGAGAAGAGCAGCAAGTCCGCTAATGTTGTCATCGGTGATACTGATATGAAGGAATCAGGGTACGGTATTTTTCCTACCATCCTTTCAGTATTCCAATCTCCTGATTGGTTAATTGATACCGGTGCCAATGTACATGTTTGTGCTGATGCCTCCATGTTTTCTTCTTACCAGGCAACAGGGACTTCACCCGTGCTGATGGGGAACGGGTCACATGCCATCGTTCGAGGTGTTGGTACGGTCGATCTGAAGTTTACTTCGGGGAAGACCGTGCGTCTGAAGAACGTTCATCATGTGCCGTCCATCAATAAAAATCTCGTTAGCGGTTCCCGTTTATGTCGAGATGGTTTTAAGTTGGTTTTCGAATCCAATAAAGTTGTAATTTCTAAGTGTGGACAATTTGTTGGAAAAGGCTATGAGTGCGGAGGCTTGTTCCGCCTATCTTTGTCAGATATTTGCACTAAAGTTATTAATAATGTTTGCCACAATAATGAGTCTGATATTTGGCATTCACGACTTTGTCATATTAACTTTGGTTGCATGACGCGGCTGGCCAATATGAATTTAATTCCGAAAATCTCTACTGTCAAAGGCTCTAAGTGCCAAGTATGTGTGCAAGTTAAACAACCTCGCAAGTCCCATAAGACTGTAGAGGCAAGAGACTTACGCCACTAGAGCTTGTACATTCTGATCTCTGTGAGATGAATGGCGTGTTGACAAAAGGTGGAAAGAGATATTTCATGACGTTGATTGATGACTCCACTAGATATTGTTATGTGCATCTTCTGAAATCAAAAGATGAAGCTTTAACTTTCTTCAAAAACTATAAAGCTGAGGCAGAAAACCAACTTGATCGAAAAATTAAACGGCTTAGGTCCGATCGTGCTGGAGAGTATTTTTCCATTGAATTTGATCTATTTTGTGCGGAACATGGTATAATCCATGAGAGGACGCCTCCCTACTCACCTCAGTCTAATGGGGTGGCCAAAATAAAGAACCGAACTCTAACTGATTTGGTTAACGCCATGTTAGACACATCGAGTCTTTCCAAGGAATGGTGTGGGGAGGCGCTAATGACCGCGTGTGATGTCCTAAACCGAGTTCCCACAAAGCATAAGACCATGACTCCATTTGATGAATGGGAAAGGAAAAGGTTGAAACTCTCTTACCTACGTTCTTGGGGTTGTTTGGCGAAAGTCAATATACCAATTCCCAAGAAGCGCAAGCTTGGACCAAAAACCGTGGATTGTGTTCTTACGGGCTATGCTTTTCATAGCATCGCCTATAGATTTTGATAATAAAATCTGAGGTATCCGACATGCATGTTGGTACGATTATGGAGTCGAATGATGCAACTTTCTTTGAGGACATATTTCCTATGAAGGATATGTCGAGTTCATCAAATCAGGAGATACCTACTCCATCTAGTGAGGAATTCAATGTAATATATGAACCCACAAGTGCGATGGAACACGTTGAGAATCCTGTTGAGGGTAACAATGAAACTCCTATAAGGAGTAAGAGACAGAGGACTGCAAAGTCCTTTGGTGATGATTTCATTGTGTACCTTGTGGATGACACACCCAGGACTATTTCAGAAGCCTATGCATCTCCTGATGCTGACTACTGGAAGGAAGCTGTTCGTAGCGAGATGGATTCCATCTTAGCTAACGGTACAGGAGATCACAGACCGTCCTTAAGGGTGCAAACCAGAAGGATGTACGTGGTTGTTCAAGAAGAAGCTTAGACCTGATGGTACGATTGAAAAGTACAAGTCACGGCTTGTGGCTAAGGGTTATACCCAGAAATAAGGTGAAGACTTCTTTGATACTTACTCACCCGTGGCTAGACTGACCACAATTCGGGTGCTACTATCACTGGCTGCCTCTCATGGTCTTCTCGTTCATCAAATGGACGTCAAGACGGCTTTCCTCAATGGAGAGTTGAAGGAGGAAATTTACATGGATCGACCAGATGGTTTTGTAGTACACAGTCGTGAAGGAAAGGTGTGCAAGTTATTAAAGTCTTTATATGGCCTTAAACAAGCTCCTAGCGAGTGGCATGAGAAGTTCGAAAGAACATTAACTGCTGCCGGCTTTGTAGTAAATGATGGTGACAAGTGTGTGTACTATCGCCATGGTGGGGGCGAAGGAGTTATTCTTTGTCTGTATGTCGATGACATATTGATCTTTGGAACCAGACTTGATTTAATCAAGGAGGTTAAGGATTTCTTATCTCGCTGTTTTGAGATGAAGGATCTAGGAGTAGCTGATGTTATCTTAAACATCAAGCTGTTGAGAGATGAGAATGGTGGGATCACACTTCTTCAGTCTCACTATGTGGAAAAGGTCTTGAGTCGTTTTGGGTATAGCGACAGCACGCCTTCTCCAACTCCATATGACGCTAGTGTGTTGCTTCGAAAGAATCGACGGATTGCTAGAGATCAACTGAGGTATTCTCAGATTATTGGCTCGCTTATGTATTTGGCGAGTGCCACGAGGCCTGACATCTCTTTTGCTGTGAGCAAGCTGAGTCGGTTTGTGTCTAAACCGGGAGATGATCATTGGCGTGCGCTTGAGAGAGTTATGCACTACTTGAAGGGCACTGCGAGCTATGGGATTCACTACACCGGGTATTCAAGGGTGCTGGAGGGTTATAGTGACTCGAACTGGATATCTGATGTTGATGAGATTAAGGCCACAAGTGGTTATGTTTTTATACTTGGTGGTGGAGTTGTTTACTGGAAATCTTGCAAGCAGACCATCTTAACGAGGTCAACTATGGAAGCAGAACTCACAGCATTAGACACTGCCACTGTTGAAGCAGAGTGGCTTCGTGAGCTATTGATGGACTTACCTATGGTTGAAAAACCAATACCCCCTATCCTAATGAACTGTGAGAATCAAACTGTGATCGTCAAGATAAACAGTTCTAAGGACAATATGATGTCCTCAAGGCATGTGAAGAGGAGATTAAAATCTGTCCTGAGGAACTCCGGAGTTATTACGTTGGATTATATCCAAACATCGAAAAACTTGGCAGATCCCTTCACAAAGGGTTTATCACGTAATGTGATAGATAATGCATCGATGGAGATGGGTTTGAGACCCACCGCATGAGTTGTCCATAGTGGTAACCCACTCTATGTGATCGGAGATCCCGTGAAGTAGAAGTGGGAGACAAGCTGTTGATTAGCTAAGAGGAGAGTATCCTTATTTTAATTATCCCACTCCGTGAAGATGCAATACTCTCCTGATCTGCATGGCAGGTTGATATCTATCTTAATGTGTTCCAAGTGGCTTATTTGAGTAAGCAGAGATGTTGTCCGCAGAGCATCTCCCGAGGAACACACCTATATGAATTTGACTGTTAACGCCGCAGTCTGTGAGAAGTGGGTACTCTCTAATAAATTCATGAAAGGCCACGGAGTACTGACGATACGCTCCACCATGGGAAGCCTTGCGGCAGCCAAGTATCGGTCAAGAATTTGTGTGAAACTAGTCTCGCAGAAAACTTGTAGTTCAAGGCGTAGTCCACTATTCAAGTTGTGATCTTGTGTAGCATAAAACTCTAAGTGGAAGTTCAACTTCACAGTCTCCACTAAGCACCGGTATATAAACAATGTTTTGGAACTAAATGATGAGATGTGCCAATGAGACTTTGTGGGGGATTGTTGGAATTTGCTAGTATGTGACGCCCGGATAATTAAGCCACATTAATTCACTGCTAATGGTGCTACGTCATCATGATTACTGTTGTTAAACTCGCGTTGGTTCGAATCCGGTCCAAATTTCAAATTTAAATTAAAGTCAAAAATAAAAGTTTTCAAACACAAAATCTAAAATGTTCAAAGTGTGGCAAATAATCACTGGTTATTTGTCATGTTGGAACCAACCTCTTTTGGATTCTCAGGTGCCCCTGGAAATTTATTTAGTGGTCTAGTAGCATTTAAAATTGGCCTTTCCAATTTTTAAAAATGGCTAGACAACTCCTTTTGGCCCCAAACTTTTTGTGCCATCTAATATTGTTGTGCTTGATTTAAGTGCAAAGTTTTACAAGTAACAAAGCTCATTTGGTAGCTAGAATAAATAGAAAATAGTAACAGGAATATAAAACAATAAAAGAATAGAAAATGAATAAAGCCTATTGTGCCACTGGGCCATAAGTGGCCTCAACACACATGCCCAGCCCACCATCGCCCATCGCCTTCCTCCTGTTCACTGTGACCCCGTGGACGACCTGAGCACGTCCATGGCCAGGGATCGCCACGCGCCGACCATCCGAGCCCCCCCGGCGAGTATAAGATCGTCCCCGACGCCCTAGGGTTCAGCCTCATCCCTCTACCACTCGGTCCCGCTCCCTCGCCCTCTCCCTCTTTGTTCCGCCGCCCAAGCGCACCTGCCTCACGCCGTCGCCGTTGTCGTGCACTAAAGCAGCCCCGGTCGCTCGGAGGTGTCCAGCAGTGCATCGTCGTCGTCTCCGTCGGCTACGCCAACGGAACCAGACCGGAGCCTCCCGCGCATCGACCGGATCGAAGTCTTCTTCCACCACCGGTCGCCGCTGCTCAACGCGTGTCGATCTGCCGCCTCCGTGCTTCCCCGCCTCACTGACCTCCCCTGCCGCACCGATGTGAGCTTGCTGACCTTTTCCTTGTTCTCCTTCTCTCGTTCGTTCTCTAGCGCACGCCCGTCATAGTCCTCTGCTCGTGCCGCCCGTTCTCCCACCGGTGGCCGCGGTCGTCGCGCTCACTAGGGCCGCGCCGCGTCCCGCCGCCTCTTCGTGGCGGGCTCGAGCCCGGCCGCCTGCGGCGCCGCCCTGGACTCCCTGCCGGCAACCGTCCGTGCGTGCTCCAGCCCGCCCGCTTGCTGTCGCTGCTGCCCTTTCCTGCTGATGCCTCTCCTGGTACTGCGTCGCTTGCTGCTGCCTGCTATTGCTGCAGCTGCAGCTCTTTGCTACTGCAGATGCCGCTGCTATCTGCTGTTGCTCACGGCCCGTCGCTCTTGCTGGCCATGGCCATGGCCGAGTGCATCAGGAGCGTGAGGTGTGTGTGTGTGTTCGGCTGAGAAATTGCCAAAGGAAGCCGGCCTTCATTTGATTAGTACTAATCCCCTCTAGTACTAATTCCCTACTAACCCACACCCACTTTGAGTCTATTACGTGTGGTCCCACTAGGTAAATTATTTAAACTAAAATAACTTTTAACACATAGGAGTATTACACTTACGTGTGGGTCCTCTAACCCTGTTGACTGGTCAATCATTGACCTGGTCAACAGTCAACCAAACCCCCTGACCCCATTGTCATTGACTAGGCTAGGCAACCCCTTGGTACGCTTAGAAATTCTGTTTTAATTTCGAACTAACAATAAATCCAGGGATTTCAGAAAATGAATAAAACTTTGAAAAATCATATAAAATAATCTGTAACTCGGATGGTAAAACTTTGTACATGAAAGTTGCTCAGAACGACGAGACGAATCCGGATACGCAGTCCATTCGTCCGCCACACACCCCTAACCTATCGAACTTGCAACTTTCCCCCTCCGGCTCCTTCCGCCGAAAACCACGAAACACCGGGATATTTTCCGGATGTTTCCCCATAACAGTATCACCTCCTACCGCGTTAGGGCATACCTAGCACCGCATATTACCTTGTTATGCTTTGTGATGCTTTGATTGCTCGGTTATTTATTGTGTTCCCCTCCGATACTTCTTTCCGTAGACCTCCAGAAATTGCCGACGACCCCCAGTTCGACTACGGAGTTGACGACACGTGCTTCTTGCCAGACCAACCCGGCAAGGCCCCCCGCTTGATCACCAGATATCGCCTACTCTTATCTATACTGCTTGCATTAGAGTAGTATAACATGTTACTGCTTTCAGATACTCCTATACTGCTGCATAGCCTGTCCTTGTTACTTCTGTTGTTACCTTACCTGCAATCCTATATGCTTAGTATAGGATGCTAGTACTTTCATCTGTGGCCCTACATACTTGTCCGCGCATTGCTATACTATCGGGCCGTGATCACTCGGGAGTTGATCACGGTATATACTATATACCTTACACTATTACATTACCGTGGTACTGCTGTTAGGAGATGGGGGCTGAAAGGACGGGTGGCTCCATCCCGGTAGAGGTGGGCCTGGGTTCCCAGCGGCCCCGACTGTTATTTTGTGGCGGAGCGACAGGCAGGTTGAGACCGCTTAGGAGAGAGGTGGGCCTGGCCCTGTTCGGCGTTCGCGGATACTTAACACGCTTAACGAGATCTTGGTATTTGATCTGAGTTGGCTACGAGCTTATACGCACTAACCATCTACGCGGGAGTAGTTATGGGTATCTCGGCGTCGTGGTATCAGCGAAGCACTTGAGACGTCGGTGCCGATCGAGTGGCGCCGGATTGGACTGGAGCGCAGAGGCTAGGTCTGCTTCGGCCAGCGTTCAAGCGATGCAAGTGTGCATTGGGCGATGGGTCCGGACCCACTGTGCGCTTAGGTTTAGACCGCGTGCTGGCCTCTCTGTTGAGCCTAGGTGGGGCTGCGGCGTGTTGATCTTCCGGCCGGGCATGACCCGAGAAAGTGTGTCCGCCAAATGGGATCAAGCGTGTTGGGTAAGTTGGTGCACCCTGCAGGGAAGTTAATCTATTCGAATAGCCGTGATCTTCGTAGCGGGGACGACTTGGAGTTGTACCTTGACCTTATGACAACTAGAACCGGATACTTAATAAAACACACCCTTCCAAGTGCAGATACAACCGGTGGTCGCTCTCTCTCGTGGCATTGAGGAGGGGATCGCTGGTAGGATTATGCTATGCGATGTTACTTGGAGGACTTCAACCTACCCTCTTCTACTGTTGCAAGAGCGGAGGTGACCGAAGCGTAGTCTTCGATAAGACTAGCTATCCCCTCTTATTCGGCATTCTGCAGTTCAGTCCATCGATATGGCCCTTTACACATATATCCATGCATATGTAGTGTAGCTCCTTGCTTGCAGTACTTTGGATGAGTACTCACGGTTGCCTTGTTCCCCTTTTTCCCCTATCTCTACTCGATTGCTGCAACCGCACGATGGAGCCCAGGAGCGATGCCACAATCGATGGCGGCTACTACTACACCGGAGGTGCCTACTACTACGCAGCCCGTGCCGACGACGACCGAGGAGTAGCCTAGGAGGATCCTGTGCAGGAGGCCTGCTCCTCTTTCGATCCTGTATCCTAGTTTGTGCTAGCCATCTTATGGCAACTTGTTTAACTTATGTCCGTACTCGAGATATAGTTGCTTCGGCCCGACTCGCCTATCATCGAGCACTTGTATTCGAGCCCTCGAGGCCCCGGCTTGTATTATGATGCTTGTATGACTTATTTTATTTGTAGAGTTGTGTTGTGATATCTTCCGTGAGTCCACGATCTTGATCGCATACATTTGCATGCATGATTAGTGTACGATTAAATCGGGGCGTCCAAGATTGGCATCGAGCCGACTGCCTGTAGGAATCCCCCTTCCAACTCCTTGGCCGAAGTCGAGTCTAGACATTGCAAAAACATTTACTAACATGGCTGTGTGCCTTACGGGCCCACGTCGCCATCGGGTGGTAGTAGGATCTTTTACTCCTCGACCTTGCTCTGGGCCTCTGATCTCTCCTCTATTCGGGATAAATGAAGTTTACCAAATCTAACATTAGGATCTCGTTATCACTTTCGCCCGGAGGGCCCCTTACTACTGATGATCGTCTGCTGCACCAGAAGACCTTGAAGATACTCTCCGTTGTTAACCCGAGAACTTGTGTTCATCGCGTTTGCTATTCCCGACCACCGATAAATCCGTATGGATAACTACTTACACTTGCCATTCATACGATCATCCCCCATTGATCTTGTTATTACAAGATACCCCGAAGTTTTCTCTGTTGTTCCGAGAATACTTTGTGCCTACTGCCTAGCAGTTCTTTGCCACATGAATACCCCCCTTCAAATAAATCCTCGCACTTGTCGAGTATCCGCTCATCCCCAGTTGTCATGTGTTTCTCAAAAGTCTTCTAAATACTATTCGATCTTCCGAAAATTCTCTGGAGTCTTTGGCTCTTGAAATTCTTGCTTGCTTGCATTATGGTTAATCCCATAAGTCTCGTAGTCATATTGACATTCCTTGTCATTATCATTTTGAGTCTGTTGACTCAATATGGTTGCGTAATACTACTTAATCATCATTGATCCTTATAAATTACCCTATCCGATCGAGCTGCCATTCTTTTAACCGGAATTGGTTCTCGACCAATCCAAGTGTCGATTGATTGTACCCTAAGGCTATTCAACTTATCCATCCCTAATCGAGCATTGCTTCGATCCCTTGATTTGGAATCATAATTCCTTTGCATTTGACAATTGAGTTAGTCGGTTGTTTCTATAATTTGATCTCCTTGCATTCTTCTTCCTCTAGTTGAGTACCGATGCTCACGTCGGATCCCTTGTGGACCACCGGATCCTTTGTTGGATTTTATCGACAACGCCCTTCATATTCAATAACCTTGTGAGCCTTTCCTCCGATACATAATGCCTTTGGTAAATTGTATCCTCTCGCTTTCTCAACTATGCTCGCCTTCGAGCTTGAGTTAATTACTTCTAAAGATTCTGGTGTATGATTCTAAGATGCCCCGATGGGTTGAATCTATGCCTTCCTTAATATGTGTGAACTCGGAAGTTTTCACGAGTCATACTCATCTGGTATTTCACCAGGTAAAACTTTCGACACTAATGCCTTTATCAAAGCGAGAAGTGGATGGAAGGTTATACATTGAAGAAGTGGAGTCGACCTTGAACTTGTGTTCATGCCCATGGACACGATGTATATCTTATCATTAAAGCTTCTCTTAAATGAATTATTCTTTCGGTATAAGTTCATCTTATATCTAGGATCTGGCCTTTTGCAATCGTGGTTCCGACCATGATTGTTCTTCTTTGATCTCATTTCTCGGACAAGTTAAAACAATTGTCTTCTATGGATCAATACACCAGTCCAACCTTTACTTTGATCTTGTGTCGAGTACTACCCCCCTGGTATCTCGAGATTATCATGGAACTGCATAACTTCTTATGAGTTCTTCATCAAGTGCTATCTTCCCACTGATTCCAATTTTTCACGGGCTCTGAGTTATTAAACACTCAAAGACACCGAAAACTGAACCGAGTCCGCACTACGGTTCAGCAACTCTTCAGTAAGCTTCTATAAGTACGAGTTTGTACCCGATCACGCCATTCCTAGCCTGTGTGGCTATATCATTGTGGTGATGATTTTAACTGTGCTAACCGGTCCTTCTTCTCGGAGCACAATTTTCGACGATGAATTAACCTTACGTCGATCCTCATCGTCATATCATTTCGCCTTGAACAACAAGCTTGGTTTCGAGCTTGTGTCGTACCCTTGGTTCTAATAACCTTTCAGTTCATCATTACTTTGACTTTATGTCGTCGCCGATCGATTACATCATCATGAACTCTCGCGACAAAGGTGTCGTGATCACAACTTTACGAGCTCATCCGGGATATCGCTTGAATTCATGTTGAGTAATACCATCCTTGCCTTCGATGATTTGTGTAACAGTGACCACTTTATTGCTTTTCCGCTCAACACAAAACTTGTTCGTGTTTTGTGTTATACCTTGAGTTCCTTGCTATCCAGCAATTGTTCTTCTTTACCTTGGAGTATTACCATCCTTCAAGTCAAGAATGTTCTGAGATTGTTCCACCTCTTGAGAATTCTTGACATAGAAATACTTCTCACCATCACCATTCTTTCTTGGTCCCCGTGTTGATTCCAACAAGTGAACGGTGTTGTTTGAGTTATGTACTTCTAGCAACACTGTTGCTTTGAAGTTAACGATCGAAAGTTCGTTCTTAGACTGTTGGTTATTGAATCGTCACTCTAACATTGAGCTTGCTGCCTAAGGTCATACTTCGCACACCTTTCAACTAATGATTGATGGTGTATGTTTTCCTCGAGCATACTTCCTTATATCATTTGATCTCGACAAATGTTATCTCCTTGTTCACTTAATTGTGTAAGACCATCTTTTGGGGATCTCGGTGAATTGCCGTTGAGTTCACTCGGACACCTCCTTGTCCTCTCCTTGGGATAATGATGGACTCTTGTTAACGGAAATCGCTTCAAAGTTCATTTCCGGGATCTTACAATGTCATCTCGTCAATTTGCGTTGCACCTTTTCTTCTCGTGTATCCTAAGTCCGAGGTATCCCGACACCAATCGGATCTGAATCTCGGTCGAGATATGATGGTTGGGACAGCTTTCCAAGAGTTATGATGTTGATCCTTGATGACCGGTAGCATGATGTCATACCTAGCACCTCTCAAACTGAAGGACCTATCATTATAGATTCCTTTTCAGCAGGGTTATCCATTCATCCATGAGGAATTGTAATACCGATTCTACAAGTTATTCCGGATGGATCCTTCGTGATTCCAAAGTCTGATCTTCACCAAGGCCTTGTCAATGCTATCTCGAAGCATGTCTCGATACTCGATTTTCAACAAGAACATTCAAGCCCAATGCTAAATGTTTCTTGCTCAATTATCCGAACACCGTTGTATGGGTAATGTCATGAAATTTCTCTCCCTTACCTAAAGGGTTTTCTACATTATATCCTGTCATGGATATCATGCTCTGCTTATCCTTGGGAAGGATATACCCACGAAATATGTGTTTATACACATTTTTCCTTTCCATTGTTCTGTTTAACCTAATGATCACATTTTCCTTTCCATGGGTCTGCTTGACCGCTTCTTGTGACCTATATAATCTAAGCGGTGATAATCCCACCTTAGGTAAGCACCTCGTTGTACCACTCAAGAAGACCTCGTTGATATTGTTGATAACATTCCGTAACCACCGATGGACGAGAACCTTGCCTATTGGTCCGCCTTCGCTCAACGAAAGCAGGAAAATGGTTCTCTTCGTCCCTCGCCCTTGGTACCTATGTTGTTGCCGACATGATCCTCGGACTCTCCTCTGACATGCCTTGCTTACATGATCGTGCAAGATGTCACCAACCTTCTACTTTTAACCACATGGTGGGCCCATAACCCACAGCTTTCACGTGATCGAAACTCGACTCTCCCCTGCACACCCCTCAAGGTCAAGTTATTCCTCACGCTTGACTTTGTATGTAATTCACGGGCCACTTGCCCGCTGATCTATCCCGTATCGGACGCAATATTTATTCCCGTTGCTCTGAACCCTTTCGCACCCTGTTTCAGACAATGAACGATTGCCTATCCGCTTGAAACTTCTTATCGCACTATCTTACTTTGCTCTCGATGTGTGTCATTTGTTCAACTCGAGAGATACTCATAAGTTCATTCTTGGGATACCCCCAGATGATTTTCCCTTATGACACCCTTGCATTGTAGAGCTACCCCTTACCTATTCGTAAGCACGATGGAGTTCCCGAAGAAATGATGACAAGTTTATCATGATGCATCGGAATGAAGGATTGAAGACATTAACGAAAGGGATTAAATTCTTCGAGAAGATCCGTTAGAATATCGTAACCAGAACTTTCCCCTTACTCCCCTCTTAAATCTCGGGACGAGATTTCTTGTAGTGGAGGAGAATTGTGACGCCCGGATAATTAAGCCACATTAATTCACTGCTAATGGTGCTACGTCATCATGATTACTGTTGTTAAACTCGCGTTGGTTCGAATCCGGTCCAAATTTCAAATTTAAATTAAAGTCAAAATAAAAGTTTTCAAACACAAAATCTAAAATGTTCAAAGTGTGGCAAATAATCACTGGTTATTTGTCATGTTGGAACCAACCTCTTTGGATTCTCAGTGCCCCTGGAAATTTATTTAGTGGTCTAGTAGCATTTAAAATTGGCCTTTCCAATTTTTAAAAATGGCTAGACAACTCCTTTTGGCCCCAAACTTTTTGTGCCATCTAATATTGTTGTGCTTGATTTAAGTGCAAAGTTTTACAAGTAACAAAGCTCATTTGGTAGCTAGAATAAATAGAAAATAGTAACAGGAATATAAAACAATAAAAGAATAGAAAATGAATAAAGCCTATTGTGCCACTAGGCCATAAGTGGCCTCAACACACATGCCCAGCCCACCATCGCCCATCGCCTTCCCTCCTGCTCATCAGGACCCCGTGGGACGCACCTGAGCACGCCCATGGCCAGGATCGCCACGCCCGACCATCCGAGCCCCCCCAGTATAAGACCGTCCCGACGCCTCTAGGGTTCAGCCTCATCCCTCTACCACTCGGTCCCCGCTCCTCGCCCTCTCCCTCTTTGTTCCGCTTTCGCCTCCAAGCGCACCTGCCTCACGCCGTCGCCGTTGTCGTGGCACTAGCAGCCCCGGTCGCTCGGAGGTGTCCAAGAAAGCGCCAACCGACCAGACCGGAGCCTCCCCGCATCGACCGGATCGAGTCTTCTTCCACCACCGGTCGCCGCCGTTCAACGCGTCGATCTGCCGCCTCCGTGCTTCCCCCGGCCTCACTGACCTCCCCTGCCGCACCGATGTGAGCTTGCTGACCTTTTCCCCTTGTTCTCCTTCTCTCGTTCGTTCTCTAGCGCACGCCCCGTCATAGTCCTCTGCTCGTGCCGCCTGCTTCTTCCCACCGTGGCCGCGGTCGTCAGCACACTAGGGCCGCCGCTCCGCTGGCGCTTCTCTTCGTGGCGGGCTCGAGCCCTCGGCCGCCTGCGCGCGCTTCGACTCTCGCCGCAATCAGTCTGCAGGCGCGGCGTTTCAGCCCGGCCGTCATTGCCGCCGCTGCTGCCCTTTCCTCGCCGATGCCTCTCTCGGTATCGGCCGCTTGTCGCTGCACGCTATTGCTGCTGCAGCTCTTGCTACCGCAGATGCCGCTGCTATCTGCTGTTGCTCACGGCCCGTCATTTTGCCGCCATGGCCATGGCCGAAAAGTGCATCAGAGCGTGAGGTGTGTGTGTGTGTTCGGCCGAGAAATTGCCAAAGGCAGCCGGGCCTTCATTTGATTAGTACTAATCCCTCTAGTACTAATTCCCTACTAACCCACCCCACTTTGAGTCTATTACGGTGGTACCACTAGGTAAATTATTTAAACTAAAATAACTTTTAACACATAGGAGTATTACACTTACGCAGTGGGTCCTCTAACCCTGTTGACTGGTCAATCATTGACCTGGTCAATCAGTCAACCAAACCCCCGACCCCATTGTCATTGACTAGGCTAGGCAACCCTTGGCACGCTTAGAAATTCTGTTTAATTTCGAACTAACAATAAATCCAGGGATTTCAGAAAATGAATAAAACTTTGAAAAATCATATAAAATAATCAGAACTTTCGGATGGTAAAACTTTGTACATGAAAGTTGCTCAGAATCATTTGAGATTTAATCCGGATATGCAGTCCGCTCGTCCGCCACACACCCCTAACCTATCTAACTCGCAACTTTCCCTCCGGCTTCCGCTCGAAAACACGAAACACCGGGGATATTTTCCCGGATGTTTCCCCCCTTAACCGGTATCACCTCCTACCGCGTTAGGGCATACCTAGCACCGCGTATTACCTTGTTATGCTTTGTGATGCTTTGATTGCTCGGTTATTTATTGTGTTCCCCCTCCGATACTTCTTTTCCTAGAGACCCCGAGGCTGCCGACGACCCCAGTTCGACTACGGTGTTGACGACATCGCCCTTCTTGCTGTGGCAACCAGGCAAGCCCCCTTGATCACCAGATATCGCCTACTCTTCTCTATACTGCTTGCATTAGAGTAGTATAGCATGTTACTGTTTTTTATACTCCTATACCGCTGCATAGCCCGTCCTTGTTACTTGTTGTTACCTTACTGCAATCCTATATGCTTAGTATAGGATGCTAGTACTTTCATCTCGTGGCCCTACATTCTTGTCCGTCTGCCGTGCTATACTATCGGGCCGTGATCACTCGGGAGTTGATCACGGTATATACTATATACCTTACACTATTACATTACCTGTGGTACTGTTCGAGATGGGGCTGAAAGGACGGGTGGCTCCATCCCGGTAGAGGTGGGCCTGGTTCCCGACGCCCCCGATCGTTATTTTGTGGCGGAGCGACAGGCAGGTTGAGACCGCCTAGGAGAGAGGTGGGCCTGGCCTGTTCGCTCATGCGGATACTTAACACGCTTAACGAGATCTTGGTATTTGATCTGAGTTGGCTACGAGCTTATACGCACTAACCATCTACATGGGAGTAGTTATGGGTATCCCGGCGTCGTGATATCAGCCGAAGCACTTGCACGCCGATCGAGTGGCGCGCCGGATTGGACTGAACGCTTTGTAGGCTAGGTCTGCTTCCGGCCGCTCGCAACGCAGTGTGTGCATTGGGCGATGGGCCTGCACCCTGTGCGCTTAGGTTTAGACCGGCGTCTTGGCCTCTCTGTTGAGCCTAGGTGGGCTGCGACGTGTTGATCTTCCGCGGCGGGCATGACCCAGAAAGTGTGTCCGCCAAATGGGATCAAGCGTGTTGGGTAAGTTGGTGCACCCTGCAGGGAAGTTAATCTATTCGAATAGCCGTGATCTTCGGTAACAGGGCGACTTGAGTTGTACCTTGACCTTATGACAACTAGAACCGGATACTTAATAAAACACACCCTTCCAAGTGCCGATACAACCGGTGGTCGCTTCTCTCGTGGCATTGAGGAGGGGATCACTGGTAGGATTATGCTATGCGATGTTACTTGGAGGACTTCAACCTACCCTCTTCTACTGTTGCAAGACGGAGGTGACCGTGGCGTAGTCTTCGATAAGACTAGCTATCCCCTCTTATTCTGGCATTCTCAGCTTCAAATTAATCGATATGGCCCTTTACACATATATCCATGCATATGTAGTGTAGCTCCTTGCTTGTAGTACTTTGGATGAGTACTCACGGTTGCCTTGTTCCCACTTTTCCCCTACCACTACTCGATTGCTGCAACCAGACGATGGAGCCCAGGAGCCAGACGCCACAGTCGATGACGACTACTACACTGGAGGTGCCTACTACTACGTGCAGCCCGCTGACGACGACCAGGAGTAGCCTAGGAGGATCCCAGGCAGGAGGCCTGCTCCTCTTTCGATCTGTATCCTAGTTTGTGCTAGCCATCTTATGGCAACTTGTTTAACTTATGTCTGTACTCAGATATAGTTGCTTCCGCTGACTCGTCTATGATCGAGCACTTGTATTCGAGCCCTCGAGGCCCCTGGCTTGTATTATGATGCTTGTATGACCTATTTTATTTGTAGAGTTGTGTTGTGATATCTTCCCGTGAGTCCCTGATCTTGATCGTACACATTTGCGTGCATGATTAGTGTACGATTAAATCGGGGGCGTCACATAGTAGGCCTTTGGCCCAAAGCCCAACTAAAATTCTGAAATTCTCTTAGGCCATTCATGCACACATGTGAGTGGAGTGAGTGAGGCTAAAGTTTAGTCCCACCTCATAAGTTGAGAGAGAGTTGCACCTCTTTATAAGGTGAGCTCTTCTACCACTTGTATGAGCATGAGAAGAGGAGATCTACACGCGCGCTCCTCCTCCTCGCTCGCCTCGCCACGCCACGCCTCATCACGACGCGCCGCGGGTTGCGGGATTGAGCCGAGCCGATGACAGAGCTATGCACGTTGTCTATATTTTTGCTGCTCGGAAAAAATTAATGAGTCATTAATTAATAATTAACGGACGCGTTAATTGCTGCACCTTTCCGATTCTTTTGGATCGTGACGACTCGGACGTGGGGTTTACTCCCGAGACCAACCCGACCCGCACTATATAGTCAGGCAGACGTCTACCCTAGCCGCCGCCGCTTCGTATGGTTTCTCACCACCGTTCCAGATCATTGCGCCGCCGAGCAAGTCTTCTCCATCCCTCCTTTCGGCGTGCACCGCGAGAAGGGACAGCAGGCCTCCGGAACCCCGCCTCTCGTGATCCTGTACGGGAGAGGGGCGATCAGGTTTTTGGGGAGCGCACTCGCGCGATCAAGGCAGCGACGACTTCATGACGACGACTTCTTCCCCGACCTCGGCAACCTCATCCTCGACGACATGGGCGACAACGTCAACGCCAGCGGTGCTGCTCCCGCTGCACCGTATGTGATACTATCATTTCTGTTCGAGATCGTGGTACAATTCATGTTTCTAGTATGTGCCCTAGATGTGATCTGTTCATCTACTATGCTAGTTCGCATGATTAGTTTAATCTCTGCTATTTCTGTCATGATCTATTTCCTATTTATTCGGATTAAATCTCGTAGTAATTTGCTCATATTTCCAACAAGAGAGAGAGAGGGGGGTATATATATTCACCTTGCAGTTGCACCACGTAAAACAAGATAGCACCCGATTCCACATCTTTGCCAGCATAATCCAAGCACATGTCCTCACCGACACAATCATCTACAAGCCATGAGAATGGCAAAAGGATGGGCTCACGACATACACAGAATGATTTTTATCAAGCAGCTGATAAGCGACAAGCCCTCCATCTCTCGCATGTGTAGATAAAGCCATCGACAAATACACATCTCGCCAATTAAAGGGCTGTTTCTAGGATATTCCTTGGCAGGTCTTCCGTGAATGAGGTTCAAGGCATGAGAACACGCCATTGTCTCGCACCTGTGTCAAACAAAAGACAGGAACATGTGAGAGCATCAGAGACTATAAAGGAATCGTCATTCACTGCTGCATATCCAGATATCATGACCTTCCTGTGAAATCCTACGCCTATCTCCAGTCCGAACGAGTCCTTACTCTCAAGGATAAGCCTAGTAGAGTTGAACTTCCTTATACACGTACCTGATTGCAGGGATGGCTCTCCTCTCTCCCTCCCTTTCCCCCTCTCTGTCCTCCCCCTCCCCGTCCTCCCCCCGTTCCCATGGCTCGGTGCGCCCTGCGCCCCTGCTCCTCTCGTCGCCGGCTCCTCTTCCTGCCATCCCCCCTTCCTCGCCCTGCGCGGCATCTTTCTCTCGGTCCATGATGACCCACAAGTATAGGGGATCGCAACAGTTTTCGAGGGTAGACTATTCAACCCAAATTTATTGATTCGACACAAGGGGAGCCAAAGAATATTCTCAAGTATTAGCAGCTGAGTTGTCAATTCAACCACACCTGGAAACTTAATATCTGCAGCAAAGTGTTTAGTAGCAAAGTAATATGATAGTGGTGGTAAGGGTAACAAAAGGAAAGACAACAAAAGTAATGTTTTTGGTATTTTTGTGGTGATTGTAACAGTAGCAACGGCAAAGTAAATAAGCGTAAACTAGTATATGGAAAACTCGTAGGCACCGGATCAATGATGGATAATTATGCCGGATGTGGTTCTCCATGTAATACCATAACATAGGGTGACATGTAACTAGCTCCAGCTCATCAATATAATGTAGGCATGTATTCCAGTATATAGTCATACGTGCTTATGGAAAAGAACTTGCATGACATCTTTTGTCCTACCCTCCCGTGGCAGCGGGGTACTATTGGAAACTAAGGGATATTAAGGCCTCCTTTTAATAGAGAACCGGAACAAAGCATTAGCACATAGTGAATACATGAACTCCTCAAACTATGGTCATCACCGGGAGTGGTCCCGATTATTGTCACTTCGGGGTTGCCGGATCACAACACATAGTAGGTGACTATAGACTTGCAACATAGGATCTAGAACACACATATATTCATGAAAACATAATAGGTTCAGATCTGAAATCATGGCACTCGGGCCCTAAAAACAAGCATTAAGCATAGCAAAGACATAGCAACATCAATCTCAGAACATAATGGATACTAGGGATCAAACCCTAACAAAACTAACTCGATTACATGATAAATCTCATCCAACCCATCACCGTCCAGCAAGCCTATGATGGAATTACTCACGCACGGCGGTGAGCATCATGAAATTGGTGATGGAGGATGGTTGATGATGACGACGGCGACGAATCCCCCTCTGGAGTCCCGAACGGACTCCAGATCAGCCCTCCCGAGAGAGATTAGGGCTTGGCGGCGGCTCCGTATTGTAAAACGCGATGATTTCTTCTCTTTGATTTTTTACTCCCGAAAGCCAATATATGGAGTTGGAGTTGGCGCCGAGGGTCTCAGTGGCCCACGAGGTAGGGGGGCGCGCCCGCACCCTCGTGAGGAGGGTGTGGGCCCCCTGGTCTTCATCTTTTGCAAGGATTTTTCTTTATTTTTTCTAACATGTTCCGTGGAGTTTCAGGACATTCCGAGAATCTTTATTTTCTGCACAAAAACAACACCATGGCAACTCTGCTGAAAACAGCGTCAGTCTGGGTTGGTTCCATTCAAATCATACAAGTTAGAGTCCAGAACAAGGGCAAAAGTGTTTGGAAAAGTAGATACGACGGAGACGTATCAACTCCCCAAGCTTAAACCCTTGCTTGTCCTCAAGCAATTCAGTTGACAAACCGAAAGAGAAAAAGAAAAACTTCTACAAACTCTGTTTACTCTTCTTGTTGTAAACATGAAAAGCCAGCATTCAAGTTTCAGCAATTATTATGAACTAACCATACTCACAATGACACGTAGGTCTCACAATTGCTCATATCAATAGCATAATCAGCTAGCGGGCCATAATAGCAAAACTCGGATGACAACACTTTCTCAAAATAATCATAACATGGTATAACAAAATGGTATCTCGCTAGCCCTTTCTGAGACCGCAAAACATAAATGGAGAGCACCTTTAAAGATCAAGGACTGACTAAACATTGTAATTCATGGTAAAAGAGATCCAGTCAACTCATACCCGAAATAAACCAATAATAATCAATGCAAACGATAGTGTGCTCTCCAGCGGGTGCTTTTTAATAAGAAGGGTGATGACTCAACATAAAAGTAAATAGATAGGCCCTTCGCAGAGGGAAGCAGGGATCTGTAGAGGTGCCAGAGCTCGGTTTTGAAATAGAGGTAAATTATATTTTGAGCGGCATACTTTCATTGTCAACATAACAACTAAAAGATGACGATATCTTCCATGCTAAATAGATTATAGGCGGTTCCCAAATAGAATGGTAAAGTTTATACTCCCCTTCCTCCACAAGCATCAATCCATGGCTTGCTCGAAACAACGAGTGCCTCCAACATGCAACGGGTCCCAAGGGGAGTTTTGTTTGCAGTTATTTTGATTTAATTTGCATCGAAGCATGGGACCGGGCATCCCGGATACCAGCCTTTTTTTCGTGGAATGAGGAGCGGAGTCCACTCCTCTTGAGAATAACCCGCCTAACACGGAAGATAAGGGCAGCTCTAGTTGACATATGAGCTATTCGAGCATGCAAAACAGAATGTTTATTTGAACGTTTAGAGTTTGGCACATACAAATTTACTTGGAACGGCAGGTAAATACCGCATATAGGTAGGTATAGTGTACTCATATGGAATAACTTTGGGGTTTAAGGAGTTTGGATGCACAAGCAGTATTCCCGCTTAGTACAGGTGAAGGCTAGCAAAAGACTGGGAAGCGACCAACTGGAAGAGCGACAACAGTCGTAAACATGCATTAAAATTAATTCACACCGAGTACAAGCATGAGTAGGATATAATCCACCATGAACATAAATGTCATGAAGGCTATGTTGATTGGATTCAACTACATGCGTGAACATGTGCCAAGTCTAGTCACTCAATTCATTTAAAGGAGGATACCATCCCATCATACCACATCAAAACCATTCTAATAGCATGTTGGCACGCAAGGTAAACCATTATAACTCATAGCTAATCAAGCATGGCACAAGCAACTACAATCTCTAAATGTCATTGCAAATATGTTTACTTCATAATAGCTGAATCAAGAACGATGAATCATCATATTTACAAAAACAAGAGAGGTCGAGTTCATACCAGCTTTTCTCCCCTCAATAAGTCCATCATATATCATCATTATTGCCTTTCGCTTGCACGACCGAACGATGTGGATAATAATAAGAGTGCACGTGCATCGGACTAAGGTGGAATCTGCAAGCATTCAACTCAAGAGAGAAGACATGTAATATGGGCTCTGAGTTTAAATAATCAATCATGCATATAAGAGCCACTAAGCATTTTCAATATAGTCTTCGACCCCCAAAAAAAAGAAACGAAACAAAAACTATTTACACGGGAAAGCTCCCAACAAGCAAAAGAAGAACGGGAAATATTTTTGGGTTTCCCCCTTTTTTTACTACTACAGCAAAGAAATAAGCTACTACTAACTTTTTTTTTTATTTTCTTAAGGTTTATTAAACACACAAGAAGAAAGCAGGAAAAAGAAAATAAACTAGCATGGATATTACAGTGAAAGAGTATGAACACCGACATCTAGCAATGAGTGTGTGTGAACATAAATGTAATGTCGGTGGGAAATACGTACTCCCCCAAGCTTAGGCTTTTGTCCTAAGTTGGTCTATTGCCAGGGATAGCCTGGCTGATACCCGTAGGTGAAGCTGGGGTCATACTGTGATGCAAAATATTTGGGATCATATTGTGATGAAGAGGACTCTGACTGCCACTGGCTGGCAACCGCCTCAGGATCCCAAGAATAAACAGACTATCGTGGAGGCTCATCTTGTGGTTCCGGTTCTGGGGCTGGTACAGGATTCCGATAGGCTTGAATGGCCGCCCACGAAACGAAGTGAGGACCTGCGACAAGTTAAACAAAGAGGGAGCAGGCAAATTAATAGTCTCAGGTGATGTTTATCAAAGTACAATCTATATTTGAGCTCCCCGTCACGACTCTTAACAAGAAATTCATGCGCTAGCATACTCTTATAATCTAAATAAGCACGGGGCAACGATGTTTATTCTTTCTCCTCATGCCTAATGTTGGGGAACGTAGCAGAAATTCAAAATTTTCCTACGTGTCACCAAGATCTATCCATGGAGAGACTAGCAACGAGGGGAAGGAGAGTGCATCTACATACCCTTGTAGATCGCTAAGCGGAAGCGTTCAAGTGAACGGGGTTGATGGAGTCGTGATTGCCGTGATTCAAATCACCGATGATCCTAGTGCCGAACGGACGGCACCTCCGCGTTCAACACACGTACAGCCCGGTGACGTCTCCCATGCCTTGATCCAGCAAGGAGAGAGGAAGAGGTTGAGGAAGACTCCATCCAGCAGCAGCACAACGGCGTGGTGGTGGTGGAGGAGTGGTAATCCTGCAGGCTTCGCCAAGCACTGTGGGAGAGGAGGAGGTGTCACGGAGGGAGGGAGGCGCCAGGACTCAAGTGTGGCTTCCCTCCCTCCCTCCACTATATATAGGTGCAAGAGAGGGAGGGCGCAGCCTTGCCCCTTCCTCCAAGGAAGGGGTGCGGCTAAGAGGGGGAGGAGTCCATCCTCCCAAGGCACCCCTGAGGTGCCTTCCCCCTTGGACTCTTCCCTCCCCAAGTCTCCTTGGCGCATGGGCCTCTTGGGGCTGGTGCCCTTGGCCCATATGGGCCAAGGCGCACCCCTACAGCCCATGTGGCCCCCCGGGCAGGTGGACCCCGGTGGACCTCGACCCCTTTCGGCACTCCCGCACAATACCGATAATGCACGTAAACTTTTCCCATGCGACCAAAATAAGACTTACTATATATAAATCTTTACCTCCCGGACCATTCCGGAACTCCTCGTGACGTCCGGGATCTCATCCGGACTCCGAACAACATTCGGTAACCACATACAAACTTCCTTTATAACCCTAAGCGTCCATCGAACCTTTAGTGTGTAGACCCTACGGGTTCGGGAGACAAGCAGACATGACCGAGACGTTCTCCCGTCAATAACCAACAGCGGGATCTGGATACCCATGTTGGCTCCTACATGTTCCACGATGATCTCATCGGATGAACCACGATGTCAAGGACTCAATCGATCCCGTATACAATTCCCTTTGTCTAGCGGTATTTGTACTTACCCGAGATTCAATCGTCGGTATCCGATACCTTGTTCAATCTCGCTACAGCAAGTCTCTTTACTCGTTCCGTAACACATCATCCCGTGATCAACCCCTTGGTCACATTGTGCACATTATGATGATGTCCTACCGAGTGGGCCCAGAGATACCTCTCCGTCTGCACGGAGTGACAAATCCGATCTCGATTCGTACAACCCAATAGACACTTTCGGAGATACCTGTAATGCACCTTTATAGCCACCCGATTGCCAGGACGCTTTGGTACACCCAAAGCATTCCTACGGTATCCGGGAGTTGCACAATCTCATGGTCTAAGGAAAAGATACTTGACATTAGAAAAGCTTTAGCATACGAACAACACGATCTTTGTGCTAGGCTTAGGATCGGGTCTTGTCCATCACATCATTCTGCCAATGATGTGATCCCGTTATCAACGACATCCAATGTCCATGGTCAGGAAACCGTAACCATCTATTGATCAACGAGCTAGTTAATTAGAGGCTTACTAGGGACATGGTGTTGTCTATGTACCCACACATGTATCTGAGTTTCCTATCAATACAATTATAGCATGGATAATAAACGATTATCATGAATAAGGAAATATAATAATAACTAATTTATTATTGCCTCTAGGGCATATTTCCAACAGTCTCCCACTTGCACTAGAGTCAATAATCTAGTTCACATTGCCATGTGATTAACACTCACAGGTCACATCGCCATGTGACCAACATCCAAAGAGTTTATCGTGTCATTAAACTAGTTCACATCATCATGTGATTAAGACTCAATGAGTTCTGGGTTTGATCATGTTTTGCTTGTGAGAGAAGTTTTAGTCAACGGATCTGAACCTTTCAGATCCGTGTGTGCTTTGCAAATTTCTAGGTCATATTATAAATGCTGCTTCCATGCTCCATTTGAAACTATTCCAAATGCTTGCTCCACTATACGTATCCAGTTTGCTATTCAGAGTCATTCGGATAGGTGTCAAACCTTGCATCGACGTAACCCTTTACGCCGAACTCTTTATCACCTCCATAAACGATAAACATGTCCTTATTTACTCCAAGGACAATTTTGACCGATGTCCAATGATCCCCATTCCTGGATCATTCTTGTACCCTTGGATCGACTCATGGCAAGGCACACTTCCTGCGGTCGGTACACAAGATAGCATACTATAGAGCCTACGCCTAAAGTATAGGGGACGACCTTCGTCCTTTCTCTCTTTTCTCTGCCGTGGTCGAGCTTTAAGTCTTAACTTCATACCTTACATCTCAGGCAAGAACTCCTTCTTTGATCGATCCATCTTGAACACCTTCAAGATCATGTCAAGGTATATGCTCATTTGAAAGTATCATTTAGCGTTTTCGATCTGTTCTCATAGATCTTGATGCTCAATGTTTAAGCAGCTTAATCCAGGTTTTCACTTGAAAAACACTTTTCAAATAACCCTATGTGCTTTACCGAAAATTCTTCATCATTTCTGATCATCAATATGTCAACGACATATACTCATCAGAAATTCTATAGTGCTCCCACTCACTTCTTTGGAAATACAAGTTTCTCACAAACTTTGTATAAACCCAAAATCTTTGATCATTTTATCAAAGCGTATATTCCAACTCCGAGATGCTTACTCCAGTCCTTAGAAGGATCAGGAGCCAAAGCATACCTTTTAGCATCCTTAGGATCGACAAAAACTTTCTCGATTGTATCACATACAACCTTTCCTTACAAAACTGGTAAGGAAACTCGTTTTGACATCCATCGCCAGATTTCATAAATGCAGCTAATGCTAACATGATTCCGACCGACTTAAGCATCGCTACGGATGAGAAAATCTCATCGTAGTCAACTCCTTGAACTTGTGAAAAACTCTTCGCCACAAGTCGAGCTTCATAGACGGTGACATTACCGTCCACGTCCATCTTCTTCTTAAAGATCCATTTATCTCAATGGCTTGCCGATCAACGGGCAAGTCCACCAAAGTCCATGCTTTGTTCTGATACATGGATCCTATCTCGGATTTCATGGCTTCTAACCATTTGTTGGAATATGGGCCCACCATTGCTTCTCCATAGCTCGCAGTTCATTGTTGTCTAGCAACATGACATTCAAGACAGATCACCGTACCACTCAAGCAAAGACGCGTCCTTGTCGCCCCACGAGGTTCGGTAGTGACTTGATCCAAGCTTCATGATCACTATCATAAGCTTCTACTTCAATTGGTGTAGGCGCCACAGAACAACTTCCCCGTGCCCTGCTGCACACTAGTTGAAGTGATGGTTCAATAACCTCATCAAGTCTCCACCATCCTCCCACTCAATTCTTTCGAGAGAAACTTTTCCTCGAGAAAGGACCCGTTTCTAGAAACAATTACTTTTGCTTCCGGATCTTGAGATAGGAGGTATACCCAACTGTTTTGGGTGTCCTATGAAGATGTATTTATCCGTTTTGGGTTCTAGCTTATCACGATGAAACTTTTTCACATAAGCGTCGCAGCCCCAAACTTTTAAGAAACGACAACTTAGGTTTCTCCAAACCATAGTTCAAATAGTGCCGTCTCAACGGAATTACGTGGTGCCCTATTGAAGTGAGTGCGGTTGTCTCTAATGCCTAACCCATGAATGATAGTGGTAATTCGATAAGAGACATCATGGTACGCACCATATCCAATAGGGTGCAACTATGATGTTCGGACACACCATCACACTATGGTGTTCCAGCGGTATTAATTGTGAAACAATTTCCACAGGTCTTAATTGCGTGCCAAAGCTCATAACTCAGATACTCATCTCTATGATCATACCATAGACATTTTATCCTCTTGTCACAATGATCTTTAACTTCACTCTGAAATTACTTGAACCATTCAATAATTCAGACTTGTGTTTCATCAAGTAAATATACTCAACATCTACTCGAATCATCTGTGAAGTCGTAACATAACGATATTCATCTGCATGCCTCAACACTCATTGGACTGCACACATCAAAATGTGTTACTTCCAACAAGGTTGCTACCTTGTTCCATCTTACCAAAACCGAGGCTTTTCACTCATCTTGCCCATGTGGTATGATTTGCATATCTCAAGTGATTCAAAATCAAGTGAGTCCAAACGATCCATCTGCATGGAGTTTCTTCATGCGTATACACCAATAGACATGGTTTGCATGTCTCGAACTTTTCAAAACGAGTGAGTCCAAAGATCCATCAACATGGAGCTTCTTCATGCGTTTTATACCAATATGACTTACATGGCAGTGCCACAAGTACGTGGTACTATCATTACTATCTTATATCTTTTGGCACGAAAATGTGTATCACTACGATCGAGAGTCAATAAACCATTCTTTTAGGTGCAAGACCATTGAAGGTATTTATTCAAATAAATAGAGTAACCATTATTCTCCTTAAATGAATAATCAGATTACGATAGACATAATCCAATCATGTCTATGCTCAACACAAACACCAAATTACAACTTTAGGTTTAACTCCAATCTTGATGGTAGAGGGAGCGTGCGATGCTTGATCACATCAACCTTGGAAACATTCCAACACATATCGTCAGCTCACCTTTAGTTAGTCTCCGTTTATTCCGTAGCTTTTGTTTCGAGTTACTAACACTTAGCAAATCAACCAGATTCTAATACCCTGGTGCTACTAGGAGTACTAGTAAACTACACATTAACATAATGTATATCCAATATACTTCTATCGACCTCGCCAAACCTTCTTATCTACCAAGTATCTTGGGTAATTCTGCTCAAAGGGCTGTTCCCCTTATTACGTAAGCACTTAGTCTCGGGTTTGGGTTCAACCTTGGGTTTCTTCCTTCACTGGAGCAAGAACTGATTTGCCGTTTCATGAAGTGTCCCTTCTTGCCCTTGCCCTTCTTGAAACTAGTGGTTTCACCAACCATCAACAATTGAGGCTCCTTCTTGATTTCTACTTTCATGTGTCAAACATCGTGAATACCTCAAGGATCATCATATCTATCCCTGACATGTTATAGTTCATCACGAAGCTCTAGCAGCTTGGTGGCAATGACTTTGGAGAAACATCACTATCTCATCTGGAAGATCAACTCCCACTCGATTCAAGTGATTGTTGCACTCAGACAATCTCAGCACAAGCTCAACGATTGAGCTTTTCTCCCTTAGTTTGCAGGCTAAGAAAATCGTCGGAGGTCTTATACCTCTTGACGTGGGCACGAGCTTGAAATCCCAATTTCAGCCCTCGAAACATCTCATATGTTCCATGACGTTTGAAATAGTCTTTGGTGCCTCAACTCTAAACCGCTTAACTAAACTATCACGTAGTTATCAAACGTGTATGTCCGATGTTCGTAACATCCACCAACGACGTTTGGGGTTCAGCACACCGAAGCGGTGCATTAAGGACATAAGCTTTCTACCGTCCGCATAATCACTACATCACAACTTTCAACTATACTTTTCTAGGAACATATCTAAACAAGTGGAACTAAAGCGCCAGCTTTTACATAATTTGCAAAGATCTTTTGACTATGTTCAGGATAATTAAGTTCATCTCATGAACTCCCACTCAGATAGACATCCCTCTAGTCATCTAAGTGATTACATGATCCGAGTCAACTAGGCCATGTCCGATCATCACGTGAGACGGACTAGTCATCATCGGTGAACATCTTCATGTTGATCGATTATCTACTATCGACTCATGCTCGACCTTTTCGGTCTCTTGTGTTCCGAGGCCATGTGCATGCATGCTAGGCTCGTCAAGCTAACCTAAGTGTTCTGCGTGTGTAAATCTGGCTTACACCCGTTGTATGTGAACGTAAGAATCTATCACACCCGATCATCACGTGGTGCTTCAAGCAGCGAACTTTCATCGCAACGGTGCACAGTTAGGGGGAACACCTTCTTGAAATTTTAACGAGGGATCATCTTATTTACTACCGTCGTTATAAGCAAATAAGATGCATAAACATGATAAACATCACATGCAATCAAATAGTGACATGATATGGCCAATATCATTTTGCTCCTTTTGATCTCCATCTTCGGGGCTCCATGATCATCATCGTCACCGCATGACACCATGATCTCCATCATCATGATCTCCATCATCGTGTCTTCATGAAGTTGTCTCGCCAACTATTACTTCTACTACTATGGCTACCGGTTAGCAATAAAGTAAAGTAATTACATGGCGTTGTATAATGACACGCAGGTCATACAATAAATAAAGACAACTCCTATGGCTCCTGCCGTTGTCATACTCATCGACATGCAAGTCGTGATTCCTATTATAAGAACATGATCAATCTCATACATCACATATCATTCATCACATTCTTCTTGGCCATATCACATCACATAGCATACCCTGCAAAAACAAGTTAGACGTCCTCTAATTGTTGTTTGCATGTTTTACGTGGCTGCTATGGGTTTCTAGCAAGAACGTTTCTTACCTACGCAAAACCACAACGTGATATGTCAATTGCTATTTACCCTTCATAAGGACCCTTTTCATCGCATCCGATCCGACTAAAGTGGGAGAGACTGGCACCGCTAGCCACCTTATGCACCAAGTGCATGTCGTTGTGGAACCTGTCTCACGTAAGAGTACGTGTAAGGTCGGTCCGGGCCGCTTCATCCCACAATACCGTCGAAACAAGATTGGACTAGTAACGGCAAGCATATTGAACAAAATCAACGCCCACAACTACTTTGTGTTTTACTCGTGCAAAGAATCTACGCAATAGACCTAGCTCTGATACCACTGTTGGGGAACGTAGCAGAAATTCAAAATTTTCCTATGTGTCACCAAGATCTATCCATGGAGAGACTAGCAACGAGGGGAAGGAGAGTGCATCTACATACCCTTGTAGATCGCTAAGCGGAAGCGTTCAAGTGAACGGGGTTGATGGAGTCGTGCTAAATGCGTGATTCAGATCACCGATGATCCTAGTGCCGAACGGACGGCACCTCCGCGTTCAACACACGTACAGCCCGGTGACGTCTCCCATGCCTTGATCCAGCAAGGAGAGAGGGAGAGGTTGAGGAAGACTCCATCCAGTAGCAGCACAACGGCGTGGTGGTGGTGGAGGAGCGTGGTGATCCATCAGGGCTTCGCCAAGCACCTGTGGAGAGGAGGAGGTGTCACGGGAGGGAGGAGGCGCCGAGGACTCAGTGTGGCTTCCCTCCCTCCCTCCACTATATATAGGTGCAAGAGAGGGGGGGCGCAGCCTGCCCCTTCCTCCAAGGAAGGGGTGCGGCCAAGGGGGGAGGAGTCCATCCTCCCAAGGCACCCTTGAGGTGCCTTCCCCCCTTTGGACTCTTCCCTCCACAAGTCTCCTTGGCGCATGGGCCTCTTGGGGCTGGTGCCCTTGGCCCATATGGGCCAAGGCGCACCCCCTACAGCCCATGTGGCCCCCCAGGGCAGGTGGACACCCGGACCCCTTTCGGCACTCCCGGTACAATACTGATAATGCGCGAAACTTTTTCGGCGACCAAAATAAGACTTCCTATATATAAATCTTTACCTCCGGACCATTCCGAACTCCTCGTGACGTCCGGGATCTCATCCAGACTCCGAACAACATTCGCAACCACATACAAACCTCCTTTATAACCCTAGCGTCATCGAACCTTAAGTGTGTAGACCCTACGGGTTCGGGACCATGCAGACATGACCGAGACGTTCTCCGGTCAATAACGAACAGCGGGATCTGGATACCCATGTTGGCTCCCACATGTTCCACGATGATCTCATCGGATGAACCACGATGTCAAGGACTCAATCGATCCCGTATACAATTCCCTTTGTCTAGCGGTATTGTACTTACCCGAGATTCGATCGTCGGTATCCGATACCTTGTTCAATCTCGTTAACGGAAAGTCTCTTTACTCGTTCTGTAACACATCATCCCGTGATCAACCCCTTGGTCACATTGTGCACATTATGATGATGTCCTACCGAGTGGGCCCGGAGATACCTCTCCGTCACACGGAGTGACAAATCCAGTCTCGATTTGTGCCAACCCAATGCAGACACTTTCGGAGATACCTGTAATGCACCTTTATAGCCACCCAGATTCGTTGTGGACGTTTGGTACACCCAAAGCATTCCTACGGTATCCGGGAGTTGCACAATCTCATGGTCTAAGGAAAAGATACTTGACATTAGAAAAGCTTTAGCATACGAACTACACGATCTTTATGCTAGGCTTAGGATTGGGTGTTGTCCATCACATCATTCTGCCAATGATGTGATCCCGTTATCAACGACATCCAATGTCCATGTTCAGGAAACCGTAAGGATCTATTGATCAATGAGCTAGTTAACTAGAGGCTTACTAGGGACATGGTCTTGTCTATGTACCCACACATGTATCTGAGTTTCCTATCAATACAATTATAGCATGGATAATAAACGATTATCATGAACAAGGAAATATAATAATAACTAATTTATTATTGCCTCTAGGGCATATTTCCAACACCTAATAGGTATTTCTAAATATTCAGCTAGGCGTGAAGCATAAATGCCTCCAAAGATGGGGCCCTTAGTACGGTTCGGGCTTAACCGTCTAGCAACAATTCCACCCATACTGACAGAGTTATTGCGGTATAAACCATGGAACAAAATAACAATATCAGGAACACTAAGGTTTCCACAATTCCCGCGACCAATCAAGCAACAACTAGCAAATAAGGCAAAGTAGCGTAAAACAGGAAAATGTATGCTAGTAATTCTTGCATCAGAAACCTTCCTGGTTTCTCCTACAGTGATAGTATTAATAAAAGCTTCTACTTCATTACGGTGTGGTTCATCTAGAGAACCCTCAAAAGGTATTTTGCAAACCTCGCAAAATTCAGCTAATGGCATTTCCTTAACAACATCATATAAATGGAACTCTACTGTTGGAGGTGATTTCTTTTGTTTGGGCTTCTGCTCCTCTTCCTTTTGTTTTTCCTTCGAGCTTTGGCTCGACGAGCCCCTCAAAAATCTCTTCATTATTTTCTGAAACAATCTGAAATTTTTAGTAATGTCAAATAAAAGTGAACCAACTTCAATAAAATTGATAGTAACAACTCCCACAAGTGCCTAGAGCCTATATAGAACATTAGAACTACTTGGAACCATATAAATTTGACATGCAAGCTCAAGAACATGGTCACCTATGCAGCACAAATTTGCAATGAATAAAGCACTAGAAAAAAAACTAATTGGACCAATGGAGGAGTCACATACCAAGGAACAATCTCCCCAAGCAGTCTTGCGAGAGGTGCTTTGAGCAAGGAGATCGAAAATCACAGCAACGGGGGCTGGAACTCGTGCTTGAGTTGGTTTTTCGTGTTTGTGTGAGACAGAGGAAGAAGATGGGTGCAGGAATAAGTGGAGGAGGGCCACCGTGGGCCCACGAGGCAGGGGGCGCGCCCAGGGGGGTAGGGCGCGCCCTCCACCCTCGTGGCCAGGTGGCAGCTCCCCCCGTGGTGATTTTTGCACAGTAAATTCTTAAATATTCCTGAAAAAATCATATTAAATTGGCATGGCATTCTGAGGACTTTTATTTTCGGGATATTTTTATATTGAGCGGGTAAGTCAGGAGACAGACAGAAAAATACTATTTTACTTTATTTCTACTAAATAACAGAAAATATAAAGAGGGTATAGAAAGTTGTGCTTCTAGTTTCATCCATCTCGTGATCATCAAAATGAATACACTAACAAGGTTGATCAAGTCTTGTTAACGAGCTCATTCCGATTAACACGGAACCGGAGAAATTTCGAATAGCACTAAGTTACCTCAACTGGGATATGAAAATCCCCAACAATGAGTATATCATACTTTTTCTTGACAGTAGGAAGAGGAAATTCAAAACCTCCAAATATAATCGATGGAATTTTTCCAATAGAGTTGATACTATAGACTTGAGGTTGTTTCCTCGGAAAGTGTACCGTGTGCTCATTGCCATTAACATGAAAACTGACATTGCCTTTGTTGCAATCAATAACAGCCCCTGCAGTATTAAGGAAAGGTCTTCCAAGAATAATAGACATACTATCGTCCTCGGGAATATCAAAAATAACAAAGTCCGTTAAAATAGTAACGCTTTGCAGCGACAACAGCACATCCTCACAAATACCGACAGCATAGCAGCTTGATTTATCAACCATTTGCAAAAGATATTTCAAGAGGGTGTCAACTTATTCAAGTCAAGTCTACGATATAAAGAGAGAGGCATGACACTAACACCGGCTCCAAGATCACATAAAGCAGTTTTAACATAATTTCTCTTAATGGAGCATGGTATAGTAGGTACTCGTAATCTCCAAGTTTCTTTGGTACTCCACCCTTAAAAGTATAATTAGCAAGCATGGTGGAAATTTCAGCTTTAGGTATCTTTCTTTTATTAGTAATAATATCCTTCATATACTTAGAGTAAGGATTTGTTTTGAGCACGTCCGTTAATCGCATACACAAAAAGATAGGTCTAATCATTTCAGCAAAGCGCTCAAAATCCTCATCATCCTTTTTCTTGGATGGTTTTGAGGGAAAAGGCATGGGTTTTTGGACCCATGGTTCCCTTTCTTTACCATGTTTCCTAGCAACGAAGTCTCTTTTATCATAACGTTGATTCCTTGATTGTGGGTTATCAAGATCGACAGCAGGTTCAACTTCTATATCATTATCATTACTAGGTTGACCATCAACATGAACAATATCATTAACATTATCACTAGGTTCATGTTCATCACCTGATTGTGTTTCAGCATCAGAAATAGAAATATCATTTGGATTCTCAGGTGGTTCAGCAATAGGTTCACTAGAAGTTTGCAAAGTCCTATCATTTTTCTTTTTCTTCCTCTTAGAAGAACTAGGTACATCAATATCATTTCTCACGAGAATCTTGCTCGATTCTCTTAGGGTGGCCTTCGTGATACAAAGGTTCTGAGTCATTCTACCAGTTCTAGTAGCCACTCTAACAGCATAATCATTTTTCTTACTATTCATTTCATCAAGCACTTCTTCTGAGCTTTAAGTACTTGTTCTACTTGAGTCGTAACCATAGAAGCATGCTTGCTAACAAGTTTAAGTTCACCTCTAATATCAGCCATATAATCACCCAAGCGTTTAATCATAAAGGTATTCTGTTTTAATTGTCTACCAAAATAAGCATTGAAGTCATCTTGCTTAAACATAAAGTCATCAAACTCATCCAAGCACGGACTAGCAATTTTAGTAGGAGGGACTTCAGCTTTATCATATCTATAGAGAGAATTTACCTTTACTACCTGTGTCGGAATATCGGGAGGTTCTTCATTAAATAAGTAATTGAGATCATATACTTCTTCAATAGGCGGTAAATTAAGACCATGTATTTCTTCAATAGGAGGTAAATTCTTAACATCTTCAGCTTTAGTACCTTTTTCTTTCATAGATTTCTTTGCCTCATGCATATCTTCGTGGATCGAGAAAGCAGAACACCTCTCTTCTTCGGGCTTGGTTTAGGAATAGGCTCGATTGGCTCGTGAACTGGCTCAGAGGTAGCTCGGGAGGTGCCCAATTATTTTCATTAGCCAACATATTATTCAATAGAATTTCAGCGTCATCCGGTGTTCTTTTCCTCGAAAAGAGAACCAACACAACTATCCGTATAATCTCTGGAAGCATCAGTTAGTCCATTATAAAAGATATCAAATATTTCAGGTTTCTTAAGAGGATGATCAGCAAAGCATTAAGTAACTTGAGAAGCCTCCCTAAGCTTGTGGGAGACTCTCTTCTTCAATTTGCACAAAATTGTATATTTCCCTCAAAGCAGCTTGTTTCTTATGAGCAGGGAAATATTTAGCGTAGAAGTAATAAATCATATCCTCGGGACTTTGCACACAACCGGGATCAAGAGAATTATACCATATCTTAGCATCACCCTTTAACGAGAAATGTAAATATCTTAAATAAATAAAGGTAGCGCGATCTCTCATTATTAGTAAACAGGGCAGCTATATCATTTAACTTAGTAAGATGTGCCACAACAGTTTCAGATTCATAGCCATAAAAAGGATCAGATTCAACCAAAGTAATTATATCTGGATCAACAGAAAAATCATAATAATCCTTATCGAGAACGCAAATAGGTGAAGTAGCAAAAGGTGGGCGGGTCTCATTCTATCTCTAAGAGATTCTTTACTCCATTTAATTAGCAACCTCTTAAGTTCATATCTATCTGGCAAGCAAAAAATAGCGCGTAAGATTACGCATCAAAAAGATAACCTTGTGAATAGAAGGCATAGGTTCATCATCACTAACATCATTGTGTTTAGGTTCAATAATTTCTCTTTCTCTAGACCTAGCAATTTGCTCATCAAGATATTCACCAAGTGGCACAAGAGTATCAAGCATAGAAGTAGTTTCATCATAAGTATCATGCATAGCAGAGGTGGCATCATCAATAACATGCGACATATCGTAATCAATAGCGTTAGTAGGTTTAGGTGTCGCTAGCTTACTCATAATGTAAGGTGAATCAAGTGCGAGCTAGATGGCAGTTCCTTACCTCCCCTCGTAGTTGAGGGATAAATAGTTGTCTTAGCGTCTTTCAAGTTCTTCATAGTGTCCAGCAGATATAAATCCCAAGTGACTCAAAGAATAGAGCTATGCTCCCCGGCAACGGCATCAGAAAATAGTCTTGATGACCCACAAGTATAGGGGATCGCAACAGTTTTCGAGGGTAGAGTATTCAACCCAAATTTATTGATTCAACACAAGGGGAGCCAAAGAATATTCTCAAGTATTAGCAGCTGAGTTGTCAATTCAACCACACCTGGAAACTTAATATCTGTAGCAAAGTGTTTAGTAGCAAAGTAATATGATAGTGGTGGTAATGGTAACAAAAGTAAACACAGCAAAATTAATGTTTTTGGTATTTTTGTGGTGATTGTAACAGTAGCAGCGGAAAAGTAAATAAGCGTAAACCAGTATATGCAAAACTCGTAGGCACCGGATCAATGATGGATAATTATGCCGGATGTGGTTCGTCATGTAACAGTCATAACATAGGGTGACACAGAACTAGCTGCAGTTCATCAATATAATGTAGGCATGTATTCCATATATAGTCATACGTGCTTATGGAAAAGAACTTGCATGACATCTTTTGTCCTACCCTCCGTGGCAGCGGGTCCTATTGGAAACTAAGGGATATTAAGGCCTCGTTTTAATAGAGAATCGGAACAAAGCATTAGCACATAGTGAATACATGAACTCCTCAAACTATGGTCATCACCGGGAGTGGTCCCGATTATTGTCACTTGAGGTTGCCGGATCATAACACATAGTAGGTGACTATAGACTTGCAAGATAGGATCTACAACACACATATATTCATGAAAACATAATAGGTTCAGATCTGAAATCATGGCACTCGGGCCCTAGTGACAAGCATTAAGCATAGCAAAGTCATAGCAACATCAATCTCAGAACATAATGGATACTAGGGATCAAACCCTAACAAAACTAACTCGATTACATGATAAATCTCATCCAACCCATCACAGTCCAGCAAGCCTATGATGGAATTACTCACGCACGGCGGTGAGCATCATGAAATTGGTGATGGAGGATGGTTGATAATGACGACGACGATGAATCCCCCTCTCCGGAGCCCCGAATGGACTCCAGATCGGCCCTCCCGAGAGAGATTAGGGCTTGGCGGCGGCTCCGAATCGTAAAACGCAATGATTTCTTCTCTCTGATTTTTTTCTCCCCGAAAGCCAATATATGGAGTTGGAGTTGGCGTCGGAGGGTCTCCAGGGGGCCCACGAGGTAGGGGGTGCACCCAGGGGGGAGGCGCGCCCCCACCCTCGTGTGCAGGGTGTGGGCCCCCTGGTCTTCATCTTTTGCGAGGATTTTTCTTTCTTTTTTCTAAGGTGTTCCGTGGAGTTTCAGGACATTCCGAGAATCTTTATTTTCTGCACAATAAACAACACCATGGTAGTTCTGCTGAAAACAGCGTCAGTCCGGGTTAGTTTCATTCAAATCACACAAGTTAGAGTCCAAAACAAGGGCAAAAGTGTTTGGAAAAGTAGATACGACGGAGACGTATCAGTCCACCCCTGAATCTGGTGCTAGGAACAAGTTTTGGGCTTTGTCGTCGGATGAGGCAGATTCGGATCTTGAATTGGAGGCTGGCCTCCTCCCTCCCCTGGTCTCTCTTCCCGCGGCTCCGCTTGTGGCCGGCGCGTCATGCCCTGTCGGGATTCGGAGTTCATACGGGCGTCGGGCCGGCCCGGTGATCTATGCTGAGGCGGGGAGCTCGGGCTGGTTCTAGGTGCGGCCCGGTCGGCGTTGGAAGCGCTCGGAGGCGCTTTCCTCGCTGGGCCACGTGGTCCCTGGGTGTGCGGCTCCTCGGTCGGGTGGATCTGCTCGCTCTTCCGGCTCCCCGCCACCCTCGCCGCCGGTGGCTGCGGCGGGGCCGGTGTTGAGCTCGGGGTTGGCGTCGTCGGCTGGTTCTCCTCCCTCCCTAACCCTAGATTCATCTCCGGTGCGGGAGGCTCGTGGGCCCTTCGCTCCGTCTCAGGTGGGCTACTCTAGGCCGATCGTTTTGGCTGGGCCTCCAGTGCTGTCGTCTTTTTCTGATTCCCCCCTTTTCGTCTTGGGGCTGGGCTGGCCTCGGCTCTCGTGCCTTCTTACGTGCAGGCGGCCCGACCCACGCTCCCCCGCCGGCCTGGCTTCCTCGGGTATTTATGGATCCGTGAGGCTCGCCCCCATTTCTAGGGTTTCCTGCTTCCCATTCTGACCTACGCCGTTATCGCTTTCGCATCCCCTCCTTTCGCAGATCCCCTCCTGATCCACCTCTCTCCCTCCCCTTCGCGGCTGTTGTCGCCATGGATCGCTCGCGCGGGTCGTTTAGCGAGGCGATCTCTGGCCAGAAGCGGCGGCGGGAGGACGCTGGCGATGGGGCCGTCGATCTGGAGCTTGAGGCTTCCCTCCGCTCCAAGCTTGAGGCCGATCAGGCGGCTCGGCAGTAGGTGGCCCGTGAGCGCAATGCTTGGGCGGAGGGGCATGCGTGGCTCCAGGCTGACGTGCGGGCTGGGGTGGCGGCGCCGGCCGCGGCTGGATCTGGTTCTGAGGCGCCTGGATCGGGCGGATCTGGGGCCGATCCATGGGATGCCGCGGCGGCTGCTGGCGGCTCTGGCCCTGCGGCCCGTCCTCCTCCTCCTCCCCCGCTTGGCCCTGGCCCCATGGCTTGTGGCGGCGGCCGTGGCCCTGCTTCGTCGTCTGGGTTCGGTGGTCGCGCGATGGGTCGTGGGGGCGGCGGCTCTGGTGGCCCTGGGCGTCGGTTCCCGTCAGGGCCTGGCTCAAATCTTCTGGCGCTTTGGGGGACGGCATCCTTCCCCCCTCCCCCTCCCCTCTCTGCCCGCCCTTCTCCCCCGCCTAGCCAACCACCTAACCCTAACCTCACTTGCTTCGCCTGCCACCAACCGGGGCATTTTCAATCGCACTGTTTCAATCCCCCTTTCTGCTTGATCTGCCGTGAGGACGGCCATCTCACTGTGAACTGCAATAACCGCCGCAAACCCGCCTCTTTTGTGCACTATGGCCAAGGCCTCCCTGGCTACTCCTTATTTGCGCTTGACAGTGAGATCCCACAGGTTTCTGTGGCTCCTGCTCTCTCAAATGCGGCCATCATCTCGGTCAAAGATCACAAGATTTCCCCCCAAACCCTCCAGGACGAACTAAAGTTATGGGATGAAGGAGGTTGGGACTGGCAGATCAGGCAGCTATCTGATTTTGACTTTGCGGTGGTTTTTCCTTCTAAGAGCAGCCTCAAGATGATCTCTTCTTGCACGACTTTCACTCTCCCTCTTAACCAACTGGTCGTATCGGTGAAAGCTGCTGCTAATGGGGCGAAACCTATTTCCCCCCTCTCTGAGATCTGGGTTCTGGTAGATAACATCCCTCCTACCCTCCGCTCTTCCGAGTTCGTCATGGCATTTGGCGTTCTCATTGGCAAGCCAATCTTGGTGGATCAAGACTCCTTGGCTGTTCTTGGTCCTGTGCGTCTCAAAATCTGGGCTGTTGATCCCTTATGCGTTCATGGTAGTGTTGATGTTTTCCCTGCTGCGGATGGATTCAGGCTTCGGGTTCGTGTGGAGGGGGTTGCTTCTTCCCACTCCCCACCACCGCCCCCTCCTCCTTCTGCTGATCGCCTTGCCGGAGATGCTGACAATGCTGGCAACTTGAGTGGGGGTTCGCTCCCTCACTTCACTTCCTCTGAGTGGGATGGCATGGGTTCAGAAAGTCGCGAGCTTTTCAAGGAGAATGCCCCTAAGAACGGGAATGGAGGGAGGGCTCAGATGGATGGTTTTGCCCCTGTTCTGGATGCCCCAGTTGCCCCTCCTGCTGGTACCCCTATGTCGGGGGTCTGCTCCAAACTTCCTGTCCGTCCGGGCTCTCCGTCGCTCTCTGGTATTGAAGATCTCCCTGCCTCCCCGCGTCGTGTGGCATCGGTGCCCTCATCCAAGTGCAAATCCTCTGTTCGCAAATTCTCGGCTCGGAGTCGGGCCTCTTCGGGAACCAAGCTCTCTGCGGCTGGTCTGTGCCGCCGTCCTGACGGTGATATGGGCGATGTGGCGGGGCAGTCCTCTCCGGCTGCGGTGCGGTCCTCTCCAATTCGGTCCCCTTCTTCTACGGCTCGCAAGAGTGGCCGGATCCATGACAGTGCCATGAGGGTGGTCGACAAGGCAGCACGGCGCGCTGCGGCTCGGGACCTCCCCACTTCAGGTATCCCTCCTTCCCCTTCTCAGTTGGTCCATAATACTCCCTCACCTACTAGGCTTGTTCTACCCTCCTTCTCTGATGAACACTTGACTAAGGTACTCGCAGATGCGGGTATTGCTCTTGATCATAATTTTGGCTCTCCTTCCTCTCTGATTGCCCTCATTAGGGCCAATGAAGTGGCTCAGGCGGCTTTGGCTAAGGCTAAGGCTAAGGAAGCCACCGTAACGCCTCCTGCCCCTCCAGTTGTGGTTGCTGGGGCTTCGGAGGCGGGGGGCGAGGCTGGTGGGTATGGTCCCCTGGTGAAAAAGGGTGCTTCTAAATGGCCTAAATCCTGCTTGGCCCCTTGCAGGTCGAGTTTGCGCATTAAAAACCTCTCTTATAAATGAAAGCCCTCTTCTGGAACATCAGACGTTTCGGCGCTCGGGGACGCCGAGACCAAATTAAAGATATTCTCAGGGGGGACAATATTGACCTGATAGGCTTGATCGAAACTTTTAAATCATCCTTCTCTCCTCATGAGCTCTCTTCTATTGCGGGGGCGGATCGTTTTGACTGGAACTTCATTCCCTCCTCGGGCCATTATGGTGGCATTACGTTAGGGTCAAAGCAGGGATGTTTTTGATTTTGTCTTTTTTGATCTTGGAATCTTTTGGGCCAGCACTGTGCTTTTTCATCGTCAGCTCAATTCTCTTTGGGAATTTATGGTTGTGTACGGTCCGGCCGACCACTCCCTCTCTCCCATATTTCTGGACGAAATTTCCAATAAAGTTGAAGCCTGTTCTCTCCCCTTGGTGATTGGGGGTGATTTTAATTTGCTTCGTTCTCCTGCGGACAAGAACACAAATAATTTTTCGTGGGCGTTGGCTGACGCTTTCAATGACTTCATCAGTTCCTGTGCCCTTCGTGAGATTCCTAGGGTGGGATCTAGGTACACTTGGACCAACCACCAACCATCTCCTATCCGCTCCGTCTTGGACCGTGTCCTTATGCCTTTCGGCCGAATCGGGATTCGCTCTTCCCGCTAGCTACACTTAAATCTAAGGCCATTATCGGCTCGGACCATGCCCCTGTTATTCTTGACGCTGGGAGTCGCTCTATTTATTCCCCTTCTAGATTTCAGTTTTACGCTTCGTGGCTCCTTATTGAGGGTTTTTGTGATCTACTTAGCTCTAAAATTAGTACCATACTCTCTGCTCCCCATCGTTCCTTTGGACCCAAGGATGACTGGCATAACTGCTCGGCCATGCTTCGCAAATTTCTTCAGGGATGGTCCCGGAATCATCCGGCCCAGGCGCGTAGAGATAAGGCCCTTCTCCTATCCCAGATTGAGGCCCTTGATTCTCGGGCTGACGTCTCTGGCCTCTCCGACTCTGACTGGTCCCTTCGGTTTTCCCTTGAGCGCTCGTTGATGCATCTTCACCGGCTTAATGAAATTTACTGGCGCCAGAGGGGTTCGTCCAACTGGCTACCAAAAGGAGACTTCCCCACTGCTTATTTCTTTGCGATTGCGAATGGGAGACGGCTTAGATGTCTTATTGATAGCCTGATTATTGATGGGGTGCGAACCTCTGACCAGGGCGTCATACTTAACCATGTGGTCTCTTTCTTTTCTTCCCTTCTCTCTGCCAAGCCTGACCAGGGGTTCAGGCTAGCTCCTAACTTCTGGAACCAGGGGTCTTTGGTTTCTTCGGAGGAAAACTCGGATCTGATGATCCCCTATTCTGAAGAGGAGATCTTTTTTGCTATTAGGAAGGCTAATCCTAACTCTGCCTCTGGCCCGGATGGGTTCTCCATCCCCTTCTTTAAAAAGTTTTGGCCTATTCTTAAAAACCTGATCTGCGAAGTTATTCAAGGCTCTTTGCACAGGGGCGATTGATATCTCCAGGCTTAATTATGCGGTTATTTCTCTTATCCCTAAGATTAAGGGTGCTGATTTAATTTCTCAGTTTAGACCTATCGCGCTCATCAATAACTTTGCCAAGTTTCCTGCCAAATGTCTGGCTACTCGCCTTACCCCGGTGGCCCATCGCACCCTCTCTCATACTCAGTCTGCTTTTATCAAGGGTCGCTTCATCCTGGATGGAGTTCTCTGTCTCCACGAAATCGTTCATGACATTCACAAATCTGGGAACAAGGCAGTTATTCTCAAATTAGATTTTGAAAAGGCCTACGATTCAGTTAGCTGGGGCTTCCTGAGACAAGTCCTCCTTGCTAAAGGCTTTGACAAAGGTGGTGCACCGAATCATGCAGTTGGTCATGGGGGGCCATACTGCCATTAATGTTAATGGTCATATTAGTAACTTCTTTAAGAACTCTAGGGGTCTGCGGCAAGGCGACCCGGCCTCGCCCATCCTTTTTAACTTCGTTGCGGACGCCCTCTCTAACATCCTATCTAAAGCTGCGGAGGCCGGCCATATTTCTCCGGTTAGTTCCCACCTCATTCCGGAAGGTGTTACGCACCTTCAAAGACGCTTGTTACACTATCATCTTGGTGGAACTAAATGATCTCTGCATCAGCCACCTCAAATTTCTTCTCCTTTGTTTGGAAGCTCTCGGGGCTTAAGATTAACTTTTCTAAAAGCGAAGTTATTGTCACTGGTGTCTCAGGCACCGAAGCTTTAAGGGTGGCTCGCTTACTAAATTGCTCTTTGGGTTCTTTCCCTATTAAGTATTTGAGTATGCCTATTACTTCTGACAAACTTTATGCCAAGGACTTCGCCCCTGTGGTGACCAAGGTTGGTAATCGTGTGATGCCCTGGAGGGGCAGATATAACACGCAGGCGGGCAAAGTGGCCTTAATTAATGCCTGCCTCTCCTCCCTCCCTATGTTCCTGATGGGATTCTACCTCCTTTCAATGGGCACTCTTGCTGGTTTTGACAAACATAGAGGGGCCTTTTATTGGAACGCGACTGATAACAAGCGCAAGTATCGCTTGGTTAAACGGGACCTCATCTGTAAGCCCAAACGCCTTGGGGGGCTGGGCATCATTAACACTCTTGTTATGAACAAATGTCTGATCATCAAATGGTGGTGGAAAATCATGACCATCCCCCAGGACAAGCCTCTATGGTTCAGCATCCTAAAGGCGAAATACTTCCCTCACAGAGTCCTATGTTTGCCCGTGCCTCCGGGGCATCTCAGTTTTGGCGGGATCTTGTGAAACTCCGGCCTATCTTTCAAGGCCTTGTCAAGTTTGTCGTTCGTAACAGTAAGTCTACCAGGTTCTGGCTCGACTGGTGGTGCGGGTCTTCCTCGTTGGCCATTACTTTCCCTGTTCTTTTCTCCTACTGTCCGAACCCTGAGATCTCTATCTTTGAGCTTGCGTCGAATAATTGGGACCTACAGCTGCGCCGCTCTCTCTCTCACGAAGAGTTGGAAGATTGGCAGCGCCTTGCTGCCCTCTTCTCTTTGCTCTCGGAGGAGGAAGACACAGTTGTGTGGCCCCACTCCCCCTCAGCCCGCTTCTCGGTTAAATCTCTCTATAGCAAACTCATTGCGGGATCCACCACCTCCAAATTCAAGTGGATTTGGAAAGCTCAGATCCCCCCTAAGATTAAGGTGTTCCTCTGGCAAGCCTCTCGTGGGCGTTTACCTACGGGTGATCAAATTCGTAAACGTAATGGTCCGGGCTCTGACTGTTGTGCTCTTTGTGGAATGAGAGAAGATACACCTCATATTTTCTTTAACTGTGTCTTGGCTAAGCTGTTTTGGTGTTGCATCAGATTCTGGATGCATGTGTCCTGGGCTTCGACCTCCTTCGCTGACTTGCGCGCCTCGGCTAACTCTTTGGTTGGGGCCCAGAGGAGATTGTTTTGGGTTGGCTTTGCTGCCATGTGCTGGTCCTTGTGGACGACAAGGAATAAATTTGCTATCGAACATGTTTTCCCTGCTAAGCCTGCTGATTGCTTATTTAAGACTTGTATATTTCTGCAGCAGTGGAGATTATTGACTAAGGAGGAGGACAGGGATGCTTTTGACGCCATGTTGGCCAAGACCCGAAATTCTGCCATCTCCATCTCTCCAGTCCAAGCGGGCCCGTAGGCGTTGCTGCGTTGCTTCGTTATCTGTTCTTCCTCCGGCCTGCGTGTCGTGTACTGGCCCGGGAGCCTTGTACTTAAGACATTTCTCTTGGTGTTCTCGGTTGATACTTTGTGATCGTGTGCTGGTTGTTTGGGTTTATGTTAACTCTGCCTGATGGCTTTATCTATAGAGTCGGGCTATGGCCTCTTATCTAAAAAAATATCATGACCTTCCTGTCGAGAACATGTGACTGATCTGCCTTGTAACGCAACCACGTGGGGGATGATCCATAATTGAACCTTTTCTGGTGAAAAACTTGCAGGGTTTTAGTAAGAGCAATGGTCTCTCCACCAACTGCGAGAACCAAAACAAAAGCATCAGCACTTGGCCGCCGCCGTACAGATAGACGATCCATAGCTGTCGTACGGTCCTTGTTCAGACTAAACTCAAGCATGCCATCTTTTTTGCTCGAAACGGCGTGTATTTTTGAGCCACCATTTAGGAAAAAGTGCCAATAGTCATCATCACCAACATCTGCTGCAACATAACATGACGGTTGGAGAGGCTTGCCATCGTCGTCTCCTCCTTCTAACAGTGAAGTCTCATCCATGACGCCTGTATGGTAGATGACCGGTTGTGAGCCGGCTTGGCAGATGATAAACAGATCTTTCTTGATACTAGTTGTTGTAGCAAGAGGACGCCTTGAGAAAGGGACTCGGTGTTGCATTGAAGCACGGCCGACCAGCGTGCAGGGAGGCAATGCCGAGGGGGGCATCTGCTCTTGTGGCGGGTGAGAGCAGTCGCGTCGCGGGCAACGTGACCATTCATGCCGCAGAGAAAGCAAAGGCGTGGGCAGCCTTCCATTTCGAGAAACGGTCTGCATGCAAGAACCAAATTAAACGTGTCATCACTTCACTCACCAAGCAGAGAAACTTACTAAGGAAGATGTAATAAGCTAGGTTAAACATGAAGCTAAATTAATTCAGATCAAGCAAGACCTGCAACAATCAAGCATCTTGGAGGGTTGGTCGACCTGCTGTTAACGTTGGTTTAGATCCTTCTCTTGCCCTTGTTGGTGTTGCAGCAGCACCGGAGAGTCCATGTCCTCGTACTCCCTAATTTGATCCATCCATGATTAGTTGAACATCAGACAAAACATATGTAATAAGCAGAAATAAATGGTCCAATGATCTGTGCGTGGAAAAGGTAAACTCTAGCTAGAGTTTGCTGCGTACTGTAGAAAGCAGAATTCCTGATCCTCTGGATTGCGCTCCATGTCTACCCGGCGGAAAGAGGAACGCAGCACCTCTATTCCCCCCTGAGCCTGAGTCGTGTCTTGGAGGTTGAAGGTGGTGAATATGGCATGTAGGTTGTCACACCGGCAATCTTCTAATTGTTGACGTGGTGCCACGCTGATCCAAACGAAGCACATGAGCCGACCGCCGAGACGGGTGAGGAAGCCACACCCATAACAGGAAGTGTAAGGACATAGAGTCGATGGTGACGGGCGGATCCAGCCGGAGCCTCCCCCTCCCCTGATCATCACTCTGGTCCTGGTGTATGTAGCTGAGCTTGTAGGCATAGATGGTGTTGCCACGGAGCATGTAGATGGCATTGTCTTGCTCCATGTAGACGGTGCGGCCGACCATAGGGGCGTAGTCTCGCGGCAGCCTTGTTTCGTCGGTGAGCACCAGGGTCCAGTCACCAGAGCCGGGGGTGAAGGTGAAGAAGGCCCGGTCTTGTTTCAAGGAGACGAGGATGAGGGGGCCGGGGAGCATAGCGTAGCCCTGGAGGAACCCGCCGGCCAACCACCGGTACTCGTTCTTGTCGTGTTTGTGTTGGCCGACCTGCTCCCATTGGCCCCCGCCGCCGGGGAGCAGATGCAAGGGTCGTATGAGGAGGCTCGACTTGACGCCATATTCCACGATGGGCCACAGAGCCCAGATGTTGCCGGCGGCGGAGATGGGCATGCAGTTACGACTCCCCCCTGCTTGAATCTCCGAAGGCAGAGGAAGATGCTCCGGAGATGTGTCGTCGGTCTGCGGCTGCTGCAGAGTTAGGTGCAGGGCATGGGGTTGCTTGCCGGCACCGTCGTCCTCCTGGCGCAGGACGCAGAGAGAGCGGCCGTCGGGAGCCAGGGCGGCGCTGGCGTCGAACCTGCGACCAGTCGGCGTCCTGATGTCGTGGAAAGCCTCGAGCGCGTCGTCGCTCCGGCCCAGGATCCGCCGGGACCGCGCCAGGCGGAGACGTTTGAGCCGTAGGACGGCGCCGTCCCTGAGGCCGACGAGCAGCGACCAGGCGGGCCGATGGTCGGCGCCGGCGGGGATGGAGGAGTAGTCCCTCCCGGGGGCGACGCGGGGGATCCGAGGGGAGCAGAGACGACGCCAGCGGCACTCGCAATTGCGCAAACGGCACTCGGACTCACGCGCCAGCCTCCACTCCTCCGCCGTCTCCGCCGCCATCATCGATCGCCCGTGCACCACAGATCGATCGGGTTGTCAGAGCTGGCGGCGTGGAGATGAGATGGCGGCGAGGCGGTTGGTCGTTGCTCTCCTGTGCACGGAAACGATTGGGCTAGATTTCTTTTAATTACCAAATACCTGTAACTTCCTTTTTTCTAGAATACGCACAAGCAGCATGCATATCATAATCAGTGAATAAATTGATAGAAAAAAAAGGGGGACCCGGTTTTACAAACACAGGTCCAACACCGAGGTCTATTCGTCCGTACTGATCACCCACTTAGTCAGCATCTCGAAGAACAACATGAGATCTTGGCATAGGATTCCGGCTATACAGTATACACCAAGTCTTCCCCTCATCGACAATCCCACTCATAAACCTACCCACCGATAAGGTCGCATTGTCAAATACAATTGCATTGCAGTGTTTTCACATCTCCCAGATCTCTTTCCTGCTACAGTTGTCTTGTGCAAGTGAACCTGTAGTCCACTGTGGCTTGTCCCAGGCTATTCATACATTGTGCCGAATTGTGCGACCGAAAACAGGTCACAAGTAGATGATCAATACTTTCTAGCTGCTGATCACAAAGAGGACAAACATGTTGGGTGCGGTAGACCCCTTCTTGCTAGTCGATCTGATGTCCAACATCGATTCTTGAGCGCGAGCCAGGCAAATAATTTGCAACGGAGTGGTGCATGGCTGTCCCAGATGGCCATGGCCGCAAGGCCTGCCTCCCGGCCAAAGAACTTCCAGTTGTAAGTAGATGTCACTGTGAAATCCCCCCACGGCTCCCCGGCCCATCGAACTCTATCTTCCATCTCTGGGTTCAGTACCATCGTCGAGAAACACTCCCAAAGAATGAGGTACTGCAGCAGGTCCTCTGTGTTCAGGTCTGGGCCAACATCCCGAGGCCATGCACCAGATAGGGCCTCCTGGACCGTCCTGGTTGCCGTCGACCCATGGATCTTCCCAGAAGAAAATTCTACTGTCACTGCCAACATCCATAAACACCGCTGGTCTATATCAAAGGCGGCCCAAGGTTTATCTCGGTCCACTCTTTTGAACCAAAGCCATCTCGTCATCAGCGCCATGTTTAGCCATAGTAAAGTGGGGGGATCCCAAGGCCTCCTATCCACTTTGGTTTGCACACGACGTCCCACGCGACCGCACTGCTGCCGCCACTTGCACTGTCCCGGGCCAGCCAAAAGAAGCTTACGCATATATTTACAATGGAAGCAATGAACTCAAGGGGTGCCTCCAACGCCAATATGGAGTGAATTGGCATAACACACTAATAGAAAACGAAGCTTTATTACCGGTTCGTAAGGGCCTCTAGTGCCGGTTCTGCAACCGGCACTCAAGGGTGGAGACTAAAAGCCCCCCCCTCCCCTTTAGTACCGGTTCGGCACGAACCGCCACTAAAGGCCCACCACGTGGCGTGAGCTCGCGCCGTGGTATGGGGGACCTTTAGTACCGGTTGGTAACACCAACGGTACTAAAGGTTTTTTTAATATATATTTTTTTGAAAATTTTGGAAAAAAAATTGATTTTATTTATTTTCAATTTTCTGAATTATTTGATGATTTAGTCTCTAATCACCCGGCTTAACTGCTCAAGTGTGGATCACTCATTCAAAATCGTCTAACATCCCGGTCGGTCACCCATCCTCTCAGTACCCCAGCCTAAGCACGCTTAACTTCGGAGTTCTATTCCCGCTACTTTCCAAGTCTGCACTTGTTGTTTTCCTGACAAATGTAAGCTGTCAATCCTATTAACCCTCAGGAGTTTAGATTGAGCATTAGGTCACACGTTTTGCCGTTTGACTGTGAAACTATTATTCTAAAAAACAGTAATTATTTACTAACACTAATATTTTTTGAATAAGTAGTTTGACCATAATTTGATCACAGTTCGACCATACTTTGACCAGATTTGACCAAAATTCAAAAAACCGGAATACTTATTTAGTAACACTAATATTATTGAATAATTATTTAGTAACACTAATATTTCTTGAATAAGTAGTTTGACCACAGTTTGACCAAAATTCAAAAAAACTGAAATTTGAGCATATCTTTTTTTCCTTCTAGAATTTGAGGATTCTAAAAATTGCAAACAGGCCGTAGGCCATCAGAATCGGATGCGGATTTTCGTGCTGAACATTTTGATATATTATACGTTTTTTTCCGACATCGTATGCAAATGTTATAGCCGTTTTACTTTTTCATAACACTTTTTTCCAAAACATGTCCAAATTTAAGTTTTTTAATTTTCCTAACTAGTAGATGTAGTAATATAACTACATCTCGAAGAATTTTTTTATCATTTTCTTTTGTTTTTTCTAAAACTGAAATGGCGATAAAGGGGTGGGGGGGGGGGGGTAGAGTTTGAAAATATCCCTATAGTCCCGGTTTGTGTCTCCAACCGGGACTATATGTCAAACCCCTTTAGTCCCAGTTTGTGGCACGAACCGGTACTAAAGGTTAGCCCTTTAGTACCGGTTTGTGTCTCCAACCGGGACTAAAGGGGCTCGTGGGGCCCTGGCCTAACGCCAGCCTGCCACCACCCCTTTACTACCGGTTCGTGGCACAAATCGGTACTAAAGGTTCAACACGAACCGGCATTAATGCATAGCCGTTCGAACCGGGACTAATGATATCATTAGTACCGGGCCAAAATTGAACCGAGACTAATGTGTCTCAGATTAGGTCCATTTTCTACTAGTGGCAGCTAGGACTGATTGCACTAGAATTAGCCTGCCCGATTTGTCAATAGTGGCTGCCCTCCAGGTTGCTAATTTTTTTCCGCACGCCATCCACGATACTCTGAAACTTCACGGCCATTGACTTCCTGAGACAAAGAGGAAGCCCCAAACACCTAAGGGGGAAACTTCCAGTGGGACATCCCATGACCTTAGACAACATATTTGTTTCATCAGCGGAGCACCTAATTGGCAGGAATAGGATTAGGCATTTCTTCTTGTTGATGCGCAGCCCAGAAGCTTCGCCAAAACGTCAAGAATTGCCAAACATACCGCAATGTCCACCGTATTTGGCTTCAAGAATAGCTTTACACACTACAACACGCCCTCTGTTATGAGGCATTAAAAAACGCCTCCAAAATACATCAAAATGCCTACGTTCTTAAAATGCCTCGAAAGCTCCATCGTTTTGGTGACGATTTCTGAAAACGCCTCGCAATCCAGCTGAGAATAATAAATAACCACGGGTGGTCCCAGGCCACGAGAACCTCACAACAGCACCCACCCACACGACTCTCACTTACTCGCATTTTTTGTGTGTGCAAACACTCAATTTTTATATGCGTCTGGGTCCAAAGCCCATTCTCTCTGTTTTATATGGGTGTGGGCCCAACAACAACGCTGGTCACAAGACTTAGCCGTCAAATTAACTTCTAATGCCATTACCCATGGTCAGGTGGTTATCGTCCTTGAACCAGAGCTGATGTTTCCCCTTTTAAGTAGATCAAACTCTTACTCGGAAAGCGGTATGGGACTAAACTGATTGTATTCTGAACTCACGCGCATGGGCAGAGGAATCGAACAGAGTCAACCAGAAGACTATGTTGCAGGGGCCTACTAGTTTGAGCCACGCATGAGTGCCTCTCTCTGTCTCTCATGCATGGCCACAACAGCTCGGTCACCAAAACGACGAGCTTATGATAATCTGAGCAAACGCGCTGCAGAAGCTTGGATCGATCAAACCCAAAACACGCCCAATCTTCCACGCCGACCCTCTAAGCACGGCCGCCGTTGAGGCGATTTGAAAAACGCCTCAAAACGTCTAGCAATTCTAGGCTTTTCTTAGAAACGTCTCCGATCTGTATCCGTTTTGTGGTGCTCTGAAAGCTCTTCCATTCCGAGGCACTTTCTCAAAACACCTTCTTATATACAGTTATTTGAGGCGAACCTGAAAAAGCCTTTGTTTATACAGTTTGGAGGCATTTATAGGAACGCCCTTAAAAAAACGCCTCCGATTAACAACCGTGTTGTAGTGACATCATCGGCGAAGAAGGACAAACGCTGAGAAAAGAAAGTCCTCTGTTTCCCAATGGTGCCAGCAGCTCTAATCTCTCCTTATGTACAACCATGTGGTGCAAAACCTCCATCGCTAGAATGAATGGTAGAGATGATAGTGGAGGCCCCCTTGCACTGACTATCGTGTCACCGGGATGGCCATTGATGAGGATCCTTGGACGTGAGTAGCCCACATATCCAACCAATCAAGTGATGCCCAAACCCCTGCCAAGGACTTGTAGCAAAAAAGCCCAATCCAAGGTATCAAAGGCCATTGAATTATCTTAGTTTCATGAGGCGCGCCCATAACGCATGCAACCTCCTGATCATACCTTGCACGAGTGCGAAGTTGTCATGCACTCCCTCCGTTCCTAAAATATAGGTATTTCTAAAGATTTCAACAAGGGACTACATACGGAACAAAATGAGTGAATCTACACTCTAAAATATGTCTATATACATCTGTATACGGTCCATTTGATATCTCTAAAAAGGCTTACATTTAGAAACGGAGGGAGTACCTAGTTATGGTGTGCATGGATGTGGGGTGCATGGAGAGGAATAACAATTCCTTACCCAGGATGACGAATAACGCGACACTGAGCCAACTAAGGGCTTGGTAAATACTGAAGTTGGTATTCATTTTGCACATGGATGTTGTTCGAATTGGTGTTTGTTCCATTGTGTCTCTTTTGGGATTGAATGTGTAGCGATTAATGGAATTCGCAAATAAATTTCTCATGTGACCGAGCAAATAAAGAAAATATAAAAGTTTCAGAAGCAAGATGTCCTAAAATCACAATAATCCACTCTGCTCTGCTCAGCTGGGCACTAGCTGAACGACAGCGACGACTAGACTGAGTTCAGTTTGGCTGTCCATCCAATTGCCACCAAAATACATCATACTACCAACGCCACACACATCAAGCTGCTGTCCTTCCATGCATCTGTGGCAACATGCCAAAAAAGAAGAAGCAAATCGAGTTCCTCATATCATATTACTACCTCTGTAAATCCGAAATAAGTCCTTTTTCCATGACTCCACCGTCAAACCAAACTGAGCTAACGATCAACTGCAGCGTATGTCACCCTTCCAGCCCTGAAACAAAAAACGAAACAAAGAGGCACGACTAATTAGAATGACGGACGGCATTTGCATATCATCATATATATGGAGCAGTCACCCAAAAAGGGAACATTCGCTCATATATACTAGAAACAAGAGCAAGGCAACTAAATTCAAATGATGTCATGTTAAACGTATGGAACTGTCAACCAAAAAGAAGGCATTGAGCATCATGCGCACCTCTTCTGGTCCTTGGAGACTGCTTCAATGTGAAAGAACTATGGTTGGAAGCGTATGCATACCGCAGGGATGCGTGCGTGTTATATAGGCAAACAAGTACATGATGCGGCTAGGTTGTTGTAGACTTGATCCATACTCCAAGACTATACAAGAGAGGATCTATCTATCCTAACAACCTGCCAACATACAACACACCACGCTTTAATGCGTTACATATGTGTCACGTTACAACATATCAAGCCTGTAATTTAACATCCTCCCTCAATCTAAACACGTCAAGGTTGAGATTGTTCTTGAAGGCTTGAAGTTGTCGAGCTTGAAGGGGCTTCGTGAAGCCATCAGCAACTTGATCTCCTGTTGGAATGAACCTAATGTCCAAAAGCTTCCTTGCAACTCTTTCACGAACAAAGTGAAAGTCAATTTCAATATGCTTTGTTCTTGCATGAAACACAGGATTCGCAGAGAGATAAGTTGCTCCCAAATTATCACACCATAAGCAGGAGACACGTGGTCTTGCAATTCCCAATTCATCAAGCAAGGTTTCTACCCACATTACCTCAGCTGTTGCATTTGCTAGTGACTTGTATTCTGCTTCAAAGGTCTTTGGAACGAGAAACTGTAGCTTGCTTCTTTGCATTCCAAGATACAAGATTAGAACCTAAGAAGACAGCAAATCCACCAGTGGATCTTCTGTCATCAGGACATCCTGCCCAATCTGCATCGGAGAAGGCACTCACTGTTGTTGAGGGTGACCTGCATATTTTAAGGCCAGTTCCAAAGACTTCCTTGAATATATATCTGAGTATCCTCTTAATAGCTGTCCAATGCAGAGATGTAGGAGAATGCAAAAATTGACAAACCTTATTAACAGAAAAAGCTATATCAGGTCTTGTCAATGTTGAGTACTGTAGTGCCCCAACTACACTTCTATATTTTGTTCCTTCCTCGAACTTAGCAATTCTCCTTCATGTAATGACAACTGCTCAAGAGTAGAAAGAGGTGTCTTTGGAAGGTTTACAATCCTTCATTCCTACACGCTTAAGTATCTACATTTGCATAATTTTCTTGGGTTAGCAGAATACCATCATGTATCTTTTTACTTCTATGCCTAGGAAATAGTGCAATTCGCCCAAGTCCTTTAAGGCAAACTCATTTTTCAAATTCTTAAGCAAAGCCAAGGTAGCCTCTTGAGAGGAGCTGGCAACAATTATGTCATCTACATAAATGAGCATAAAGATGATCACCTTCCCTTTCCTGAAATAGAACAAGGAGGTGCCTCCCTTGGAGGGCCGAAAAACCAAGTTGTTGAAGTTTTGAGTTCAACCTTGAATACCACGCCCTGGGTGCCTGTTTTAATCCATATAAGGCCTTGTCCAACCTACACACATGTTGTTGTTGGAAATATGCCCTAGAGGCAATAATAAATTAGTTATTATTATATTTCCTTGTTCATGATAATCGTTTATTATCCATGCTATAATTGTATTGATAGGATACTCAGATACATGTGTGGGTACATAGACAACACCATGTCCCTAGTAAGCCTCTAGTTGACTAGCTCGTTAATCAATAGATGGTTACGGTTTCCTGACCATGGACATTGGATGTCATTGATAACGGGATCACATCATTAGGAGAATGATGTGATGGACAAGACCCAATCCTAAGCCTAGCACAGATCGTGTAGTTCGTATGCTAAAGCTTTTCTAAATGTCAAGTATCATTTCCTTAGACCATGAGATTGTGCAACTCCGGATACCGTAGGGAATGCTTTTGGGTGTACCAAAGCGTCACAACGAATCGGGTGGCTATAAAGGTGCATTACAGGTATCTCCAAAAGTGTCTCTTGGGTTGGCACGAATCGAGACTGGGATTTGTCACTCCGTGTGACGGAGAGGTATCTCTGGGCCCACTCGGTAGGACATCATCATAATGTGCACAATGTGACCAAGGGGTTGATCACGGGATGATGTGTTACGGGACGAGTAAAGAGACTTGCTTGAACGAGATTGAACAAGGTATCGGGATACCGACGATCGAATCTCGGGCAAGTACAATGCCGCTAGACAAAGGGAATTGTATACGGGATCGATTGAGTCCTTGACATCGTGGTTCATCCGATGAGATCATCGTGGAACATGTAAGTCAACATGGGTATCCAGATCCCGCTGTAGGTTATTGACCGGAGAACGTCTCGGTCATGTCTGCATGGTTCCCGAACCCGTAGGGTCTACACACATAAGGTTCGATGATGCTAGGGTTATAAAGGAAGTTTGTATGTGGTTGCCGAATGTTGTTCGGAGTCCCGGATGAGATCCCGGACATCACGAGGAGTTCCAGAATGGTCCGGAGGTAAAGATTTATATATAGGAAGTCTTATTTTGGTCGCCGGAAAAGTTTCGCACATTGTCGGTATTGTACCGGGAGTGCCGAAAGGGGTCCGGGGTCCACTGGGGTCCACCTGCCCGGGGCCACATGGGCTGTAGGGGTGCGCCTTGGCCCATATGGGCCAAGGGCACCAGCCCCAAGAGGCCCATGCGCCAAGGAGACTTGGGAGGGAAGAGTCCAAAGGGGAAGGCACCTCAGGGTGCCTTGGGAGGATGGACTCCTCCCCCTCTTGGCCGCACCCCTTCCTTGGAGGAAGGGGCAAGGCTGCGCCCTCCCCTCTCTTGCACCTATATAAAGGGAGGAGGAGGGAAGCCACACCTGAGTCCCTGGCACCTCCCTCCCTCCCGTGACACCTCCTCCTCTCCCGCACGTGCTTGGCGAAGCCCTGCAGGATTGCCACGCTCCTCCACCACCACCACGCCGTTGTGCTGCTGCTGGATGGAGTCTTCCTCAACCCCTTCCTCTCTCCTTGCTGGATCAAGGCATGGGAGACGTCATCGGGCTGTACGTGTGTTGAACGCGGAGGTGCCGTCCGTTCGGCACTAGGATCATCGGTGAATTGAATCACGACGAGTACGACTCCATCAACCCCGTTCACTTTAACGCTTCCGCTTAGCGATCTACAAGGGTATGTAGATGCACTCTCCTTCCCCTCGTTGCTGGTTTCTCCATAGATAGATCTTGGTGACACGTAGGAAAATTTTGAATTTCTGCTACGTTCCCCAACAAAGTGGCATCATGAGCTAGGTCTATTGTGTAGATTCTTTCCACGCAGTGGAACACAAAGTAGTTGTGGGCGTTGATTTTGTTCAATATGCTTGCCGTTACTAGTCCAATCTTGTTTTCGACGGTATTGTGGGATGAAGCGGCCCGGACCGACCTTACACGTACACTTACGTGAGATGGGTTCCACCGACCGACATGCAGTTGGTGCATAAGGTGGCTAGCGGGTGCCGCCTCCCACTTTAGTCGAGCGGATTCGATGAAAAGGGTCCTTATGAAGGGTAAATAGCAATTGGCATATCACGTTGTGGTTTTGCGTAGGTAAGAAAGCGTTCTTGCTAGAAACCCATAGAAGCTATCGTAAAACATGCAAACAACAATTAGAGGACGTCTAACTTGTTTTTGCGAGGGTATGCTATGTGATGTGATATGGCCAAGAAGAATGTGATGAATGATATGTGATGTATGAGATTGATCATGTTCTTGTAATAGGAATCACGACTTGCATGTCGATGAGTATGACAACCGCAGGAGCCATAGGAGTTGTCTTTATTTATTGAATGACATGCGAGTCATTATACAACGCCATGTAATTACTTTACTTTATTGCTAACCGGTAGCCATAGTAGTAGAAGTAATAGTTGGCGAGACAACTTCATGAAGACACGATGATGGAGATCATGATGATGGAGATCATGGTGTCATGCGGTGACGATGATGATCATGGAGCCCCGAAGATGGAGATCAAAAGGAGCAAAATGATATTGGCCATATCATGTCACTATTTGATTGCATGTGATGTTTATCATGTTTATGCATCTTATTTGCTTAGAACGACGGTAGTAAATAAGATGAACCCTCATTAAAATTTCAAGAAGGTGTTCCCCCTAACTGTGCACCGTTGCGAAAGTTCGTCGTTTCGAAGCACCACGTGATGATCGGGTGTGATAGATTCTTACGTTCACATACAGCGGGTGTAAGCCAGATTTACACACGCAGAACACTTAGGTTAGCTTGACGAGCCTAGCATGTACAGACATGTCCTCGGAACACAAGAGACCGAAAGGTCGAGCATGAGTCGTATAGTAGATACGATCAACATGAAGATGTTCACCGATGATGACTAGTCCGTCTCACGTGATGATCGGACACGGCCTAGTTGACTCGGATCATGTAATCACTTAGATGACTAGAGGGATGTCTATTCGAGTGGGAGTTCATGAGATGAACTTAATTATCCTGAACATAGTCAAAATATATTTGCTAATTATGTCTTTAGCTCGAGCTTTTGTTCCACTGTTTAGATATGTTCCTAGAAAAATGTAGTTGAAAGTTGACAGTAGCGATTATGCGGACAGTAGAAAGCTTATGTCCTTAATGCACCGCTCAGTGTGCTGAACCCCAAACGTCGTTTGTGGATGTTATGAACATCGGACTTACACGTTTTGATAACTACGTGATAGTTCAGTTAAACGGTTTAGAGTTGAGGAACCAAAGGCGTTTATCGAAACGTCGCGGAACATATGAGATGTTTCGAGCGCTGAAATTGGGATTTCAGGCTCGTGCCCACGTCAAGAGGTATAAGACCTCCGGCGATTTTTCTTAGCCTGCAAACTAAGGGAGAAAAGCTCAATCGTTGAGCTTGTGCTCAGATTGTCTGAGTGCAACAATCACTTGAATCGAGTGGGAGTTGATCTTCCTGATGAGATAGTGATGTTTCTCCAAAGTCATTGCCACCAAGATGCTAGAGCTTCGTGATGAACTATAACATGTCAGGGATAGATATGATGATCCTTGAGGTATTCACGATGTTTGACACCGCTAAAGTAGAAATCAAGAAGGAGCATCAATTGTTGATGGTTGGTGAAACCACTAGTTTCAAGAAGGGCAAGGGCAAGAAGGGATACTTCATGAAGCGGCAAATCGATTCTTTGCTCAATTGAAGAAACCCAAGGTTGAACCCAAACCCGAGACTAAGTGCTTACGTAATAAGGGAACAGCCAACGGAGCAGAATTACCCTAGATACTTGGTAGATAAGAAGAAGGTGGCATGGTCGATATAAGTATATTGGGTATACATTATGTTAATGTGTACTTTACTAGTACTCCTAGTAGCACCAGGGTATTAGATATCGGTTCGGTTGCTAAGTGTCGGAATCTTTCGAAACAAAAGCTACGGAATAAACGGAGACTAGCTAAAGGTGAGCTGACGATACGTGTTGGAAGTGTTTCCAAGGTTGATGTGATCAAGCATCGCACGCTCCCTTTACCATCAAGATTGGAGTTAAACCTAAAATTGTAATTTGGTGTTTGCATTGAGCATAGACATGATTGGATTATGTCTATCGCAATCTGATTATTCATTCAAGGAGAATAATGGTTACTCTATTTATTTGAATAAATACCTTCAATGGTCTTGCACCTAAAAGAATGGTTTATTTAATCTCGATCGTAGTGATACACATTTTCATGCCAAAAGATATAAGATAGTAATGATAGTACCACTTACTTGTGGCACTGCCATGTAAGTCATATTGGTGTAAAAGCATGAAGAAGCTCCATGTTGATGGATCTTTGGACCCACTCGTTTTGAAAACTGTGAGACCTGCGACCCATGTCTATTGGTGTGGACGCATGCAGAAACTCCATGCAGATGGATCGATTGGACTCACTTGATTGTGAATCACTTGAGATATGCAAATCATACCACATGGGCAAGATAGTGAAAAGCCTCGGTTTCAGTAAGATGGAACAAGGTAGCAACCTGTTGGAAATAACACATTTTGATGTGTGCGGTCCAATGAGTGCTTTGAGGCATGCGATGAATATCGTTATGTTCTTACTTCACGGATGATTTAAGTAGATCTTGAGTGTATTTACTTGATGAAACACAAGTCTGAATTATTGAATGGTTCAAGTAATTTTAGAGTGAAGTTAAAGATCATCGTGACAAGAGGATAAAATGTCTATGATATGATCATAGAGATGAGTATCTGAGTTACGAAGCTTTGGCACGCTTATTAAGACATTGTGGAAATTGTTTCACAATTAATACCGCTGGAACACCATAGTGTGATGGTGTGTCCGAACATCATAGTTGCACCCTATTAGATATGGTGCGTACCATGATGTCTCTTATCGAATTACCACTATCGTTCATGGGTTAGGCATTAGAGACAACCGCACTCACTTTAATAGGGCACCACGTAATTCCGTTGAGACGGCACTGTTTGAACTATGGTTTGGAGAAACCTAAGTTGTCGTTTCATAAAAGTTTGGGGCTGCGAGCCTGCGACGCTTATGTGAAAAAGTTTCATCGTGATAAGCTCGATCCCAAAACGGATAAATACATCTTCATAGGACACCCAAAACAGTTGGGTATACCTCCTATCTCAATATCCGGAAGCAAAAGTAATTGTTTCTAGAAACGGGTCCTTTCTCGAGGAAAAGTTTCTCTCGAAAGAATTGAGTGGGAGGATGGTGGAGACTTGATGAGGTTATTGAACCATCACTTCAACTAGTGTGCAGCGGGGCACGGAAGTTGTTCGTGGGCGCCTACACCAATTGAAGAAGAAGCTTATGATAGTGATCATGAGGTTTCGGATCAAGTCACTACCGTGCCTCGTGGGGTGACAAGGATGCGTACTACTTGAGTGGTACGATAATCATGTCTTGAAGGTCATGTTGCTAGACAACAATGAACCTACGAGCTATGGAGAAGCGATGGTGGGCCCATATTCCGACAAATGGTTAGAAGCCATGAAATCCGAGATAGGGTCCATGTATCAGAACAAAGCATGGACTTTGGTGGACTCGCCCGATAGGAAAGCCATTGAGATAAATGGATCTTTAAGAAGAAGACGGACGTGGACGATAATGTCACCGTCTATGAAGCTCGACTTGTGGCGAAGAGTTTTTCACAAGTTCAAGGAGTTGACTACGATGAGATTTTCTCATCCGCAGCGATGCTTAAGTCCGTCGGAATCATGTTAGCATAAGCTGCATTTATGAAATCTGGCGGATGGATGTCAAAAGGAGTTTCCTTACCGGTCTTACGTGAGGAAAGGTTGTATGAGATACAATCTAAAAGTTTTTGTCGATCATAATGATGATAAATGTTATGCTAGCTCCAGCGATCCTTCAAAGGAAATGAGTAATCATCTCAGAGTTGGAATGTGCACTTTGATGAGATGCTCAAAGATTTTGGGTTTATACAAAGTTTATGAGAAACTTGTATTTCCAAAGAAGTGAGTGGGAGCACTATAGAATTTCGATGAGTATATGTCGTTGACATATTGATGATCGAAATGATGAAGAATTTTCTCAAAGCATATAGGGTTATTTGAAAAGTGTTTTTCAAGTGAATACCTGGATTAAGCTGCTTAAACATTGAGCATCAAGATCTATGAGAACAGATCAAAACGCTAAATGATACTTTCAAATGAGCACATACCTTGACATGATCTTGAAGGTGTTCAAGATGGATCACCAAAGAAGGAGTTCTTGCCCGAGATGTAAGGTATGAAGTTAAGACTTAAAGCTCGACCACGGCAGAAAAGAGAGAAAGGACGAAGGTCGTCCCTATGCTTTAGACGTAGGCCCTATAGTATGCTATGCCGTGTACCTTGCAGGAAGTGTGCCTTGCCATGAGTCGATCAAAGGGGTACAAGAATGATCCAGGAATGGGGATCATTGGACAGCGGTCAAAATTGTCTTTGGAGTAAATAAGGACATGTTTCTCGATTATGGAGGTGATAAAGAGTTCGGCGTAAAGGGTTACGTCGATGCAAGCTTTGACACCTATCTGAATGACTCTGAATGGCAAACCGGATACGTATAGTGGAGCAACCATTTGGAATAGTTTCAAATGGAGCGTGGAAGCAACATTTGTAATATGACCTAGAAATTTGCAAAGCACACACGGATCTGAAAGGTTCAGATCCGTTGACTAAAACCTCTCTCACAAGCAAAACATGATCAAACCCCGTAACTCATTGAGTCTTAATCACATGATGATGTGAACTAGTTCAATGACACTACTAAACTCTTTGGATGTTGGTCACATGGCGATGTGACCTGTGAGTGTTAATCACGTGGTATTTGTGAACTAGATTATTGACTCTAGTGCAAGTGGGAGACTGTTGGAAATATGCCCTAGAGGCAATAATAAATTAGTTATTATTATATTTCCTTGTTCATGATAATCGTTTCTTATCCATGCTATAATTGTATTGATAGGAAACTCAGATACATGTGTGGGTACATAGACAACACCATGTCCCTAGTAAGCCTCTAGTTGACTAGCTCGTTAATCAACAGATGGTTACGGTTTCCTGACCATGGACATTGGATGTCATTGATAAGCAGGATCACATCATTAGGAGAATGATGTGATGGACAAGACAATCCTAAGCCTAGCACAGATCGTGTAGTTCGTATGCTAAAGCTTTTCTAAATGTCAAGTATCATTTCCTTAGACCATGAGATTGTGCAACTCCCGGATACCGTAGGAATGCTTTGGGTGTACCAAACATCACAATGTAACTGGGTGGCTATAAAGGTGCATTACAGGTATCTCCGAAAGTGTCTGCATTGGGTTGGTACGAATCGAGACTGGGATTTGTCACTCCGTGTGACGGAGAGGTATCTCTGGGCCCACTCGGTAGGACATCATCATAATGTGCACAATGTGACCAAGGGGTTGATCACGGGATGATGTGTTACGGGACGAGTAAAGGGACTTCTGCCGTGTAACGAGATTGAACAAGGTATCGGGATACCGACGATCGAATCTCGGGCAAGTACAATGCCGCTAGACAAAGGGAATTGTATACGGGATCGATTGAGTCCTTGACATCGTGGTTCATCCAATGAGATCATCATGGAACATGTGGGAGTCAACATGGGTATCCAGATCCCGCTGTTGGTTATTGACCGGAGAACGTCTCGGTCATGTCTCCAAGATGGTTCCCGAACCCGTAGGGTCTACACACTTAAGGTTCGATAGCGCTAGGGTTATAAAGGAAGTTTGTATGTGGTTACCGAATGTTGTTCGAGTCCCGGATGAGATCCCGGACGTCCACGAGGAGTTCCGGAATGGTCCGGAGGTAAAGATTTATATATAGGAAGTCTTATTTTGGTCACGGAAAAGTTTCGCGCATTATCGGTATTGTACCGAGTGCCGAAAGGGGTCCGGGGTCCACCTGCCCGAGGGCCACATGGGCTGTAGGGGTGCGCCTTGGCCCATCTGGGCCAAGGGCACCAGCCCCAAGAGGCCCATGCGACAAGGAGACTTGGGGAGGGAAGAGTCCAAAGGGGGGAAGGCACCTCCTAGGTGCCTTGGGGAGGATGGACTCCTCCCCCCCTCTTGGCCGCACCCCTTCCTTGGAGGAAGGGGCAAGGCTGCACCCTCTCCCCCTCTCTTGCACCAATATAAAGGGAGGGAGGGAGGGAAGCCACACCTGAGTCCTGGCACCTCCCTCCCTCCGTGACACCTCCTCCTCTCCCGCAGGTGCTTGGCGAAGCCCTGCAGATTGCCACGCTCCTCCACCACCACCACGCCTGCCGTTGTGCTACTGCTGGATGGAGTCTTCCTCAACCTCTCCCTCTCCTTGCTGGATCAAGGCATGGGAGACGCCATCGGGCTGTCACGTGTGTTGAACGCGGAGGTGCCGTCCGTTCGGCACTAGGATCATCGGTGATTTGAATCACGACGATGCGACTCCATCAACCCCGTTCACTTGAACGCTTCCGCTTAGCGATCTACAAGGGTATGTAGATGCACTCTCCTTCCCTCGTTGCTGGTTTCTCCATAGATAGATCTTGGTGACACGTAGGAAAATTTTGAATTTCTGCTACGTTCCCCAACAGTTGTGGTTTAGTTTTATCCACAAAACTACGTGGTTGTCTCATATAAACCTCTTCCTCGAGAACGCCATGTAAGAACGCATTCTGAACATCCAATTGGCGAAGGCTCCATCCCCTAGACACAGCAATAGACAAAACCAATCTGATAGTAGCTGCTTTAACAACCGGACTAAAAGTATCCTCATAGTCAATACCATAGCGTTGCTTAAAGCCTTTAGCCACTAGCCTAGCTTTGTATCTCTCTATAGTGCCATCAGATTTCTTTTTGATTTTATATACCCATTTACAATCTATAATATCTCTACCTAGTCTAGGTGGAACTAGATGTCAGGTTCTATTTTTCATGAGTGCATCATATTCTATCTCCATAGCATTTTTCCAGTTCTTATCTTGCAAGGCTTCTACTGGATTACAAGGCTCTTGGGCAGCAGCGAAATTTGCAACTTTGAAATTTTTGTCATACCTGACAGTTCCATCAGTAGGAACTTTGGGTTTAAAAACACCTTTTTTCGCCCATGTATTTGGGCGTGTAGTCACAGGGGATCCGGTGGTTGGCGTAGAGGATCCACCACCTCGTACCAGCAGAGAATCCGCCTCGGCTGTCGTCCGATCAGGCGTGGGATCATGCGCCCGTGCGTCAGGGGCTGGGTCCACCGAATCCAGCGTGAGATCGTGCACCCGTGCGCCAGACGACGGGTCCACCGAATCCCGCAGCGCAGGCGACAGGCGTGTCGGAGACGCGCCATCATTGCCTGTGGTGGAGGGGCCTGCGGTGGAAAGCAACCCGGACCCAACCGTGTCGCGCGTCGGCTGGCTGGTTATTGGCCCAGCGCCTGGTGGTGTCGGGGGAGATCCTGCGTCAGGTTCTGCAAACTTGATGACTTTGCTAGGAATTCGGTTTATCAAGTAGGTTGCCGCAATGAAGGCCTCATCCCAAAATTTTAAGGGCATAGAGCCTTGAGCAAGAAGAGATAAACCTACTTTGACAATGTGTCGATGTTTCCTCTCTGCTGACCCATTTTGTTGGTGAGCGTGAGGACACGAAACATGATGGGATATGCCTATCTTGGTGAAGAGGGAGTTCAACTTTTCATTCTCCCCTCCCCAATCTGTTTGTAGAGCGAGTATCTTACGATCAAATTGACGTTCTACTAGATTTTGAAAGTCATGAAACTTCTGAAAGACTTCAGACTTGTGTTTGATCAAGTATATCCATGTGAATTTACTGAAATCATCGATGAAACTCACATAATATTTTTTTCTTCCTACTGTTTCAAGCAGGACCCCAAACATCAGAAAACACAAGTTCTAAAGGAAATTTTCATTCACTTATTGATTTTGGATAAGGCGACTGGTGACTTTTGCCTTTTTGACAGGCCTCACAAACAGAATCTTTATTGAAAGAATTTGCACACAGGAGATTATTCTTGCTCAGGGCCGGGCCCACAGTAGTGCCAAAGGTGCGGCCCGCACAGGGCCCAAAATTCTAAAGGGCCCCATATTTTTTATATAGGTATAGTAACATTAAACGTAACTGGACCATGGAGCGAGAGCGAGGCCATCGAGCGGACGGAGCGCTGGGACTCCTCCAGATCGCTACGAGATCAGGCGACGAGGCAGCACTCAGAAAAAAAAGCGACGAGGGCATCGCTAATTAGCTACGTTATCTAAAAAATACTAGATCGCTACCATAAAAAAACATTAGATCGCTACAGCCTGCAGCCCTGCAGGGATCGGATCGCTGGAGCCGTCGACGGCTGGACGCCTGGAGCCCTTGACGTCGTCACGTCGACGCCTCGTCCCGCCTCCTCCCTCGGTAGCTCTCGCTCGGTCCCTGGTCCTTACTCCTTAGACCGATCCAATTTCGGATTCAGGCCGACTTAAGCGACAGGCCACTGCTGCGGTGCCGCCGTTGACTTTCTTGACTCCTTTCTTAAAGTTCAGACTCGTCGGCGTCATCTCATTGGATTGATCGGTCACCGACGCTAGCCTTCATATGCTTAGCGAGTCATTTTTTTTGGTTAACTTCGGTTCCTACTCCTAAATCCTAATTCTTAATTTTCTAATTATTTATTGGCAGGGATCGTTACTTCATTAGAGATTGGTTCTTACCTCTCCGGCTAAAGATCACACGACCGAAAATTAGGTGAGTTAGACGGTTTGTCTAATTCCCTGGCATTGACGCATGATGTCCAATTGATATATGCTATGTATAAATTCAATGATATAATGAAGACTCAATGATTTGGCCATAATAGCACTTGAGAGTGAAGTGTTGGAGAAGATTGATTACGAGGATATCATGGAAGATTTCATATCAAAGAATACTAAAAGAATGATGTTTTTCGAATAAATAGCAGCTGGGGTTGAATAGGTATGATTTTTTATACGTCCAATTGTTATGTAAGACATTATATTATATATATTATGAAAAAATTCTGCTTGATTTATATTAATATATACATTATAATTGCTCGTTAGGTTATTTTTTAGTGAGATAGGGCCCCATTTTTTAGTTTGGCACAGGGCCCCGGATTTTGTCCGCCCGGCCCTGTTCTTGCTAATGATCTTGCTAACAATAAGAGGAGATGGATGGCCTAGACGCCGGTGCCACCTATCCGAGGATAGCTTGATGGCACTGAGCATGTGCTTCTTTGCGTCGAATCCCGTGTGCCTAACTGGGTAGAGTCCTCTTCTACCCCTGGCTCGAAGGAGCACCTTCTTCGTTCCCCGTTCCTTAACAAGAAAAGAGTGAGGATGAATTTCAACAAAAGTATCATTGTCAACAGCAAGGCGGCTAGCAGAGATTAGACTTTTGTTGGCTTGAGGGACATGAAGTATGTTGTTTAGGAGAAGATCTCGATCAGGAGTATGAATAGCTGAATGACCAATGTGTTTTATAACCATACCTGAACCACTGGCAGTATGAATCTGCTCGTTTCCACTGTAGCGATCACGTACAGTCAGGTTCTCCAAGTCTCCTGTGATATGATCAGTAGCACCACTGTCCAGGTACCAGTTTGTGTCCACCCCGTACTGTGGTGCAGCGAGGTTGGCCGACTTCTCCTCCATGCCTTGGTAGGATTCATCGTAGCGCTTCCAGCACTTCCAAGCTGGATGGCCCAGTTTGCCACAGATCTGGCACTGGACCCTGGGAGCGGAGGCATGATTGTTGTTGTAGTTGCCTCCACCGCCGTTGTTGCCGTTGTGACCGCCGCCGCGTCCTCCAGGCTTGGAGTAGCCGCCCGCCCGCGTCCGCCCATGATCACCACCGTTGCCGCCTTATGTTCCCGGCGCGGTCACCACCGCCACTGCCGTTTCTACGGCCTCGAGTAGCAGCGTTGGCAGAGGATTGTGAACCCCCGCCGCGAAGATTGAGCCTCGTCTCGAAGCTCAGGAGCTGCGAGAACAGCTCAGCCACGGTCGACACCACCGGGTCGTAGTCTTCGTCTAGCCCGGCCAGGATGTGGGAGACGATGTCGTCGTCGTCCACCCTCTTCCTTGCAGCAATCAACTCGCCAGCAGAGACTTGATCTTCCCGGCGTAGTCGGTGATGAAGGTTGCCCTTCTGCAAGTTTCTTGAGGCGATCCGAACATTGGTGGTCTGGGAACGAATGTGGGACGCAAGCATCCCTTCCACCGTGTTCTAGAGCTCAGCAGAGGTGTGACATGAGGCAACCTGGATAGCTATCTCGCAAGGGAGAGTCGTGAGGATATAGGAAAAGACCTGTTGATCTTGTGCATACCAGGTCTGGAATGCAGGGTTCGGGGCTTTTACCGTCGTCTTGCCATCGGAGGAAGCCACATCGATCTGCATGGGAGGTGGCGGCTGCTCGACGTCAAGGTACTTGGCCATCTGTGCTCCACGGATGGCCGAGAGCACCGTCGCCCGCCACAGGGCTTGGTTGCCCTTCGTCAGCTTCTCGGTGGCGGCGTCTTGGCGAATGGCGATGACGGAAGGAGCTTGAAGACGACATGGTTTTGGATGCGTTCGAGGATGGCTCTGATTACCATGAAAGAACTATGGTTGGAAGCGTATGCATACCGCGGGGGCAGCGTCACGTGTTATATAGGCAAACAAGTACATGATGCGGCTAGGTTTATTTGTAGACTTGATTCATACTCCAAGACTATACAAGAGAGGATCTATCTATCCTAACAACCTGCCAAGATACAACACACCACGCACACGTTACATATGTGTCACGTTACAACATATCAAGCCTGTAATTTAACACAATGAACTCAACTAGATCGGCTGCTACCTTCAACCCAGATTTTGGGTCCTTTATACCCCGCAGTATGCCAGAGTAAGCCTTGCATATTCCCTGTCTAAGCTGGATACCGTAATCGACCTTATCCTCATCAAAAACATTGGCATAATATCTTGGGTTAGCAGCTTCTTTCAGCTTTTTCCTAACAGCCTGCAGGTACTTGTCCTCAAAAATCTTGCCAATAGCAAGAGCGATTTCCCCAAATCATGCCAAAATTTGAGGTTTAAGCTTGGGTTGTGAGAGACCTTTGTAAAGAACACCCATCATCTAATCACAGCATGGCAGGATTTCATCTCCCAAGGCATGAAAGATAGTGCAAATCACCTCTAAATAGATTGGGGAGAATAGCTTCACACTGTAATACTGCAAAAATATTGGCATGCAATCCAGAAACTTTGGACCGACAGCACGAGCGAGAGCACCAATGGCGAGCGCTGCTTTATCACGTACAGTAGAGCAGTCGCAGGTCAGGACACGGCAAAACTGAAGACACATAAACGGAGCAGACTCCCTAACCTTGCACGCGTGAAGTGAATTGCCGAGTTTCTCGATTATGGCGTGCAGTACGTCACACGACAACGCCTGAAGATTGTGCTTGTTAGTCTTGTCATCTGATGAAATTGCCTTGGTATCAAGCGCGGTGTTTAATCTTCTCATGATACGATGCATTAAAACTATAATAGCTAGTACAGCTTCCAAATCCCATATGTTGATTACTCTCACAACCTCAATCAATGTGCCATAAGCAGATGCAGATGCTGGAAGCCCGAAAGGGGTCTTCTTATCAAGTTCCAAAGCAGAAAGGAGAGCATCGATAACACCAGTAACAAAAGGTGAAAGCTCAGATGAGATTTTCTTTTTGAAAGGTCTACCTCAGATGAGATTGACTGATCATAACCTCAGGCAAGAAAATATATAGCTCCATAGACCTCCTTGGACACTTGTGGAACATCTTTACCACTCTCTGACAACGCAGCCATGACGCGAGGAAAGTCTTCATTTGTGAAAAATCTTTTATCAAGAGCTGGAGAATGCAGAAGCTCAAACGTCCGCCCAAGAGTGCATGCTGCGGCGCCTCTTACCTCCATGTGTGGGTCTTCCATCCCGTCCATCAACCAACCAACCAGGAGCGAGTTTCTCAATAGAGGGCCCTTCAAGGATAACGCCTAGTACAGAAATAGCTGTCTTGCGACTCCACCAATCTGCCACTTTGATGTTACCCTCGACAAACTGCATTGCAAGAGGGACAATTGCATCCCCAATAGTTCTAGCGACGAGGCCTAGGCATGTCATAGCACTCATGAAGATGTTCAGTTCATCGACATCTTTTTCTTGGTGCAATGACAGAGTTTCTAGCAGAAGTGGAACAGGTGAACAAAGAGGATTCTCAACGAAGTGACAATCTGCGGTCGAGATAACACGAGGAAAGCGCTTTTTTTGTTCTCAGAGTGCAATCACTTCTCCACAAATAGTACTCCAGAACTGGATACATTCAAGCGCAACTGTTTCGTCCGCACCTCCTTCCAAGTCCAAAGCCTGAGTTGTAAGGCTGAGTATGGTTTCCACGTAAGGTTCTAACTCCATATAATAGTTGGATGCAATCGCAGCAAGGCAGCCGAATGCTGCATGCTTGACCTCCGCTGCTTCATCGGATTTAGCTGTATCACAGATTGCAGTCATTATACGATTTCTGCAATCATCATCATTTGCAAAGTTAGCAAACTTGTGAACATTCCGTAGAGCTTTAACACGCCGCCAAAGACGGACTTGAAAACTCTGCTCATCCCGGGCGGTTCGTCGCACGGATGACGGCGTCCAAAACACCATCAATTGTATCCTTGTCGAACCTCAAGGTCTCCTCCTCAAACCCATACTCCAGCGCCTCTAGAGTTGCTTGCTTTGGTGGAGGAGATGCGCCCTGCTGTGCCATGTTGCCCAGCAATCTGCCAATGAGGTCCTGCCATCCCTGGGAGGTTATCTCAATGTATGCAAGCCTGCCAATAATCTGTGACTATGCGTGCCTCGCCTGAGGAGCCGAAGATCCTAGTGTGATCAGCAATGACTCCTTAATCTCAGTTTCGATGCGTGGATCCAGGCTGATCCATTGTTTGATGAGTATGCTGTTATATTCAGAATACTTTCCTTCAAGTGAATTCATAAGGATAGTCCCAGCGAGGCATCTGCACTCGGGTGGACTTGCCTCCCTCGAGAGCTCTGCTGATAAGCATAGGAGGAAGTTGGGACGATTACGTTCGTCGAGCTGCTTGAGTTTGGCTTCTGCTTCTAACCTTACGTTGTCATCCGGATCCTCGGCATCTTTTAGAATCTGGGTGATATTATCCATGGCTGGCCTGGCTCTATCAGCTGTCCGTCCTGGAAAACATGCACCAAATTAGGAGAATTGATGGGCTAGTTGCAAAAAAAAGAAAGCAGTTACACAAACTTTTTAACAAAGAAAATGGTGAGAAACCATCCTAAGAAAGGGCCATTGGACAAATTTGAAATAGCTTAACTAGTCAGATGTGTCGCAAATTATAAGATGGATGGATGGCACCAATAGACCATGATTGCTAGGCTAGTTAAATAATAATACACTGTCCGGCAAATAGAGCTATAGCTATATATCCCAAATTAATATATCCTGGCAGAACAGAGAGAGCTAGCCATGTACATATATATAGCCGGCATGCTGAGTTAAGTTATAGTACTAGCTAGCTAGTACATTAGTATGGTACGAGCTAAAGAGCGTAAAAATAAATGCAAGTAAGACTAAGAAAAGTGGTTTCTTAATTTCTTTCGACATGAAAGTAAAAGTTACGCTGAACCGACATGAAACAAGCTGACTGTAAGTAGGTAGTATATGCGCAGATATTATACATACAAGGAAGAATGGATTCAACCGATGACGAAACCAATCGAAATCAAAGTGTGTCTCTTTAAATGTACTAGTACACACATTGAGAAAATAAACAAATTCCTTGGGCTTACCAGAGAGACGGCCGGAGTTCTTCTGGGAGGGGAGCTAGCTAGCGTCAATCGAGCTTCTCTTCTCTTCTGTTTTGGGATCTCAAAGGTAACAGCTGCTACCAGCAGATTGGGGCGGCGGCTAGGGTTAGAGAGAGAGAGAGAGAGAGAGAGAGAGAGGGAGGGAGGGAGGGAGGAGGGAGGAGAGAGAGAGAGAGAGAGAGACCGGTGGTGGGATGAGGACGGAACGGAGCAGATCGATGTTACCAGAGGGGCAGGATCTCCGCTCCGGTGGACAAGAGGCGGCGGTTGCGGTGCGCCCCTATACCTCGCCTAACGCGATGTTGGAGGCGGCGCGAATGGGCCGGCCCACGTAAGTACGTCTTCTCTCCTGTTTTCTCGTCTGTTCGTTTTCTTCTTCTTATTTTCCAAATATTGTAAATACTACATACGTGTGTTTCAAATCACAAAAGACAAATAAAAATTGCAAATCATGAATTTGAATTTCACGATGTAAACCAACTGTTAGCTTAATTCAAACAAAATGCTGATAGCATGTTAAAAAGATGTTGGTGAATTTTTAAAAATGTTCACGTGTTTCACAAAATGTATGTGACATTCGGAAAAAAAAATTTGATCATGTATTTGGAAAAAATGGTAAAAGTATATCAAATAAATGTTTCAGATGCATATGAAAAATGTACAATGTTTAAGAAAAAGCCAGCATCAAACATGTATTTAATAATTGTATTTAAAAAAGATAATCATGTATTAAAAATTCTAAACGTGTATAAAAAATTCTTTATATATACGAAAAAATGTAGGCATTAAAAAGATTGTAAAAAATAATTGTGTATTGTCAAAACATTTAACATGTATAAAGTAATGTTGCACATTTACATGAAAATGAACATAAAACACCGAGGAAAAATGATACAAACAACAAATAGAGAGCAAAGAAAAAGTAAATTTAAAAGGTTCTAAAACTAAAGAAAAAATAAAAATCATGAATTAAAACAAACACAAGAAAAGAAAAAAGAAAAATGATGAAAATAGAAAATGGAAAAACATTGAAAAATAAAGCAAATCGTACCGAAATTTCACATTTTCGGTGGGTGCCTGGCCCCTACTCACCATAACGTGGGTTCGCCCATGTACCCTCCTCGTGGTGCCTTGCTTCTCTGGCTTGGTCTTGGTCCTCTTGATCTGCATGTTGGTCCTTCGAAGCTATTAGTTCTTTGTATTCTGACTTGGGTTGGTGCCTCAATCTTGTTCCTGTGCCTATGCACAACCTGGGCAACAGACCCAGGGTTTGTTGCACCGACAGAGGGCAACAACTCGAAGGTGGTGAATGGGCAAAGAATCAAATATTATATCTCAGGTACTCCCATAAATTTTGAAACTAATATTATTTATACCATAGCACCGGAGGAGTACATAAAGGAAACCTTCCAGAACACTCCAGAACACTGAAAAGAAATAGGTATGTGATACAGTTAGTAAACCGACTTCAATAGTTTCCCAATGGAAATTTTACTCCATTTTAGAATATTTAAAAAATTAGGAAAATAAGTAGTAGTTCGAATAGCGCACGAGGAGGCGACAAGTCGTGGGGGCGCGCACTACCCCCCTGGGCACGCCTCCCAGGCTTCTGGTGGTGGCAAGACGGCCGACGGAGCAGGGTCGGACAGGGACACGAGGTAGGCAGAGCTGCTATTGGGTCCGTGCACCGTCGCCATCGAGGCACGCATAACACATCGCTGCGTGCATCACTTCTTCTACATGCTCGTGAGCTCGCGGCCTCTCTGGCGGCGCCAACCACATGATGGCGGCGTAAGGGTTGCGGCGCTCTCACTTTGTCTCCCTGCCATGGTGGGTCCCTACGGCCGCGCCCAGCATGAGGGTGCCAGCTGTCTACGAGTGCCCAACACCGTCATTCGCCGGTGTTGAGCCATGGTTGTTCCATGCGTCCCTCTTTAAGTGCCACGAGGTCAGCCTGTGGTTCTCGCTCCCCAACACGCTGGCGAACGCCGCCATCTCACAACTGGCCTCCAGAGTGCCCCGACCGCTCCAACACGTCGACATTGGCATCTCGCACGGGGTGCAGTGACCGACCTTGCTGTAGTCCCTCACCCGCATGGTCTGGCAGACGGTTGTGGCCACCCTACCGGTGCCCTTCTTGGCCTCGCCTCTGGGGTATGACTTCCCGCCGCACCTCCTCCGCTACACCAAGTCCATTAAGCTAGACCTCGAGATCGGTTGCGCCAAGTCCATCAAGTTGGACATTGAGACCAGCTGCCTCATGGTCTCTCCGGCGAGCCCGAGCCCACGACTCTGCTCTTTCTCGATGTATGTCCTGGCCAGCAATAGAATAGAGCTTGGTGGCCAGCCTGTTTCTTGGATCAGCTTGATCCGATCAAGATCTCAAGGTCAAGCCAAGAAGGATGCACTACAAAAAAATACACTTCCGTGATGATACGTGTTTGTCACAGTAGGTCGCGTTTTTTGTCATGCATGTACATCCATGACAAATTTATGACAGAATCAAGATAGTCATACTGTCTTTGTTGTAGAAGTGTTCCATGACATTACCAAAATTATCATCACGGAAGTGTCCACTTCCATGACGATAAATCGCGCGTCACAGAACTGCTTTCGTCAAGGGTGACCGACACGTGGCATCCACCGTAACGGAACGCCGTTAAGCTATGGGTCGGATTTTGGATCCGATAACCCGTTAATGACCCGACCAATGGGGATTTTCCACATGTAAAATCATCATTGGCCGGAGCAAACACGATGTCGGCTCATCGTTGGGACATATGTCATCCGCTCATTGGACCGAAGGCGCCTATGATACTGGCGACACGTGTACGCCCAACATGAGGCCCATTCCGTGAAAAGGCCGCCCGCTTTGACTTGGTCAAAAGGTGGCGGGCGCCCACCTGAAGCCCGTTAACGGCCTGTTCGCATATAGCCCATTTACAACCCGCTCACCGAGGGCCCGTTCGCCCCATCCGAATTAGGCCCGGTAGCATCATCTGGGCCGTCCAATATGATTCAGCCGTTTTAACTTCCGCCCATGTGTGGCCCATGACATCTTTCGCCCATATGAGGACCTTTGTAACTCTTGGCCCATTAATGGCCCGTGGTGAAACCAGCCCGTAATGAACAGGTATCACTTTATACCCATTAACGGCCTGTTATTCCATTGGGCCGTTTCAGATAAGTTATCTTTCGGCATTCTCGGGCCCATTGATTCTTGAGCTCATTTGCGACATTCGGTTACATCTGACCCGTTCATCGCTATTTTTACGCTTGTGGGCCAAATTCAGCCCGTCGTTACTGATCGGCCCGTTTGTGGACCGTTAATACGTTGGGCGTTTTCATGTAAAAAAACCCGTTGGGATATTTTCATAGAGTTATCAACACGGCCTATTAACGGCCCGTTATGGTCCCACGAATAATGCGGCCCATGATTGGCGAAATGATGATACGCCCGTAGAAGGCCCATGGATCCTACGGCCGTATGAGGCCCATGGATAGTACGGCCCGTAGAAGGCCCATGGACCCTACGGCCCGTAGAAGGCCCATTGATCCCTAAGGCCCGTATAGAAGGCCGATGGATCCCTCGACCCGTATAGAAGGCCAATGGTCCTACGGCCGAGCGAATGCCCATGGATCATACGGCTGCAGGAGGCCCATGGTTACAACAAATTGTCTGTTGCCATGATTATTTTGGCCTAGTTACCAAAAATAGGCTATTGTGGCCACTAGAAAAACACGTAAAAGAAGCTGCAGTGACTACAAGCAAACAACTAAACAAGACAATAAGGAAATAAATAAGCAAGCAATTAAGGCTAGCCTATTACCGCTATTACACATATTACATCCACTGGGCATCAAAGTTCGCCACCAATGCAAATATAGGGAACAAAGCAGCATGTTACATACACTTGGCCGTCAAAATTGGCCACCAGTGCAAATAAACGTGGCAGCAAAACAAGAGCATAACTGAAACAACTTCAGAAGAGCTCAAGAAACGTTATCCTTGGTATCCACCATGCTGGCAATAAGCTTAGCAAGCTGATTAGCTTTGTCCTGTTTGGCGCTAAAATCCTCCAACGCTTGCTGTTGCACCAGAAAGTATGCATCTGAATGCTCCAGGGACTTCCGCAGTCCTTCCGCTTCTTGTCGCAGCACAGCTGATTGATGTCTTTCAGCTTGTAGTTGAGACTCAAGAAACTGAACTGATTCAGAGAGTGAGTTTGAATAGCTTGTGCATGCGGTAGTGGCGATGCTTTCGAACACTTTGAACCAAGACAGGACTTTGGGGTTGTCTCGCTGTCTTCAAGATAGTCTTCCTTAGATGTTTTATCAGCTTTGTTGGAGACCAACAAGGATGTGTCACTATCCTGAACCTTATCTGCATTACTTCCTTTACCATTGCTTAATAAGGCACTCTTCCCCAATATTCCTTGAAGATTCTAAAAGAAGAAACAAGCGGACACATAACAAGTTTAGCATGTACTAGTATATGAAACTCATTTCGTGAACTAGTTCATTAGTAAGGTGGACAGGATTAAACTACCAAGTCTTCTATTGCCAAGTACTAGTAGATAATAACAGCATCAAACAAACATATATCTATGTCCTATGGTCACTGCACTGTCTTGCCAAATCAAAATAGAGACACGGTTCAAATCATATCAGTTCAAGACAAAGCAGCATTGAACGAATACAAAGCGTGGGAAACTACACGGCACAACAAGATTTCAGATGGGTACCACGGGTCTACATGTACAACAACACTATTGGCTCTGTTGTAATGCTAGTAATGTGCATGATATGAAAGTCAACTCTATACACAATTGAAATTGAAATTAACAGAGCTATTGATAAGAGCAAACCTGTTAAAAAACATGCGTGAACATACCTGCTGTGCCATTGGAGTTTCGATTAGATCCTTCAATTTAAAAATAAGTTCATATCAGTAAATATACTGATACAAGAGCAAAGCAATCATAGTTAAAAAAGGCGCGCCTAAGCGAGCGCTTAAGCACGCCTAGGCTCTAGGCGTTGGCAAAACGCATTGCGCATAACTACGCATAATCTGTGCATAACTGCGCATAAGCATGCGCTTTGGTCAGTAAAGCGCAAGGCGGTGGCAAAACGTACAATTAATGCCTATCGCTTTTTTGAACTATGATAGCAATGGAATCTTAAATTAGAACAGTTGTTCTTCAGGTTTAGGCACTTGTTCTACATGAACAGAGTACAAGAAGGCGCTTAAGAATAAAATACTTAAAAATAGAAAATGAGCTCATAGACCTTACCACATTCTTGGTTCGGGACCAAGATGAGAACAAAGGCGTTCCCGATCATCGTCCGATAAATGTGTCTCGAGGAGAGCGTAAGGGAATTTGATGAGTTTCTTTGCCGGTGAAGTACGTTTTCTTCATGTAATTCCGATACTGCCACCAAGCATTCTTGAAGATAGCAGAGGTATTAGCACAGGTTACCTCATCCTGAGTTTCCAAATCGGTCCTTTTCTATAGAGAAAAATGGGAAAATTTGCTGTATTATAACCATCATGGAGGTAGGATGTATGGGACGAAGCAAAATAATTTCCATGAATAACATTACTTACACATAACTCCTGGACAAACACCTGCAACTGGCATTCTCCTTCATCTTCAGTATAATATTTCCAAGATGGGAAGATACGCACATACGATTCAATAACATCAAATGCGATAGATGCTAAACTACGATCGGCTGGTTGTGCTTCCTCCACAGGAATAGGCGTACTAAGCGGGTGGAGTTGGGGTTCGCCGTGATAGTTACGGCCCTTTGAGCACTTTGGAGCTGCCTTACTAACTTCTGTTGTTTGGGAGCTCTATGGTGGAGATGGTGCTTTGTGTCAACAGGAACTGAGTTACTATCGGTGAGGTTAGATTGGGTGAAGCTGGTTCTCTGTCCATCGCGATGAGGGGTACAATCTGCAAGAGTTTGGGTTATGTGTGGTAGGGCTGGTTCTTGTGCATGTACAACCGGGTGCTATCTCCACCAAGAGGTAGCATTGTTTTATTTGAAGACCGTGTTTTATTCCGCTAGATCTTGGCATCACCCGCTCCAATTCAAATGGCTGATAAACAGGAAACATAGTTGAATGTATAGACATTGTATGAGAGATGTATGCAATAGATAGTGTGGAAAAAGAGGGCATGAAATAGTTGACATGTATATTGTTTAACTAAAACGGATAGCATGACATAATTTCACATATATGATGTCTATCTAAATTGGATAGCATAGCATAACATAATTCAAAGATATGATGAATAACTAAATAGGATCACATGACATAATTCACCTACATGTTATCTAAGTAATCAGGATCGCATCATTTAATTCACATATGTGATTTATATGCTAAACAAAGGGCATTCGATATGAAGTTTGAACTAAGAACATGGTGTTGAATATTTGTGTATATGATGTCTAAACTATGCAATGCAAGACATCGTATGCATGATATGAGTAGTATAACCATGCCAAGTTAGAGCATACACCTCAGTGGGGGAATAGGACTGGTCATCTGTCTCTGAATCCATCTCTGAGGAGCTATCGGGACCCAACAAGAGATCTGCTTCGACAGGTAGCATTGTCTGCTCTGAAGGCCTTGTTTTCACTCCAGATGTTTCCATCTCCCACCCAAATGGCTGATTCACAGGAAGAGTAGTTTAATGTACAAACATTGTCGACAAATGGAAATGTAATGAAGAAAAGGATGGGCAAGATATCATTCAAATATATGATGCCTGGTTAAGCAGGATGGCATTGCACATTTCACATATATTATGGCTGGCTAAAAGACATGAGACTGCATAATTCCCATATATGATATAGAAACTAAACAGGTGGCATTACAGAACATGTCTAAACTAAGAAGATGACATATATGATGTCAAAAGTAGGCACTGCAAGGCAACATATGCATGATATGACTAACATCATCATGCCAAGGTAGAGCAAACACCTTGGGGGGTAAATAGGAGTGGTCAGCGACGTCTGAATACTCCTCAGAACAGATATCTTCCTCTGGATTACAATCTGGAGAGGGGTGGGGAGAGTTTGCCATTGAACGCACCATGGAGCGATGTCTGCATGACATTGTATTGCCGCGCAAAACTCTTCTCTTTTTCTCTACATGTTCGGCATGATTTGTGTACAATATCCGACATGCATCACGAAAAAAAATATGGTGAGATTTTGTAAGGAGAGCATGCAGAAATTTAGAGTGATGGTAACAACCAGTGGATCGACGTTTTCCTTGAACCAAAATAGCCCTAATGGATCGGCGTGAATGTATAGTAATAAGTGGCGCAACAAGTGTACAACCTCTTTGCCGTGGCCCGTGTCGACCTCGGCATCATTGGTTTGGTCATTTGAAACAGTTGAGGCGGTGGTGGCTGTCGGAGGTGTGGAGGAAGATCTGAGGAATCAGAGACGGCGTCCAGAGCCTTTGCTGCATTGTGATGGATCGTTACGTCGTTGGAGCAGCTCCGGTGAGTCAGTAAGGCGTCAAGGCTGAAGCAAGACAAGATGTACATCGTCAATCTCAAGTGGGATTCTAATAGCATCTCCAATAGATGATGAAAAATGGATGTAAAATTAACATCACCAAAAACCACCTAACTACAACAGATGAGGTAAAAACTGTTGACTCAGAACTTAACTGTCGAAACTGAAATTAAGCATGGAATCTGAGATACTCTTTGTCGGCCCAGAGGCAATGGTAGCGAGAGAGACACTTGACATGTAGTTTAGGGAGGGCCTGCAGTTCATCTTCAACTTTGCACACCCCTGAGCCGCTTTGCCACCACCGGCGAATCGCTGACCCCAGCCGCCTCGCCTTGGCCCGCCAAAACAACTTCGCCACCTTGCCAGCCCTCTAGGCCCCCCGCCCCCACCTTGAACCCTAAGATAGATAGTGGGGTACCTCTCCAGCGAGCCCCCATCCCCACTGCGGGTGGTTCTTCCTTAACTCTGGCGAGCCCGCCCCCCAACCCCTGAAAATCGACTGACCCAAAAGTCAATTCAGTCGACTGAAGTGTGGCTTAATCGAAGCAGAGCAACAACGGCGAGGGGAGGAAACAGCGGCAGCAGCTGGGCGGCGGCGATCGTCAGAGCCGGAGCAACAGCGGCAGCAAGGAAGCGAAAGCGAGAGCCGGAGCAGCAAGCAGCAGATCCGGCTGGTATGGACGCCACCAGCCAAGGGGCCTTCGCGACCGGGGAAAGCCGCCCGTGGAGATGTCGCCCGCGGCGCCGGCTTCAAGGTAGCCGCTCCATGGGGGTGCAGGATGGAGCACCGTCGGCGCCGGGAGGTTGAGTTAAGGAGAAGGTGGGATGCGATGAGTGTACAACCCCTCTTTGGTGGCGCGGAGTAGGCCTCGGCTTCGTCCGAGGAGTCGGTGAGGATGGCGCGGTTCCGGTGGAGCAGGTTAAGGCGGCGCTGTGGGGATGGAGCAGCCGCGATAGGCGAGGCGATCGTCGGAGCAACTCCTTGGCGGTGGAGGACGGGGCGGCTGAACTGGCGGGACGACGAGATGGACGACGGATCCTCATCCGGGGAGGTGTACGAGGGACATCGAGCTGTTGCGGTGGACGACGTCGTCGGGGAAGAGGCTCCGGATGGGCAGTGGTGAGGTGGCAGACGGAGGAGGTGGGGTTTCGCGGCTGGGCCGGAGAGGTTATGGTGGCCTGGGATTTGAATGGCGAAAAGAGGCGATGGGAGGGGGTGAACCATGACTTAGGGACGCGCTTGTCCAAAATGTAGGGTGTGTTACAAAAGTACCCCCCACCGATTTGAACTAGCGGCCCTTTTGGCTCAGGGTTAGAAAGGGGATTTCGCGTGTCGGGATTTTGCAGCTGGAGGGAGTTTTCGTGCACGTTGTAATTTCGGTATAGCAAGGCGCAGGTTGTGAAGGCGCCAGTTTTGGGAGCATGATATCTGAATTTTTGGGATATAACAAGACGCGGGTTGAATTTTAGGAACAAGCCTAACGTGTAGTAATATTGTACTTTTTTTTGACTACATAGTAATATTGTACTTATGCATTACCAAATCAATTCGCACTTCCCTCAACCAAAAAGAAAAGCGAAAAAATAAAACTATTCACACCACACACAGAGAGAGTCTTGCCCCGTTTTACTATACAAATGCTATTCAAAGCTACTCCCTCCTTCCATCTCTGTAGGGCTAATGCGTTTTTCGATGCTAACTTTGACCAAATATTAGAGCAATGATATATGACATGCAACTTACACAAAGCACACCGTTAACTTCATGCATGAAAGGTTCTTTCAATGATATAATTTTCACATTGTGCATGTCATGTACTATTAATCTTGTCAATAGTCAAAGGCGGTCTTAAAAATCTCATTACGCCCTATATAGATGGAAGGAGGGAGTATGAATCCATGTTATGTCCGATTAATTTTTTTTTAAGCTTTTGCTGTATAATGCATGTAACCTACTCATACCAACATTTTAGTGCATTCCAAATGTCTATACTACTGCTGCAATTCGAACTAAATTTGAATTTGTTTCTCTATTTCAATAAGAATCTTCAATCATGATTGTTGCCAACTTCAACCATCATAGTTTCCTTGCCATCCGCCAGATATAAATCAGACGGCCTATAATGCAGGATGGCAGACACACCATCATCAACAACTCCGTTTTTTATAAGAGTAGAGATAAAATATATTAAATGTAGTATAACATGTTCATAAACACACCATGTGTATCACCCTATATATATTCACACATACGTCAGTTTAAAACACTATGATAAATTCTTCAAATATCCGAATTTGCTTTTTATAATGAAGTATATATGATCTCTATTCGTCTTTTACACCCACACAACCCTCTTATCTTTGTAGCTAGCGCTAACTTTCTCTTGTGCATGCACACGCCCGCATCCCTCTCACCCTCCTCGGCATTCTCTAGCTCCATCGCATAAATTCGTCTTTTCACTTTAGGTCGTTCACCCATGGTGTGTGTAGGCCCCCCAGCTCCTTCTTTACGGCACACATCGATCGATATGCCTCTCTAGCCAGTTGTGCCTAGCACAAACACAAGCTTCCCCTCTTCTCTTGTCACCGTCCAAGCCACACGCCCACCACTCTTTTCATCGTTCTCGTACTACTTTACTCCTCCCCTTTCGATATAGTATGCCTCTCGTACCACCTCCTACATGCATCCCTCTATCTCTATCCTTCTCCTCGTGCCTCATTTTCTTCTAACACACACATGCATGTATACCGATCGATCTCCCAACATATACCTGGATCGACTTTAACTACCCCCCATCGATCGACGTACCTCACAAGTTATGTCTCTCCTTTCTCTAACAAAGGGCGATTGATCTTCCTATGTAGTTATGTCTCGCTTACCACAACCATATCATCCCCCCTCATCATTCGTGCATGCCTCCTGACCCGTCTCTCGCACGCACGTGCACAGACAAGCAGCCATCTCCTCTCTTATTGATATTGCGGGCGTGCCCTCCGTTTGTCTAGCAAGCCTATCCCACCATTTGTTAGAAGCAACTCCACTACCACCCCCTCCAACACTCTAGCTCTGTCTCTCTTCCAACCTTATTCCTCTCATGCACATATGCGTGGATGCCGATCGATCTCCCTTAATACATGAGGCAGATCGATCTCCTTAATACATGAGGTAGGCCTCTCTCCTCCTCCACACATATACTAGCCATTGTACCTCTATAGTTAATTGGGCCTCCCTCTTCCCCCACCACACACCCAGTAGTCGAGCTGCAGTAGGTATCCATGCCACGTAGACAAACCGCACATGTCCCCTCTAACGTTCGATGGGCCAGCCACTCTATATCTTTGGCGTGGGCACACACAAATTCGATGGCACTCTTTATCGATCATGGCCAAGACACACACATCATCCTCTCTTTTCGATTCTATGGACACCTCAAGCCGGTGATACCTCCACTCTCTTCTCGTGGAGTGCGCCCCCTCTATATATATATGCTATATCCAGGACACTATTTCACACACATTGCATATGTTACATTTTTGATTGAACCCCCCAAAAAAAACTCTCAAGAACTCACACACTATATCTCTCTAGGTTTGTATCTCTCTCACACAACCCCACGTGGGTGGTGTATGTATACAAGAAGAGAATAGGTGCACCGTGCATGTACTCATGCTTCGTGCCCAGCCACACCCATGCAGTACACGGTGGAGCTCATTTCTTTCTGAAATGGCAGCCCACGTGCTAATTTGAATGCCTGTGGCGGTTGTTTTACCTAGGGAGGTCGTGTACCACACCTGCGAAACAAAGTTGGACTTGGCCAGCGTTGCCGGCGTTATTTTTAAATAAAGTTATAGCGCTCAATGGCACGCATACGAGAATATAAAACAATTTTTATGGAGAAAAAGGTAGTCCGCTCACTATATACAATGGAGCCTTGCGTGCACGGTTTGTCGCTCTTGAGTATCTCACACAAGGCTGCGGTGGCCTCTCTCTCTCTCTCAACGTTGGTCAGCGATCCGGCCGCATCCCGTCCGCCGGGGTAAAGGGAGTGCGGTGGCCTCTCTCTCTCTCTCTCTCTCACCGTTGGTCACTGATCCGGCCGCATCCCGTCCGCCGGGGGAAAGGGAGTGCGGTGGCCTCTCTCTCTCACCGTTGGTCACCGATCCGCCGCATCCCGTCGGGGAAAGGGAGGAAGTGCATCGTTTCTCCGTTCGGGCGCCGAGGCAGCGTCGTCCGATCTGCGGTACACGCCTGCCTTCTCTCGACCAAGCTCCGCGCCGGTAGGGCCTCGCCACCTGCTCGCAGAGTCCGCCCGCCGCCGCTCACCTAGTTACATCCCGACGACCTCTAGGTATCCCCTCCGGCCTTGCTCCAATGCCCGTCTTCCCACGTCGCCGCATGTGGATCTTCCATAGTTCTTTGCCCAAAACGTAGCTCGTCCAGCGTACTTTCCATATTGTATTCTCGTCCTCACACCGTTTTAGACAAACACAACCGTGTTGTTATCTTCCCTTAGGGCAAGGAATACGCTTCTTTTTTGTCGTCGCATGTGTCATCAACTGTTATTGGCCAGTAATTGTTTCCTTTCTACCTCTTTTTTGCAAACAGGGCTATCCATTTCACCTCGTTGCTATTGCGACCTTTTGGTGAACTGCACAAATCACTTTTTTCTTAAGAGTGTTTTGTGCAGTTGTACTAAAATGTCACATGGGCAACGTCTCTACATTTAGGTGCGACTGCACAAAGGAAGATTGGTTTTGATCTATCCTCCTCATCCAACTCCGAGCCTAATCTTCTCCAACTAGTTAGTCTTAAAAGAGACTGCAAAGGTGACGGACTTCTATTTATGTGTTTATTGTTTCATCAGCAGTCCTCTATTATCGTAATCACACTTAATATCTTTGGAACAGGGATGCTCAGCTCTATTTTAGTGGAACTGCACAAAATGATCGGAATGTTGCATGCTCCAGACAGCTACTTTTTTCCCAACATGCCTTGTTGATTTAGACAGAGCTGGGGGGACGTTGCTGCCAATGAAAGCATGGATCAATTTTAATTTAACACCTTCTCACAACTCTGTCTTCATTTGTGATGTAATTATTAGCTCTGATATGCTAATAATTGACATGCATTAGCAAGGAAGTTAGTTTTTTTGTTTCCAAAAGAGCATCGATGGAAAGACACGCTAAAACAAAGGTGAAAGCTCACACCATTGTACAATTTCATGTCTCGCTGGAAAATTATTTGTATAGTACGTCAATTATGTAAACAAATGATGGAAGCTTGATAGCATTTCCAAAAGCCTCTTCATCATCCGGGTCCATGTGCCATGCAAAAAATTATACTCCTTCGTTCCTAAATATTTGTCTTTTTACAAATTTCAAACGGGCATATTTTTAGAGTGTAGATTCACTCATTTTGCTTCATATGTGTACTCCCTCCGTTCCTAAATATTCTAGTCGTCTTTCTAGAGATCTCAACAAGTGACTACATACGGAGCAAAATGAGAGAATCTACACTCTAAAATATGTATATACATCCGTATGTGCCAGTCCATTTGTAATCTCTAAAAAGACAAATATTTGAGTAGTCACTTGTTGAAATCTCTAGAAAGACAAATATACTCTGGAGTATATTTAAGAACCGAGCGGGTAGTGCACAACCGCATGGGAGACTCAGCCCGGTCGTTACCGCATTAATAGTGAGTAATGAGCAGTCAAATCGTAAGCCCCACCTTTTCCCCTTTGTAAGTTGCTCTCTGAAGAAGCAACCATCAATACACTCTTCTTTGAATCCACTCATACTACTCCATCCGAATCACTGTTTATACAGCGCTTGAGAAAAAAAGAAAAAAGATCTGTGGGACCAAGGCGACTAGCGATCGGCCTGAAAAATAGCATTGGTAGTTATAGCACAGCGTCTATTACTAGTAGAGGGAATAATGCGTGCACACATGCATGCAGTGCTTCCACCCTGGGTACACACATGCATGCACTTACTCCATTCCGTAGTTACACGGAGAGAAAATTGTGGACTTGATTGCGGTTACCACGCCCTAACTAATTAAGCATTAAACCAAACGCGTCTAAAGTCTCTTCCGGTGGTGGAAATGCATTGAGAGAAATGCATCATAATGAAGCACGCATACAGTAAACTGTCACGGAGGGAGGAGTAGTATGAAGGTTCAAAACCAAAGTATCGGCGTATGGCCGATCGGTCAACGCACCTCCTCTTGGCATATCACTGACATGTGGGACATGAGTGTGAGCAAACCGATCTCAATTGACGGCAAAGAGCCAACCCGCTGTTCCTTGAGAGAGACGAGGAGCGAGAACACACAGACGGGTTCACATGGAGGCCAAGATAAATTCGAGCATGGTTGGTTGATCGATATCATTCATTACATGTTGATGTTGGGCTGCCATTTTCCGCCCTTCTCCGTAATAAACGTGTACTTTATCAGAGATAAAAAGAAATAAGAGTACAAACGCTCCACCATGCGGTTCTAGTAGTAGTACTACTTTCGTACTCTTGCTTGGCTCTTCGCCTCTTGGTGAAGTCGAACAATGATGGTACTCCGCATGTTGGGTACTACATGGTGTATGCCTCTCGACAATCGACAATCGAATGGACTGATGCATGTCCACCGAGGGTAGGTTGCATTAGTCAAAAGGCGTAAGCGAGCTTCACCTTGTCCTGCAAGCTTCTCCTCTTTCTGCGAGTTGACGGGACACACCAAAAAGTAGTGCTAGTCCATACTCCCTCCTTTCCGGTTAATATGGATCAATCCTTTTTCTGGGTAAATGAGAGAGCTTTATTCATATATAAGCATTCTTAGGACGATCAGCCAAGACATCGGTCACTAGGAAGCGGTACCCCGCAAAAAAAGAAGTAGGAAGCAAGGTGTTTCATCAAGCCAGCTCGGCCACATTCAAAGTGCAGCAAGCACGGTTCGCCTTAAGATGCGCCGCAAGGTTTGCTGACCTGTTTACATGCTGAATAACAAAAAAAGAGGAAGTATTACCGAGCGCTACTATTTGTAACAGGATATGAGCCAGAATTAAGCAAGAATTGTGGCGAGTGTTCCATGCAATCAACTTCCATTATCACATGCGAGAACCCTCGAAGATAACCAAATGTGTTGAAAATGCTTTATCACATTTTAAAATTATAATAAGAGTGCAGACGCTCCTCCATCCGGTTCCTAGTACTAGTATAGTACGTACCTTTATAGACTATATTAGTAAACTTTGCGCTTGGCTGTTCGCCTATTCGAGAAGTCGAACAATAGTAGCACTAGTAGTATAGTGTATGCTTCTGGCAATCTGACACCAAGTTAACTGTTGCACGTCCACCGCCTGAGCGAGGGAGAGCTTGCATTAGCCAAAAGTTTCTCCTTGTCCTGCGAGCCACCGCGCGCAAGTAATGCTAGTCCATACTGCCTCCTCTCCGGTTAATATGGATTAATTTCAAACGAGATAAATACAACATGCTCATCACTGTATATTTGTAAAAATACGGTCAGTGGACTTCATAATACGCTCATTGCGCTCAATATATATATTTTCTGGTGTTTATACGGTCACTAGCTCACCCTGACTGAGTATGTGTGTGCATGCACGTGTAGGTTGAGCACTTAGCGTGACCGTGTGTGTTCCGTCGTGTGCTCGGACATGCATGCATTAGGGCGTCGCGCGCGTTTTTGCGTCCATGTGTATGTGTGACTGTTGCATACACGTAGGGGGAGTACGTGTAGGGGCCACTAAGGAGCAGTCAAATCACACAAGAATCACGCCCGTCGTGTTCGTGTCTCACCCTCCTCCATGGCTGGACCCCACACGGTGCGCTCGGCATGCCACTCACCGCAAACCGAGTATACGATAACTTTCCCTACCGCTTGTCGATGGATCGCGCCATGGAGTACTACTACCACTCTGAAGAGATTGACAAGTTGGGGAGGACAGCTAGCTGTAGCACGGACTCCCAAAAACTTTTTACATGCATGTTGTAGCCGGCTATTGCGACCTTTGAACGCGGAGCAGCGCGCAGCACCGGAAGCGGCGCTGGCTGCGCTCTCTCGGCCCGGCGCGCCACTTCAATGCCGGCGCCAGTGAGAGGTCGCGTCTGCTCTGGCGGGCATGAATGCACTGAACGTTTCGGGCGGGAAGCACGCGCGGGTGATGAAGAGGGTTCGGGTTGGTCAGGACCGGCCGTGGCAGCGGATGGGACGTCGCGCAAACAAGAGATGTTGTACATTAATATTGCTGCGTATATAATTAACAACGTTAATAATGTGCCAGTTGGACAAATATGGTTGGAGATGGAGATGGAAATGGAATTTTACGTAAACACGGATATGAATGTCTATGTGTATGTGTGTGTGCACGACGACTCTCGCGACCTGGAAGCGGGGGCGTGTTTTTGATCCAGTTTTCTTTCTTGGTACGTTAGAAAATCAGTTTGTCCAATTCACATCTAGATGTTATTTAAGGATATCACATCTAAGCTCCCACAAGTATATAATGTAGCAACAAGAAACAAAAAAACTAGGACAAAAAAAAGACCACAAACAGAGTGGACATCAACTTAGATGTGACATAACTATGTCACATCTAGATGTGTCCTAGACAGACCATAAAAAATTGTCCATGAGTTTTTCGTTTCTTTTTTTCGAACGCAGCATATTCTATTTAAAACCACTGCTATGGGGAGAATTTTTTACTCCTTTATAGCCTCTTGTTTGATAGAGTTTCTCACGTCTCGCTCTCTCACCCTCTCCATATCAAAACAAGATAGCGGTGTCAGATCTATCTCTCTCCTCACCGGTGGTCACAGATCCTGCTGAATCCCGTCCCGCTACGGGAGGTGAGGAGGTGCAGCGTTGACGTTATGCGCCGGCTGACAGGGGAGCTGGATCGCACCGTCCTCTCGGAGCAGTGCTGGCGCGGACGAAGATCCTCCGCGCCCTTGTTCACTGCCGTCGTGTGGGCAGACCCCGCCCGCCTAAACGACATCTCGCCCACCTGAGGTATAACTTCTTGTACTGGTCCAGCTCCCCAGTCGCTGCGTGCGGGTTTTCTTCTATGGGACTACTCCCCAGCTCCCCATGCATAGTAGCTAGGGTTCGTCGTCTGGTCCAACATCACCTACTAGTACTATTATAGAGGAAATGCCACTCGAAAAGTTGTCCTGATTTATGCCTCGGTGGAGGTATACATGTTGTTTTGACAAAAAGTACATGGTGGTTGTGCGGTCATTGTCCATATGGTGGTAGTATTATCACGGTTAAATGAAGAAATGCTTTTTTCTTGGGTATCCTGGTTTAGTTCCCATCAAGATATAATTATGATGCTTACATTTTGTTGGTGTACTTTTAATTAACCCTTTTTTATATTTTTGGAAACAGCGATGTGTGTCTCCATACCCGGGCATGTCTTCCTCAATTTTAGTGGAACTGCACAAAATTGGACGACCATTGTTGTTCCGCCTCACTGTCCTCTGCCACGTGGTTCTTCCTTCCTCCAGCTTGATTACTGGGAAGAAACAGACCACAATGAGGATTTGTCGAATTTCATAGGTGCCTCACCCAAACTTGATGCCAAATGGATGATGCATCACCACGATGACCTATCGATGCTCATGGTCGCGCCTCATGGTTGCGTCGGCTGGTGAAGCTGATCGATTTTCAATGAAAAACAAGATGTCTTCCATCAGTGCTCTTTGCTTGTTACGCACAAAGATGATATCCTTCGTCAGTTCACCGTGGTTGCGTTGGAGGCGTAGTCGTCTTTCACGTTGGTGCAATTTTATCACACAATTGGCTATGAACCAAATGTTTCCTCGAAGAAGGATCGACGTTGGTACTAAGAGCATAAGTTTCGTATTGATTTCTAAGCCTTCTCACAACTTTGTCTCCAGCTCCCCTGTAATTTTATTTGTCCAGCTATTAACTTTGATCTAAAAAATGGTGTGGACTAAAAACCCGGATGGACGTAGTAGCCCTCCATTTTTATTTACTCCGCATATTAGATTTGACTGAAGTCAAACTTTGTAATACTCTCAAACCTTTCCGATCATTGAAATTAAAATTCTTTATTTGTACACACTCTCACACGTTTCCGATAATTTGGTGCATGTGTGGTTGTTCACTTAAGGGAGGGTAGTGTACCACACGTGAAGGACAGGAAGTGCGACCAGGACGCGTGGGCGTGGATTGTTAGTTCATCGGAAGTAGTACTCCCTCTGTACATTAAATAAAGAGTTTCGTTTCACACTTACACATTTTAAAACGATTGTTATGGAGAGAATAAGAAAACCACTCCACTATATATTAGTCGTATACACACGAGAGTACTATATGGACGCAGCTTCATTGACTTAGTGCACCTGCCTTTGGGTTTATGACAGGTGGGCCCAAAATGTGGCTGGCTCACCTGTCATACAGTCAAAAGCAGATGGAGTGAAGGCACCAGAGCTCAGTCCGTACTACATTACTACTATATATATATATAAGCGGGAGCCTCAGCGCTTGTTCGCTAGGGTTTGCATTGTCCACACGCTCGCCGCAATACATATATGATACACGCTGGAGGCTCAGTGTTCATTTGCTAGGGTTTGCTATATTCACAGTCTCTCACCCTCTCTTCACCAGATCTAAACAAGACTGTGTTGGCCTCTTGTCTCTCTCCCCCTCACAATTTGGTGAAGGAGGCGTCGATATCCCGTCAGACCGGAAGGGGAAGAGGTGCAGCGTTAACTCTATCGCCTTGGCGAGGAGGCAATCCAACTGCCCGGCTGCGCTGTTCTCTTTCACCCAGGCCTTTGTCTTGGGAGGGCCACCGACCCCCTTCTTCCTCGCTGCCCGTGCGTGGTGTGGGCAGATCCGGCCTCACGCGCACACCTTCCCACATCCCGACGACCCTAAGGTATAAGTTTCTTTGAAACCGCTGTTGCTATAGCTGCATGTGGATCTTTTTTCGATCTGTAGTCGAATCTAGGTCTTGGTTCAAAGAGTAAAGAAAGGTGCGGTGGGGTGGAGCATGAATCTAGGATGTGGTTCAATGAGGAAAGGAGGGAGGAAAAGTAGTATAGACTGGCTATCCAGCCGCTTTGTTGGTTGAAAAGGGAAAAAGGGGGTAACCAGTACACACATCTGTAAGGAACCGATCTCTTTGTTGAAAAGGGAAAGAAACTAGGGGGGGGGGGGGTCGGGTAGTTTTGCAGGACTAGATTTGCTGCCCTCACATAGGAAAAAAGTTCAAAGAGAACAAATACGGGACCAACACAGATATGCTGCTTGGCTACATACTCTGCATCTGCTGTTGTTAATCTAAGAATGCCGCTAGAAAATTGAAACAATGCCACTGTTAAAAGTAAATTACATTTTTTAACAAATGTTGTTTCAAGAGAGAGTCCCTGTTAATATGAATCAATGCTACCGTTTTAGAAATGCTACTATCCTACTTTGTTTTCCATCCAAGATAAGTTAGATGCTTCTTTCTGTCACCGTTTGTTTCATCCTCCTTTATCGGCAAGTAATTGTTTCCTTTTTTGCCTCTGTTAAAACAGGGGTAATGATTCAACTTGTTGCTATTGTGACATTTTACTTCGCTACTCGAAACACTTATGTTTTAAGAGTGTTTTGTGCAGTTCAACTTGAATGTCACACCGGTGACTTTGCTTAATTTTGGTGGAACTGCAAAAATAGAGATCGAGATTTGTTTCCAGTGTTCCTCTCGAGTTGTTTCAAATCTTGGTCTCTACCACATGATATCTATTCAACTTGTTGCTATTGCGACATTTTGCTTCGCTATGCGAAACACTTTGCTTGATTTCGATTACAAGCTGCACAAAATGAGATTGGATTTCCTATTCGTGTTAGCAGATTCGTATTTTATCCTCGTGTTCTCATGAAAGGTCAAGATGTGCCTTCATCCACATGATTGTGCGGTGTGCTTTGAGATGTTGTGCTACTTGTATTGGTACTGCTTTTAAATAAATGTAGAATTGAATCTATTGTATTGCTGTCTTTTCCCATTAAGTAGTGAACAAAAATAGGACCAACCCAGACATGATGCTTGTTGCTTTGTTACAACAAACTCTGCATCACCCCCTTTATAAGTAGATGGACACACATATTGTTGTTGCGCCCACTCTCCCCTGGAACTGTTTATGCTTTTCGTTAATCTAATGCATTTGGTAAAATTAAGCAATGCCACTCTCGAGAATTAATTAACTACTGAATCTTAGTTCAAAACTGCAACACTTGTTAGGAATGGTACTATCCTGCTTTGTAGTTCTTTCTACATGTTTAACCAAGGTATTGTTAAGATAATGTCTCTTTAAAATGAACCAGTTGCATTGTTTTAGGAATGGTACTTTTCTCGCTTTGTCATTCTTTATACATGTTGAACCAAGGCATTGTTAAGATAATGTCTCGATCAATATGAATGAATCACACCGATGGAGAATTGCTCCTCTCCTGCTTTGTTTCCCATTAAGACAAGTCATCAACCGTTATTTCTCGATGGTGTTTCCGTTATACCTATTGTTGCTTACAGGGATATCAAAATTAAAGCTCGGTTTTATTCCCACTTCGATTTTAGTTGAACTGCACAAAAGGAGCCAATGTGTCCAAGGCAAACTGCTGCGTTACTGGGTCCAGTTGGTCGTTCCACTTTGCAGAAAGAAGCGATCCTTTGGATGCGGTACATTACGTAGGAATGACCGAGAAGCTTTACAGAGTATTATTAGACACCGGTGACATGACTAGTCTGTAGAGACCATTGGCAATTTAACAACGCGTGGAGTGCCCTGGGCAAAAAGTGCCCAAACAAGTACAAGAAGCTAAGACAGGACATGATCATAGGCATTACATATTTTGAATGGGAAAAGCTTGTCAAAGTTTAATCATTGATGTTATCAAGAAGACGTTAGTTTAATATATTTGAATTGGAAAACCTTGTCAAAATTTTCTCATTGATGTTAGCAAGAAGACGTTAGTTTAATATATTGGAATTGGAAAACCTTGTCAAAATTTGCTCATTGATGTTAGCCAGAAGACATGCATTTGATATTTTTGAGTGAGACGCCTTGTGTGAGCAGCGCCGAGTGTTTTTTCCTATTCTGTGTTCGGTTTAGAAGTAAATAGTTACTCTATTTGAGATATTCCTGTGTTAAGAGTTTGTTCTGAATATTGTCTATGTAATGCCGTGCCTTGTGTTTGATTGCAAAGTTGAGCTTGGAACGTTGTGGCATGCGGCATCACGAGCTGTTCACCGTGCCTCCCGAGAATAATGCTTCGTATTGTTTTGCATGTCGATCTAATGCCGTTGATTTGCTTGTTAAGAAGATCATCCTCTTCGTTGTTTCCGTGCATAAGAAGTTCATCGTCGATGTTTCATTCATAGCCTATACGACATGTCGGGTAGGTTAGACGATGAAACCATATGATCTTCCGAACAACTCATGATATTAGGCCGTGATTGGATAAATCGTTTTCCAACAAAACCGCTTGTAAAACTGGCGCTTGTAAATTAAAACAGATGGTCTCGGCGAAGGTGCTTGGTTGGTCGATTTCGACTAGTAAAATATCGTGAGTACTTCACACACGATAAAAACGCTGAACGACACTTTCGGACGATTGCTAATCAGCCGTTAGCTGCTGTTTCAGCCTTGCCCATGGATGGTCGGATACGCACGTCGTGCATGTATCGTCTGTAATGTCGTCCATATAGCAATGCTCGTAAAATATACACCGGGTCTCTCAAATTACACGCGTAACCCGCCGGTTTTACTTACGCAGACCTCGGGCCTTCCGATGACGAGTAAATTACACTTGTATGTTAATACATGTTTGAAATAAACCAGACCTCCCAAGCGCTGACCTTACCGTTTCATGCCATCTCGGTTTCTCGAAGGTGCTCATAGGTGTCCGATGATCACGGCTTCTGAATGAGCAGCGGGCGCTATATCAGACCTCCGTAGGGCCCGCGAGGCCCTCTCCGTTGTCCTTCGAGTTGTTGCGCTCGCCGTGGCGCCGAGCATTGTTAACATGGTCAACGAACATGAGGATTCGAGGAGATGACTTTATTTTGACTGGATGACACTAGTTACCCACTAGGGCCATAGTCAGTATCGCATTTAAGTGCCTCCTTATTATGTACAACTATATTTTTTTTGCTTTCTCCTGGTTTCCTGACATCATGGTTCCACACCATTGTCAACCTATGTAGTCAATATAAACGAGAGAATTGCACAAGGTGCGGTCGACAGCTGGGACCAAGCAGCTCGAGCAGTATTTGTGTTTTTGAGGCGTGAGCACTGCAGAGTTTTTCTTGGCGATGATTTTGTTGTTGTTCGAGGAGAGCAGGTATTAATCATGGCTGTGTGGCCCGTCTAGCCTGTGCCAGATATCCAGCCCAGATACTATTTTTTTCAAGATGAAAATTGCTAGCCCAGCTATACGTCTTTTTGAGAAATATCGAGGCAAGGTCAACTTGTTATTCTCCGTCCCGCTGTGCTGCAAATCTTTCCTAGGACGGATGCATTAGGCTTAGCAGGAAAATGGGCTTTAAAAATAATAAATGGGATGTAATTATAAAAACTGGGCAGTAACTATAAAAAAAAGCACCAAACACGAAATTAGTTTATTAAATATTATTTATGGATTTTGAAAATCTTAAATTTTCATTGTTGCGCGCGCAATGTTTCGGCTCCCATCAAAATGTGGGAAATTTTATTGAATTCTGTCTTCAACGGTTGGTTGAAATTATTAATCGTTGTCCTAGCTAGAAAATGGGCTGTACTTTTAACAAACTGTAAATGGGCTGTTGTAAATTCCATTAGAATTCAAAAATGGGCTGTACATTCTTACTAAACGCAAATGGGCTATAAGTTCGTTGCCACACACTTGTGGGCCTACTAAGTGACGCGTCCCCAAAAAAAAATAAGTTGACGCGTATGCAAGGCTTTGTCAACTTATTATAGTCAACACATGGTTCTAGCAGCAGTGGCCGTTGGATGTCTATCCAACGGATGTCGTGCTTCTTCTTCCATCTCGGATATTCTTAGCTTCGGCCGCCCAAAAAATGATTCCTCCAATGATATCTCGGGCGCACCGTTTCGGAGGCTGAACTGTGGGCCTACTAAGTTGGAGCGTACCAAGGGCTTTGTCAACTTAGTCAATATAAACGATTCTAGCTTCAGTGACCGTACAATGTCCATCCAACGGCCGTAGTGCTTCTTCAACCTCTGGTCTTCTTGGTCCAGCCGCCCAAAGCAGCGCCGGTCGTGCCGCCTGCTCCTGCCTCTCGTGGCCGGGTCAGGCCTTGCCAGTGAGGCCTCACCGCCCCCATACTACTCCCACCGCTGGCCAGGCCATCCCTCCACTCACTCACACCCCCTGTTATTCTGCGGCGACGGCAGCGCAGCCGAACCAGTGAACCGTCATACTCCTCTCCACGTGGGCATCCACTGCCGCGTCTTCCCCTGCTTCACGTCGTCCCCTTCCTAGGCCTCGCTGTCGTCCTCCGCCGTGGTGCTCTCGGCGCGGCATGGTCAATGTGGTCAACGATCGAATTCCATCGAAAGAATACTGTACGTGAAGAGGCTGATAGTTGGGTCCACGGCAGCCGCAAGGAAGTGCCTCCTTGTTATGCGGAAAATAACTATTCCTCCACCTGACAGCAGGGACCCACCGGACGGGCCACCAGTATTTCGTGAAGAAAACGTTTGCCCCTGACTACCGGGACCCACCGACGGGCCACCGTATTCGTGAAAAACGTTCCCCTGCGCCGCTCGGACCCACCGAAGTGCCTCCTTATTACGCACAAAAAATGAATAGCCCCCTGCTCGCTGGGACCCACCTTGGTGGGAGGCTGACTTGTGGGCCTACTAAGTTTACGGGGACGGAGGGCTTTACCAACTTAGTCAATATAAACGATCCTAGCTCCAGTGACCGTACGATGTCCATCCAACGGCCGTAGTGCTTCTTCAACCTCTGGTCTTCTTGCTCCAGCCGCCCAAAGCAGCGCCGGTCGTGCATATGCTCCTACTTCCTGTGGCGGATGTGCTGCCGCGGAGGCCTCACCGCCCCTACTATTCCCAATCACGGGCTAGGCTCTTGGCGGCGGCAGCCTCACACCGCAGCCGAACCCAGTGAACCCTCAGATTCTCTCCGCGCGGGCTTCCATTGCCGCGTCTTCCCCGGCTCTCCGTCGTCCCCTTCCTAGGCCTTGTCGTCGTCCACCGCTCTGGTGCTCTCGGCGTGGCGTGGTCAACGTGGTCAAGGAACGACTTCCATCGGACATGGATCGGTATGGAGAGGCCGACAGCTAGGTCCACGGCCGCAAAGAAGGAAGTGCCTCCTTATTACGCCGGAAAATAATTATTCCTCCACTGACAATGAGGACCCACCAGACGGGCCATGATTTCGCAAAAAAAACGTTTCCCCCCTGACTGCTGGGACCCACCAGCTGCACCTTCGCACGCAAGGAAGTGCGTCGGGCAAAAAACGATTCGCTTCGACCGGCTGGGACCCACCAGCTACATCTTCGCACGCAAGAAAGTGCGTACGGCAAAAAAAAGTTTCACCCCCTGACTGCTTGGACCCACTAGCTACATCTTCGCACGCAAGGAAGTGCGTCGGGGCAAAAAAAAAAACAAAGCGATTCGCCTCGATCACCGGGACCCACCAGCTACATCTTCGCAGCAAGGAAGTGTCGACGATACGGGACCCACTCACCTGGTCGGCGTGCACGTGCCGTTGTCATTCTGGTCGCGAACGCAGTACGCATATATATATCGGTGGATGTAGAGGCGCACGCAGTCGTAGTTGAGGCGCCGCGACGTAGCATGTACACGTATGTACAGCCGCGAGGTGCAAGAATGAAAATACAGCCACATACGCATATACGGGCAGGTCTCTAACGCCTATCGCGCATACGCATTACATGGCTGGGTCGAACGGAGAAACAAGATCGCCGTCAAATGCGTGTTCACGGGGAGCCAACCGGCTGGGTCGGAACGGAATGCGTAGTCGTGTTCATCGGGAGGGCTTGGACGGAACAGGCGATGGAAACGAGGCCTAGCGTACCACACAACGGAGGAAACGGCCTTGTGTTCGACCGACCACGTTCGAAACGGGGTCCTGTTGATCGGGAGGGGCTCGGGCGTGCCGCAAAAGCGGAGGAAACGGACCTCCTACGGTCAGCAGGGGTCCTGTTAATCGGGAGGGGTGTGGCGTCTGCCAAAAGCGGAGGAAACGGACCTCCTACGGTCGGCAGGGGTCATGTTGATCGGGAGGGGTGTGGCGTATCGCCAAAATGGGCCGAAACGGACCTCCCTACGGTCGAAACGGGGTCCTGTTCGCCGGGGAGGTGTGGCGATCAGAAAGCAGGACTCCACGGTATACTGTTCATCTCCACCGTCGACCTCCTCCAGCCTCCATGGGCTACCGTCGACCTCCTCCAGCCTCCATGGCTCACCGTCGACCTCCTCCAGCCTCCACGGGCTCTGTTCATCCAGCCTCCACGGGCTCCTGTTCATCCAGCCTCCACCGCCGCTACTCCACCGCCATCGCTCAACCACCCCTCCACGGGCACCCCTCCAAATGGCTCACGGTTCATCCAGCCCTCCACACCACGGGGTCTGTTCAACCACCCTCCACGGCCGCCTCCACCGTCTCATCGCTCATCCAGCCCTCCACAACACGGGTTCCTGTTCATCCAGAGGCAACGCCACTGCTCACTGTTCATCCAAACCCCCCTGCAACGCTCACTATTTATCCTAGAGGCAGCATCGATCGGCTTCAGTTAGCAGCAGTAGCGAAGGAATCGCTCCATCGGGTTCAGTTAACAGCCATCAATCGATCGCTCGGGTTCAAGATAACGCGTACTGCAGCGTAATCGCTCGGGTTCGATTAGAGCTCAACGCCTCGCTTCGATTAGAGCTAACGCCTCGCACACACGCCGTGCACGAGAGAGGAACGCGCATCGGTCTCCCACCGTAACCGGTAACTCCCCGAAATTTTCCTCCCCCTCACTTCTACCACGGTTTTTTCCGTCATGGACGGCCCAAAGAATGTCATGCAGCTGCGTCTCCGGCCCACCCAGGACGAAAAGCCCATTTTATGTCATGATATTTTGTCATAGAAGTAGGAGCCCACCACATCTATGATGATACCGGGTTTTGTCACAATTATCGTCATAGAAGTGTCATATGTATGACAGAAAAAAATTTCGTTCGGCCCAAAATGTCACGGATGTGTCTTTTTTTGTAGTGATGGGATTTGTGTTTGGACGTTGTTGTGGTTGCGGTCGATGGCTCCATGCCAGAGCACGGCGACGAGATGACTACCGCGGCCGCCATGTCCTTGGGTTCTTGCAGCCGCGACCGAGCGCGAACCTGACACCGCTGAACCACTTCGTCACCACCACCGTCTACCGCAATCACCATGACATCACGTAGCTACATGTGTTATGTGTAGTTGTTAAATCTTAATCATGTCCAAAGTGTAAGCAACCAAACAACGTGATAGTTTGAGCACAGCCAATGAGAGCAACCAAATATAGTGTATAGAGGCATTGCTACAATGCATGGAGAAGGGATGCAGGCAACCAATCAACATGTAGAAAATGGGTTTTTTGCATGTATATGTTCAACCAGGCAGAAGGGCAACATGGCAACATATACAGGTTTTTTGCCTGTAAATGTCGGTCTTGCGGTGTATCTCGTCTCTGGCGTCGGTGGGTTGTGTTAATCTACTAGTACACACATGATTATATACATGTGTGCATAGATATACATGGTAAGAGAGCGTGCATATAAAGATAGAAACCTTGGTCCAATGTTATAAAAATCGATTAGATCATATATTGACATGTAAGGCCCACATGCACGCATGCCTTGATATTTCTGTACGCGCCTACATTAGTCGGGGTTTAGCACACAATTTTTAGAACAAAGCCTCAAGAGCCCGACTTTGAATTAATGAAGCCATAAACCAAGAATTACAATATACAAGGATGTCGAAGCAACATTACAAACTCGAACTCCGGAGAGATAGACTAGAGCAGCCTCGTGGAGAAACCCAAGCTTGAAGACACTCTAGCCGGTGACATTGGCAAGGTAGGACTTGGATCACATTCCTCCTTGTCCATCGTGAAGGAGGACCCTACCCCTCATCCGGGCTTGTGGGCGCCCACATCATTGGTGGGAAGGACGACTCCTCCAAATCAAAGAGAGACATGGGGCTATAGGAACACCAACACTAGTTAATGGGACGCCACCGCCACGCCATGGAAGAAGCCAAGACCTAGGCCGCCGCAGATCCAACCAAGAGGGGTAACCTGCAGGAAGAGGAGCACGCAGAGAAGAAGCAACCTGTTGAGCAAGCAACGATCGTCCGTAGAGAGGCATGCCGTCGTGATGGAGCAAAGGGACTTGACACACCACCGTCGAGGGGGACCTCCTCCACATTGTCGCCCCGCATCCATTAGTGCAGAACCGGGATGTATCACCGGTTCGTAAGGGCCTTTAGTGCCGGTTCTGCAACCGGCACTAAAGAGTGGGGACTAAAGGTCCCCCCCCCCCCATTTAGTACCGGTTCTGCATGAACCGCCACTAAAGTGCCCCCACGTGGCACGAGCGAGCGCCGGGGGCAGGGAGACCTTTAGTACATGTTGGTAACACCAACCGGTACTACAATATGGGGGGGGGGTTGGTTTTATTTTTTATTTTTCCTTTAATTTTGTGTTTTCCATTTAATTCTTTTTTGCTTGCTGGTATTTTACGATACTACATATTGTACACGTTATGCATATATATAAATAGAATTTCTCGTAGAACCGCATATATTTTTCTACATGTTGCCTTGGTGCCTTCGGAGCACGATGACAATTGGGACTGGTTCATGGGGGCGGTAGCGGGTAATAGTATTCTCCTTTGGGATCTATGACCTGGTCGAGCAAAAATCCCGCTATTTCCTCTTGAAGTGCTACTATGCGCTCCGTTGGTAGGAGCTGCTCCCGCACCTCTTTGAACTGTTAAGAAGGAGATCAATATGCATGTGTATTAGTTGTGTGACTAGATATCGATAATGGTGTAAATATTGTGAATAGTGTTCTGGCAAATGTACCCATTCCTGTCTTTGAGATTTGCTCCTTTCGGACGCCATCATGCGAATGTTCTCGCAAACATAGTATGCACACAGATCAGTCCCCGACGCCTGCTTCAGTGCCTTTACCATAATGGAATTTAGTCAGATAATAATTAATCTAGCATGATAATTAATTAATGGTATTGAAACAAGAATTAAAGAGATGGTACCTAGCTAGTACTACTTAATTACTTACCTTGGGTCGATACCAAAACAGCTTTTCTCGCCATTTGCTTAGAGTCACCTTGATGAACTTTGCCCAAGCCCTGCCCACCGGCAAAGAAATTTAATAAAGGGGTTATTATATTAAATAGTTGATATCAGGAAATGACAAACTAAATAGGCCGAGATATAGTTAATAATGATCGAAATTACCTGCTGACTATCCCTTTCAAGATGTTGTAGTCACTTTCTTTTTTAAGTAGTAATTAAGTCCAGTACTTCAACTTTTCCTTCATCAACTTTAATGTCTAACAAGATCCGGTGGTAACTGCATGCGCACACGTTTGCATGTCTTAATTAAGCGGGCATGTGCATAACACTAGTCAACTACCCTAAACAACCATATACGCTTAATTATTAACATCTAGCTAGCTAGTAAGCAAAACCAGAATTTGTAATACAAGACAGTGTGACTCACAGGAAGTTGTATGGAAGTATTATATCTTCATTGGTATTGAGGCGCTTCAAGAACTCTAGCATTTTATTCTCTACAACTTGTTTATACCATTCCAATGTCCATGTGTATTCATTAACGGTATTTGAGTCAATGAACCCAATGCCATAGCATCCAGCTTTTTTCATTTCATACATCTTCATCCTGCATAATACCACAGAAAAGAATATAGTGAGGATAATTACAGGTAATGATCGATTAATGAGCACTAAAGCTAGCTTGAGACTTTCATTATAGAAAGAAATCACTTATAGACAATAGCAACTGACGAGAGATTTGTCGAGTGCATCTTGATTGAATAACTGAAATAGTTCTGAATACTCAACGGACAGAGCTAGCTTATAGAAGTAATGCTCTTCCTTGACTTTCACCATGAAGTACTTGCTACCTCTTGAGCATGCGTTGGTTTTTCCCTTGAAGAGGAGATGGTGATGCAGCAAAGTAGCGTAAGTATTTCCCTCAGTTTTTGAGAACCAATGTATCAATCCAGTAGGAGGCCACACGCAAGTCCCTCGTACCTACACAAACAAATAAGAACCTTGCAACCAACGCAATAAAAGGGTTGTCAATCCCTTAAGGGCGACTTGCAAAAGTGAGATCTGATAGAGATGATAATATTTTTGGTATTTTTATGATAAAGATTGAAAGTAAAGATTGCAAAGTAAAAATAGATTGGAAACTTATATGATGGAAAGTAGACCCGGGGCCATAGGTTTCACTAGTGGCTTCTCTCAAGATAGCGTAAGTATTACGGTGGGTGAACAAATTACTCTCGAGCAATTGAAATAAAAGTGCACAAGCATGAGACCATCTAGGCATGATCATGTATATTGGCATCACGTCCGTGACAAGTAGACCGACTCCTGCCTGCATCTACTACTATTACTCCACACATCGACCGCAATCCAGCATGCATCTAGAGTATTAAGTTCATAAGAACAGAGTAACGCATTAGTTAAGATGAAATGATTTAGAGGGATAAACTCATGATATATGATATAAACCCCATCTTTTTATCCTCGATAGCAACAATACAATACGTTTCGTTTCCCCTACTATCACTGGGATCGAGCACCACATGACTGAACCCAAATCTAAGCACTTCTCCCATTGCAAGAAAGATCAATCTAGTAGGCCAAACCAAACTGATAATTCGAAAAGACTTGCAAAGATAACCAATAATACATAAAAGAATTCAGAGAAGATTCAAATATTGTTCATAGATAATCTTGATCATAAACCCACAATTCATCGGATCTCGACAAACACACCGCAAAAAGAGTTACACCGAATAGATCTCCAAGAAGATCGAGGAGAACTTTGTATTGAGATCCAAAGAGAGAGAAGAAGCCATCTAGCTAATAACTATGGACCCGAAGGTCTGTGGTAAACTACTCACACATCATCGGAGAGGCTATGGTGTTGATGTAGAAGCCCTTCGTGATTGCTTCCCCCTCCGGCAGAGCGCTGGAAAAGGCCCCAAGATGGGATCTCACGGGTAGAGAAGGTTGAGGCGGTGGAATTAGGTTTTCGTGGTGCTCCTCGATGGTTTGAGAATGCGTGGGTATATATAGGAGGAAGAAGTAGGTCTGTGGAGCCACGAGGGGCCCACGAGGGTGGAGGGCGCGCCCCCTGCTTCATGGCCTCCTTGTTGATTACTTGATCACGTTTGTTCGAAAAAAAACTCTCCCGAAGGTTTCATTCCGTTTGGACTCCGTTTGATATTCCTTTTCTGCGAAACACTGAAATAGGTAAAAAAACAGCAATTTGCACTGGGCCTTAGGTTAATCGATTAGTCCCAAAAATAATATAGAAGTGTATAAATAAGCCAATTAAACATCCAAAACAGAATATATAATAGCATGGAGCAACAAAAAATTATAGATACGTTGGAGACGTATCAGGACTCTCGATTGGAACCCTTGGTACTGTTCATGTACAAATTATGCAATTCATACATTCTCGTTGGGAGGTTCTTGACCTCCTCGGGCTCGACCAAAGGTTGGTGATACGTCTCCAACGTATCTATAATTTTTTATTGTTCCATGCTATATTATATTCTATTTTAGACATTATTGGGCTTTATTATACACTTTTATATTACTTTTCGGACTAACCTAGCTATTAACCGGAGGCCCAGCCCAGAATTGTTGTTTTTTGCCTATTTCAGAGTTTCGCAGAAAAAGAATATCAAACGGAGTCCAAACAGAATGAAACCTTCGGGAACGTGATTTTCGGAACGAACGTGATCCAGAGGACTTGGATCCTACGTCAAGACATCAACTAGGAGGGCACGAGTTAGGGGGCGCGCCTTCCACCCTCATGGGCCCCACGTTTCTCCACCGACGTACTTCTTCCTGCTATATATACCTACGTACCCCCAAACTACCAGAAACGGAGCCAAAAACCTAATTCCACCGCTGCAACCTTCTGTACCCGTGAGATCCCATCTTGGGTCCTTTTCTGGAGCTCCGCCGGAGGGGGCATCGATCACGGAGGGCTTATACATCAACACCATAGCCTCTTCGATGATGTGTGAGTAGTTTACCTCAGACCTTGGGGTCCATAGTTATTAGCTAGATGTCTTCTTCTCTCTTTTTGGATATCAATTCAATGTTCTCCCCCTCTCTCGTGGAGATCTATTCGATGTAATCTTCTTTTGCGGTGTGTTTGTTGAGACCAATGAATTGTGGGTTTATGATCAAGTTTATCTATGAACAATATTTGAATCTTCTCTGAATTCTTTTATGTATGATTGGTTATCTTTGCAAGTCTCTTCGAATTATCAGTTTGGTTTGGCCTACTAGATTGATCTTTCTTGCAATGGGAGAAGTGCTTAGCTTTGGGTTCAATCTTGCAGTGTCCCTTCCCAGTGACAGTAGGGGCAGCAAGGCACATATTGTATTGTTCAAGAGGTAGCAAGAAGGATTTCTGGCGCCGTTGCCGGGGAGATTCGCGCCAAGTCAAGTCAAGATTTGATTTCCCGACAACGAGCCATTTCTGGCGCCGTTGCCGGGGAGTCTACGCAAAAGTCAACATACCAAGTACCCATCACAAACCCTTATCTCCCGCATTACATTATTTGCCATTTGCCTCTCGTTTTCCTCTTCCCCACTTCACCCTTGCCGTTTTATTCTCCCTCTCTTTTCCGTTCGCCTCTTTTGCTTGTTTGCTTGCGTTACCATGTGCCTTCTATTTGCTTGCATGTTTACTTGCTAAAAATCTATTGTTATGGATCCACTTAAAGTGTTCTACATGGATCATCTTCGATCCTTATGCGCTCGTGCTGAAACCCCAACTAGCCTAGTTGATGGGAAATCTTTAGGTGAGCATGCTCATTTTGTGCGTCACCGTTTGTTTGAAAAAGGGAGACTCTTATGGAATCAAATAAACAAATTGATGTGTTATGCTTGGAATCTTTGTGAAATTTATGATTTTACTTTTTGTTCTGAAAACCTTAAGAAACACCTTCCCTATCAATGTGAGTTTAGTGATAATGGAATCGTATCTTCGTATGCTAAGGGTGTTTATAATTACTATGATGTTCAACAAATTGAAGAATTTGTTGCTTTTAAGGGTGCTTATGAAATTGCTTCTTTGATTGAAACGTATGATGCTACTCTTTACAAATCTGAAAATTTTGCCATACTTAAATATTGTTATGATAATTATGCTTCCAATGCCTATGTTAAACCATATATTGAGGACCCCTCTGCTGTCCAAGAAGAGGCTAATATTTTGCAAGAGTCCATGAAGGAAGAAAATAATGATATGCATGAATCTATAGATAATTATGATTCCGATGATTTGATTGAAATATCCCTTAATAAACATGATGCTTGCTATTCTTGTGGCCATAATGCCAATATTTATAATGATGAATTTGCTATAGTTCCATATGTTAAACATGAGATCATTGCTATTGCACCCCTACTTGGTAGTTCTTTCGATGAAAAGCACGATTGCAATGATGTTGCTATAAATTATCTTGATGTAAATTGTGGTAATAATATGCAAAACCCTAATCTTGGGGATGCTAGTTTTGCTATGTCCTATACTTGTTGCAATAATCATGATTGGGGTGATTCTTCTTACGATCTTGAAAATTTACTTACTCCCCATGATGAATATGATATTGATAATAATAATATTGAAAGTGGGTTTGGAAGAGTGTCAACTTTAGATCCCACATATTTGGAGAATGTTCAATCTTATGAAGTTTTTGATAAAAGTGGGTTTGGAGAGGTCATGACTTTAGTTAATGTTAATCCCACTATTTTGGAAGAGTGTCAACCTTGCATACATGTGGATCGTGTTAAGAATATGTTTTGCGATAGCTATATTGTTGAATTTTCTTAGGATCCTACATGTAATTATTATGAGAGAGGAAAATATGGTTGTAGAAAATTTCATGTTACTAAATTACCTCTCGTTATGTTGAGATTGCTATTCTTTCTTTCCGCTTCCTTGCAAGTGCTAGTTTTTGTTTGCCTTGATAATTTGTTTGCCTATAAGATGCCTATGCATAGGAAGTATGTTAGACTTATATGTGTTTGTCACATGCTATATGATGCTCCCTTTGTGCTTCAATTCTTGTCTTTCATGTGAGCATCATTGAAATCTCTATACCTAGCTAGGGGCGTTAAACGATAGCGCTTGTTGGGAGGCAACCCAATTTTATTTTTAGTTTTTTTGCCTTTTGCTTCTGTTTAGGAATAAATATTTGATCTAGCCTCTGGTTAGATTTGTTTTTATCTTTTAGTTAGTGTTTGTGCCAAGTTTAACCTATAGGATCTTCTTGGATGATAGTTATTTGATCTTGTTGAAAATTGCAGAAACTTTCTGTTCACGAAAACAATTGTTAAAAATTATAAGAACGTGATATGATGTTGATTCCAATTGCAACAGATCAATAAATAAATTATTTAGGTCGTCCTATTTTGGCTGAATTTTTAGATTTCCATAAGTTTGCGTTAGTTACAGATTACTACAGACTGTTCTGTTTTTGACAGATTCTGTTTTTCATGTGTTGTTTGCTTATTTTAATGAATCTATGGAAAGTAAAATAGTTTATAAACCATAGAGAACTTGGAATACAGTAGGTTTAACACCAATATAAATAAAGAATGAGTTCATTACAGTACCTTGAGGTGGTGTTTTGTTTTCTTTCGCTAACGGAGCTCACGAGATTTTCTGTTAAGTTTTGTGTTGTGAAGTTTTCATGTTTTGGGTAAAAGATTTGATGGATTATGGAACAAGTAGTGTCAAGAGCCTAAGCTTGGGTATGCCCATGGCACCCCAAGATAATCTAAGGATACCAAAAATCCAAAGCTTGGGGATGCCCCGGAAGGCATCCCCTCTTTCGTTTACTTCCATCGGTAACTTTACTTGGAGCTATATTTTTATTCACCACATGATATGTGTTTTGCTTGGAGCGTCTTGTATGATTTGAGTCTTTGTTTTTTAGTTTGCCACAATCATCCTTGATGTACACACCTTTTGAGAGAAACACACATGATTTGGAAATTGTTAGAATACTCTATGAGCTTCACTTATATCTTTTGAGTTATATAGTTTTTGCTCTAGTGCTTCAGTTATATCTTTTAGAGAACGGTGGTGGTTTTATTTTATAGAAACTATTGTTCTCTCATGCTTCACTTAGGTTATTTTGAGAGTCCTACAAAACAGCATGGTAATTTTCTTTAAATATGATAGGTATTCAAGATTAATAAAATAATAATAATAAATCTTATGAGTGTGTTGAATACTATGAGAAGTTAGATGCTTGATAATTGTTTTGAGATATAGAGATGGTGATATTAGAGTCATGCTAGTTGAGTAGTTGTGAATTTGAGAAATACTTGTGTTAAAGTTTGTGATTCCCGTAGCATGCACGTATGGTGAACCGTAATGTGATGAAGTCGGAGCATGATTTATTTGTTGATTGTCTTCCTTATGAGTGGCGGTCGGGGACGAGCGATGGTATTTTCCTACCAATCTTTATCCCCCTAGGAGCATGCGCGTAATATTTTGCTTTGATAACTTGTAGATTTTTGCAATAAGTTTATGAGTTATTTATGACTAATGTTGAGTCCATGGATCATACGCACTTTTCTACCTTCCTTCCACCATTCCTAGCCTCTCTAATACCGCGCCCTTTTCGCCGGTATCATACACCCACCATATACCTTCCTCAAAACAGCCACCATACCTACCTATCATGGCATTTCCATAGCCATTCCGAGATATATTGCCATGCAACTTTCCACCATTCCGTTTACTATGACACGCTCCATTATTGTCATATTGCTTCGCATGATCATGTAGTTGAGATCGTATTTGTGCCAAAGCCACCGTTCATAATTCTTTCATACATGTCACTCTTGATTCATTGCATATCCCGGTACACCACCAGAGGCATTCACATAGAGTCATATTTTGTCCTAAGTATTGAGTTGTAATTGTTGAGTTCTAAGTAAATAAAAGTGTGATGATCATATTTTCTAGAGCATTGTCCCAAGTGAGGAAAGGATGATGGAGACTATGATTCCCCCACAAGTCGGGATGAGACTCCGGACGAAAAATAAAAAAAGGGAAAATAAAAAAAGAGGCCATGAAAAAATAAAAAAAGAGAAAAGGCCCAAATAAAAAAAATGATGAGAGAAAAAGAGAGAAGGGACAATGTTACTATCCTTTTACCACACTTGTGCTTCAAAGTAGCACCATGATCTTCATGATAGAGAGTCTCCTATGATATCACTTTCATATACTAGTGGGAAAATTTTCATTATAGAACTTGGCCTGAATATTCCAATGATGGGCTTCCTCAAAATGCCCTAGGTCTTCGTGAGCAAGCGAGTTGGATGCACACCCACTTAATTCCTTTTGTTGAGCTTTCATATACTTATAGCTCTAGTGCATCCGTCGCATGGCAATCCCTACTCATTCACATTGATATCTATTAATGGGCATCTTCATAGCCCGTTGATACGCCTAGTTGATGTGAGACTATCTTCTCCTTTGTTGTCTTCTCCACAACCACCATTCTATTCCACATATAGTGCTATGTCCATGGCTCACGCTCATGTATTGCGTGAAGATTGAAAAAGTTTGAGAACATCAAAAGTATGAAACGATTGCTTGGCTTGTCATCGGGGTTGTGCATGATTTAAATACTTTGTGTGGTGAAGATAGAGCATAGTCATATATGATTTTGTAGGGATAACTTTCTTCGGCCATGTTATTTTGAGAAGACATAATTGCTTAGTTAGTATGCTTGAAGTATTATTATTTTTATGTCAATATTAAACTTTTGTCTCGAATCTTTCAGATCTAAATATTAATACCACAATTAAGAGAATTACATTGAAATTATGCCAAGTAGCATTCCACATCAATTTTTTTGTTTTTATCATTTACCTACACGAGGACGAGCAGGAATTAAGCTTGGGGATGCTTCATACGTCTCCAACGTATCTATGATTTTTGATTGTTCCATGCTGTATTATATTCTGTTTTGGACATTATTGGGCTTTATTATACACTTTTATATTACTTTTGGGACTAACCTAATTAATCGGAGGACCAGCCCAGAATTGTTGTTTTTTGCCTATTTCAGAGTTCCGCGGAAAAAGAATATCAAATGGAATGAAATCTTCGGGACGTGATATTTGGAACGAACGTGATCCAGAGGACTTGGACCCTACGTCAAGACATCAACCAGGAGGGCACGAGGTAAAGGGGCGCGCCTACCCCCCTGGGCGCGTCCTCCACCCTCGTGGGCCCCATGTTGCTCCACAGACGTACTTCTTCCTCCTATATATACCTACGCACTTCAACCTACCAGAAACGGAGCCAAAAACCTAATTCCACCGCCGCAACCTTTTGTACCCGTGAGATCCCATCTTGGGGCCTTATCCGGAGCTCCGCCGGAGGGGGCATCGATCATGGAGGGCTTCTACATCAACACCATAGCCTCTCCAATGATGTGTGAGTAGTTGACCACTGACCTTCGGGTCCATAGTTATTAACTAGATGGCTTCTTCTCTCTTTTTGGATCTCAATACAATGTTCTCCCCCTCTCTTGTGGAGATCTATTCGATGTAATCTTGTTTTGCGGTGTGTTTGTTGAGACCGATGAATTGTGGGTTCATGATCAAGTTTATCTATGAACAATATTTGAATCTTCTCTGAATTCTTTTATGTATGATTGGTTATCTTTGCAAGTCTCTTCGAATTATCAGTTTGGTTTGGCCTACTAGATTGATCTTTCTTGCAATGGGAGAAGTGCTTAGCTTTGGGTTCAATCTTGCGGTGTCCTTTCCCAGTGACAGCAGGGGAAGCAAGGCACGTATTGTATTGTTGCCATCGAGGATAACAAGATGGGGTTTATATCATATTGCATGAGTTTATCCCTCTACATCATGTCATCTTGCTTAAAGCGTTACTCTGTTCTTATGAACTTAATACTCTAGATGCATGCTGGATAGCGGTCGATGTGTGGAGTTATAGTAGTAGATGCATGCAGGAGTCGGTCTACTTGTCTCGGACGTGATGCCTATATACATGATCATACCTAGATATTCTCATAACTATGCTCAATTACATCAATTGCTCAACAGTAATTTGTTCACCCACCGTAATACTTATGCTCTCGAGAGAAGCCACTAGTGAAACCTATGGCCCCGGGGTCTATTTTCCATCATATAAATCTTCCAACACTTAGCTATTTTTATTGCCTTTTATTTTACTTTGCATCTATATCATAAAAATACCAAAAGTATTATCTTATCATATCTATCAGATCTCACTCTCGTAAGTGGCCATGAAGGGATTGACAACCCCTTTATTGCGTTGGTTGCGAGGATTTATTTGTTTGTGTAGGTGCGAGGGACTGCGTCGTGGCCTCCTCATCGGATTGATACCTTGGTTCTCAAAACTGAGGGAAATACTTACGCTACTTTGCTGCATCACCCTTTCCTCCTCAAGGGAAAACCAACACAGTGCTCAAGAGGTAGCAGTTGGCCGCGGACATATTTCCGTTTTATTTCCTCCTGTCTAAGCGGAGAAATGGGCTCAATCTCGAGGAGTTGTCCAACCCTGATACCGAGAATTTTAGCCTGGCTTATTTGCTCCTCGGCTATTACCAGATTGCCAAGCTGGGGAACGGTTTGCCCACAATAATATAGGGCGCCGGTACTCTCATGTGTTGTTGGCACAACAAGTGGGGGGATCGGTTGCGCCACCTGTTCTCCCAGCTGGGAAACGATTTTCCCGCATTTTTTGCCAGCTGCTTGTTGGATCGAGCTCGAGATTGCTTCCTTTTGTAGTCGTGCTCGATGTGCCTTCCTGATTTGGCACTCATAGTCCGAGTCAACAGGCTTGTTAGTTGGTGGTCTAGCCAGAAGAATGAAGTGGTCAATCTTTTCCTCAGGCACTTTCTCCCTTGGCGGCGGTGCTGGTTTTGGTCCAAAATGGGCGTCCACTTGGGCCTGCACTATGGCTGCGTTTTGCTCCTCGGTCATGTCACAAGGCCTGTGAGGAAGAGGAGCGAGGCATGGACCATATTTATATCGCTTGCCTCCGCCTATACCTCCTGTACTACCTCAACTCGTACTGCTACGCACCATAGCTGCGGCGGCTCTCTTCTGCGATTGCTGAGGCGGCAGAGATGGCTGACGTGGCTGAGTTGGAGCAGGAGGAGTGGCCTAACGTTGTGCCGGACTTGGAGGAGGAGGAGTGGCCTGACGCGTTGGTGGACTTGGAGGAGCGGGAGTCTGCTGACGTGGTGGTGGACTTCAAGAAGGATTCTGCTGACGCTGTGCCGGACTTGAAGTAGGAGGAGTGGCCTGACGCTTTGCCGGACTTGGAGGAGGAGGAGTGGCCTGACGCGTTGGTGGACTTGGAGGAGCGGGAGTCTGTTGACTCGGTGGCGGACTTCGAGGAGGAGTCACCGACGCGTGTCGGTGGCCTTGAAGATGATGCAATCCTTTCTCCATAGGATGATACAATGTTTGGCCTCTCCTAGTGTGTGCTCCTCGTCACCTCCAGGAATTTCAAGCTCTAGCCCCGAATATTGGTCCACCACCTCATCAACCAAGACACGAGCATAGCCCGTTGGAATCGGGTTGCAATGGAAGGTTGCTTCGGGGGGGTTTGTAAAAGCAACAACGTCCGCCACCTTCATGGATATGTTCTTCATTTTGAAGTGTAGCTCATAGTTAGTGTTCTCCATGATGTCATCGACAGGGTATCTACCCGAGGCAGAACCAACGCTGCTTCTCGGCATGGATGGGACGGTGCTATCCAATGATGGATCATCCGCTAGCTGCTGCCGCTGCTGAGACCCACTTACCTGGCTAAGTGAGTTGATCTGCTGCTGCTGCCGCTGGAATTTGAGTGCCAAGTCCGCATGCGCTGATTCTAGGCCTTGAAGGCGTTCTGCTTCCTGCTTCCATTGCTCCTCCTCCAGCTTCCTCTTCTTATCCTCCTCCATCTTCCTTCTTTCACGGCTCCTGTAGTCGTCGTTCGAGTCCAAAAAGCCCTGATACCAGGGAATAACGCCCTTGCCTTGTGTTCTTCCCGGGTGTTCAGGATTTCCCAGGGCGCGCGTAAGCTCGTCGTTCTCTCTGTTGGGCGTGAACACCCCCGTTCGAGCATCTTATATTGCTTGAAGTAACTTCTCTTCGGCTCCTTTTAGACTTGCCTTCTTCGAAACCAGGCATATCTTTGGGTCCAACGGTCCCCCATGCGCATAGAACCAAGTTCTACACCTGGGGCGCCAGCTCCTAGTAACTGGAGTGACCCCTGCATCCAGCATCTCTTGCTCAGACTTATCCTACTTAGGCATTGCCACCGCGTAGCCACCTGGCCCCAGCCTATGGAACTGCGTCTTTTTTGCGGCATTGGCCTTGTTTTTTCTCGACCGTTCCTTAGAGAATTCTGATTCCTTGAATTTCATGAAAGCGGGCCAGTGTTCTCTTTGCTTCTCCAGTGTTCCCTTGAATTCTGGAGTCTTCCTTCCTCCTTCGACGTAGTTGGCCCATACAGTTTTCTTGTGGGTGTTGAATGCAATTGCCATCTTCCTAAGAGCAGCGTCCTTGACTTTCTGCACATCTGCATCAGTGAAATGATCTGGTAGGGTGAAATGTTCCATGAGAGATTCCCAAAGCATTTTTTTGCTCTGTCGTCGACCCAAGTAAGATCTGGATGTTTATTTTTTGGCTCTTTCCATTCTTGAATGGAGATCGAGAGGTGGTCCTTCACAAGAACTCCACACTGACGAATGAACTTGTTCGCAATGTTCTTAGGTGTGCTTGGTTCGCCATTAGCTTTGATGGCATCGATGTTGTACTTTACACCCTCCTTCAACTTTTTGCCCGGGCCTCGCTTTGTCCTGCTGCCTGTAGAAGCAGATTTGCTCGATCCGGAGGGCTGAAAGAAGAAAGACAGATTCGTTAATATATCTTCAAATCAAAAAACATGTGATGATCACCAGATGGCTTCTTATATAAATATACCTCGCCGCTCTTTGTTATTTTAAGACCAACATTGTCTGCATCATCATAATCATAATCATAGTTTATGACTTCATCCATTCGGTTGTCGAGATCGAATAACTTATCATCACCCTCCCCGGTATTATTCAGATATTGGGAGCTGTCATCTTCTTGATTCAGATCATCTGGCCTGCAAGGGCTGCGTATGATCTCAAACATGGCCTCTTCTCCCTCTCTGCCGGTATTGTCTGGCATAGCTTTTATTTAACTAATCCATAGTATTCAAATTACAATGCATGGATGCAATCAATAAGGAAAAACTGAATCATAGTACATAATATGCATCGTCTCGAATAATATATAATCTCGAGTACATCGTCTCTAATAATATATATATAATCTCGAATACATCGTCTCGAATATTATATATCGAATACATCACTATAGCTAGCTAGCTAATAAAGATCGAATACTATAGAAGAATCTAGGCCACTCAGGGTTCCTGAGGCGCGGGCGGTGGACACCCAAAGAGAAGGAACCATCACAGGATCATATCTCCGGTCATCTGCCCAAAGAACCTGCCAGGTATTGGAGAACCTGACGTCTATAGCAGCCATGTAGCGACGGACGTGCTCGTCCTCCTCCCTGACACGGCGACGCACCACCTTCGGCGGGGCCGACTCCCTTTGCACCGAATGTGGCCCACGCAAACGCCACCAAACGAGATGAGGGTCGACGACGAGACCCGGGGCCGGGTTCCTCCCCAAGCGGCACGCCCCTGAAGGTAGCACCTCCCAGTGCCAGCCCGGCGGAGCCCAGTCTCGGACGTGGGTCCTCTGAAGCTGGACGTCATCGTGGATTGGTCGACGGCGAGGATGCGGTCCGGGCATCGTCGAAAACAAATACTATATGCAAATGTAACATATTTTAAATTATTGGATTATGTCTTATATTCAAATTCTAAATTTCTATAACAAAAACTATAAGAAACTAAAAAAACATTGATCATTGTCTAACAATTTGAAATTAATCTAATTCATCTAGCTAAAACTAACATTTCTAAAATTTCTAACATTTCTATATACTAAAATTTATAACATTTGTATAAAAACAGCAAAACAGAAAGAACCTTTGACATTATATTATAACTAACATTTCTATATACTATTTGACATTAATCTAATCTAATTAATTAATTTATCTAAGACTTTGTATGAAAAACAGAAAAAACTAAAAACTAAACAGAAAAATTGTGTGTGTGCGTGTGCGCATGTGTGTGTGTGTGTGTCTTGGTCTTGTATGTGGCAGCCAGCGTGGTGGATTGGAGGGAGGAGAGGCCGGAGGAGGGGCTCATAGCGCACGACGGCGCGGGACGGGGCGGCGGTGCGATGGGGACGGCGACAGCGGCGGCAGGGGCGAGGGCAGCGGCATGACGGGGCGGGCGGCAACACAACGGGATGGCGATGGCGGGATGGTGCGGACGAAGGCGGCGGCGGCCAGAGACGGAGACGGCAGAGAGAAGTTTGAGATGAGAAACTGAAATTTTTTAAGTGTTTTCTTATATCGGAGGCACCTTTAGTACCGGTTGCACCCGTACTAAAGCTCTGTTTTGGCCAGGCCAAGCGGCGGGAAGGGCAGGCCTTTAGTACCGGGTGGTGGCGCCAACCGGTACAAAAGACCCCCGCTTTAGTACCGGTTGGAGCCACGACTGCATTAATAAAGGGGTGTGTCGGTGTCAAAACCGGCGGATCTCGGGTAGGGGGTCCTGAACAGTGCGTCTAGGGTCGATGGTTACAGGAGACAGGGGACACGATGTTTACCCAGGTTCGGGCCCGCTCTATGGAGGTAATACCCTACTTCCTGCTTGATTGATCTTGATGAATATGAGTATTACAGGAATTGATCTACCACGAGATCGTAATGGCTAAACCCTAGAAGTCTTGCCTGTATGACTATGGTACTGAGTATATGCTTTCCGAACTACACCCTCCGGTTTATATAGACACCGAGGGGATCTAGGGTTACGTATATAGAGCCGGTTACATAAGAAGGAATCTTCATAGTTAGTCGCCAAGCTTGCCTTCCACGCCAAGGAGAGTCCAATCTGGACATGGGTACAGTCTTCGGCCTTCGTGTCTTCACAGCCCATCAGTCCGCCCATGGATAACTGTGGACGCCCGAGGACCCCTTATAGTCCAGACTCCTCGGTAGCCCCGAACCAGTCTTCAATAGCGAGGTGTTCGGCACACAAATTGTCTTCGGCATTGCAAGGCGGGTTCCTCCTTTAATGATTTCCAAGTAGTGTATTCGGCCGTAGATTCAATGTCTCCCCTCGGCTTCTGCGCGTTTAATAACCTCGTCTTCCACGTGTCGAGCGAATGCGGGGGGTCAGGGTATTTTTGCAAATAACACCCCCTTTAGGCCAGGAAGAGCGCCTATTTAAAGAGATCGGATCCTAGATCCATTCAATATATCATGGAGAAAAATCCCCAAAGACTACTAGGAGAAGCCACTCCAACATGGCTAGCATTCCCAGTTCCTCCTTCGACTCAGAGAGAGGCGAGTGGGAGAGGTGCTCAGTGGCCTTCAGCTAGGGGTGGACTAACGAGCAGCTCGGCTCGTTAAGGCTCCGCTCGTTAAGCTTGTTAAGATTAACGAGCAGAAAACCGTGCCCGGCTCGGCTCGTTTGAAGCTCGTTAAGCTCGTGAGTGCTCGCGAGCGCTCGTTAACAGATTATAATGTGTTATGATATACAGGATGAATGTGTAGGTCTGGTTTTCAAGATGAAATATGGTGACTACAAAAAGAAATGCACTAGTTTGTTGTCTCATATGTTGATTAGATTGAATTGATGGGCTGAGGTGCTATAAAACATTTGTCATGAAAATAAAAATGTGTTATGTTGTTACTAACGAGCTTAACGAGCTACTCATTAAACTCGGTAGCTCGTTCATTAAGCTCATTAAGCTTAACAAGCTGAAATCAATGATTGGCTCTGTTCACTAAGAAACGAGCTCCGAGCTTAACGAGCCGAACTATCGAGCGCTCATTAAGCTCGTGAGCTACGAGCTTTTGGTCCAGCCCTACCTACAGCCAATTAAAGAAGCTGCAAACGCAGGGATTCCTCCCCCCTGCAGATTTTGTCCCCGTTCGAGCAGGGCAAGCTTCCCTTAACGGTGAGACCCAGGCGGAGGATTTTCCCAATCCATCCGGGGGGAGCGAGTTCGTTTCGTCCCGTATCTGCTAAGGGGCGTTGGGTTTCCAATCCATCCGTTCCTTCCGGGGCTCCTGGAATACTATGGCCTTCAGCTGCATAACTTTACTCCCGCCTCCATTCTGCATATTGCGGGCTACGTCGCTTTGTGCGAACTGTTCCTGGGCATTGAGGCCCATTTCAAACTATGGAGAAAGTTGTTCTGTCTTGTCCCGCGCAACCACCAGGGGTCAATATTTGAAGTGGGCGGAGCCGAAGTATGGCGCGTCGCCGATACCGGATACCTGTCCGGCACACCAAGGAAGGCATCTGAAGAATGGCCTTCCGAATGGTTCTATATAGAAGACGTCGCTCTTCCCGACCCAGTTCGCAGGGGCCTCCCGGAATTTGCAAGTGTTCCGCTGAAGAAATGTCACAGCTAGCGTCCCCGAAGTCTTGAAGAGGAGGACGGTCACGCGGAAGTTCGTCGACTCTGGGCAAGATAAGGATGCTTGCCCAGTCTCGTTTTACAATAGTGGAGGTAATGGCGACCTCCATAGTGCGGGGGGTTCAGCCACTTCAATACAGAGGGCTCCCAATGTGGCACTACAATGGGGAGGATGACGCCTCCCGCTGCGGTCGGAAAGGTCCGGACACCCCCGCTGCTCTAGCCAAGATACTGGCCTAGCTGTTCAAAGGGGAGGAAGCATAATTTCTCCGCATCAATCGGAGAGACGGGTACTCGATGTACAACCCTCCCAGCTAGGTTAGTCTTGACCTCTTTGCTTTTATTCACTCTGCTCTTGCAGCCATCTTTAACGAATTCGTTTATTTTGAAATAGCACCGGCGGAAGGTAACCGAGGGCCTCAATAGCCCTGCCCCACAGCTGGAGAACCACAACCGGGAGCTTGATCCTGGGTTCAAAGAGGATCCAGATATATTCGTGGTACTCGCGGAAGGAGTGTTTTACCAGGCGGGTTATGACGGCACAGAAGTGGCCATCATTGCTGATTATCCTGGTCTTCCTCTAGTTTCCCACGCAAGTAATCAGGAGAAATCCCCCTCGAAAGAGTTTCCTCACCCTGCCTCACCCACTACACTGTCTCATGCTTCAAAGGGGAGGCGTTCGGCACGTCATGCTACGCCGGGGATGACTTCAAGAAGAGCGGCTCCCGCGCTGTGCAAGGCCTCGAAAAGGAAGGTCGGCGAAGACAAGGCCGGTCCCTCGTCGAAGAGGTATGGGTTTGAAGGTATGCTTAGGCAGTCGTACCCAACCATGATTGTTATGTTGGTCCTGTATCAGGAAAAATGTTCGCCGGACTATGTCCAGGGATTCGGCCGGTCGCACTCCCAACAACCGGGATTTAGATCCCACCAGAGAGGTGGGGGCCGCTATGGGGACAACGCCCGACTGTCCTTCGGCCGAGGGTTCGGAAGACATGTCCGTTACCAACTCGAAAGTAGAGAGCGCCACGAATCATCGGCGCTGCAGGGCTGTCTTATGAGACCCCAAGTTCTCGGCAGAGGCATTCAATGCCTTCAGCTCTGCTGACGCATACATCCGCTGGTCGAGATGGGCTTAGAAAAGCCACAAAGCAACATTTGACAGATGTGTAGGTAAAGTTTTCTTTGTCCGAAAAGGATAACCATATGCCCATAGCCCCCGAGACTGAAAGCAGTTGGTACAACTGATTTAAGGATCGTTGTATAACCAGGTCCTTACGGAGAAGAATGGCCTGCTAGCCCAAGAGCTGGAGCAGTGTCGGGCGCAGCTGAATGCCGCTACCTCCGAACTGGAAAACTTCAAGAGAGCATCTTCTGGTAACACTCCCCTCCATCGAGGAAGATGAAGATCACCCAAGAGGGAGAGAAAGAGGCGAAAAGGCTACACGCCGCAGGCGAGCGTGTGCTGACCCGAGTCAGAGGGGAGAAAAACAAGCTACAAGATTCCAACACTACCTTGGGTGAAGAATTGAAAGATGTGCGAGCCCAGCTAGCCGACTCCATGAAGGATAACAAGAAGCTGCGGGGCGGCATATTCAGTATGTGTCTGAACTATTTTAAAGTAGTTCGAAGATAAATGGAGCTGATATAGTTATGATTGCAGGTATATTGATGGGCTGTCCTGAAGAGGAGGTGTCCAGATCATCAAGTGATCTGCTGCAAGGGCTGTCGCAAGTGCACGAACAGGCTCGGCTGGCGATGCTGAGTGTCGCCAAGGCCCTATGGCCATCCGCCTCCCCTCCAGGAAGTATGGAGGAGCTTGTAGAGCTGTTCAAAGGAGCGCAGCGGCGTATCCAACTATGGAAGATATCGGCCTACCGAGAGGGTGCGCGAGAGGCCTAGGCCATGGTGAAGACGCGATATACCAAGCTGGATCCTAATCACATGGCCCGTGTCGGACCGCTAGGGTAAAATGGGGAAGAAATTCCCGTTAGTTTAGTATATGAACAAGTTGAGGTGGCCGTCAGATATTCCCAACAGGATTGTAAGTTAGACTGCCTTTTCGACAGTGTAGAGGAGGAAGTGTTTGAGTCCAAGTGCCTATGTACTTTCGTTGACATATGTAACTCTAGCTGAACAGACAAGTTGTATCCGGCTAGCTATGTTATATTACATTGAGATTGTAAGAAACATCTTCCAGAGAGAATAGTTCTGTTAAGGGTTCCTTTCCTTGGGTGTGCATGCATTAGTGTACATGTCCGAATTGAGATGTGAAAATCAAAGTGTGTATAGCTTCTGGGGGTTCACAATGGAGTGAGTGCAAAAAACATCTTTAATTCACCGACTGAATATTCCCTTAAGAACGATAGCTTTCGGCTTCACCCAGTCTGAGGTACATATCCGGATGACCCGGTAGTAACAATCGCAGAGGTGGTCCCTTTATGCCCGAGCCGAACTAACGGGAACGTAGGGCATAAGTACAGGAGCCAGGCAACCCGGCTTCTCCAAAACTTAAGTCATATCGATGCATATAGTGGCAAAGAAAAGGTACATATGGAAAAACTCATATCTGAAGAGCTTGATGCTCAAGGAATAATAATAAAAAGCTTCTGTCCGAGAAGCCCCCAGGTATAATGGACGTACATATTTAAAGATGTATGCGTCAGGGGTTTGCGGTCTAGCCGTCCGAAAGCTTTAGAGCAAGGAAGAAAAGAGTAATCGGAAAAGAGAGAAGAAATAATGGAAACTAGAGGGGAGAAGGAGACGAACAATGAGTTCGGCGCTCACTACTAGGGAAAACCTTATACATAGAATCTTACCAGTAGCACGTGTTAAAATGAGGCGCTACTGCTAATTAGCGATAAGCGTCTACCAAAACCAAGCCTGTTGTTACCTTTAGCGATGGCCGCAGGAACAGAACGCGCTACTACTATAATTGCCACGCCGTTCCCGACGTGCTAGGTATAGTAGTAGCGCCCTTCTAGAAACGGCGCTACTACTACCGATTTTAGCAGCAGCGCGTTTTCCCCTCGCACGCTACTGTTATATCTATTCTCACCTAACCCCCCGCGCGGCCTGATTCCCTTCCTCTCTTCCTCCCCCAATTCACCACTCTCTCTTCTCCCCCTAAATCGCCTCTGCCTGCTTGCCGTCTCCCCGACCCGCCTCGCCGTCTCCCCGACCCGCCTGCATTGTCTCCCGGCCCTCCTCGCCGCCGTCTCCCCCGACCCCGCCTCGCCGCCATCTCCCCCGACCCCATCTCTCTCCCCGCCCTCTGTAAGCACTCTCCCCTTCTGATCCCTCTTGTTAATTTGCTTAGTATAACCCTAGCTATTTAGTGCTAGTTAGTATGAACCCTAGGCTATTTTTAGTGTTAGTTAGTTAATTTAGTGTTAGTTAGTTTGTTAGTATGAACCCTTAGCAGTAGTTCCTAGGTACTAATTAGTTAGTAAGAACTAGGTACTAATTAGGTATTAGAATATTTTTATTTATAGTAAGTTTACTTTTAGTAAGAAGTAGTTGAATTAATAGAACTAGTTAGTAAGAACATGTTGCTATTTTTTAGTTAAAGCAATTTTTCCGCATCGGCGTGGGCGATGCCTATCCCGCATCCTCGTCGTCGAGTCGGCGGAGGGCGACACCTGCTTGACCAGATGGGCCATGTCAGCCCTGGGCTCCACTTGAGGGTGGTACTGGAGGCGCTACCTACCAGGGGCGCAGGTTGGTGAGGAGCCACTGTCGTTGACCCGAACCTTCTTTGGTGCCGGTCGCGTGGGCGATGGCGGTCCAGAGGCTCGAGGACTCCGCGGAGGTGGTGCGTCACCGTGTCGATGAGGAGGGCAGCGCCGCGTCTGTCGCTACTTGTTTGCGTTGGAGCACGAGTTCTCCAATACTTGGCAGGTTCTCCGGGGATCTCACCGAGCTATGATCCCGTGATGGTTCCTTCTCGTAGGTGTCCACCGCCCGGCGCCGATACCACGTCGTGGTGCTACGGTTTTAGTTTTATTAGTTATGTTATATGTATGACAATATTCGTGATTTATTATTTATAATATTCGAAGATGTACTGACGCATGAGATTATTTACTTTTTCTTATTGAATGCATGCTAATTTTAGTCCTATAAGATATTTTGAAATGTATATATTGTGTTGCTCAATATCCAAGTGGCGGTCATGTTTGCAGGTTACACCTCCGAGTGGCCTATGTTTTGCGGAGTGTTGATTCATTTCCGTTCCGGCAAATTTCAGGCGCTTCGATATGTCCTATTTTAGCAAAGGTCATACCGGATTTTTTCCGTGAATTTTGGCATGACTTGTGCCAGAATATGTAGGAAATATCGAAAAGTGCCCGGGATTTGTATGTTGAGTATCCTGGTAGTTGTCTTGATCGATTTTCAATTAATGTTTTAACTATGAACATAGGAAATGTCGGCATTTACGAAAAGGATTTGGTATTTGCAAATACTGCGAAGGCAATGAGCTGTCGCGTACGGAATCTTCCTAGATGATGATAGGCGCTTGACATCAAGCTGGGCGAGAACTTGAAGTGGATCTGATGAAGTCATAACGACAAGTCTTTTTCGTAATTAAGCATGACATCTGCTTCATTTGCTTCAACTTATATTTTTTTACTATTCTACTAGCGTATCCCCTGCCATGCAAGAGTTTTTGTATTGGATAAGATAGGTTTCAGTCATACTATGGAGGTAAAGAAAGTTTATTTGAAGACCGAGCATGGTTATATTTTCCATGCAAAATTATACAATTCAGACGACTACACCTATTTTGGATGCAAAACATGGCGAGAACTATGCAAGACTTATGCATTTGAGCCTGATATGGTTATCACCTTTGATATTAAATGCGGAAGATGATATTGAAGGTAATACCGACATCCTGGAGTCGATGTGCGACGCCTCAGTTATATACCATTATGTAAGTTTCTCAACCATATTTATGTCTTTGATATTGCTTATTCAAAAATAGTTGACAACTAATTTGTATTGTCGACTTATTTCGGTGCAAGCAAACATGTCCGGTAACTTGGTAGACAGGACCTACTACTGTCCCGAGGCTGAACTAAACTGCGAGGAGCTAATTCATTATGTTTCATTGCTTGAGGATCTTGATACTGTCAAGACAAATTTTCTTCTTGGATTTAGAAATGTTAGTACTGAAAACGTGCGACCAATAGTGTTAAGTATTGAACTACGATCACATCTATTTAGGAAGGATGGTAAGATTTTTACTATTTGTCCTCAGTGCATCTTTTCCATACATTATTTTTGAAGCTAAACTTCATTGCTAACTGTGTTACCATACGATGTTGTTCAACAGGGACTCCCAATGAATGTTGTGCCTTATGGGATTGAGACTAAAGGTACCATGAGTATTATCAGCTTACGGCCAAGATATCCTCTGATTACTTTAGTGCATTCAAGATTAGCGACGGATGCTTAATAGTGCAAGACTGGACCAAATATGTGATGGGGGGAGCGCAGAGAAGTACTAGGGGCAGCAAAGCAGGCGCTACCCACGATTAGGAGACAGGTTCATCCGCATGCTCCAACTTGATCAAGGAGGAGAGCTACACATGTTTTATGTTGTTTTACCTAAGAGAGAGCGGCGGGAGTGATTAGCTAGCTAGAAATGAGTTTGAGGATGATGATGTGCTACACATTTACTATGATGATAAAATAGCTAGTGTTGGTGGTAATGACTATGATGATTATTATTAGCTAGTGTTAGTGGTGATTAAATAAATAATGTTGGTGGTAATTACTATGATGATGATTAAATAGCTTGTCTTTGGCGGATTAGATTCAAGTGGAGGCAACATGTGGTGCACATCGAAAGTACTACTAGTCCAAACTAGATCAAGTTTGGATTAGTAGTATACTTTTGACATGCACCACATATTGCCTCCACTTGAACCTAATCCACCTTCATTTGACTGTTATGCACATAATGATGTAAACCGCATAACTGGTATTGTACCAATATTTGTACGATGGAGAGAAAACCGCATAAATACACTAAAAAAAATGAATACTAGTAGCGATGGACAGAAAACGCGCTGCTACTAGTTTCATTAGCAGCAGCGTTGGGATGAACAAACGCTACAGCTATTTGTCCTAGCAGTAGCGCGCCGGCATGCGTTACTGCTAAGCAATAGCTGTAGCGCCTTATTAGTAGCGCGCCTACCCGCGCTACTAGTGAGCACGAAACCAGCGCTACTGCTAGGGTTTTCCCTAGTAGTGGCTAGGCATAGAATCTTCGGAGCCTGGCCGCGTTCCAGGGGTTTGGCTCGAGGCGATTGTCTGATGCATCGCGAAGACTGTACGCCCCTCCGGTGAGAACTTCGTCAATTATGAAGGGACCCTCCCATTTGGGCTTGAATTTGTCCTTTTTCTTCTCCGGCAGGCGTAGAACGAGTTCGCCAATGTTGTAGGTCTTGGCCCCGACTTCTCTGCTTTGATATCTTCGAGCCTGCTGTTGGTAAAATGATGAACGGGCTTTTGCGACATCGCGCTCCTTTTCCAGGGCATCTAGGTTGTCCTGCCGATCAAGCTCGGCTTCTCTCTCTTCGTACATAAGCACTCGAGGTAAGTCGTGCATAATATCGCAGGGCAATACAGCCTCCGCGCCATACACCATGAACAAAGGTGTGCATCCGGTAGTATGGTTGGGCGTGGTCTGCAGCCCCCAGAGTACGGAGTCGAGGTCCTCAATCCAGTGCTTGTCTGATTCTCTCAAAGACCGCACTAGTCTGGGCTTGATGCCGCTCAAAATAAGACCATTGGCTCGTTCGACTTGACCGTTGGTTTGCGGGTGGTAGACGGAGGCGTAATCGAGTTTAATGCCAAGATTAGCACACTAGGTTTTTACCTTGTTGGCTTTGAAATTAGAGCCGTTGTCGATGATGATGCTGTGTGGGACACCATAACGATGCACAACACCGGATATGAATTCTATCACCGGCCGGACTCAGCCGTTTTGACAGGTTTAGCCTCTATCCACTTAGTGAATTTGTCCACCATGACCAGCAGATATTTTTTCTTATGGCTTCCCCCTTTAAGGGGTCCAACCATATCCGATCCCAGACCATGAAAGGCCAAGTAATGGGGGTAGTTTTTAAGGCAGTTGGGGGCATGTGGCTTTGGTTGGCGAAGAGTTGGCATCTGACGCAGCGTTGGACAAGGTCTTGCGCGTCTGCTCGGGCTTTCGGCCAATAAAACCCAGTACGGAAGGCCTTGCTAACAAGGGCCCGAGTTGCGGCGTGGTGTCCGCCAAGACCAGCGTGAATTTCCACTAAAAGCTGCCGCCCCTCTTCTTCGGAGATACATCTTTGAAGTACTCCGGTAGTACTTTTCTTGTAGAGCTCTCCGTCGTGAACCTTGTAGGCCTTAGAACGCCGGACAATGCGGCAAGCCTCATTCTGGTCTTCGGGAAGCTCCTTCCTATTAATGTAGGCCAAGAAGGGTTCGTTCCATGGGGCAATGACTGCCATAATGAGATGGGCCGACGGTGTTTTTTCGGTGGCTGAGTCCTCGATACTATCGATGTGTTCGACATTTGAGGTTGTATTCGAATCTGGACTGTTGTTGCCGCCCTCCCCTTGCCACACCACGGATGGCTTGAAAAGCCTTTCTAGGAAAATGTTGGGTGGGACGGCGTCACCCTTGGCGCCAATGCAAGCGAGGACGTCCGCTGCCTGATTACTCTCCCGGGCGACGTGATGAAATTTGAGCCCCTTGAATCGAGCCGATATTTTTAAGACGGCATTACGATAAGCTGCCATCTTTGGATCTTTGGCATCTAAGTCTCCGTTTATTTGAGATATTGCGAGGTTTGAATCCCCGCGCACCTTTAGGCGTTGTATGCCCATGGATACGGCCATCCGAAGACCATGCAATAGGTCCTCGTATTCGGCTGCGTTGTTGGACTCTGTGTATAGTATTTGGAGTACATACTGGACGACATCTCCAGTGGGGGATGTTAACATGGCTCCCGCTCCTAGCCCCACTAGCATTTTGGAGCCGTCAAAATAAATAACCCAATTGGAATATGCGCCGTACTCTTTAGGGAGTTCGGCCTCTGTCCATTCTGCGACGAAGTCAGCCAATACTTGGGATTTGATGGCTTGATGTGGCTTGTATGTTAAGTCAAATGGAAGTAGCTCTATGGGCCATTTGGCGATCCGTCCCGTGGCGTCGCGGTTGTTAATTATGTCATTGAGTGGGACTTCAGAAGCCACCGTGATTGAACACTCCTGGAAGTAGTGTCATAGCTTTCGGGATGCCATGAAGACCGCGTATGCTTCCTTTTTGGTAATGGGGGTGCAGGATTTGCATGGTGTGAGGGACAGATGAATACGTGGTATACTGGTTTTGAAGTGGGAATTTGTGTCCGTCCTGTTATGTTCGACGACGAGCATGGCGCTCACCACCTGATGTGTTGCCGATATGTATTGCAAATGGGTTCGCCAGCGTTTGGGGTGGCCCGGATTGGGTTGCTTGCTAGGAGGGCCTTTATTTCCGCCAGTCCGGCAGTCGCCGCGTTTGTCCTTTCGAAGTTACCGGTGCGCTGTAACAGGCGATAGAGTGGTAGTGCCTTTTCTCCTAATATGGAGATAAAAGAATTAATGCTACCATGCAACCAGCCAGTTTTTGGACTTGTTTGAGATCTGTTGGCGTAGCCAACTATGACAGAGCTCGGATTTTAGCTGGATTTGCTTCTATTCCTCAATTGGAAACGATGAAGCCTAGCAGTTTTCCAGTGGGGACGCCGAAGACACACTTTTCCGGGTTGAGTTTAATGTCATACGCACGGAGGTTGTCGAATGTAAGACGTAAGTCGTCTATTAGTGTTTCGACGTGCCTAGTTTTGATGACGACGTCATCGACGTAAGCTTCTACTGTCTTGCCGATCTGCTTCTCCAGGCATGTTTGAATCATGCGTTGGCATGTGGCGCCGGCATTCTTGAACCCGAAGGGCATGGTGTTGAAGCAGAATGGCCCATAAGGGGTAATAAATGCTGTTGCAACTTGATCGGACTCCTTCATTTTGATTTGATGGTATCCGGAATATGCATCAAGGAAACACAGTGAGTCGTGTCCTGCGGTGGCGTCAATGATTTGATCAATGCGGGGGAGGGGGAAGGGATCCTTAGGAAAAGCCTTGTTGAGGTCTTTGAAATCGACACACAGGCGCCAGGATTTGTCCTTCTTTGGTACCATCACCAGGTTTGCCAGCCAGTCCAGATGTTTGATTTCTCAAACGAATCCGGCTTCGATAAGCTTGGCCAGCTCCTCCCCCATGGCTTGTCGCTTGGGTTCGGAAAAGCGCCACCGTGTTTGCTTGACCGGTTTAAATCCCTTTAATATATTGAGGCTATGTTCGGCCAGCTTGCGTGGGATCCCTGGCATATCTGAAGGGTGCCAGGCAAATACGTCCCAGTTTTTGCGCAGGAATTCTCGTAGTGCGGCGTCAACTGTTGGGTTCAGTTGCGCTCCGATGGATGCTGTCTTCTTGGGGTCCGTTGGGTGGACTTGGAATTTGGCTATTTCTTCTGCTGGTTTGAAGGAGGTGGATTTGGGGCGTTTGTTAAGGATCACATCGTCCCTGTTGATACGGCTCCGTCATATCTACTTTTCCATACACTTTTCCCTTGTTTTGGACTCTAACTTGCATGCTTTGAATGGAACTAACCCAGACTGACGCTGTTTTCAGCAGAATTGCCATGGTGTTATTTTTGTGCAGAAACAAAAGTTCTCGGAATGACCTGAAACTTCACAGAGATTATTTTTGGAAAATATAAAAAATACTGGTGAAAGAATCAAGACTAGGGGGCCCACACCCTTTCCATGAGGGCGAGGCCGCTCCCTTGTTGGGCGCCCCCCACCTCGTGGGCCCCACAGGCTCCACCGACCTCAACTCCAACTCCATATATTCGTGTTAGGGAGGAAAAAATCATAGAGAAAAGATTCATCACGTTTTATGATACGGAGCCACTGCCAAGCCCTAATCTCTCCCGGGAGGGCTGATCTGGAGTCCGTTTGGGGTCCGGAGAGGGGAATCAGTCGCCATCGTCATCATCAACCATCCTCCATCACCAATTTCATGATGCTCACCGCCGTGCGTGAGTGGTTCCATCGTAGGCTTGCTGGACGGTGATGGGTTGGATGAGATTTATCATGTAATCGAGTTAGTTTTGTTATGGTTTGATCCCTAGTTTCCACTATGTTCTGAGATTGATGTTCCTATGACTTTGCTATGCTTAATGCTTGTCACTAGGGCCCGAGTGCCATGATTTCAGGTCTGAACCTGTTATGTTTTCATGAAAATATGTGAGTTATTGATCCTATCTTGCAAGTCTATAGTCACCTACTATGTGTTATGATCCGGCAACCCCGAAGTGACAATAATCGGGACCACTCCTGGTGATGACCGTAGAATGAGGAGTTCATGTATTCACTATGTGTTAATGCTTTGGTCCGTACTCTATTAAAGGAGGCCTTAATATCCTTAGTTTCCACTAGGACCCGCTGCCACGGAGGGTAGGACAAAAGATGTCATGCAAGTTCTTTTCCATAAGCACGCATGACTATATTCGAATACATGCCTACATTACATTGATGAATTGGAGCTAGTTACATGTCACCCTATGTTATGACTGTTACATGATGAACCGCATCCGCATAATTCTCCATCATCGATCCAATGCCTACGAGATTTTCACATATTGTTCTTCGCTTATTTACTTTCCGTTACTCTTTGTTACAATTACTACAAAACCCAAAATATTACTTTTGCTACCGTTACCATTACTTCCATATTACTTTGCTACTAAATACTTTGCTGCGGATATTGAGTTATCCGGTGTGGTTGAATTGACAACTCAACTGCTAATACTTGAGAATATTCTTTGGCTCCCCTTGTGTCGAATCAATAAATTTGGGTTGAATACTCTACCCTCGAAAACTGTTGCGATCCCCTATACTTGTGGGTTATGAAGACTATTTTCTGGCGCCGTTGCCGGGGAGCATAGCTCTATTGTTTTAGTCACTTGGGATTTATATCTGCTCGTCACTATGAAGAACTTGAAAGACGAGAAAACAAAAAATTATCCCTCAACTACGAGGGGAGGTAAGGAACTGCCATCTAGCTCTGCACTTGATTCACCTTCTGCTTTGAGTAAGCTTGCGACACCTAAACCTGCTTCTGCTATTAATTCTGATATGTCGCATGTTATTGATGATGCCACTTCTGCTATGCATGATACTTATGATGAAACTACTTCTATGCTTGATACTACTGTGCCACCTGGTGAATTTCTTGATGAACAACTTGCTAGGGCTAGAGAGAATGACATTATTGAAACTGATAATATTGGTGAAAGTGATGATGAAGACTCTCCCTCTAAATATGAATTGCCAGTTGTGCCTGAGGGCTATGTTATGGATGAAGAAACTTGTTGTGGAATTGTCACAGCATATGTCCTAGTGTGAGCACTAAGTCGTGAGGCCAACGCATTGCTACCTCTTGAGCACTGCGTTTGTTTTCCCTTGAAGACGAAAGGGTGATGCAGCAAAGTAGTGTAAGTATTTCCCTCAGTTTTTGAGAACTAAGGTATCAATCCAGTAGGAGGCTATGCGCGAGTCCCTCGCACCTACACAAAAAATATAAATCCTCGCAATCAACGCGATAAGGGGTTGTCAATCCCTACACGGTCACTTACGAGAGTGAGATCTGATATATGATAGGATAATATTTTTGGTATTTTTATGATAAAGATGCAAAGTAAAATAAAAGCAAAGTAAAAAGCAAAGGAAATAACTAAGTGTTGGAAGATTAATATGATGGGGCCATAGGTTTCACTAGTGGCTTCTCTCAAGAGCATAAGTATTTTACGGTGGGTGAACAAATTACTGTTGAGCAATTGACAGAATTGAGCATAGTTATGAGAATATCTAGGTATGATCATGTATATAGGCATCACGTCCAAGAGAAGTAGACCGACTCACCTTTTGCATCTACTAGTATTACTCCACAATCGACCGCTATCCAAATGCATCTAGAGTATTAAGTTCATAAGAACGAGTAACGCCTTAAGCAAGATGACATGATGTAGAGGATAAATTCATGCAATATGATAAAAACCCCATCTTGTTATCCTCGATGGAAACAATACAATACGTGCCTTGCTGCCCCTCATCCTTTGGGAAAGGACACATAAGATTGAACCCAAAGCTAAGCACTTCTCCCATTGCAAGAAAGATCAATCTAGTAGGCCAAACCAAACTGATAATTCGAAGAGACTTGCAAAGATAACCAATCATACATAAAAGAATTCAGAAGATTCAAATATTGTTCATACATAAACTTGATCATAAACCCACAATTCATCGGTCTCAACAAACACACCGCAAAAGAAGATTACATCGAATAGATCTCCAGGAGAGAGGGGGAGAACATTGTATTGAGATCCAAAAAGAGAGAAGAAGCCATCTAGTTACTAACTATGGACCCGAAGGTCTGAGGTAAACTACTCACACTTCATCGGAGGGGCTATGGTGTTGATGTAGAAGCCCTCCGTGATCGATGCCCCCTCCGTGAACTCAAAATAGGCCCAGGATGGGATCTCGTAAGATGCAGAAGGTTGCGGCGGTGGAATTAGGTTTTTGGCTCCGTTTACGATCGTTTGGGGGTGCGTGGTATATATAGGAGGAACGAGTACGTCGGTGGAGCAACAGGGGGCCCACGAGGGTGGAGGGCGCGTCTGGGGGGGTAGGCGCGCCCCCCTACCTCGTGGCCTCCTCTTTTATTTCTCCGTTTGATATTCTTTTTCTGCGAAACTCTGAAATAGGCAAAAAAAAACAGCAATTCTAGGCTGGGCCTTCGGTTAATAGGTTAGTCCCAAAAATAATAAAAAGTGAATAATAAAGCCCAATAATGTCCAAAACAGAAGATAAATATAGCATGGAGCAATCAAGAATTATAGATACGTTGGAGACGTATCAAGCATCCCCAAGCTTAATTCATGCTCATCCTCGAGTAGGTAAATGATAAAAACAGATTTTTTGATGCGAAATGCTACTTGGCATAATTTCAATGTAATTTTTCTCATTGTGGCATGAATGTTCAGATTTGATATGATTCAAGATAAAAGTTTAATGTTGACATAAAAACAATAATATTTCAAGCATACTAACTAAGCAATTATGTCTTATCAAAATAACATAGCCAAAGCAAGTTATCCCTACAAAATCATATAGTCCAGCTATGCTCCATCTTCCCCACACAAAATATTCATATCATGTATGCGACCCCGGTTTTAGCCAAGCAATTGGTTCATACTTTTAATGCGCTTCAGCCTTTTCAACTCTTCATAATACATGAGCGCAAGCCATGGATATAGCACTATGGTGGAATAAGGTATAATGGTAGGGGTTATGTGGGAAGACAAAAAGGAGAAAGTCTCACATCAACGAGGCTAATCAGCAGGCTATGGAGATGCCCATCAATTGATGTTAATGCGAGGAGTAGGGATTGCCATGCAACGGATGCACTAGAGCTATAAGTGTATGAAAGCTCAAAAAAGAAACTAAGTGGGTGTGCATCCAACTTGCTTGCTCCACGAAGACCTCGGGCATTTGAGGAAGCCCATCATTGGAATATACAAGCCAAGTTCTATAATGAAATTTCCCACTACTATATGAAGTGACAAAATGAGAGACTCTCTATCATGAAGATCACGGTGCTACTTTGAAGCACAAGTGTGGCAAAAGGATAGTAACATTGTCCCTTCTCTCTTTTTCTTTCATTTTTTTTATTTGGGCCTTTTCTCTTTTTTTGTGGCCTCTTTTTTTTTAGTCCGGAGTCTCATCACTAGTTGTGGGTGAATCATAGTCTCAATCATCCTTTCATCTCTTGGTACAATGCTCTAATTATGATTATCATCTCACTTTTATTTACTTACAACTCATGAATTAAACTCAATACTTAGTACAAAATATGACTCTATATGAATGCCTCCGGCGGTGTACAGGGATATGCAATGAATCAAGAGCGACATGTATGAAGGAATTATCAACTGTGGCTTTGCCACAAATACAATGTCAACTACATGATCATGCAAAGCAATATGACAATGATGGAGTATGTCATGATAAATGAAACGGTGGAAAGTTGCATGGCAATATATCTCGGAATGGCTATGGTAATGCCATGACAGGTAGGTATGGTGGCTGTTTTGAGGAAGATATAAGGAGGTTTATGTGTGATAGAGCTTATCATATCACGAGGTTTGGATGCACCGGCGAAGTTTGCACCAACTCTCAAGGTGAGAAAGGGCAATGCGCGGTACCGAAGAGGCTAGAAAAATTCCGAAAAGGTAAGTATGCGTATAATCCATGGACTCACATTAGTCATAAAGAACTCATATACTTATTGCAAAATTTATTAGCCCTCGAAGCAAAGTACTACTACGCATGCTCCTAGGGGAAGGGTTGGTAGGAGTTAACCATCGCGCGATCCCGACCTCCACACAAAGGAAGAAAATCAAAAAATACTTCATGCTCCGAATTCGTTACATAACGGTTCACCATACGTGCATGCTACGGGAATCACAAACTCCAACACATGTATTTTTCAATTCCACAATCACTCAACTAGCACAACTATGATATTACCAACTTTATATCTCAAAACAATTATCAAGCATCAATTTTCTCATGATATTAATTAAAGCAAATTGCCATGCTATTTTAAGACTCTCAAAATAATATAAGTGAAGCATGAGAGATCAATAGTTCCTATAAATCAAATCCATCACCGTGCTCTAAAAGATATAAGTGAAGCACTAGAGCAAAACTATATAGCTCAAAAGATATAAGTGAAGCACATAGAGTATTCTAATAATTTCCGAATCATTAGTGTATCTCTCAAAAGGTGTGTACAGCAAAGATTATTGTTGTAAACTAACAAATAAAGACTCAAATAATAAAGGACGCTCCAAGCGAAACACATATCATGTGGTGAATAAAAATATAGCTCCAAGTAAAGTTACCGATGGAAGTAGACAAAAGAGGGGATGCCTTCCGGGGCATCCCCAAGCTTTGGATTTATGGTGTCCTTAGATTATCTTGGATGTGCCATGGGCATCCCCAAGCTTAGCCTCTTGCCACTCCTTGTTCCGTAATCCATCAAATCTTTCACCCAAAACTTGAAAACTTCACAACACAAAACTCAACAGAAAAGTCGTGAGCTCCATTAGCGAAAGAAAACAAAAGACCACTTCCAGGTACTATAATGAACTCATTTTTTATTTATATTGGTGTTAAACCTACTGTATTTCAACTTCTCTATGGTTTATAAACAAAAGAGGAATGCAGCACCTCTATTCCCCCCTGAGCCTGAGTCATGTCTTGGAGGTTGAAGGTGGTGAATATGGCATGTAGGTTGTCACACCGGCAATCTTCTAATTGTTGAAGTGGTGCCACGCTGATCCAAACGGAGCACATGAGCTGACCGCCGAGACGGGTGAGGAAGCCACACCCATAACAGGAAGTGTAAGGACATACAGAGTCGATGGTGATGGGCGGATCCAGCTGGAGCCTCCCCCTCCCCTGATCATCACTCTGGTCCTGGTGTATGTAGCTGAGCTTGTAGGCATAAATGGTGTTGCCACAGAGCATGTAGATGGCATTGTCTTGCTCCATGTAGACGGCGCGTCCGACCATAGGGACGTAGTCTCGCGGCGGCCTTGTTTCGTCGGTGAGCACCGGGGTCCAGTCGCCGGAGCCAGGGGTGAAAGTGAAGAAGGCCCGGTCTTGTTTCAAGGAGACGAGGATGAGGGGGCCGGGGAGCATAGCGTAGCCCTGGAGGAACCCGCCGGCCAACCACCGGTACTCGTCCTTGTCGTGTTTGTGTTGGCCGACCTGCTCCCATTGGCCCCCGCCGCCGGGGAGCTGATGCAGGGGTCGTATGAGGAGGCTTGACTTGACGCCATATTCCATGATGGGCCACAGAGCCCAGATGTTGCCGGCGGCGGAGATGGGCATGCAGTTACGACTCCCCCCTGCTTGAATCTCCGGCGGCAGAGGAAGATGCTCCGGAGATGTATCGTCGGTCTGCGGCTGCTGCAGAGTTAGGTGCAGGACGCAGAGTGAGCGACCATCGGGAGCCAGGGCGGCGCCGGCGTCGAACCTGCGACCAGTCGGCGTCCTGATGTCGTGGAAAGCCTTGAGCGCGTCGTCGCTCCGGCCGAGGATCCGCCGGGACCGCGCCAGGCGGAGGCGTTTGAGCTGTAGGACTGCGCCGTCCCTGAGGCCGACGAGCAGCGACCAGGCGGGCCGATGGTTGGCGCCGGCGGGGATGGAGGAGTAGTCCCTCCCGGGGGCGACGCGGGGGATCCGAGGGGAGTAGAGACGACGCCAGCGTACTTCGCAATTGCGCATAAGCGGCACACGGACTCACGCGCCAGCCTCCACTCCTCCGCCGTCTCCGCCGCCATCATCGATCGCCCGCGCACCACAGATCGATCGGGTTGTCAGAGCTGGCGGCGTGGAGATGAGATGGCGGCGAGGCGGTTGGTCAAGTCGTCCAAGCCACGCGTGTCGTGGGTCGTTGCTCTCCTGTGCACGGAAACGATTGGGCTAGATTTCTTTTACCAAATACCTGTGACTTCCTTTTTTCTAAAAATACGCACAAGCAGCATGCATATCATAATCAGTGAATAAATTGATAGAAAAAAAGGGGAGACCCGGTTTTACAAACACAGGTCCAACACCGAGGTCTATTCGTCCCTACTGATCACCTACTTAGTCAGCATCTCGAAGAAGAACATGAGATCTTGGCATAGGATTCCGGCTATACACCAAGTCTTCCCCTCATCGACAATCCCACTCATAAACCTACCCACCGATAAGGTCGCATTGTCAAATACAACTGCATTGCAGTGTTTTCACATCTCCCAGATCTCTTTCCTGCTACAGTTGTCTTGTGCAAGTGAACCTGTAGTCCACTGTGGCTTGTGCGACCGAAAACACATCACAAGTAGATGATCAATACTTTCTAGCTGCTGATCACAAAGAGGACAAACATCTTGGGTGCGGTAGACCCCTTCTTGCTAGTCGATCTGATGTCCAGCATCGATTCTTGAGCGCGAGCTAGGCAAATAGTTTGCAACGGAGTGGTGCATGGCTGTCCCAGATGGCCATGGACGCAAGGCCTGCCTCCCGGCCAAAGAACTTCCAGTTGTACGTAGACCTCACTGTGAAATCCCCCCACGGCTCCCAGGCCCATCGAACTCTATCTTCCATCTCTGGGTTCAGTACCATCGTCGACAAACACTCCCAAAGAATGAGGTACTGCAGCAGGTCCTCTGTGTTCAGGTCTGGGCCAACATCCCGAGGCCATGCACCAGATAGGGCCTCCTGGACCGTCCTGGTTGCCCTCACCCTAGGGCTTACCTTATCATATATCCTCGGCGCGATTTACTGCACTCACGTGCCGTCGACCCATGGATCTTCCCAGAAGAAAATTCTACTGTCACTGCCAACATCCATAAACACCGCTCGTCTATATCAAAGGCTGCCCAAGGTTTATCTCGGTCCACTCTTTTGAACCAAAGCCATCTCGTCATCAGCGCCATGTTTAGCCATAGTAAATTGGGGGGATCCCAAGGCCTCCCTGTCCACTTTGGTTTGCACACGACGTCCCACAGCGACCGCACTGCTGCCGCCACTTGCACTGTCCCGGGCCAGCCAAAAGAAGCTTATGCATATCTTTACAATAGAAGCAATGAACTCAAGGGGTGCCTCCAACGCCAATATGGAGTGAATTGGCATAACACACTAGTAGAAAACGGAGCTTTATTACCGGTTCGTAAGGGCCTTTAGTGCCTATTCTGCAACCGGCACTAAAGGGTGGAGACTAAACCCTCCCCCCCATGTTTAGCGGTTCGTCATCAGCGCCATGTTTAGCCATAGTAAATTGGGGGGATCCCAAGGCCTCCTGTCCACTTTGGTTTGCACACGACGTCCCACGCGACCGCACTGCTGCCGCCACTTGCACTGTCCCGGGCCAGCCAAAAGAAGCTTATGCATATCTTTACAATAGAAGCAATGAACTCAAGGGGTGCCTCCAACGCCAATATGGAGTGAATTGGCATAACACACTAGTAGAAAAGCGGAGCTTTATTACGGTTAAGAGGGCCTTTAGTGCCTATTCTGCAACCGGCACTAAAGGGTGGAGACTAAACCCTCCCCCCCCCCTTTAATACCGGTTCGGCACGAACCGCCACTAAAGGCCCACCACATGGCGTGAGCTCGCGCCGTGGTATGGGGGACCTTTAGTACCGGTTGGTACTAAAGGTTTTTTTAATATTTTTTTAAAATTTTTTGGAAAAAGATTGATTTTTTTATTTTCAATTTTCTGAATTATTTGATGAGTTAGTCTCTAATCACCCCTCTTAACTGCTCAAGTGTGGATCACTCATTCCAAATCGTCTAACTTCCCGGTCGGTCACCCATCCTCTCACTACCCTAGCCTAAGCACGCTTAACTTCGGAGTTCTATTCCCGCTACTTTCCAAGTCTGCACTTGTTGTTTTCCTGACAAATGTAAGCTGTCAATCCTACTAACCCTCACGAGTTTAGCTTGTGCATTAGGTCACACGTTTCACCGTTTGAGTTTGAAACTATTATTCTAAAAACAGTAATTATTTACTAACACTAATATTTCTTGAATAAGTAGTTTGACCATAATTTGACAACAGTTTGACCATAGTTTGACCAGATTTGACCAAAATTCAAAAAACTGAAATTATTATTTAGTAACACTAATATAAATGAATAATTATTTAGTAACACTAATATTTCGTGAATAAGTAGTTTGACCACAGTTTGACCAAAATTCAAAAAAACTGAAATTTGAGCATATCTTTTTTTCCTTTTAGAATTTGAGGATTCTAAAAAATTGCAAACAGGCCGTAGGCCATCAAAATCGGATGCGGATTTTCGTGCTGAACATTTTGATATATTATACATTTTTTCCGACATCGTATGCAAAAGTTATAGCCGTTTTACTTTTTCATAACACTTTTTTGCAAAACATGTCCAAATTTAAGTTTTTAATGTTCCTAACTAGTAGATGTACTAATATAACTACATCTCGAAAAATTTTATTTTTTGAATTTTTTTATCATTTTCTTTTGTATTTTCTAAAACTGAAATGGCGTTAGGGGGGGGGGTGCGTGGTGGGGGTGGGGGGGTAGAGTTTGAAAATTGCCCTATAGTCCCGGTTTGTGTCTCCAACCGGGCCTATCGGTCAGACCCCTTTAGTCCCGGTTCGTGACACGAACCGGTACTAAAAGTTAGCCCTTTAATACCGGTTTGTGCCACGAACCGGGACTAAAGCGGCTCGTGGGGCCCTGGCCTGACGCCAGCCTGCCACCACCCCTTTAGTACCGGTTCTTGGCACAAACTGGTACTAAAGGTTCAACACGAACCGGCACTAATGCATAGCCGTTCGAACCGGGAATAATAATGCTATCATTAGTACCAGGCCAAAATTGAAGCGAGACTAATGTGTCTCAGATTAGGTCCCTTTTCTACTAGTGGCAGAAAGGACTGATTGCACTAGAATTAGCCTGCCCGATTTGTCAATACTGGCTGCCCTCCAGGTTGCTAAATTTTTTCCGCACGCCATCCACGATACTCTGAAACTGCACGGCCATTGACTTCCTGAGACATAGAGGAAGCCCCAAACACCTACAGGGGGAAACTTCCAATGGGACATCCCATGACCTTAGACAACATATTTGTTTCATCAGCGGAGCAACTAATTGGCAGGAATAGGATTAGGCATTTCTGCTTGTTGATGCGCAGCCCAGATGCTTTGCCAAAACGTCAAGAATTGCCAAACATACCGCAATGTCCACCGTATTTGGCTTCAAGAATAGCTTTACACACTACAACACGCCCTCTGTTACGAGGCATTAAAAAACGCCTCCGAAATACATCAAAATGCCTTTACATGCTTTTTGCGGCACTTTCCTAAAACGCTAGAGATGGCAGCGAAGGCAAAGATTAACGAAGGCGTTTCTCAATAATGCCTCGAAATATGTGGTGTTCCGTGGCGTTCTAAAAATGCCTCGAAAGCTCCATCGTTTTGGTGACGATCTCCGAAAACGCCTCGCAATCCAGCTGAAAAAAATAAATAACCACGGGTGGTCCCAGGCCACGAGAACCTCCCACAACAGCACCCACCCACACGACTCTCACTTACTCGCATTTTTTGTGTGTGCAAACACTCAGTTTTTATATGCGTCTGGGTCCAAAGCCCATTCTCTCTGTTTTATATGGGTGTGGGCCCAACAACAACGTTTGCCGCGCACTTAGCCGTCAAATTAACTTCTAATGCCATTACCCATGGTCAGGTGGTTATCGTCCTTGAACCAGAGCTGATGTTTCCCCTTTTAAGTAGATCAAACTCTTACTCGAAAAGCGGTATGCGACTAAACCGATTGTATTCTGAGCTCACGCGCATGGGCACAGGAATCGAAAAGAGTCAGCCAGAAGACTATGTTGCAGGGGCCTACTAGTTTGAGCCAGGCATCAGTGCCTCTCTCTGTCTCTCATGCATGGCCACAGCAGCTCGGTCACCGGCGAACCTTGTCACAGCACCAGCTGCAGTATGGGCCACAGCTTTGCACCTGCTCGCCGCCTAAGCGACCGTCCTGCATGCGGCGCCGTCTCTGTTGGAAATATGCCCTAGAGGCAATAATAAATTAGTTATTATTATATTTCCTTGTTCATGATAATCGTTTATTATCCATGCTATAATTGTATTGAAAGGAAACTCAGATACATGTGTGGGTACATAGACAACACCATGTCCCTAGTAAGCCTCTAGTTGACTAGCTCGTTGATCAATAGATGGTTACGGTTTCCTGACCATGGACATTGGATGTCGTTGATAACGGGATCACATCATTAGGAGAATGATGTGATGGACAAGACCCAATCCTAAGCCTAGCACAAAGATCGTAGTTCGTATCCTAAAGTTTTTCTAATGTCAAGTATCATTTCCTTAGACCATGAGATTGTGCAACTCCGGATACCGTAGGGAATGCTTTGGGTGTACCGAGCGTCACAACGTGGCGGGTGGCTATAAAGGTGCACTACAGGTATCTCCGAAAGTGTCTGTTGGGTTAGCACGAATCGAGACTAGGATTTGTCACTCCGTGTAAACGGAGAGGTATCTCTGGGCCCACTCGGTAGGATATCATCATAATGTGCACAACGTGACCAAGGGGTTGATCACGGGATGATGTGTTACGGAACGAGTAAAGAGACTTGCCGGTAACGAGATTGAACAAGGTATCGGGATACCGACGATCGAATCTCGGGCAAGTACAATACCGCTTAGACAAAGGAAATTGTATACGGGATTGATTGAGTCCTTGACATCGTGGTTCATCCGATGAGATCATCGTGGAACATGTGGGAGCCAACATGGGTATCCAGATCCCTTGTTGGTTATTGACCGGAGAACGTCTGGTCATGTCTGCATAGTTCCCGAACCCGTAGGGTCTACACACTTAAGGTTCGATGGCGCTTAGGGTTATAAAGGAAGTTTGTATGTGGTTACCGAATGTTGTTGAGTCCCGGATGAGATCCCGGATGTCACGAGGAGTTCGGAATGGTCCGAGGTAAAGCTTTATATATGGAAAGTTGTTGTTCGGGTTAAGGGAAAAGTTCGGTTTTTCCTAGATTGTACCGGAAGCTTCGAAGATTCCGGAGGATACCGGAGGGGTCCGGAGGTTGAAAATGTTCCACCACGTCCAATACAGCAGCATGGGCTGTAAGGCGCCCTAGCCTTAATGGGCCAGGGGCACCAGCCCCAAGGCCCATGAGCATGGGAGAGGGAAACCCTAGGGGAGGGCCTCCACTTGACTTGGGAGGCACTCCTCCCCTTGGCCGCCCCTAGATGGGATCTAGGCTGGCGCCGCCCCTAGGGTGGAACCCTAGGTGGGCGCAGCCCCTCTCCCCTATATATAGTGGAGGCAAGGGCAGCCCAACACACAAGTCCTTCTCGTGTTGGCGCAGCCCTACCTCTCTTTCTCCTCATATCTCGCGGTGCTTGGCGAAGCCCTGCAGGATTGCCACGCTCCTCCACCACCACCACGCCGTTGTGCTGCTGCTGGACGGAGTCTTCCTCAACCTCTCCCTCTCTCCTTGTTGGATCAAGGCATGGGACACGTCACCGGGCTGTACGTGTGTTGAATGCGGAGGTGCCGTCCGTTCGGCACTAGGATCTCCGGTGATTTGGATCACGACGAGTACGACTCCTTCAACCCCGTTCTCTTGAACGCTTCCGCTTAGCGATCTACAAGGGTATGTAGATGCACTCTCCTTCCCTCATTGCTGGTTTCCTCCATAGATAGATCTTGATGACACGTGGGAAAATTTTGAATTTCGCTACTTTCCCCAACAAAGGTATCGTCGAGCTAGGTCTATTACGTAGATTCTTTGCACGAGTAGAACACAAAGTAGTTGTGGGCGTTGATTTTGTTCAATATGCTTACTGTTACTAGTCCAATCTTGTTTCGATGGTATCGTGGGATGAAGCGGCCGGACCGACCTTACACACATACACTTACGTGAGACAAGGTTCCACCGATCGACATGCACTTGGTGCATAAGGTGGCTAGCGGTGCCGCCTCCCACTTTAGTCGGAACGGATTCGATGAAAAGGGTCCTTATGAAGGGTAAATAGCAATTGGCATATCACGTTGTGGTTTTATGTAGGTAAGAAACGTTCTTGCTAGAAACCCATAGCAGCCACGTAAAACATGCAAACAACAATTAGAGGACGTCTAACTTGTTTTTGCAGGGTATGCTATGTGATGTGATATGGCCAAGATGATACGTGATGTATGAGATTGATCATGTTCTTGTCACTAGTAGAAAAGGGGCCAATGGTCCAGGGCGGTCCAGCCCATTAGTCCGGTTCAATCCGAACCGGGACCAATGACGATTGAACCCGGTTAAATTGAGCCCCGAGGGCTCCAGACCCGTGGAGCCGTGGGCCGATCATGGATTCGTCTGGACCTATTGGTCCGGTTGGTTGGACGAACCGGGACCAATGGCCCTCGCCTCTGGCCCACCATCATTGGTCCCGGTTGGTGGCTTGAACCGGGACCAAAGGCTGCCCATTAGTCCCGGGTTCATGCCACCAACCGGACTAAAGGGTTAGTCCTCGTTCTTGGCTGAGTTTAGTCCCACCTCGCCAACCGAACGGGAATCAGACCGGTTTATAAGCCCTCCTCTCTGCCATGTTGAGCTCCTCTCAAAATGAAAATAGATGCCCTTATATTGTGGAATTTAACCTAAATTCATACTGAGTTTCTCACTGAAGTTAGTAGAAATTTATTATGAATTTAGGTTGAATTTTCTCTATAAGCGCATCTATGCTCATTTCGAGTAGTTTTATATAGTTTTTTTCTTTTCTGCTATATTTTTTTTTTCTTTTTTATTTACGAGTTGTAATAAGTCATTAAAAATAAGCATCTATGCTCATTTTTAGTAAAGTTAATCACAACTATTTTTTCTTCTATTTATTTCTGAATTGTAATAAGTCATTAAAAATAAGCATCTATGCTCATTTTTTAGTAAAGCTAATCACAACTATTTTTCTTCTATTTATTTCTGAATAGTTTTTATATAGTTTTTTTTCTTTCTCGCTATATTTATTTTTTTCTTTTTATTTCTGAGTTGTAATAAGTCATTAAAAATAAGCATCTATGCTCATTTTTTAGTAAAGTTAATCACAACTATTTTTTCTTCTATTTATTTTTGAGTAGTTTTTTATATAGTTTTTTTTCTTTTATGCTATATTTATTTTTTTCTATTTTTTCTGAGTTGTAATAAGTCATTAAAAATAAAAAAGATTTTAGTAAAGTTAATCACAACTATTTTTTCTTCTATTTATTTCTGAGTAGTTTTATATAGTTCTTCTCAAGATCTTCCCACCAAAGTGTAATTTCATCAGATGCTAATGGGACTAACCACGTTGACTAGATACCACGTGGTAAATCACTGTGCCAACACCATGTGATGCAATCACACCTATGGGCAAGGCCGAACCCCGCCTCAGGCGGATATCATACACCGCCGGAGTAGCGAGTCGCAAGCATGCCTATCAAACTTTGGATATGACAGCCAACTATCCGGACACCAATCGAGGAGTCCGCTACTCCAACTAAAGTATAATGGCTGGGTTTACTGTGTTTCGATCAGAGCCCTCGGACCAACCACAAGAGGACGCTCGGCTACCTCCGAGTATTTGCCTTACAAACTAACTTTGACGCGGAATAGGATTGGTGATGTGGAATCGGCCAGGACACACAAGGGACCCCCCTGAAGAAGGCAGTCCAGATTCACTCTTGATCCACTCCACACCCTCCAAATCCCCGGCCATCACAAAGTTCCGCCTAAAAACACCTCTTTTTCATAATCATACATCGTACTCATATGCATAGACATATCATCTTACTACAATGCGTAGACTTAAAAAACACTTACCAGCCGTCGCTTTTCATCGACACCTCGTGTTATGCCCGATTATGCCAGGGGCTTCACATTACGGCAATAAAGTCCGACCACCTTCTCGGTCGCTCGCCACCCCGAACTTATAGCACTATATGCATCAGCTCGAACCATGTCTTGGGTCATTGGTTGGGTTTGCCCGGCTCCCTTGTTTTGGTACCTTACGTTCCGTTATATTGGCTAAGGTAGCGCAGGGAGAACTACTGCGATTGTGTCCCGAATCTTTACCCTCTAGCGGCCCCTTAGTCATCAGCTTCTCCGCGTCAAGCTTCCCCCAATGCACTTTTGCGTGGGCAAATGCCATACGCGCACCCTCTATGCAGACCAATCGCTTAACAGCATCAAGCTGAGGACAGGCGCCCACAATCCGCTTCACGAGCCCGGCAGTAATCGCCGGAATTGGCTTCGCCCGGCCACAAATGACAACCAAGTCCTTCATGGCTAGTTCGGCCGCCTGTGCGATTCAGCCGCCTATTTATATCTCGGAGTAGGTTTTTATATAGTTTTTTTTCTTTTACGCTATATTTATTTTTTTCTATTTATTTCTGTGGTAATAAGTCATTAAAAATAAAAAGAGGCGCAATGCTAGTTAATTCGCTTCAAGCCTTCGGAATAGTGTAAACTGCACCGCACATAGCTCCGCAGTCTACCCTATTCCTCATGGCTTGAAGCGAACCAACGCAGCAGTGAGCATTGAGCCTCTTCTTCATCGCCTCTCGCACTCGTGGCTTATAAATAGCTGCAGTGCCTCTCGCCATGCAGGTGGGACTAAACTTTCGTGCCGCACCGTGCAGCCTGCAGCCATTGGTCCCGGTTCGTGGCTCCAACCGGGACCAATGCCCACCCTTTCGTCCCGGTTGGTGGCACCAACCGGGACCAAAGCCTCTGCTTGCCGCCCTTTGGGCTGTTGAAAAGAGGCCTTTGGTCCCGGTTGGTACTACCAACCGGGACTAAAGGGTGCATTGGTCCCGGTTGGAGCCTCGAACCGGGACCAAAGACTTTGCTATATAAGGAAAATTTCAGAACCGCATCCACACTTCGATCTCTCCTCCTCCTCGATCTCCCGGCCTTGGCGCCCGTCAGCCGACCCGCCCGACGCCGTCGCCGCCCCGCCCGCCCGGCCGCGTCGCCGCCCGCCCTGCCGCCCCGGCGTCGCCCGCCCTTGCCCGATGTCGCCGCTCACCGCACCTACGCCCGTCGCCGTCAGCCGTCACGACCTCGCCGTGAACAACTTAGATGTGTAGTAATTTAGATATGTAGTTCATAGTATGTTAATTTAGATTGTGTAATTAATTTTTTCATATTGTGTTAGATTTTTTCTGTTAATAGATTTTTGGTGCAATTAATTTGTTCATATTGTGTTATATTTTTTTCTGTTAATAGATTTTTTTGGTGTAATTAATTTGTTCATATTGTGTTAGATTTTTTCTGTTAATAGATTTTTTTGGTGTAATTAATTTGTTCATATTGTGTTGGGGATTTTTTTTTTCTGTTAATAGATTGTTTTGGTGTAATTAATTTGTTCATATTGTGTTCGATTTTTTTTCTGTTAATAGATTTTTTTTTCTATTAATTTGTTCATAGTATGTTTCATGATATTTAGATTGTGTTAGTAAGTACTATAATTGAACTAGCTAGTTAGAAAAATATAATTACTATTTTATTTAGATTTTTTGGTAATATAATTAGTTAGAAAAATATGAGTTAGTTAGAAAAATACTAGTTTAATTTTAGTAAGTACTATATAGTAAGTGCTACTTTGTTTTGAGTAAGTACTACTTTACTTATTTATAGTAATAAGTGCTTAGTATAGTTGAACTAGATAGTTGATTTAATTAATAAAAATACTTTTATTTAACTATATATAGAAGTAGTTTGCAGTGAGTGCTACTTTATTTATTTATAGTAAGTGCTACTTTATTTATTTATAGTAAGTACTACTTTATTTATTTATAGTAAATGCTTAGTATAGTAGTTGAACTAGATAGTTGATTTAATTAATAAAACTACTTTATTTAACTATATATAGAAGTAGTTCCCGCATCGGCGTCGGGCGATGCCTATCCCACATCCTCGCCGCTGTCGACTCGGGCGGTGGAAGCTTGCTTGATCAGGCCATGTTCGACCGGGCTCGCCGAACTGGTATTGGGAGGTGCTACCTTCGGGGACGTGGGTTGGTGAGGAGGCACCCGTTGTTGACCTGATCCTTGTTTGGTGGCGGTCGCGTGGGCGATTTGATTGCCGAGGCTTACGGACACCGCGCGAGGTGGTACGTCACCGTGTCGTGAGGAGGACGAGCACGTCCGTCGCTACATGGTTGCATTGGAGGGCAGGTTCGACAATACCGGCAGGTTCTTGAGGGATCTCACCGAGCTATGATCCTGTGATGGTTCCTTATCTTTGGGTGTCCACCGCCCGCGATCGATACCCGGCCAAGCGCCACGGTTCTAGTTGTATTAGTGATGCTATATTAGTGATAATATTCGACGATGTCACGAACACCAAGAGATGATGTACTTTTGCTTATAATTATTGAATGCATGCTAATTTGAATACTACTTTATTTTATGATTTGGTTTTGCTTATTTTATGATTTGGTTTTGCTTATTGAATGCTCATATTGGATAAGTTCTCCTTCATTTGAATTATGAACATAGGCCAGAAATGTCGTGACTTGACGATTTTAAAACCGCCTCGGGAGTGCGACTGTGCCACGACGACCGAGGTATCTCTGTGACAGGTTCATTGAGCTGGACGAAGATCGGCGCTTCAGCATTAAGCTCGACGAGACCTCCGATGTTCATACTGCACGCAAACGCATTTACAATAATTTTTTTCGTAATTAATCATGACTTCAACTATTTTAATCATGACAATATTTTTCATATTTTCCAATTCGACTAGCTTATCCCATGCTTTGCAAGACGCTATGTCTTGGAGAGGATGGGTTTTGAAGACCATGAAAGTTTCGAAACCAAAAAATTATCCTAAGTACCCATCATGGTGTGGATTTTCAAGTAAAGCTGTACAATGCTCAGAGTGTAACCCTTTTGGTTGCAAAATTGGGAAGCACTTTGCAAGATGTATGGTCTTGATGAGGGTATGCTTGTCACCATGGATCTTGGTGATCCTACAATCGAGCAAGAGAGACCTTCGATTTGTGTCCTTGTGGATATACCTCCAATTCTTCCCCCATGTGAGCTTAACATAGCTATTAAGTAATTTATATTGTTTATTTCAAAATAGTTGACAGCTTATTTCCATTGACAGCTTATTTTGATTGTTCAAAGAATGTGCGAAAGATGGTAGACAAAACCCACTACAATCGATGGTCTCAATTAACTTATAAGGAGAAAAATCATCTGATCGCATTTTGTACTGATCTTGAGAACTACAATGTCTACAATCGAACTCCTCAACATTATGGTCAATACGTGCCACTAGTGCACATGTTGAACTATGGTAACTACCATGGAGATACCCTGGTAAGATTTTTTACTGTTACGACATCCGTGCATCTTTTTGCATACTTCTAAAACTAGTACATCATAGCTAACTACGAAGTTATTACTATGTTTTTCGACAGAGAATCCCGTAAGATTGTGTGCCTCATTTGATGTATGAGAATGGCAGCCTTCATGTTTTGAACATATATCCAGGTCATCCTCTGAATCTCAACTATCCATACCGGATTTCCAAAAGAAGTGGAGACATGACAATCAAAGAATGGAAAAATGTATGGACAGTCGTAAGGAGCTTATTGGAAGCAAAAGGAAGCGAAAGCGCAAGAATTGGAGACAGGATGATCTCCATTCTTCATAATGGAGAGTCAGGGTCTATATTGTTTTATGCTATTTTACCTTAAGGGTGTTTAGGTCCTACCTGATAATCGATGATCATGTGCTAACAACAATTATGTAGGGTTGGGTTCGATGACTATGAGGATGATGGTCGATGACTTATTATTAATAACGGTAGAAGTTGTATGATGATGCATGATTAGTAGGACTTGTTATTATATATGATGATGTATGATGCGAGCATGCATGAGCATGTTATATCGGTAGCTGAAATGAACATAGCAGCAGCGTTGATAAACCAAGGACGAGGATATAGGAGAGGACACTTCTCTCTATTAGCTAGCTAATAACAACCTAAAAATAACCCCAAAACCCCTAAAGCAGCCACTTTTCTAAAAAACATGGACTTTTGGTCCTCTCGAGCTCGGCGGACCGGCCACGTGGAGGCACATCTGTCCCGGTTCGTGTTTGAACCGGGACTAATGAGTGGAGGTATTTGTAACGACCCATTAGTCCCGGTTCATGAACCGGGACTAAAGGCCCTTACGAACCGGGACTAATAGGTGTTTTTCTACTAGTGTGTAATAGGAATCACGACTTGCATGTCGATGAGTATGACAACCGGCAGGAGCCATAGGAGTTGTCTTTATTTATTGTATGACCTGCGTGTCATTGAACGAACGCCATGTAATTACTTTACTTTATTGCTAGCCGGTAGCCATAGTAGTAGAATTAATAAGTTGGCGAGACAACTTCATGGAGACACGATGATGGAGATCATGATGATGGAGATCATGGTGTCATGCCGGTGACGATGATGATCATGGAGCCCGAAGATGGAGATCAAAGGAGCAAAATGATATTGGCCATATCATGTCACCATTTGATTGCATATGATGTTTATCATGTTTATGCATCTTATTTGCTTAGAACAACGGTAGTAAATAAGATGATCCCTCATTAAAATTTCAAGAAAGTGTTCCCCCTAACTGTGCACCGTTGTGAAAGTTTGTCGTTTCGAAGCACCACGTGATGATCGGGTGTGATAGATTCTTACGTTCACATACAACGGGTGTAAGCCAGATTTACACGCCCAAACACTTAGGTTAACTTGACGAGCCAGCCTAGCATGTACGGTACATGGCCTCGGAACACAAGAGACCGAAAGGTCGAAAGCATGAGTCGTATGGTGGATACGATCAACATGAAGATGTTCACCGATGATGACTAGTCCGTCTCACGTGATGATCGGACCACGGCCTAGTTGACTCGGATCATGTAATCACATAGATGACTGGAGGGATGTCTATCTGAGTGGGAGTTCATTAGATGAACTTAATTATCCTGAACATAGTCAAAAGCCCTTTGCAAATTATGTCATAGCTCGCGCTTTAGTTCTACTGTTTAGATATGTTCCTAGAGAAAATATAGTTGAAAGTTGACAGTAGCAATTATGCTGTCGAAAGCTTATGTCCTTAATGCACCGCCGGTGTGTTTGGACCTCGAGCATTAATCTGTGGATGTTGTGAACATCCGACACACACGTTTTGATGACTACATGATAGTTCGGTAATGTTAAACGGCTTAGAATTGAGGCACCAAAGACGTTTTTGAAAGCGTCGCGAACATAATGAGATGTTACGAGGGCTGAAATTGGGATTTCAGGCTCGTGCCCACGTCAAGAGGTATGAGACCTCCGACGAGTTTTCTAGCCTACAAACTAAGGGAGAAGATCTCAATCGTTGAGCTTGTACTCAGATTGTCTCAGGTACAACAATCACTTGAATCGAGTGGGAGTTAATCTTCCAGATGAGATAGTGATGTTTCTCCAAAGACATTGCCACCAAGCTACTAGAGCTTCGTGATGGACTATAACATATCGAGGATAGATATGATGATCCTTGAAGTGTTCGCGATGTTTGACACATGAAAGTAGAAGTCAAGTAGGAGCATCAATTGTTGATGGTTGGTAAAACCACTAGTTTCAAGAAGGGCAAGGGCAACAAGGATACTTCATGAAACGGCAAAATAGTTGCTGCTCTAGTGAAGAAACCCAAGGTTGAACCCAAACCTGAGACTAAGTGCTTCGTAATGAGAGGAACGGACCTTTGAAGCGGAACCACCCTAGATACTTGGTAGATGAGAAGGCTGGCAAGGTCGATAGAAGTATATTGGATATACATTATGTTAATGTGTACTTTACTAGTACTCCTAGTAGCACCAGGGTATTAGATACCGGTTCGGTTGCTAAGTGTTAGTAACTCAAAATAAAAGCTACGGAATAAACGGAGACTAGCTAAAGGTGAGCCGACGATATGTGTAGGAAGTGCTTCCAAGGTTGATGTGATCAAGCATCGCATACGCCGCTCTACCATCGAGATTGGAGTTAAACCTAAAATTGTTATTTGGTGTTTGCGTTGAGCATAGACATGATTGGATTATGTCTATCGCAATACGGTTATTCTTTAAGGAGAATAATGGTTACTCTATTTATTTGAATAAATACCTTCAATGGTCTTGCACCTAAAAGAATGGTTTATTGAATCTCGATCGTAGTGATAAACATTTTCATGACAAAAGATATAAGATAGTAATGATAGTACCACTTACTTGTGGCACTGCCATGTAAGTCATATTGGTGTAAAACGCATGAAGAAGCTACATGTTGATGGATCTTTGGACTCACTCGTTTTTTAAAAGTTTGAGACATGCGAACCACGTCTATTGGTGTATACGCATGAAGAAACTCCATGGGGATGGATCGTTTGGACTCACTTGATTTTGAATCACTTGAGATATGAAAATCATACCACATGGGCAAGATGGTGAAAAGCCTCGGTTTCAAAGAAGATGGAACAAGATAGCAACTTGTTGGAAGTAACACATTTTGATGTGTGCAGTCCAATGAGTGCCGAGGCATGCAAATGAATATCGTTATGTGCTTACTTCACGGATGATTTAAGTAGATACCGAAGTGTATTTACTTGATGAAACACAAGTCTGAATTATTGAATGGTTCAAGTTATTTCAGAGTGAAGTTAAAGATCATCGTGACAAGAGGATAAAATGTCTATGATATGATCATAGAGATGAGTATCTCGACTTACGAGCTTTGGCACGCTTATTAAGACATTGTGGAAATTGTTTCACAATTAATACCGCCTCGAACACCATAGTCTGATGGTGAGTCCGAACAACATATATGCAACCTATAGCATAAGGTGCGTACCAAGATGTCTCTTAACAACTAACCACAATCGTACATGGGAAAGGCATTACAGACAACCGAACTCACTTTACTAGGGCACCACGTAATTCCGTTGAGGCGACACTGCTTGAACTATGGTTTGGAGAAACCTAAGTTGTCGTTTCTTAAAAGTTTGGGGCTCGGCGGCTTATGTGAAAAAAATGTTTCATCGTGATAAGCTCGAACCCAAAACGTATAAATACATCTTCATAGGACACCCAAAACAGTTGGGTATACCTCCTATCTCAAGATCCGGAAGCAAAAGTAATTGTTTCTAGAAACGGGTCCTTTCTCGAGGAAAAGTTTCTCTCGAAAGAATTGAGTGGGAGGATGGTGGAGACTTGATGAGATTAATGAACCATCACTTCAACCAGAGTGTAGCGGGGCACAGGAAGTTGTTCATGTGGCACCTACACCAATTGAAGTGGAAGCTGATGATAGTGATCATAATGCTTCGGATCAAGTCACTGCCAAAGCTCGTGGGGCGACAAGGATGTGTCTTTGCTTGAGTGGTACGGTAATCCTGTTTGGAGGTCATGTTGCTAGACAACAATGAACCTACAAGCTATGGAGAAGCGATGGTGGGCCCGGATTCCGACAAATGGTTAGAAGCCATGAAATCCGAGATAGGATCCATGTATCAGAATAAAGCATGGACTTTGGTGGACTTGCGACGATAGGCAAGCCATTGAGATAAATGGATCTTTAAGAAAAAGACGGACGTGGACGGTAATGTTACCGTCTATGAAGCTCGACTTGTGGCGAAGAGTTTTTCACAAGTTCAAGGAGTTGACTACGATGAGATTTTCTCACCCATAGCGATGCTTAAGACCATCAGAATCATGTTAGCATTAGCTGCATTTATGATATCTTGCAGATAGGATGTCAAAACATTGTTTCCTCGACGATATCCTTGAGGAAAGGTTGTATGTGATACAACCGTAAGGTTTTGTCAATCACGAAGGACGCTAACAAGTATGCAAAGCCCCAGCAACCCTTCTAAGGACTGGAGTAAGCATCTCGGAGATGGAATATACGCTTTGATGAGATGATCAAAGATTTTGGGTTTATACAAAGTTTATGAGAAACTTGTATTTCCAAAGAAGTGAGTGGGAGCACTATAAAATTTCTGATGAGTATATGTTGTTGACATATTGTTGATCAGAAATGATGTAGAATTTCTGGAAAGCATATAGGGTTATTTGAAAAGTGTTTTTCAATAGAAAACCTGGAATAAGCTGCTTAAACATTGAGCATCAAGATCTATGAGGATAGATCGAAAACGCTAAATGATACTTTCAAATAAGAACAAACCTTGACATGATCTTGAAGGTGTTCAAGATGGATCAGTCAAAGAAGGAGTTCTTGCCTGAGTTGTAAGGTATGAAGTTAAGTGTTAAAGCTCGACCACGGCAGAAGAGAGAGAAAGTACGAAGGTCGTCCCCTATGCGTTAGACATAGGCTCTACAGTATGCTATGCTGTGTACCGCACCTGATGTGTGCCTTGCTACATATCTGGCAAGAGGGTACAAAGGTGATCAAGGAGTGGATCACCGGATAAGCGGTCAAAATTATCCTTAGAGGAATAAGGATATGTTTCTCGGTTATGGAGGTGATAAAGATTTCGACGTAAAGAGTTGCGTCGATGCAAGCTTAACACCTATCCGGATAGCTCTGAGTAGAGATACCGGATACGTATAATGGAGCAACAATTTAGAATAGCTCGAAGTGGAACGTGGTAGCAGCATCTATGATATGACATAAAGTTTTGCGAAATACATAGGGATCTGAATATTGCAGACCCGTTGACTACAACCTCTCTCACAAGCATAAACATGATCAAACCCAGAACTCATTGAGTGTTAATCACATAGTGATGTGAACTAGATTATTGATTCTACTAAACTCTTTGGATGTTGGTCAGATGGCGATGTGACGTGTGAGTGTTAATCACATGGCGATGTGAACTAGATTATTGACTCTAGTGCAAGTGGGAGACTGTTGGGAATATGCCCTAGAGGCAATAATAAATTAGTTATTATTATATTTCCTTGTTCATGATAATCGTTTATTATCCATGCTATAATTGTATTGAAAGGAAACTCAGATATATGTGTGGGTACATAGACAACACCATGTCCCTAGTAAGCCTCTAGTTGACTAGCTCGTTGATCAATAGATGGTTACGGTTTCCTGACCATGGACATTGGATGTCGTTGATAACGGGATCACATCATTAGGAGAATGATGTGATGGACAAGACCCAATCCTAAGCCTAGCACAAAGATCGTGAGTTAGGTATGCTAAAGCTTTTCTAATGTCAAGTATCATTTCCTTAGACCATGAGATTGTGCAACTCCGGATACCGTAGGAATGCTTTGGGTGTACCAAACGTCCTAGCGTAACTGGGTGGCTATAAAAGGTGCACTACAAGTATCTCCGAAAGTGTCTGCATTGGGTTGGTACGAATCGAGACTAGGATTTGTCACTCCGTGTAAGCGGAGAGGTATCTCTGGGCCCACTCGGTAGGACATCATCATAATGGGCACAATGTGACCCAGGGGTTGCTCACGGGATGATGTGTTACGGAGCGAGTAAAGAGACTTGCAGTGCGAGATTGAACAAGGTATCGGGATACCGACGATCGAATCTCGGGCAAGTACAATACCGTTAGACAAAGGGAATTGTATACGAGATTGATTGAGTCCTTGACATCGTGGTTCATCCGATGAGATCATCGTGGAACATGTGGGAGCCAACATGGGTATCCAGATCCCGCTGTTGGTTATTGATTGGAGAACGTCTCGGTCATGTCTGCATGGTTCCCGAACCCGTAGGGTCTACACATAAGGTTCGATGGCGCTTAGGGTTATAAAGGAAGTTTGTATGTGGTTACCGAATGTTGTTGAGTCCGGATGAGATCCCGGACGTCACGAGGAGTTCCGGAATGGTCCGGAGGTAAAGATTTATATATGGAAAGTTGTTGTTCGGGTTCTAGGAAAAGTTCGGTTTTTTTCGGTATTGTACCGGGAAGCTTTCGGAAGGTTCCGGAGGATTCCGGAGGGGTCCGGAGGTCCGGAAAATGTTCCACCACGTCCAATACATCAGCATGGGCTGTAAGGGGGCGCCCTAGCCTTAATGGGCCAGGGGCACCAGCCCCCCCAAGGCCAATGCGCATGGGAGAGGGGAAACCCTAAGGTGGAGGGCCTCCACTTGTTTTGGGAGGCACTCCTCCCCCCCTTGGTCGCCCCCTATATGGGATCTAGGGCTGGCCGCCGCCCCTAGGGGTGAAACCCTAGGTGGGGGCGCAGCCCCCCCTCTCCCCCTATATATAGTGGAGGCAAAGGGGCAGCCCAACACACGAAGTCCTTCTCCTGTTGGCGCAGCCCTACCTCTCTTTCTCCTCATATCTCGTGGTGCTTGGCGAAGCCCTGCAGTATTGCCACGCTCCTCCACCACCACCACCACGCCGTTGTGCTGTTGCTGGACAGATTCTTCCTCAACCTCTCCCTCTCTCCTTGCTGGATCAAGGCATGGGAGATGTCACCGGGCTGTACGTGTGTTGAACGCGGAGGTGCCGTCCGTTCGGCACTAGGATCTCCGGTGATTTGGATCCACGACGCAATGCGACTCCTTCAACCCCGTTCTCTTGAACGCTTTCGCTTAGCGATCTACAAGGGTATGTAGATGCACTCTCCTTCCCCTCGTTGCTGGTTTCTCCATAGATAGATCTTGGTGACACGTAGGAAAATTTTGAATTTCTGCTACGTTCCCCAGCAATCTCAGTCACCGTCGTTAGCCGTCGCCGCTGCAATCGCCCTGCAGCCAACCGGAAAACCAAAGCGACGAGCTTATGATAATCTGAGCAAGCGGCGCTGCAGAAGCTCGGATCGATCAAACCCAAAACACGCCCAATCTTCCACGCCGACCCTCTAAGCACGGCCGCCCGTTAAAGCGATTTGAAAACGCCTCAAAACGTCTAGCAATTCTAGGCTTTTCTCAGAAACGCCTCCGACCTGTATCCGTTTTGTGGTGCTCTGAAAGCTCTTCCATTCCGAGGCACTTTCTCAAAACACCTTCTTATATACAGTTATTTGAGGCGAACATGAAAAACGCCTTCGTTTATACAGTTCGGAGGCATTTATAGGAACGCCCTTAAAAAACGCCTCCGATTAACAACCGTGTTGTAGTGACCTCATCAGCGAAAAAGTCCTCTGTTTCCCAATGGTGCCAGCAGCTCTAATCTCTCCTTATGTACAACCATGTGGTGCAAAACCTCCATCACTACAATGAATGGTAGAGATGATAGTGGAGGCCCCCTTGCACTGACTATCGTGTCACCGGGGTGGCCATTGATGAGGATCCATGGACGTGAGTAGCCCACATATCCAAGCAATCAAGTGATGCCCAAACCCCTGCCAAGGACTTGTAGCAAAAAAGCCTAATCCAAGGTATCAAAGGCCATTGAATTATCTTAGTTTCATGAGGCAAGCAGACGCCCACAATGCATGCAACCTCCTGATCATACCTTGCACGAGTGCGAAGTTGTCATGTACTCCCTCCGTTCCTAAATATAGGTATTTCTAGTGATTTCAACAAGGGACTACATATGGAACAAAATGAGTGAATCTACACTCTAAAATATGTCCATATACATCTGTATCTGTATACGGTAGTCCATTTGATATCTCTAAAAAGGCTTACATTTAGAAACGGAGGGAGTATCTAGTTATGGTGTGCATGGACGTGGGGTGCATGGAGAGGAATAGCAATTCCTCACCCAGGATGACGAATAACGCGACACTGAGCCAACTAAGGGCTTGGTAAATACTGGAGTTGGTACTCATTTTGCACATGGATGCTGTTCGAATTGGTGTTTGTTCCATTGTATCTCTTTTGGGATTGCATGTGTAGCGATTAATGGAATTCGCAAATAAATTTCTCATGTGACCGAGCAAATAAAGAAAATATAGAAGTTTCAGAAGCAAGATGTCCTAAAATCACAATAATCCACTCTGCTCTGCTCAGCTGGGCACTAGCTGAACGACAGCGACGACTAGACTGAGTTCAGTTTGGCTGTCCATCCAATTACCACCAAAATACATCATACTACCAACGCCACACACATCAAGCTGCTGTCCTTCCATGCATCTGTGGCAACATGCCAAAAAAGAAGAAGCAAATCGAGTTCCTCATATCATATTACTACCCCTGTAAAACCGAAATAAGTCCCTTTTTCCATGACTCCACCGTCAAACCAAACTGAGCCAACGCATCAACTGCAGCGTATGTCACCCTTCCACCCCTGAAACAAAAAACGAAACAAAGAGGCACGACTAATTAGAATGACGGACGGCATTTGCATATCATCATATATATGGAGCAGTCACCCAAAAAGGGAACAGTCGCTCATATATACTAGAAACAAGAGCAAGGCAACTAAATTCAAATGATGTCATGTTAAACGTATGGAACTGTCAACCAAAAAGAAGGCATTGAGCATCATGCGCACCTCTTCTGGTCCTTGGAGACTGCTTCAATGAACTCAACTAGATCCGCTGCTACCTTCAACCCAGATTTTGGGTCCTTTATACCCTGCAGTATGCCAGAGTAAGCCTTGCATATTCCCTGTCTAAGCTGGATACCGTAATCAACCTTATCCTCATCAAAAACATTGGCATAATATCTTGGGTTAGCAGCTTCTTTCAGCTTTTTCCTAACAGCCTGCAGGTACTTGTCCTCAAAAATCTTGCCAATAGCAAGAGCGATCTCCCCAAAGCATGCCAAAATTTGAGGTTTAAGCTTGGGTTGTGAGAGACCTTTGTAAAGAACACCCATCATATAATCACAGCATGGCAGGATTTCATCTCCCAAGGCATGAAAGATAGTGCAAATCACCTCTAAATAGATTGGGGAGAATAGCTTCACACTGTAATACTGCAAAAATATTGGCATGCAATCCAGAAACTTTGGACCGACGGCACGAGCGAGAGCACCAATGGCGAGCGCTGCTTTATCACGTACAGTAGAGCAGTCGCAGGTCAGGACACGGCAAAACTGAAGACACATAAACGGAGCAGACTCCCTAACCTTGCACGCGTGAAGTGAATTGCCGAGTTTCTCGATTATGGCGTGCAGTACGTCACACGACAACGCCTGAAGATTGTGCTTGTTAGTCTTGCCATCTGATGAAATTGCCATGGCATCAAGCGCGGTGTTTAATCTTCTCATGATACGATGCATTAAAACTATAATAGCTAGTACAGCTTCCAAATCCCATATGTTGATTACTCTCACAACCTCAATCAATGTGCCATAAGCAGATGCAGATGCTGGAAGCCCGAAAGGGGTCTTCTTATCAAGTTCCGAAGCAGAAAGGAGATCATCGATAACACCAGTAAGAAAAGGTGAAAGCTCAGATGAGATTTTCTTTTTTGAAAGGTCTACCTCAGATGAGATTGACTGATCATAACCTCGGGCAAGAAAATATATAGCTCCATAGACCTCCTTGGACACTTGTGGAACATCTTTACCACTCTTTGACAACGCCGCCATGACGCGAGGAAAGTCTTCATTTGTGAAAAATCTTTTATCAAGAGCTGGAGAATGCAGCAGCTCAAACGCCCGCCCAAGAGTGCATGCTGCGGCGCCTGTTACATCTGCCACTTTGATGTTACCCTCGACAAACTGCACTGCAAGAGGGACAATTGCATCCCCAATAGTTCTAGCGACGAGGCCTAGGCATGTCATAGCACTCATGAAGATGTTCAGTTCATTGACATCTTTTTCTTGGTGTAATGACAGAGTTTCTAGCAGAAATAGAACAGGTGAACAAAGGGGATTCTCAAAGAAGTGACAATCTGCGGTCGATAACACGAGGAAAGCGCTTTTTTTGTTCTCGGAGTTCAATCACTTCTCCACAAATAATACTCCAGAACTGGATACATTCAAGCGCAACTGTTTCGTCCGCACCTCCTTCCAAGTCCAAAGCGTGAGTTGTAAGGCTGAGTATGGTTTCCATGTAAGGTTCTAACTCCATATAATAGTTGGATGCAATCGCAGCAAGGCAGCCGAATGCTGCATGCTTGACCTCCGCTGCTTCATCGGATTTAGCTGCATCACAGATTGCAGTCATTATCTGATTTCTGCAATCATCATCATTTGCAAAGTTAGCAAACTTGTGAACATTCCATAGAGCTTTTAACCGCCGCAAGACGGACTTGAAAACTCTGCTCATCCCGGCGGTTCGTCGCACGGATGACGGCGTCCAGAACACCATCAATTGTATCCTTGTCGAACCTCAAGGTCTCCTCCTCAAACACATACTCCAGGGCCTCTAGAGTTGCTTGCTTTGGTGGAGGAGATGCGCCCTGCTGTGCCATGTTGCCCAGCATTCTGCCAATGAGGTCCTGAAACCTCCGGGAGGGTATCTCAATGTATGCAAGCCTGCCAATAATCTGTGATGATGCGTGCCTCGCCTGAGGAGCCGAAGATCCTAGTGTGATCAGCAATGACTCCTTAATCTCAGTTTAGATGCGTGGATCCAGGCTGATCCATTGTTTGATGAGTATGCTGTTATGTTCAGAATACTTTCCTTCAACTGAATTCATAAGGATAGTCCCAGCGAGGCATCTGCACTGGTGGACTTGCCTCCCTCGAGAGCTCTGCTGATAAGCATAGGAGGAAGTTGGGACGATTACGTTCCTCGAGCTGCTTGAGTTTGGCTTCTGCTTCTAACCTTACGTTGTCATCCGGATCCTGGGCATCTTTTAGAATCTGGGTGATATTATCCATGGCTGGCCTGGCTGTATCAGCTGTCCGTCCTGGAAAACATGCACCAAATTAGGAGAATTGATGGGCTAGTTGCAAAAAAAGAAAGCAGTTACACAAACTTTTTAACAAAGAAAATGGTGAGAAACCATCCTAAGAAAGGGCCATTGGACAAATTTGAAATAGCTTAACTAGTCAGATGTGTCGCAAATTATAAGATGGATGGATGGCACCAATAGACCATGATTGCTAGGCTAGTTAAATAATAATACCCTGTCCGGCAAATAGAGCTATAGCTATATATCCCAAATTAATATATCCTGGCAGAACAGAGAGAGCTAGCCATGTACATATATATAGCCGGCATGCTGAGTTAAGTTATAGTACTAGCTAGCTAGTACATTAGTATGGTACGAGCTAAAGAGCGTAAAAATAAATGCAAGTAAGACTAAGAAAAGTGGTTTCTTAATTTCTTTCGACATGAAAGTAAAAGTTACGCTGAACCGACATGAAACAAGCTGACTGTAAGTAGGTAGTATATGCGCAGATATTATACATACAAGGAAGAATGGATTCAACCGATGACGAAACCAATCGAAATCAAAGTGTGTCTCTTTAAATGTACTAGTACACACATTGAGAAAATAAACAAATTCCTTGGGCTTACCAGAGAGATGGCCTGAGTTCTTCTGGAAGGGGAGCTAGCTAGCGTCAATCGAGCTTCTCTTCTCTTCATTTTTGGGATCTCAAAGGTAACAGCTGCTACCAGCAGATTGGGTCAGCGGCTAGGGTTAGGGTTAGGGATGGAGCCAGAGTCAGAGCCGAAGCAGAGAGAGAGAGAGAGAGACAGAGAGAGAGACCGGTGGCGGGATGAGGACGGAACGGAGCAGATCGATCTTACCAGAGGGGCAGGATCTCCGCTCTCGTGGACAAGAGGCGGCGGTTGCGGGGCGCCCCTATACCTCGCCTAACGCGATGTTGGAGGCGGCGCGAATGGGCCGGCCCACGTAAGTACGTCTTCTCTCCTGTTTTCTCGTCAGTTCGTTTTCTTCTTTTTATTTTCCAAATATTGTAAATACTACATACGTGTGTTTCAAATCACAGAAGACAAATAAAAATTTCAAATCATGAATTTGAATTTCACAATGTAAACCAACTGTTAGCTTAATTCAAACAAAATGCTGATAGCATGTTAAAAAGATGTTGGTGGAATTTTAAAAACGTTCACGTGTTTCGCAAAATGTATGTGACATTAGAAAAAAAACTGTTGATCATGTATTTGGAAAAAATGGTAAAAGTATATCAAATAAATGTTTCAGATGCATATGAAAAATGTACAATGTTTAAGAAAAAGCCAGCATCAAACATGTATTTAATAATTGTATTTAAAAAATATAATCATGTATTAAAAATTCTAAACGTGTATAAAAAATTCTTTATATATACGAAAAAATGTAGGCATTAAAAAGATTGTAAAAAATAATTGTGTATTGTCAAAACATTTAACATGTATAAAGTAATGTTGCACATTTACATGAAAAATGAACATAAAACACCGAGGAAAAATGATACAAACAACAAATAGAGAGCAAAGAAAAGTAAATTTAAAAGGTTCTAAAACTAAAGAAAAAATAAAAATCATAAATTAAAACAAACACAAGAAAAGAAAAATAGAAAAATGATGAAAATAGAAAATGGAAAAACATTGAAAAATAAAGCAAATCGTACCGAAATTTCACATTTTCGGTGGGTGCCTGGCCCCTACTCACCATAACGTGGGTTCGCCCATGTACTCTCCTGGTGGTGCCTTGCTTCTCTGGCTTGATCTTGGTCCTCTTGATCTGCATGTTGGTACTTCGAAGCTATTGGTTCTTTGTATTTTGACTTGGGTTGGTGCCTCAATCTTGTTCCTGTGCCTGTGCACAACCTAGGCGACAGACCCAGGGTTTGTTGCACCGACAGAGGGCAACAACCCGAAGGTGGTGAATGGGCAAAGAATCAAATATTATATCTCAGGTACTCCCATAAAATGTTGAAACTAATATTATTTATACCATAGCACCGGAGGAGTACATAAAGGAAACCTTCCAGAACACTCCAGAACACTGAAAAGAAATAGGTATGTCATACAGTAAGTAAACCGACTTCAAAAGTTTCCCAATGGAAATTTTACTCCATTTTAGAATATTTAAAAAATTAGGAAAATAAGTAGTATTCCGAATAGCGCACGAGGAGGCGACAAGTCGTGGGGGCGCGCACTACCCCCCTGGGCACGCCTCCCAGGCTTGTGGCGGTGGCAAGAAGGCCGGCGGAGCAGGGTCGGACAGGGACACGAGGTGGGCAGAGCTGCTATCGGGTCCGTGCACCGTCGCCATCGAGGCACGCAACCTGTCGCGCGTGCATCACTTCTTCTACATGCTCGGCGAGCTCGCGGCCTTCTTTGGCGACGCCAACCACATGATGGCCGCGTAAGGGTTGCGGGCGCTCTCACTTTGTTTCCCTGCCATGGTGGGTCCTACGGCCGCCGCGGCCATGAGGGTGCCAACTGTCTACGAGTGCCCAACACCGTCATTCGCCGGTGTTGAGCCATGGTTGTTCCATGCGTCCCTCTTTAAGTGCCACGAGGTCAGCCTGTGGTTCTCGCTCCCCAACTCGCTGGCGAACGCCGCCATCTCACAACTGGCCTCCAGAGTGCCCCGGCCGCTCCAACTCGTCGACATTGGCATCTCGCACGGGGTGCAGTGACCGACCTTGCTATAGTCCCTCACCCACATGGTCTGGCAGACGGTTGTGGCCACCCTACCGGTGCCCTTCTTGGCCTCGCCTCTGGGGTATGACTTCCCGCACCTCCTCCACTCACGCCAAGTCCATTAAGCTAGACCTCGAGATCGGTTGCGCCAAGTCCATCAAGTTGGACATTGAGACCAGCTGCCTCATGGTCTCTCCGGCGAGCCCGAGCCCACGACTCTGCTCTTTCTCGATGTATGTCCTGGCCAGCAATAGAATAGAGCTTGGTGGCCAGCCTGTTTCTTGGATCAGCTTGATCCGATCAAGATCTCAAGGTCAAGCCAAGAAGGATGGGATTTGTGTTTGGACATTGTTGTGGTTGCCGTCGATGGCTCCATGCCAGAGCACGGCGAAGAGATGACTACCGCGGCCGCCATGTTCTAGGGTTCTTGCAGCCGCGACCGAGCGCGAACCTGACACCGCTGAACCACTTCGTCACCACCACCGTCTAACGCAATTACCATGACACTGCATAGCTCTGTGTGTTATGTGTAGTTGTTAAATCTTAATCATGTCCAGTATAAGCAACCAAACAACGTGATAGTTTGAGCACAGCCAATGCAAGCAATCAAATATAGTGTATAGAGGCATTGCTACAATGCATGGAGAAGGGATGCAGGCAACCAATCAACATGTAGAAAATGGGTTTTTTGCATGTATATGTTCAACCAGGCAGAAGGGCAACATGGCAACATATACAGGTTTTTTGCCTGTAAATGTCCAGTGCGGTGTATCTCTTCTCTGGCGTCGGTGGGTTGTGTTAATCTACTAGTACACACATGATTATATACATGTGTGCATAGATATACATGGTAAGAGAGCGTGCATATAAAGATAGAAACCTTGGTCCAATGTTATAAAAATCGATTAGATCATATATCGACATGTAAGGCCCACATGCACGCATGCCTTGATATATCTGTACGTGCCTACATTAGTCAGGTTTCGCACACAATTTTTAGAACAAAGCCTCAAGAGCCCGACTTTGAATTAATGAAGCCATAAACCAAGAATTACAATATACAAGGATGTCGAAAGCAACATTACAAACTCGAACTCTGGAGAGATAGACTACAGCAGCCTTGTGGAGAAACCCAAGCTTCAGAAGACACTCTAGCCGGCGACATTGGCAAGGTAGGACTTGGATCACATTCCTCCTTGTCCATCGCCGAAGGAGGACCCTACCCCCTCATCCAGGCTTGTGGGCGCCACATCATTGGTCGGAAGGACGCACTCCTCCAAATCAAAGAGAGACATGGGGCTATAGGAACACCAACACTAGCCAGCCGGACGCGCCCGCCACGCCATGGAAGAAGCCAAGACCTAGGCCGCCGCAGATCCAACCAAGAGGGGTAACCTGCAGGAAGAGGAGCACGCAGAGAAGAAGCAACCTGTTGAGCAAGCAACGATCGTCAGTAGAGAGGCATGCCGTCGTGATGGAGCAAAGGGAATTGACACACCACCGTCGAGGGGGACCTCCTCCACATTGTCGCCCCGCATCCACTAGTGCAAAACCGGGATGTATCACCCGGTTCGTAAGAAGGTTTTAGTGCCGGGTTCTGCAACCGCACTAAAGAGTGGGGATTAAAGGTCCCCCATTTAGTACCGGTTCTGCGCGAACCGCCACTAAAAGTGCCCCACGTGTCACGAGCCAGCGCCGGGGGCGAGGCGACCTTCAGATACCGGTTGGTAACACCAACCGTACTACAATATTGGGGGGGTTGGTTTTATTTTTATTTTTCCTTTAATTTTGTGTTCTCCATTTAATTCTTTTTGTTTGCTGATATTTTACGATACTACATATTGTACACGTTATGCATAGAATTTCTCATAGAACCATATATATATATATATATATATATATATATATATATATATATATATATATATATATATATATATATATATCATCGAATGTCTCACAACCACCATTATTCACACATACACATCTATATATGTATATAATTTCTCCTACATGTTGCCTTGGTGCCTTCGGAGCACGATGACAATTGGGAGTGGTCCATGGGGGTGGGTAATAGTATTCTCCTTTAGGATCTATGACCTGGTCGAGTAAAAATCCCGCTATTTCCTCTTGAAATGCTAGTATGCGCTCCGTTGGTAGGAGCTGCTCCCGCACCTCTTTGAACTGTTAAGAAGGAGATCAATATGCATGTGTATTAGTTGTGTGACTAGATATCGATAATGGTGTAAATATTGTGAATAGTGTTCTGGCAAACGTACCCATTCCTGTCTTTGAGATTTGCTCCTTTCGGACGCCATCATGCGAATGTTCTCGCAAACGTAGTATGCACGCAAATCAATCCCTGACGCCTGCTTAAGTGCCTTTACGATAATGGAATTTAATCAGATAATAATTAATCAAGCATGATAATTAATTAATGGTATTGAAACAAGAATTAACGAGATGGTATCTAGCTAGTACTACTTAATTACTTACCTTGGGTCGATACCAAAACAGCTTTTCTCGCCATTTGCTTGGAGACACCTTGATGAACTTTGCCCAAGACCTGCCCACCGGCAAAGAAAATTAATAATGGGGTTATTATATTAAATAGTTGATATCAGGAAATAACGAACTAAATAGGCCGAGATATAGTTAGTAATGATTGAAATTACCTGCCGACTATCCCCTTCAAGATGTTGTAGTCACTTTCTTTTTTAAGTAGTAATTAAGTCCAGTACTTCAATTTCTCCTTCATCAACTTTAATGTCTAACAAGATCCGGTGGTAACTACATGCGCACACGTTTGCATGTCTTAATTAAGCGGGCATGTGCATAACACTAATCAACTACCCTAAAGAACCCTATACGCTTAATTATTAACATCTAGCTAGCTAGTAAGCAAAAACAGAATTTGTAATACAAGACAGTGTGACTCACAGGAAGTTGTATGGAAGTACTATATCTTCATTGGTATTGAGGCGCTTCAAGAACTCTAGCATTTTATTCTCTACAACTTGTTTATACCATTCCAATGTCCATGTGTATTCATTAACGGTATTTGAGTCAATGAACCCAATGCCATAGCGTCCAGCTTTTTTCATTTCATACATCTTCATCCTGCATAATATCACAGAAAAGAATATAGTGAGGATAATTAAAGGTAATGATCGATCAATGAGCACTAAAGCTAGCTTGAGACTTTCATTATAGAAAGAAATCACTTACAGACAATAGCAACTGACGAGAGATTTGTCGAGTGCATCTTGATTGAATAACTGAAATAGTTCTGAATACTCAACGGACAGAGCTAGCTTATGGAAGTAACGCTCTTCCTTGACTTTCACCATGAAGGACTTGCTACCTCTTGAGCATGCGTTGGTTTTTCCCTTGAAGAGGAGAGGGTGATGCAGCAATGTAGCGTAAGTATTTCCCTCAGTTTTTGAGAACCAATGTATCAATCCAGTAGGAGGCCACACGCAAGTCCCTCGTACCTACACAAACAAATAAGAACCTTGCAACCAACACGATAAAGGGGTTGTCAATCCCTTCACGGCCACTTGCAAAAGTGAGATCTGATAGAGATGATAATATTTTTGGTATTTTTATGATAAAGATTGAAAGTAAAGATTGCAAAGTAAAAAATAGATTGGAAACTTATATGATGGAAAGTAGACCCGGGGCCATAGGTTTCACTAGTGTCTTCTCTCAAGATAGCATAAGTATTACGGTGGGTGAACAAATTACTGTCGGGCAATTGATAGAAAAGTGCATAATTATGAGAATATCTAGGCATGATCAAGTATATGGGCATCACGTCCGTGACAAGTAGACCGACTCTTGCCTGCATCTATGAAAGTGAGTTATATCGACTAGAGGGGGGGGGGGTGAATAGGCGATTTTTATGAATTCTTCACTGAGGAATTTGCCGGTGAGGAAATTCCTTAGCGAAGAACTACTTGCAGCGGAATAAGTACTCAGAAGTAAGCATAATAGAATACAGGCATGGTCATCATGATAAAATGAAGAAAAGCACAGAGTACATATAGCGTAATCACAGGATAACACAAGATGAAGACAAACAGACTGAAGAAATTGAACTGAGGAAATTGAGAAAGTCTTCAGTCAAAGTCTTCAAACACAGATATGATAAATCACTTAACACAGTAATGAGGAAATGGAAGAGTTGAGGAAATAGAACCAGTAAGCTTGGTGAAGACAATCATTTGGTAGACCGGTTCCAACTGCTGTCTCAGTTGTACGTCTGGTTGGAGCGGCTGAGTATTTAAACTCGAGGACACACAGTCCCGGACACCCAGTCCTGAGCACGCAGCTCAGACACCAAGTCCTCACCGTATTCTCCTTGAACTAAGGTCACACAGTCCTCATCAAATCACTCGTGGTAAGTCTTCAGGGGACTTCCAAACCTTGACAAACTTGGTCACTCGGCGATCCACAATTCCTCTTGGATGCTCTAGACAATGACGCCTAACCGTCTGGAAGAAGCACAATGTTCAAAGGTAACAAGCATCGGATCCACGCAGGATCAATCTCTTCAGTGATGCTCAATCACTTATGGTTTGTAGGTGTTTGGGCTTGGGTTTTCCTCACTCGATGATTTTCACTCAAAGTCCTCGGAGGATGGGATGCTCTCAAATGACAAATGTCAGTTTCTCTCGGAGCAGCCAACCAGCTAGTGGTTGTAGGGGGCGGCTATTTATAGCCTAGGGAGCAGCCCCACATGATAAGAGATAAATGCCCTTCAATGATATGGCCGTTAGGTGGATAAGATATTTTGAGACAATCAAGCCAGAAGCAAGAACGGTCGGAAATTTGAGGTTCAAATTCTCGGGGCTATCATGTTCCTCACTGTAGGCAATCCGCCTTTGGCGAATTCCTAACTCCTCAGTCAGGACAAATTCCTCAGCGACCAGAAGAACTTCGTCTCTGTCACTGAAGAAATTAACTGAACTGTATGAGATTTCCAATGGCTTCACTCGAAGGGATTGGTAGGTGTAGGATATTGAGTTGAGCATCACATTGAAATTTTTCCTTAGTATTTCCTCGACCCCCTTTAACAGTACGGTGTTTCCTATGACTCAAGAAAGAGAAAACGAAACTACGAAAACAAAAGTCTTCACGCTTCATATTCCTCAAATGAATACCAAGTCTTCAAGGTCACACCAATTTCTTCACTTTCAAAGTCTTCAGAAAATCTTCAGAATACCAAAGTCTTCAGTCGAAGAACTTCATTTTTAGGGGTCAACTTTATCTATAAATATCAAACTCCTCATAGACTTATAGACCTGTGTACACTCATAAACGCATTAGACCCCTAACCTATAAGTCTTCAATACACCAAAATCACTAAGGGGCACTAGATGCACTTACAATCTCCCCTTTTGGTGACCGATGACAATATAGGTTAAGTTTTCAACGGGATAAACATATGAAGTGTAAATACTGATATTGAGGAATTTGATTGCAAGATATAGAAGAACTCCCCCTGAAGATGTGCATAGTGAGGAATTTGCTTTTGAGGCAATGCACACTTGAAGGGTTGAATCATGGAGATCTCATCCTATATCTTGTAATTCATACACGCATTTGACATATAATATGAAGAATTTGAAATGCATGATGAAATATGGTGACTGATGTAATTCAGCATGCGTGTATTAACATATAATGATGAATAAGCATGCAGAAGAACACATCAAAAGTATCAGAGCACCATCGGGTTTAAGATTACGCCTATATAATAGACCCGCTTGAAGACTAACTCAACTTTGTCCCCCTTTGTCATCGAATGACCAAAAGGATCGAAACTGAGGACTAACGCCCCTGAAGAATATCAAGTTAATGGAGGAGCGCCAGCGTTGTCCGGATCGTTTGTCGTAGTAGGGCCTGCCGCAGTGTCGTCCAAGTCTTCATGTTCATCAGTGTCGCGCGATGAAGAATAGGAGCTGGCCACCAAGGAAGGAACCTTGACCTTCTTGTATTTCTTTGGTGGAGGTGAAGACCAATCAAATTCTTCCTTGAGACCCATTTTCTTCAGATCTTCTTCGTTGTAGACATGAGACAAAACAGCCCAGGTACGGTTGAAGGTTTCATGGAGGTAGTATTGATTTTTCTTCACTGCATTATGGGTTGAGGTCATGTTGTGAAGAATTTAACCAAACTGGCGCTTGACCCATTTATGATTGCGATCAACCTTCTGATGAAGACTGAGGAGAAGCTCACGGTCAGTCATCACCCTGGGTGCTGCGCCTTGAGGATTTGGCTTGGTTGTGTTGGCGGCAGAGTCATGGGTGGCAGAGTAATCATTGGTTGAGTAGGATGCAGCCTTGCGAAATTGACCATCCAATGGACGAATGCCTTCATCTATCACAGCAGCGGCCTTGCCTTTGTCATCAGCTAAGGAAAATGTCCGTTTGAGGACTTCAATCGGAGGCAAGTAGCTGCAGTGATTCAGAGTATCAGCTTTGTAATTGAGTGAAGACCTTGTTCTGATGAATCTCATAATCCAAGGTGCATAAGGCTTCAGCTCAAAAAGGTGACATAGCGACATTGGCCAGAGTCCTCATGAAGAAATCATGGAAGTTGCGGGAACGCCATGAATGATATTGATAAGCAGATTCTTCATGATGCCAACGACTTCTTCTTCATTCGAGTCGTGGCCTTTGATAGGACTCAATGTCTTCGTCAAAATGCGATAGACAGTCCGAGGCACATACAGTAATTCCTTGACAAGGAATTTGGTTCGTGGGGCCTGCCCTGGCTTCAAAGGCTTCATCAAAACTTGCATGTAGTGATTTGTAAGCTCAGGTTCACTATAGACGCAGCGAGCACCTTCAAGGGGAGGACTGAGTGGTAGGGCACGAAGCAATTCAGTGGCTGGTGCCTTGTAGTGTGTGTTTTCTAACATCTAGTCCAGCACCCATGAGGGCACATCTTCAGAATCTCCTGTGATGTGCAGCGTCGCAAAGAATTGAAGAATGAGTTCTTCATTCCAATCACATATGTCAGTGCAGAAATTTAATACCAAATGGCAGTGAAGAGCACCGAGGACTGGCTTGAAGCCCGGCAGAGATTCCACGTCCACATGAAATGTGTGCATGATCAAAGACTTTGTCTTTGTTGAATAGCACTGAGGAATAGAAATTGGCCTGGCTGGCCGTCCAGAAACGCCTCTTCCTTATGCGAGCAGAATCATAGGGGTTGTAATTTGTGAAGAACACATGCTCACCGAAGAAATCTTCAGCCTTGAACTTTTGCTTCCTTGAGAATGGATCCTTTGGCTTTGGCAGTGGAGTGTCAGTGAGTTGCATCACGACTTCAGGAATCGCAATCTCAGGTTCTTCAGGCTGAGGAATTTCTGGTTCCTCTTCAAAGGGCGATCTGCGTGTTCAAGTGATCAGCAAGCAGCTTTCTTCAAAGACTAGTAGCTGGAATTTCTTCATGCATAGATGAAGTGGGGTGAGTTTCTTCAGAGCCCATTTGAACGGTTGGTGCAGGGGACTGAGGTATTTGCTGTAAAGGGGTGAAGAGTGGAGAATTGGGGTGCTGACTTTCCCAAAAGTCATCATTCATCACTGGCGTAGTGCACCCAATATCCACGTCTTCATCTTCCATTTCTTCAACGCCGACCTCTTCAAATGTGAACTGAGGCGTGGGCGAGGAGACAACAGGTGTTGAAGGATAGCATCCACTTCAATTTCTTCATCAATCTGTTACGATGAAGCGTGCGAATGATTTTCTTCATCAGATCTGCTAGGGATCACATATTCTTCACCAAAAGGAACAAGGTCCTTTGATGGCATGGTTGAGATCGGAACAACATCAATTGGATTTGCAAATGAACTTGTCATAGGCTTCATTTTCTTTGGAGCCGAGGAATCTGAAGCAGCTGATGCTTTCCTTTTCATCACAGTTGCACGCTCTCTAGCCTTGGTCTTCTTCACATCTAATGCAAATGGAAGGATTGGAGTTGGGGTAGGCGTAGGAGTAGCAGAGGAATCTGGTTGATTTTCTTCAGGTGCAACTGATGCAGTTGCCCTAACTTCTTCATTTTCTTCAGGCGCACCACTAGTGGATGCCCTGGAAATGTCTTCAGCGGCTGGAATGCATCAGCGGTGCTGGCATGTTCTTCAGTTTGCCAAGCAGAAGCTTCAGCCTGAGGAATTTCCTGTTGCGATGGGGCTGCAACATTAGAGGTGAATTTCTCAGTCAGTTTAACAAATCTGACTTTGGTACCTTGCCAATCAGCATAGTAGGCTTTGAAGTTATTGCTGAGGGCTTTGATTTCAGACTGGATTTTTATAAGCTCATCAGTTGTCATAGAGAGAACATTGGTCTTCAAAAACTTTTCTTTCCTATACTGTGCTTTCTTGATCCGCTCGGCCTTCTCATATTTCCATTTTTCTTCAGAGATGAAATGGGTCAGCATGTGACTTTGGCCAGGAGTCAAATGGAAATCAGGCATAAGAGTGTCTGGATCCTTGTGCCAGAGATCAGTATAATCGAGGATCAACTTAGGATCCAATAGCAGTGGCACATTAGTGCCTTTGGCTCTAGCGGCCCTAACTTGCCTGTCTCTGATGATCTCAGCAAGTTCTACATCATCGCCTTCGTCTTCTTCGACGGTACTTGGAAGGCAACCTGCTTCTTCTCGAGGACTAGGCGAGGACCTCGTCCTGCAAAGTGGCCTTTTCTTGATGAGAGACGGACCCGTTGAAGAATTGGGTGCAGCTGAGGAACTAGCTGAGACACCTGAGGCAATGGAGATGCCTGTCGTCCTTTGGCACATTGCAAGATGCACAGGTGCAGAGGACTTTGTTGGAGCGGCCGAAGATTTTGGCGGAGGAGCTGAAGATTCTGGAGGAGCAGGAGCAGCATGAGGAATTGGTCGTGAGGGCATTGCTGAGGAACTAGGCCTTGAGGGTACTAGAGGTGAAGCACTTGGCTTGCGCGCGGGCTTCTTTGCCATAGATTTCTTTGGCTTGACAGCAGAGGCCTCAGCAGAGGCAGCAGCAGAGTCCTCATTGAAATTCCTCACTGCTTCTTTGGCTTGCCTGGCCAGCTTGGCTTGGCGCTTTGCCCATTCATAAGGATAATCCTCACCGCGCTTGAGGCTGGTGGGATCTGCTACTTGGCCAGGTGCCGATGGTGGTCTTGGGCATGGAGGATTGAGTGCGAATTTCTTCATGTACTTTGGAGTTACATAACTGTACTCCCTCCATTCTCTTGCCCATCTCCTTCCTATCCTCTAGATGCGCACCTTGCGCTGTTTTTTGTTCTCCTTACCAACCTTGGCCTCATCAGGAGTGCAATAGTCTTTGTATATGTCATCGTGGATCTCAAAGGCGATCACGACCCGAGGAGTCCCGACTAGGGGTGTCCGGATAGCCGGACTATCGTCATGGCCGGACTCAAATACTATTAATATACAAGATTTAAGACTTCGTCCGGTGTCCGGTTGGGACTTTCCTTGGCGTGGATGGAATGCTTGGTTATACGTATTTTTATATATCATACCATTGTAACCGACTCTGTGTAACCCTAACCTATCCGGTGTCTATATAAACCGGAGGGTTTTAGTCCGTAGGACGAACAACAATCATACCATAGGCTAGCTTCTAGGGTTTAGCCTCCTTGATCTCGTGGTAGATCAACTCTTGTACTACCCATATCATCAATATTAATCAAGCAGTTGTAGGGTATTACCTCCATCGAGAGGGCCCGAACCTGGGTAAAAACATCGTGTCCCTTGTCTCCTGTTACCATCCGCCTAGACGCACAGTTCGAGACCCCTACCCGAGATCTGCCGGTTTTGACACCGACATTTGTGCTTTCATTGAGAGTTCCTCTCCGTCGTCACCGATAGGCCCGATGGCTCCTTCGATCATCAACAACGACGCGGTCCAGGGTGAGACTTTTCTCCCCGGACAGATCTTCGTGTTCGGCGGCTTTGCACTGCGGGCCAATTCGCTTGGCCATCTGGAGCAGATCGAAAGCTACGCCCCTGGCCATCAGGTGGAAGGCCACCTCGTCATATGACATATACATGGTGGACATCCCAAAAGATGGGAACGACGATGGAACAACGGAGGATGACCCCTCCAAGAAACAGTAGAAGCGCCGATGTCAGCGACGTCGCTCTAAATCCCGCCACATTAAAACGGTGATTCCGGCACGGGAGATTATAACAGCCCGGACAGTGCCGAAGACAACCCCCACCAGCAGGACTCAGCGTAGGAGGAGGGAGAAGCAAGTCCGCATGACAGTGCGGCAAAAAGAGAGGTCGAGGACGATAATTATGCGCCTCCCTCCAAAGATGAGGCAAGCCTCGACGATGACGAATTTGTCGTGCCTGAGGATCCCGCCGAACAGGAGCGTTTCAAATGCAGGCTTATAGCCACGGCAAGCAGCCTCAAGAAAAAGCAGCAACAGCTTAGAGCTGATCAAGACCTGCTAGCTGACAGATGGACTGAAGTCCTTGCACAAAGAGTATGAACTCGAACGCCCCTCCAAAAGCTACCCCAAACGCAGGCCGTTGCCTCGATCAGAGGAGGAAGCACCCAAGTCACCAGCGCACGACATGGCGGACCGGCAGAGAAGCCTCTCGCCCTCCGCTCAAGCCACACACCCGACGCTCAAAAAGTACCAAGGCACGGGAAAACGCGCCAGACTTGCGAGATATATTGGAGGATAAGGCAAAACATACAAGATCGATCTACGGATCGCGTGGGCGCCCAGCAACGCGGGATGATTACCGTCGCGCCGGATACAGCAAAACCGGCCGGGCCGAACACAGTAGACAAAGCTCATATGAGCTACGTCGTGATATAGCCCAATACAGAGGCGCCGCACACCCACTATGCTTCATAGATGAAGTAATGGATCATCAAATCACTGAGGGCTTCAAGCCCGTAAACATCGAATCATACGATGGTACCACAGATCCTGCGGTCTGGATCGAGGATTATCTTCTCCATATCCACATGGCCCGCGGTGATGATCTACATGCCATCAAATACCTCCCACTCAAGCTTAAAGGACCAGCTCGACATTGGCTCAATAGCTTGCCCGCCAGACTCAATTGGTTGTTGGGAGGACACGGAAGCCGCATTCCTTGATAACTTCCGGGCACATATGTGCGACCACCAGACGCCCGATGACCTTAGCCACATAATTCAGCAGCCAGAAGAATCGGCCAGACAATTCTGGACTCGGTTCCTAACAAAGAAAAATCAAATCGTTGACTGTCCGGATGCAGAGGCCCTTGCAGCCTTCAAACATAACATCCACGACGAGTGGCTTGCCCGGCACCTAGGACAGGAAAAGCCGAAATCTATGGCAGCCCTCACAACCCTCGTGACTCGCTTTTGTGCGGGAGAGGACAGCTGGCTAGCTCGAAGCAACAACTTGGCCAAACATCCTGATAGTCCGGATACCAAGGACAGCAATGGCAGGTCGCGTCGCAACAAGAACAAGCGCCGCATTAACGGCGATAATACTGAAGATACGGCCATCAATGCCGGATTTAGAGGCTCTAAACCCGGTCAGCGGAAGAAGCCATTCAGAAGAAATTCCCAGGGCCCGTCCAACTTGGACCGAATACTCGATCGCTTGTGCCAGATACATGGCACCCTCGAAAAACCAGCCAATCACACCAACAGGGACTGTTGGGTGTTCAAGCAAGCAGTGCAAGTTAAGTGCGAACTCAATGACAAGGGGCTGCATAGCGATGACGAGGAAGAGCCCGGCTGCCGAACAATAAAGGACAGAAGGGTTTTCCTACACAAGTGCTGACGGTGAACATGATATACGCAACCCACATACCCAAAAGGGAGCGGAACCGTGCACTAAGGGACGTATATGCGATGGAGCCAGTCGCCCCGAAGTTCAACCCATGGTCTTCCTGCCCGATCACCTTCGATCGAAGGGACCATCCTACTAGCATCCGTCACGGCGGCTTCGCCGCATTGGTTCTTGACCGAATTATCGACGGATTTCACCTCACCGTAGTCCTGATGGACGGCGATAGCCCTGAACCTGCTTTATCGAGGATACAAAGGCGCAAAATGGGCATTGACCCCTCAAGGATTAAACCTACAAAGACGACCTTTAAAGGCGCCATACCGGGTGTAGAGGCCAGTTATGCAGGCTCGCTTACACTCGAAGTGGTCTTGGATCCCGGATAACTTCCGAAGTGAAGAGTTAATCTTGACATCGTCCCATTCATGGCGGCTATCATGCATCGCTCGGACAAACCGCATTTGCAAAGTTCAATGCGGTGCCGCGCTACGCATACCTCAAGCTCAAGATGCCAGGCCCTCGAGGAGTAATCACGGTCCATGGAAACACCGAACGCTCTCTCCGTACGGAGGAGCACACGGCGGCCCTTGCGGCGGAGGTACAAAGCAGCCTTTCACAACAATTCTTGAGTCTGGCCACTAAGCGTCCGGACACTGTCAAGCGCGCCCGGAGTAACCTACAACAAGACCACCTGGCACGATTCAAGCACGAGTAGCAATCCGGCCTCAACCCCAGCCCTCGCGAAATTGCGAAGCTAGTATTACGCGTACATAATTACGCTCTGGAGATACCATGGGCATATGGGGAGGGGCAAGAAAATGGCATGCCAAGAATGCGGCTCGACCGCACCAAGGGCTCCAGTTTGTGTCATTTCTTTTTTTTTCTTTTTCCTTTTTTCTTCCTTTTTTTTACTTTCATGACTCCGTCTTTGAGAAGTCCTGTCCGGCACTTGAATCGCCGAACTCACGATGCAACAGCCAGGGAAGCGGAAAGCCACGTCGAGTGTTCAGGTGGTCTCACATTCTGAGCATTATACCTGTTTACATACCATCCCGTAGCTTACCCCTCGGAGGGGGACATGTTAGATAGTCCCATCCCTTGCTTATCGCACTATTTGTATCGCTCGCTTCAATTGCAGTACCTTTTGAATAAACAATACATAGCTTTTGCTTATTATTGCTCTACTTCCTTTATATATACATATGTTCATTTCACGACATGTTGCAACCGTGCACTTTGGTACGGCCAATACACCGTGGGGCTTAAGTATCCCAAAATTATGGTGTGATAAGTCCGAACACTTTCACAAGTGCGGCACCCGAACTTATAACATTATATGAATTGGCTCGAATCATGTCTTGGGTCAATAGTTGGGTTTGCCCGGCTCGTGTTTTGGTACCTTACGTTCCGCTTATATCGGCTAAGGTTGCACGGGAGAACCATCAAGCGATTGTGCCCCAGCTTATCTTGGGTCGAGCACCTCAAAGGAGAAAGCTAAAACTGACCGTCATGATAAGGCGAGAGCCGATCGCTGTTCTAGAGGTTTTTCGGTCCCTAAAGACTTATGCCGCTTAGAGCGAGGAACCGGAATTGTCCGCCAAGGCGTGGATAGCGCCGAACTCGGTCTTCGAATATTAGGTGCTTCGCCAAAATTTAAAATTATAGAATTCTATGGCTAAGTGAGAGTGTTCAAGCATTATAAGTCCGGTTGCCTTGTTCGTTGTGTTGAGCGCCTCCTAGATGGACCCAAGAATGGGAACAAGAGTGCTCAAGTTTATCCCAACACCCCAAACACTCGTGGCATGGGGGCTGAAGCCAACGACTTGCCATCTCTCAAATTTGATAAACGGCCGCACAGAAGGTAATATTTTAAATTAATAAGCGTTGCTTAGCGCATATGAACAAGTTTTCAGCGTACAGGATAACAAACGTGAGCCTATTCAAAAATTACATCCTTGGAGCACTCATCCGCTATTCGGCGGGCACCCTTCAGGAGGCCCTCATAGTACATTTCGGGCGTGCGATGCTCATGGCCCTTCAGTGGCCCGTCCGTCACAAGCTTCTCCGCATCTAGCTTGCCCCAATGCACTTTAGCACGGGCAAGGGCCCGACGGACCCCTTCAATGCAGACGGAGCGCTTGATGACTTCAATCCGTGGACAGGCGTCCACCAGCCGCTGCACCAAGCCGAAGTAGCTCCCAGGCATGGCCTCCGATGGCCACAGCCGCGCTATAAGGCCCTTCATGGCCTGTTCGGCAACCTTGTGGAGCTCGACCAGCTGCTTCAGCTGGTCGCTTAGGGGCACCGGATGTCCGGCCTCAGCATATTGAGACCAGAACACCTTCTCTGTGGAGCTCCCACACAGGCGCGGTAGAATCTGCGGCAAAGACATCGTGGGCCACGGGCAAATCTGCGAATGCTCTGAGAGCTCCGAATCCGGGTAAGTAATAGGTAATTGACTTTTACATTCTTGCTTTGCATAAAAAATGCCTTACCCGCCGCTATCTTCTTTAAAGACTCAATTTCTTGGAGGGCTTTTGGGCCTCGGCCTTAGCAGCTTTGGCACTCTTAAGAGCCGAGGCGAGCCTCGACTCTCAAGTCCTCGAGTCACGCTCCAAACCCTCGTGTTTTTCCACGAGCTTGGAGCTCTTGCCGACCTTGGCCAGCTGCGCCTCTCCTTCTCTCGCTCGGTGCGTTCCAGTAGCCGCTTTGTTTTGGCCACGGTCACCGCTTCCTTCGTGGTCTCCACCTCGGTCGTGGCCCTGCGGTACCCATGTTATTCCTGTTATTTTTGCAACCAAAACCTTTTCTATAAGGTATTTCTTTAATAAGGTATTACTTACCTTCCTTGTCCTCGAGCTGCTTCTTGGCTTGTCTCGAGCTCGTTCTCGGACCGCCGAGGTTCTCGCTTCAATGCATTGACCTCCAAATCGGTCTTGTGAGAGGTCAAAGCCAAGAGCCTGCATTCCCATATTGACATACTTATGTTAGACTCCTGCATATATCTTTTTAGATCCTTAGTCCGGCTTTTCTTTTCGAACACCGAACTAAGCATCGAGAACTACCGTCTATGCGGTAATATTTTTATATGTTTTAAACTTACCTCAAAGCCTGTTAGAAGGCTGGTACAGGCTTCGTTCAGTCCGCTCTTGGTTGACTGAACTGTCCGGATCACCGCACTCATAACAGTACAGTGCTCCTCCTCGATGGAGGCGCCGTTGAGTGCCTCCAGTAAGCTATCTGGTGCCTCCGGTTGGACGGAGGACACCGGCGTCTTACCCTTCTTGCGAAGGATCCGCTGTCCGGACTTCGGTACCGCTGATGGTTCCGACATGGAGTCGGACGAGTCGGGCTTAGAGCCCCTGGGGGTCTTGCCTGGCCAAGGCTTGTACCTGAGTCCGGGAGGTCGCCTTGTGGCACCTCCTGCGCTACCTCCTCCTCTTGACCAAGCCCCCTTGGGGCCCCACCAAGCGTCGTCCGCAGCGTGAGGCGAGGAGGCGGTCGGAAGCGAAGTACTCTCCATTTCCGACGAGCCCAGGGACCCGCTCGATGAATCGGCGAACTCGCCCTTGGGCAGGCTGCATGATTGTTCGGCATTAGAGAACACTATGTAATTATGAAAAAGCCGTGGGTATCCGGAAACTTACTTTCTCGCCAGGGGCTTGGCCCTTGTTGGCCAATCCTCCTCGTCGTCGTCGACGTTGGTGGAGAAGTCCGGAGGAAGGGTTCTTCCCTTCTTGGACCCTCCGGCCTCCCCAGTCGGGGCGGCCTTCCTTTTCTTCTCCTCCCCTGCTGGGGGAGGAGCTTCTTCTTCTTCCTCCTCGTCTTCAGGAGAAGATTCCGCTTCGGAATCTGACAACACCTGGCGTCGGGAGCTCCTTCGAGTTCCCGTGGCCTCCTTCTTGGCCTTCTTCTCCGGCACCACATGGGGTGCCGGAGCCAGCAACCCGTTAATCCAAGGCGTCCTCCGGTCTTCCCAAAGGAGCGAACCAGTTAATCTGTCCAGGCGTCTTCAGCCAGTCCTGTCAAAGATTAGGGAGTTTTAGATCCCAGAGAGTCAATCTATGAAAAAAGAGTCCCGTAAAGGGTAAAATAACTTACCTCGCCGGCTGGACGCCGCGAGCTGTATCCGCGATCTTTGGTAGCGGATGCTAGGGCTTCAGCGCCCTTGAACAGCACCTTCCAGGCATTGGTGCTGTGCCGGATCGAACTCCCACAAATTGAAGGCCCGTTGTTGGCATGGGAGAATCCGGCGGATGAGCATCACCTGGATTACATCGACAAGCCTGAGATTCTTGTCCACCAGGTTTCGGACGCATGTCCGAGTCCCGATAGCTCTTCCGAATTCCCCACGTCAGCCCGTCTCTTTCCATGACGAGAGCCGTGTGGGGAAGCCAGATCTGAATTGGGGCCGCCACCCATTCGGGTCGCGTGGCTCGGTGATGTAGAACCACCCTGATTGCCACCCCTTTATTGTCTCCAGAGAAAGGCGCCCTCGAGCCATAGGACCTTGGCCATCTTGCCAACCATGGCGCCTCCGCACTCCGGCAGCGGCCGCCCACTACCTCGGCGGACGTTGAAGATCTTCAGCCATAAGCCGAAGTGGGGCTGGATGCAGAGGAAGGCCTCAAACACGACGATAAGCGCCGAGATGTTGAGGATGAAATTCGGGGCCAGGTCGTGGAAGTCCAGGCCGTAGTAGAACACGAGCCCCGGGACAAATGGGTGAAGTGGAAAACCTAGTTCGCGGAGGAAGTGGGGTAGAAACACTACCCTCTCATGGGGCCCGGGGTTGGAATAAGCTGCCCCGCATCGGGCAGCCTGTCAGCGATGTTGCGACAAGTATCCAGCTTCCTTCAGTTTCGATGTGCCCCTCCGTGATTGGAGGAGGCCATCCACCTGCCTCCCGCCTCGACATGGTTGGAGAATGGTCGAGGTGGGATAAAGTGCGGACTTGGGCGCCTGGAGCTCGAAAGTCTTGTGGAAAGGGTGTTTAGGTCCTACTACGATCACGATGATCATGTGCTAAGAACAATTATGTAGGGTTGGGTTCGATGACTATGAGGATGATGATCGTATGACTTATTATTAATAACGAGTAGAAGTTGTATGATGATGCATGATTAGTAGGACTTGTTATTATATATGACGATGTATGATGCGAGCATGCATGAGCATGTTATATCAGCGGGTGAAATGAACATAGCAGCAGCGTTGATAAACCAAGGACGAAGATATAAGAAAGGACACTTCTCTCTATTAGCTAGCTAATAACAACCTAAAATAACCCCCAAAACCCTAAAGCAGCCACTTTTCTAAACAAAACATGGACTTTTGGTCCGGTTGGTCCAACCGGGACCAAAACCCTCGAATGAGCTCGCCGGACCGCCACGTGGAGCACATCTGTCCCGGTTTGTGTTTGAACCGGGACTAATGGGTGGAGGTATTTATAGCGACCCATTAGTCCCGGTTCATGAACCTTGAGACTAAAGGCCCTACGAACTGGGACTAATAGGTGTTTTTCTACTAGTGTGTAATAGGAATCACGACTTGCATGTCGATGAGTATGACAACCGGCAGGAGCCATAGGAGTTGTCTTTATTTATTGTATGACCTGCGTGTCATTGAACGAACGCCATGTAATTACTTTACTTTATTGCTAACCGGTAGCCATAGTAGTAGAAGTAATAAGTTGGCGAGACAACTTCATGGAGACACAATGATGGAGATCATGGTGTCATGCCGGTGACGATGATGATCATGGAGCCCCGAAGATGGAGATCAAAAGGAGCAAAATGATATTGGCCATATCATGTCACCGTTTGATTGCATGTGATGTTTATCATGTTTATGCATCTTATTTGCTTAGAACAACGGTAGTAAATAAGATGATCCCTCATTAAAATTTCAAGAAAGTGTTCCCCTAAGCGTGCACCGTTCTGCGAAAGTTCGTTGCTTCAAGCACCACGTGATGATCGGGTGTGATAGATTCTTACGTTCACATAGAACGGGTGTAAGCCAGATTTACACACGCGAAACACTTAGGTTAACTTGACGAGCCTAGCATGTACAGACATGCCATCGAAACACAAGAGACCGAAAGGTCGAGCATGAGTCGTATGGTGGACACGATCAACATGAAGATGTTCACCGATGATGACTAGTCCGTCTCACGTGATGATCGGACACGGCCTAGTTGACTCGGATCATGTAATCACATAGATGACTGGAGGGATGTCTATCTGAGTGGAAGTTCATTAGATGAACTTAATTATCCTGAACATAGTCAAAAGCCCTTTGCAAATTATGTCATAGCTCGCGCTTTAGTTCTACTATTTAGATATGTTCCTAGAGAAAATATAGTTGAAAGTTGACAGTAGTAATTATGCGGTCGAGAAAGCTTATGTCCTTAATGCGCTGCTCGGTGTCTGGACCTCGAGCGTGGTCTCGTGGATGTTGTGAACATCCTACACACACGTTTTGATGACTATGTGATAGTTCGCAATGTTAAACGGCTTAGAATTGAGGCACCAAAGGCGCTTTTGAAGCGTCGCGGAACATATGAGATGTTACAAGTGCTGAAATTTGGATTTAAGGCTCGTGCCCACGTCTAGAGGTATGAGACCTCCGACGAGTTTTCTAGCATACAAACCAAGGGAGAAGATCTCAATCGTTGAGCTTGTACTCAGATTGTCTGGGTACAACAATCACTTGAATCGAGTGGGAGTTAATCTTCCAGATGAGATAGTGATGTTTCTCCAAAGACATTGCCACCAAGCTACTAGAGCTTCGTGATGAACTATAACATCTCAGGGATAGATATGATGATCCTTGAAGTGTTCGCGATGTTTGACACCCTTGAAAGTAGAAGTCAAGTAGGAGCATCAATTGTTGATGGTTGGTAAAACCACTAGTTTCAAGAAGGGCAAGGGCAACAAGGGACACTTCATGAAACGGCAAAACAGTTGCTGCTCTAGTGAAGAAACCCAAGGTTGAACCCAAACCCGAGACTAAGTGCTTCTGTAATGAGAGGAACGGACACTGAAGCGGAACCTCCCTAGATACTTGGTAGATGAGAAGGCTGGCAAGGTCGATAGAAGTATATTGGATATACATTATGTTAATGTGTACTTTACTAGTACTCCTAGTAGTACCAGGGTATTAGATACCGGTTCGGTTGCTAAGTGTTAGTAACTCGAAATAAAAGCTACCGAATAAATGGAGACTAGCTAAAGGTGAGCCGACGATTGTTGGAAGTGTTTCCAAGGTTGATGTGATCAAGCATCGCACGCTCCCTCTACCATCGAGATTGGAGTTAAACCTAAAATTGTTATTTGGTGTTTGCGTTGAGCATAGACATGATTGGATTATGTCTATCGCAATACGGTTATTCATTTAAGGAGAATAATGGTTACTCTATTTATTTGAATAAATACCTTCAATGGTCTTGCACCTAAAAGAATGGTTTATTGCATCTCGATCGTAGTGATACACATTTTCATGCCAATAGATAGAAGATAGTAATTATAGTACCACTTACTTGTGGCACTGCCATGTAAGTCATATTGGTGTAAAACGCATGAAGAAGCTCCATGTTGATGGATCTTTGGACTCACTCGTTTTTGAAAAGTCTGAGACATGCGAACCACGTCTGTTGGTGTATGCGCATGAATAAACTCCATGAGGATGGATCGTTTGGACTCACTTGATTTTGAATCACTTGAGATATGCAAATCATACCACATGGGCAAGATGACTGAAAAGCCTCGGTTTCAGTAAGATGGAACAAGATAGCAACTTGTTGGTAGTAACACATTTTGATGTGTGCGGTCCAATGAGTGCTTTGAGGCATGCAAAGGAATATCGTTATGTTCTTACTTCACGGATAATTTAAGTAGATACCGAGTGTATTTACTTGATGAAACACAAGTCTGAATTATTGAATGGTTCAAGTAATTTCAGAGTGAAGTTAAAGATCATCGTGACAAGAGGATAAAATGTCTATGACATGATCATAGAGATGAGTATCTGAGTTACGAGCTTTGACACGCTATTAAGACATTGTGGAAATTGTTTCACAATTAATACACTTTGGAACACCATAGTGTGAAGGTGTGTCCGAACATCATAGTTGCACCCTATCAGATATGGTGCGAACCATGATGTCTCTTATCGAATTACCACTATCGTTCATGGGATAGGCATTAGAGACAACCGCACTCACTTTAATAGGGCACCACGTAATTCCGTTGAGACGGCACTGTTTGAACTATGGTTTGGAGAAACCTAAGTTGTCGTTTCTTAAAAGTTTGGGGCTGCGACGCTTATGTGAAAAAGTTTCATCGTGATAAGCTCGAACCCAAAACAGATAAATACATCTTCATAGGACACCCAAAACAGTTGGGTATACCTCCTATCTCAAGATCCAGAAGCAAAAGTAATTGTTTCTAGAAAGCGGGTCCTTTCTCGAGGAAAAGTTTCTCTCGAAAGAATTGAGTGGGAGGATGATGGAGACTTGATGAGGTTATTGAACCATCACTTCAACTAGTGTGCAGCAGGCACGTGAAGTTGTTCCTGTGGCGCCTACACCAATTGAAGTTGAAGCTTATGATAGTGATCATGAAGTTTCGGATCAAGTCACTACCGTACCTCGTAGGGTGACAAGGATGCGTACTACTTCAGAGTGGTACAGTAATCATGTCTTGAAGGTCATGTTGCTAGACAACAATGAACCTACGAGCTATGGAGAAGCGGTGGTGGGCCCGGATTCCGGCAAATGGTTAGAAGCCATGAAATCCGAGATAGGATCCATGTATTAGAACAAAGCATGGACTTTGGTGGACTTGCCCGACGATAGGCAAGCCATTGAGATAAATGGATCTTTAAGAAAAAGACGGACGTGTGGACGGTAATGTTACCGTCTATGAAGCTCGACTTGTGGCGAAGAGTTTTTCACAAGTTCAAGGAGTTGACTACGATGAGATTTTCTCACCCATAGCGATGCTTAAGACCGTCGGAATCATGTTAGCATTAGCTGCATTTATGAAATCTTGCAGATAGGATGTCAAAACCTTGTTTCTCGACGATATCCTTGAGGAAAGGTTGTATGTGATACAACCGGAAGGTTTTGTCAATCTGAAAGACTCTAACACGTATGCAAAGCTCCAGCAACACTTCTAAGGATCGGAGTAAGCATCTCGGAGATGGAATATACGCTTTGATGAGATGATCAAAGATTTTGGGTTTATACAAAGTTTATGAGAAACTTGTATTTCCAAAGAAGTGAGTGGGAGCACTATAGAATTTCTGATGAGTATATGTTGTTGACATATTGTTGATCAGAAATGATGTAGAATTTCTGGAAAGCATACAGGGTTATTTGAAAATTGTTTTTCATTAGAAAACCTGGAATAAGCTGCTTAAACATTGAGCATCAAGATCTATGAGGATAGATCGGAAACGCTAAATGATACTTTCAAATGAGCACATACCTTGACATGATCTTGAAGGTGTTCAAGATGGATCGATCAAAGAAGGAGTTCTTGCCTGAGTTGTAAGATATGAAGTTAAGAGTTAAAGCTCGACCACGGCAGAAGAGAGAGAAAGGACGAAGGTCGCCCCTATGCCTTAGACATAGGCTCTACGGTATGCTATCTTTGTGTACCGCACATGATGTGTGCCTTGCTACATATCCGCAAGAGGGTACAAAGGTGATCAAGGAGTGGATCACCAGATAGCGGTCAAAATTATCCTTAGAGGAATAAGGATATGTTTCTCGGTTATAGAGGTGATAAAGAGTTCGACGTGAAGAGTTGCGTCGATGCAAGCTTAACACCTATCCGGATAGCTCTGAGTAGAGATACCGGATACGTATAATGGAGCAACAATTTGGAATAGCTCCAAGTGGAACGTGGTAGCAGCATCTATGATATGACATAAAGTTTTGCGAAATACATAGGGATCTGAATATTGCAGACCGTTGACTACAACCTCTCTCACAAGCATAAACATGATCAAACCCAGAACTTATTGAGTGTTAATCACATAGTGATGTGAACTAGATTATTGATTCTAGTAAACTCTTTGGATGTTGGTCACATGGCGATGTGACCTGTGAGTGTTAATCACATGGCGATGTGAACTAGATTATTGACTCTAGTGCAAGTGGGAGACTGTTGGGAATATGCCCTAGAGGCAATAATAAATTAGTTATTATTATATTTCCTTGTTCATGATAATCGTTTATTATCCATGCTATAATTGTATTGAAAGGAAACTCGGATACATGTGTGGGTACATAGACAACACCATGTCCCTAGTAAGCCTCTAGTTGACTAGCTCGTTCATCAATAGATGGTTACGGTTTCGACCATGGACATTGGATGTCGTTGATAACGGGATCACATCATTAGGAGAATGATGTGATGGACAAGACCCAATCCTAAGCCTAGCACAAAGATCGTAGTTAAGTATGCTAAAGCTTTTCTAATGTCAAGTATCATTTCCTTAGACCATGAGATTGTGCAACTCCCGGATACCGTAGGAATGCTTTGGGTGTACCAAACGTCACAACGAATCGGGAGGCTATAAAGGTGCACTACAGGTATCTCCGAAAGTGTTCATTGGGTTGGCACGAATCGAGACTGGGATTTGTCACTCCGTGTAAACGAAGAGGTATCTCTGGCCCACTCGGTAGGACATCATCATAATGTGCACAATGTGACCAAGGGGTTGCTCACGGGATGATGTGTTACGGAACGAGTAAAGAGACTTGCCGTAACGAGATTGAACAAGGAATCGGGATACCGACGATCGAATCTCGGGCAAGTACAATACCGCTAGACAAAGGGAATTGTATACGGGATTGATTGAGTCCTTGACATCGTGGTTCATCCGATGAGATCATCGTGGAACATGTGGGAGCCAACATGGGTATCTAGATCCCGCTGTTGGTTATTGACTGGAGAACGTCTCGGTCATGTCTGCATGGTTCCCGAACCCGTAGGTTCTACACACTTAAGGTTCAATGACGCTAGGGTTATAAAGGAAGTTTGTATGTGGTTACCGAATGTTGTTCGCAGTCCCGGATGAGATCCCGGACGTCACGAGGAGTTCCGAAATGGTTCGGAGGTAAAGATTTATATATGGAAAGTTGTTGTTCGGGTTCCGGGAAAAGTTCGGTTTTTTTCGGTATTGTACCGGGAAGCTTCCGGATGGATCCGGAGGATTCCGGAGGTCCGGAAAATGTTCCACCACATCCAATACAGCAGCATGGGCTGTAAGGGGGCGCCCTAGCCTTAATGGGCCAGGCACCAGCCCCCAAGGCCAATGCGCATGGGAGAGGGGAAACCCTAAGGGAGAGGGCCTCCACTTGACTTGGGAGGCACTCCTCCCCCCCTTGGCCGCCCCCTAGATGGGATCTAGGGCTGGCAGCCCCCCCCCCCTCTCCCCCTATATATTGTGGAGGCAAAGGGGCAGCCCAACACACGAAGTCCTTCTCCTGTTGGCGCAGCCCTACCTCTCTTTCTCCTCATATCTCACGGTGCTTGGCGAAGCCCTGCAGGATTGCCACGCTCCTCCACCACCACCACGCCGTTGTGCTGCTGCTGGATGGAGTCTTCCTCAACCTCTCCCTCTCTCCTTGCTGGATCAAGGCATGGGAGACGTCACCGGGCTGTACGTGTGTTGAACGCGGAGGTGCCGTCCGTTCGGCACTAGGATCTCCGGTGATTTGGATCACGACGAGTATGACTCCTTTCAACCCCATTCTCTTGAACGCTTCCGCTTAGCGATCTACAAGGGTATGTAGATGCACTCTCCTTCCCCTCGTTGCTGGTTTCTCCATAGATAGATCTTGGTGACACGTAGGAAAATTTTGAATTTCTGCTACGTTCCCCAACAGTCTCAGTCCTGTCGTGTGTCGTCGCCGCTGCAATCGCCCTGCAGCCAACCGGAAAACCAACACGACGAGCTTATGATAATCTGAGCAAACGCGCTGCAGAAGCTCGGATCGATCAAACCCAAAACACGCCCAATCTTCCACGCCGACCCTCAAAGCACGGCCGCCGTTAGAAGCGATTTGAAAACGCCTCAAAACGTCTAGCAATTCTAGGCTTTTCTCAAACGCCTCCGACCTGTATCCGCTTTGTGGTGCTCAAAGCTCTTCCATTCCGAGGCACTTTCTCGTAACACCTTCTTATATACAGTTATTTGAGGCGAACATGAAAAACGCCTTCGTTTATACAGTTCGGAGGCATTTATAGGAACGCCCTTAAAAAAACGCCTCCAATTAACAACCGTGTTGTAGTGACATCATCGGCGAAGAAGGACAAACACTGAGAAAAGAAAGTCCTCTGTTTCCCAATGGTGCCAGCAGCTCTAATCTCTCCTTATGTACAACCATGTGGTGCAAAACCTCCATCACTAGAATGAATGGTAGAGATGATAGTGGAGGCCCCCTTGCACTGACTATCGTGTCACCGGGGTGGCCATTGATGAGGATCCTTGGACGTGAGTAGCCCACATATCCAAGCAATCAAGTGATGCCCAAACCCCTGCCAAGGACTTGTAGCAAAAAAGCCTAATCCAAGGTATCAAAGGCCATTGAATTATCTTAGTTTCATGAGGCAAGCAGGCGCCCATAATGCATGCAACCTCCTGATCATACCTTGCACTCGAAGTTGTCATGTACTCCCTCCGTTCCTAAAATATAGGTATTTCTAGAGATTTCAACAAGGGACTACATATGGAACAAAATGAGTGAATCTACACTCTAAAATATGTTTATATACATCTGTATCTGTATACGGTAGTCCATTTGATATCTCTAAAAAGGCTTACATTTAGAAACGGAGGGAGTACCTAGTTATGGTGTGCATGAACGTGGGGTGCATGGAGAGGAATAACAATTCCTAACCCAGGATGACGAATAACGCGACACTGAGCCAACTAAGGGCTTGGTAAATACTGAAGTTGGTACTCATTTTGCACATGGATGCTGTTCGAATTGGTGTTTGTTCCATTGTATCTCTTTTGGGATTGCATGTGTAGCCATTAATGGAATTCGCAAATAAATTTCTCATGTGACCGAGCAAATAAAGAAAATATAGAAGTTTCAGAAGCAAGATGTCCTAAAAATCACAATAATCCACTCTGCTCTGCTCAGCTGGGCACTAGCTGAACGACAGCGACGACTAGACTGAGTTCAGTTTGGCTGTCCATCCAATTGCCACCAAAATACATCATACTACCAACGCCACACACATCAAGATGCTGTCCTTCCATGCATCTGTGGCAACATGCCAAAAAAGAAGAAGCAAATCGAGTTCCTCGTATCATATTACTACCTCTGTAAATCCGAAATAAGTCCCTTTTTCCATGACTCCACCGTCAAACCAAACTGAGCCAACGCATCAACTGCAGCGTATGTCACCCTTCCACCCCTGAAACAAAAAACGAAACAAAGAGGCACGACTAATTAGAATGACGGACGGCATTTGCATATCATCATATAATCACAGCATGGCAGGATTTCATCTCCCAAGGCATGAAAGATAGTGCAAATCACCTCTAAATAGATTGGGGAGAATAGCTTCACACTGTAATACTGCAAAAATATTGGCATGCAATCCAGAAACTTTGGACCGACGGCACGAGCGAGAGCACCAATGGCGAGCGCTGCTTTATCACGTACAGTAGAGCAGTCGCAGGTCAGGACACGGCAAAACTGAAGACACATAAACGGAGCAGACTCCCTAACCTTGCACGCGTGAAGTGAATTGCCGAGTTTCTCGATTATGGCGTGCAGTACGTCACACGACAACGCCTGAAGATTGTGCTTGTTAGTCTTGTCATCTGATGAAATTGCCTTGGCATCAAGCGCGGTGTTTAATCTTCTCATGATACGATGCATTAAAACTATAATAGCTAGTACAGCTTCCAAATCCCATATGTTGATTACTCTCACAACCTCAATCAATGTGCCATAAGCAGATGCAGATGCTGGAAGCCCGAAAGGGGTCTTCTTATCAAGTTCCGAAGCAGAAAGGAGAGCATCGATAACACCAGTAAGAAAAGGTGAAAGCTCAGATGAGATTTTCTTTTTTAAAAGGTCTACCTCAGATGAGATTGACTGATCATAACCTCGGGCAAGAAAATATATAGCTCCATAGACCTCCTTGGACACTTGTGGAACATCTTTACCACTCTTTGACAACGCAGCCATGACGCGAGGAAAGTCTTCATTTGTGAAAAATCTTCTATCAAGAGCTGGAGAATGCAGCAGCTCAAACGCCCGCCCAAGAGTGCATGCTGCGGCGCCTCTCACATCCATGTGTGGGTCTTCCCAGCCGTCCATCAATCAACCAACCAGGAGCGAGTTTCTCAATAGAGGGCCCTTCAAGGATAACGCCTAGTACAGAAATAGCTGTCTTGCGACTCCGCCAATCTGCCACTTTGATGTTACCCTCGACAAACTGCACTGCAAGAGGGACAATTGCATCCCCAATAGTTCTAGCGACGAGGCCTAGGCATGTCATAACACTCATGAAGATGTTCAGTTCATCGACATCTTTTTCTTGGTGTAATGACAGAGTTTCTAGCAGAAATGGAACAGGTGAACAAAGGGGATTCTCAAAGAAGTGACAATCTGCGGTCGATAACACGAGGAAAACGCTTTTTTTGTTCTCGGAGTTCAATCACTTCTCCACAAATAATACTCCAGAACTGGATACATTCAAGCGCAACTGTTTCGTCCGCACCTCCTTCCAAGTCCAAAGCCTGAGTTGTAAGGCTGAGTATGGTTTCCATGTAAGGTTCTAACTCCATATAATAGTTGGATGCAATCGCAGCAAGGCAGCCGAATGCTGCATGCTTGACCTCCGCTGCTTCATCGGATTTAGCTGCATCACAGATTGCAGTCATTATACGATTTCTGCAATCATCATCATTTGCAAAGTTACCAAACTTGTGAACATTCCATAGAGCTTTAACCGCCGCAAGACGGACTTGAAAACTCTGCTCATCCCGGCGGTTCGTCGCACGGATGACGGCGTCCAGAACACCATCAATTGTATCCTTGTCGAACCTCAAGGTCTCCTCCTCAAACACATACTCCAGCGCCTCTACAGTTGCTTGCTTTGGTGGAGGAGATGCGCCCTGCTGTGCCATGTTGCCCAGCAATCTGCCAATGAGGTCCTGCCATCTCCGGGAGGGTATCTCAATGTATGCAAGCCTCCCAATAATCTGTGATGATGCGTGCCTCGCCTGAGGAGCCGAATGTGAGTTTTCTGTTCTCTGTAAACACATGTTCTGATAGGTGTCCGAGTCTGTAAAAGATAGGAAAAGTTCAGGTCTCATTTGAAGTCGTTTTAGGGTCAAACTCTTAGAGATAAATTGTGTTTTAAACCTGGTCGGTTTGTGATCAGGGTCACGACGTGTTGGGCACGAATAGTAGGCCGAGTTGGTCGTGAGGTCGGCTCCTTGAGCCCTATATAATGTGAAATGAAGACCTAGGAAAAACTGCACGTTGGCAGTACCAAACCATCTCTGTTCCGATCTGTTTCGATCTGTTTCGATCTGTTTCTTTTGTTCTTCGTCTACCTCCTGCGTTTTTCGATCTTGGAGCTAACACGTGGCATCAGAGCCTCGTTGTGATCGCCTAGTACCCGGTGATCATGGTGGACGACGACTTGAGCAAGCAGAGGGCTGCAGCAGAAAGTTCCGGGGCGGCTAAAGCAATTGTCATACCCGGGACGTCATACCCTCGTTTTGATCGGAAGAACTTTGGGGTTTGGAAGGCTCTAATGGAGTGTGCCCTACGAGCCGCTGAATTGTGGGTTGTCGTCGACCCCGGCGGCAATGCCTACAAGAAGGACGGCGCCGAGCACTGCAAGGACAGGCAGGCAGCAACGGCGCTCTATTCCGTGATGCCGATGGACGTTCTTCAGCATATCATCGCCAAGGAAACGGTGAAGGAGGCATGGGATACCTTGAAGCTGCTCTTCGAGGGGCATACCCGTGTCGTGCAAGCGAATCTGCAAACTCTTTTGAGGAATTATGAAACGCTTGTGATGACCGACGATGAAACCGTGGATGCTTTTGCTTCGCTGGGTGATGACGTTGGTCAATGGAATCCAGCGCTTGAGAAAAACCTGACGGAGACTTCTGTGGTCAGAGATTCTTCGCCGCTGCTCCTCCCGTTACATGCAGATCGTGACGGCGATTGAGCGATGTGTCGAACTGACTACGTTGACGGTCGATGACCTCGTTGGCCGCTACAAAGCTCATGATGATGAGAGGATGCGCCATAGCCTCGGTGATGCTAGGGACGGCGAGCAAGTCATGCTCACGAGGGCGCAGTGGCAATTGTTGATTGCAAGGGAGAAGAAGGCTGGCGAGGGCTCAAGCAATACTCGCCAAGATCGTGCGCCAAAAGAACAGAATAAGAGGAACGCGGGCGACAACGCTCCAAAGAAGAAGAAGTTCGATAAGAGCAAGATCAAGTGTTACAATTGTGGCATCATGGGGCACTTCAAGTCTGAGTGTAGGAAGCCAGCGAAGGAGCAGGCATATATCGTGAAGAAGGGTGACATTGATGATGATCAAGCCAACATGCTGCTGTGTGTGAAATCTGTGAGTTTCAGAGGTGGACGCCTGAGATGCAAGTAGCTGAAACCGTTGCACTTGTGGAGAAGAAAATTTATCTCCACGAGGAAGAAGAGAAGAGGGCGGAAATTTTTGGTACCTTGATACGGGCGCAAGCAACCATATGTCGGGGGATAGGACCCAATTCAGCGAGCTAAGCATGACTGTTGGAGGGACGGTCAGGTTCGGTGACGGCAAAACAGTGCCAATCTTAGGGAGAGGCACCGTGGTCTTCGAAGCAAAGAGTGGTGAACACAAGATTCTCACAGATGTTTATTACATTCCCATGCTAAAGACGAACATAATTAGTTTGGGACAGCTCAAGAGAGGGGTTGCAAAATTGTGCTCAAGACAGATATTTGTGGGGCTATGATCACAAAGAAATCTCATGATGCGTGTGAAGAGGTCTCGGAACAGAATGTATGTCCTGAATCTGGACAAGGCACAACCGGTGTGTTTGCTAGCAAAGTTTGACGAAACAGCGTGGAAGTGGCACTCACGTTTTGGTCACTTGAATTTTCATGCATTGAGGAAATTGGGAAAGCAGCAGATGGTGAGTGGACTGCCCATGATTGATCATGTTGATCAGCTTTGCACTTTGGATGTTTAGTTGGCAAGCAACGCCGAGGTGCGTTTCGAGAGAAGCAAAATTCAGAGCTTCAAAAGCTTTGGAGCTTGTTCATGGTGATTTATGTGGACCCATTACTCCGGCTACCCCGTCTGGGAAGAAGTATTTTTTGCTCATAGTAGATGACTACAGCAGGTATATGTGGTTAGTCTTGTTGAGGAGCAAAGATGAGGCACTTGAAGCTTTCAGAAAGGTCAAAATTGCAGCTGAGGTTGAATCAAGAAAAGTTGAAGGCACTAAGGACTGACCGAGGAGGGAATTTACCTCTAATGAGTTTAAAGCTTATTGTGAGAAGCATGGGATTAAGCGGTACTTGGCGGCACCCTATACTCCGCAGCAAAACGGAGTCGTTGAGAGGAGAAATCAAACCATTGTAGCTATGGCCAGAAGTATGTTGAAAAGCAAAAAGCTACCAGTGAGATTTTGGGGAGAAGCCGTGACTACTGCTGTTTATTTACTCAATAGAGCTCCGACAAAGAGTGTTGTTGGAATGACACCGTACGAGGCATGGTGCGGTAGAAAACCCTCGGTTGATCATCTTCGGACTTTTGGATCTATTGCTCATATCAAGGTGTTGGGTGCACACAACGCGAAGCTAGCGGATAGAAGTATACCCACAATTTTTTTAGGCTATGAGCAAGGTTCAAAGGCATATCGAGTCTACAACCCAGCAACGAAGAAAGTACAAGTGTCACGTGATGTAGTTTTTGATGAAGAAAAAGCCTGGAATTGGGACGGCGCAGCAAAGGAGGACCGTCCTACAGGAGGTGATGACATGTTTGTTGTATCCTATCACACTGATCCTGCAGGCCATCATCACAACAACGACGCATACATGAAGATGGGCTTGATGTTGATGACGATCCCTGGACATGGCGGCGGAAATCCGGGATCCCGCAGCACTGGAACCCCATGGCGCGTACACCCAGCCACGGGTTGCCCAGCTCCCCCTCTACCCCAGGAGGTGGACTGTGGTGGGGTGATGATGATGGAGATGACGGATCAGCAGCTGGAGCTCGTTCAGAAACAGCAGCAAAAAACGCTGCCGTGGCAGCGAAATCTGGCATGCAATCTGCAGGGACGCCCAGAAACGCTGCCGTGGCAGCCGAAAATTCTGAAGCTGCAGATTTCAGGGATGATGATGATCCAGAAAGCACGGTGGGAGGGAGCGCGATGGGGGAGACTCGTGAGTCCCCTGAGCGTACTCCGGGAAGGCCGCCAACGCCGGCGAAGCTCCGGCGAGTATTGGATCTTTTATCCAAAGGAGGCTCTTCAGAAAATTAATCCTGCAAGTAATGAAAAAGAGAGGAGATCGAATGAAAAGAGAGGAGATCATTGCTTGTTTTCTGAAGTAGAACCAGCCACGTTCAAGAGGCGAACGATGAAGAGTCTTAGCGCAGCGCCATGATAGAGGAGCTTGGTTCAATTGAAGAAAATCAAACATGGAGTCTTGTTGATCTTCCAAGTGGAGACAATGCAATTGGGCTCAAGTGGGTGTTTAAAGTTAAAAAGATTCACAAGGAGCAGTGGTGAAACACAAAGCAAGGTTGGTGGCCAAGGGGTTTGTACAGCAGCAAGGCATTGATTTTGAAGAAGTTTTTTGCTCGGTTGCAAGGATGGAGTCAGTTCGGTTGTTGATTGCACTAGCAGCTCAAGAGTCATGGTCTTTGCATCACATGGATGTGAAGTCGGCCTTTCTCAATGGAGATCTAGAGGAGGAGGTATATGTGCAGCAACCCACTGGTTTTTTCAAGAAAGGAGAGGAACATAAGGTATATAAGTTGCATAAAAGCTTTGTACGGTTTGAAGCAGGCCCCTAGAGCATGGAATACTAAACTTCATAACACTTTGATTTCACTTGGTTTTGAGAAGTGTCCACTAGAGCATGCCATGTATAAAAGAGGTATAGATGCAAGTCGTCTACTCATTGGTGTGTATGTTGATGACCTCCTAATCACTAGTGCAAGTGAGAAGGAGATTGGAAGATTCAAGAAGCAGATGAAGGAATTGTTCAAAATGAGTGATCTAGGCTTGTTAAGCTTTTACCTTGGGATTGAGGTACATCAAGGTAGAGATGGGATCACGTTGTGCCAAGAGGCATATGCCACAAAAATTCTGGTGAATTGTGGCATGGATGATTGCAATCCTTCACATACGCTTATGGAGGCTAAGCTCAAGTTGAGCAAACGGAGTGAGGCGCCGCCATTGATCCAACAGATTACAGAAGCATTGTGGGGAGCCTAAGGTACTTGGTGAACACAAGGGCTGATTTGGCCTACTCTGTTGGGATCGTTAGTAGATACATGGAGCACCCTACTACTGAACATCTAGCTGCGGTGAAGCAAATTTTGAGGTATGTTAAGGGCACTCTAAAATATGGCTGCAAGTACACAAGAAAGAAAGAGGCAAGACCACCATTGGTGGGCTATAGTGACAGTGATATGGCAGGAGACGTGGACGACGGAAAAGTACTACTGGCGTTGTTTTTTCTTAGGTGAAAATTTGATCTCTTGGCTGTCACGAGCAGAAGGTAGTGGCACTTTCTTCTTGCGAAGTGGAGTACATTGCAGGAGCGGCTGCGGCGTGTCGGGGAGTTTGGCTCGATAGATTATATGCGGACTTGATGGGAGAACAGCGAAGCAAGTGAAGCTACATATTGACAATAAATCCACCATATCTTTGTGCAAGAATCCTGTGCATCATGATCGTAGCAAGCACATTGATGTAAAAGTTCCACTACATTCGCGAGTGTGTGGAAGAAGGAGGATGGAGGTCGAGCATGTCAATACAAACGATCAACTCATGGACATTTTAACGAAGTCACTTGGGAAGGTGAAGTTTCAAGAGATGCGTGAGAAGATCGGAGTAAAGGCTGTCAAGTAGTCATAACATCATGTTTAGGGAGGTGAATGTGAGTTTTCTGTTCTCTGTAAACACATGTTCTGATAGGTGTCCGAGTCTGTAAAAGATAGGAAAAGTTCATGTCTCGTTTGAAGTCGTTTTAGGGTCAAACTCTTAGAGATAAATTGTGTTTTAAACCTGGTCGGTTTGTGATCAGGGTCACGACGTGTTGGGCACGAATAGTAGGCCGAGTTGGTCGTGAGGTCGGCTCCTTGAGCCCTATATATAAAGACCTAGGAAAAACTGCACGTTGGCAGTACCAAACCATCTCTGTTCCGATCTGTTTCGATCTGTTTCGATCTGTTTCTTTTGTTCTTCGTCTACCTCCTGCGTTTTTCGATCTTGGAGCTAACACCGAAGATCCTAGTGTGATCAGCAATGACTCCTTAATCTCAGTTTAGATGCGTGGATCCAGCCTGATCCATTGTTTGATGAGTATGCTGTTATGTTCAGAATACTTTCCTTCAACTGAATTCATAAGGATAGTCCCAGCGAGGCATCTGCACTCGGGTGGACTTGCCTCCCTCGAGAGCTCTGCTGATAAGCATAGGAGGAAGTTGGGACGATTACGTTCCTCGAGCTGCTTGAGTTTGGCTTCTGCTTCTAACCTTACGTTGTCATCCGGATCCTGGGCATCTTTTAGAATCTGGGTGATATTATCCATGGCTGGCCTGGCTGTATCAGCTGTCCGTCCTGGAAAACATGCACCAAATTAGGAGAATTGATGGGCTAGTTGCAAAAAAAAAAAGCAGTTACACAAACTTTTTAACAAAGAAAATGGTGAGAAACCATCCTAAGAAAGGGCCATTGGACAAATTTGAAATAGCTTAACTAGTCAGATGTGTCGCAAATTATAAGATGGATGGATGGCACCCTGTCCGGCAAATAGAGCTATAGCTATATATCCCAAATTAATATATATATTCTGGCAGAACAGAGAGAGCTAGCCATGTACATATATATAGCCGGCATGCTGAGTTAAGTTATAGTATACTAGCTAGCTAGTACATTAGTATGGTACGAGCTAAAGAGAGTAAAAGTAAATGCAAGTAAGACTAAGAAAAGTGGTTTCTTAATTTCTTTCGACATGAAAGTAAAAGTTAGGCTGAACCGACATGAAACAAGCTGACTGTAAGTAGGTAGTATATGCGCAGATATTATACATACATACATACATACAAGGAAGAATGGATTCAACCGATGACGAAACTAATCGAAATCAAAGTGTGTCTCTTTAAATGTACTAGTACACACATTGAGAAAATAAACAAATTCCTTGGGCTTACCAGAGAGACGGCCTGAGTTCTTCTGGAAGGGGAGCTAGCTAGCGTCAATCGAGCTTCTCTTCTCTTCTTTTTTGGGATCTCAAAGGTAACAGCTGCTACCAGCAGATTGGGGCAGCGGCTAGGGTTAGAATTAGGGATGGAGCAGAGCCAGAGCCGAAGCAGAGAGAGAGAGAGAGAGAGAGAGAGAGAGAGAGAGACCGGTGGCGGGATGAGGACGGAACGGAGGAGATCGATCTTACCAGAGGGGCAGGATCTCCGCTCCGGTGGACAAGAGGCGGCGGTTGCGGGGCGCCCCTATACCTCGCCTAACGCGATGTTGGAGGCGGCGCGAATGGGCCGCCCACGTAAATCGTCTTCTCTCCTGTTTTCTCGTCTGTTCGTTTTCTTCTTCTTATTTTCCAAATATTGTAAATACTACATACGTGTGTTTCAAATCACAAAAGACAAATAAAAATTTCAAATCATGAATTTGAATTTCACAATGTAAACCAACTGTTAGCTTAATTCAAACAAAATGCTGATAGCATGTTAAAAAGATGTTGGTGGAATTTTAAAAACGTTCATGTGTTTCGCAAAATGTATGTGACATTAGAAAAAAAAACTGTTGATCATGTATTTGGAAAAAATGGTAAAAGTATATCAAATAAATGTTTCAGATGCATATGAAAAATGTACAATGTTTAAGAAAAAGCCAGCATCAAACATGTATTTAATAATTGTATTTAAAAAATATAATCATGTATTAAAAATTCTAAACGTGTATAAAAAATTCTTTATATATACGAAAAATGTAGGCATTAAAAAGATTGTAAAAATAATTGTGTATTGTCAAAACATTTAACATGTATAAAGTAATGTTGCACATTTACATGAAAATGAACATAAAACACTGAGGAAAAATGATACAAACAACAAATAGAGAGCAAAGAAAAGTAAATTTAAAAGGTTCTAAAACTAAAGAAAAAATAAAAATCATAAATTAAAACAAACACAAGAAAAGAAAAAAAGAAAAATGATGAAAATAGAAAATGGAAAAACATTGAAAAATAAAGCAAATCGTACCGAAATTTCACATTTTCGGTGGGTGCCTGGCCCCTACTCACCATAACGTGGGTTGGCCCATGTACTCTCCTGGTGGTGCCTTACTTCTCTGGCTTGATCTTGGTCCTCTTGATCTGCATGTTGGTACTTCGAAGCTATTGGTTCTTTGTATTCTGACTTGGGTTGGTGCCTCAATCTTGTTCCTGTGCCTGTGCACAACCTAGATGACAGACCCAGGGTTTGTTGCACCGACAGAGGGCAACAACCCGAAGGTGGTGAATGGGCAAAGAATCAAATATTATATCTCAGGTACTCCCATAAAATGTTGAAACTAATATTATTTATACCATAGCACCGAGGAGTACATAAAGGAAACCTTCCAGAACACTCCAGAACACTGAAAAGAAATAGGTATGTCATACAGTAAGTAAACCGACTTCAAAAGTTTCCCAATGGAAATTTTACTCCATTTTAGAATATTTAAAAAATTAGGAAAATAAGTAGTAGTCCGAATAGCGCACGAGGGGGCGACAAGTAGTGGGGGCGCGCACTACCCCCCTGGGCACGCCTCCCAGGCTTGTGGCGGTGGCAAGAAGGCCGGCGGAGCAGGGTCGGACAGGGACACGAGGCGGGCAGAGCTGCTATTGGGTCCGTGCACCGTCGCGATCGAGGCACGCAACCTGTCGCGCGTGCATCACTTCTTCTACATGCTCGGCGAGCTCGCGGCCTTCTCTGGCGACGCCAACCACATGATGGCCGCGTAAGGGTTGCGGGCGCTCTCACTTTGTCTCCCTGCCATGGTGGGTCTTACGGCCGCCGCGGCCATGAGGGTGCCAGCTGTCTACGAGTGCCCAACACCGTCATTCGCCGGTGTCGAGCCATGGTTGTTCCATGCGTCCCTCTTTAAGTGCCACGAGGTCAGCCTGTGGTCCTCGCTCCCCAACTCGCTGGCGAACGCCGCCATCTCACAACTGGCCTCCAGAGGGCCCCGGCCGCTCCAACTCGTCGACATTGGCATCTCGCACGGGGTGTAGTGACCGACCTTGCTATAGTCCCTCACCCGCATGGTCTGGCAGACGGTTGTGGCCACCCTACCGGTGCCCTTCTTGGCCTCGCCTCTGGGGTATGACTTCCCGCCGCATCTCCTCTGCTACGCCAAGTCCATTAAGCTAGACCTCGAGATTGGTTGCGCCAAGTCCATCAAGTTGGACATTGAGACCAGCTGCCTCATGGTCTCTCCGGCGAGCCCGAGCCCACGACTCTGCTCTTTCTCGATGTATGTCCTGGTCAGCAATAGAATAGAGCTTGGTGGCCAGCCTATTTCTTGGATCAGCTTGATCCGATCAAGATCTCAAGGTCAAGCCAAGAAGGATGGGATTTGTGTTTGGACATTGTTGTGGTTGCCGTCGATGGCTCCATGCCAGAGCTCGGCGACGAGATGACTACCGCGACCACCATGTCCTAGGGTTCTTGCAGCCGCGACCGAGCGCGAACCTGACACCGCTGAACCACTTCGTCACCACCACCGTCTACCGCAATCACCATGACACTGCATAGCTCTGTGTGTTATGTGTAGTTGTTAAATCTTAATCATGTCCAGTATAAGCAACCAAACAACGTGTTAGTTTGAGCACAGCCAATGCAAGCAATCAAATATAGTGTATAGAGGCATTGCTACAATGCATGGAGAAAGGATGCAGGCAACCAATCAACATGTAGATAATGGGTTTTTTGCATGTATATGTTCAACCAGGCAGAAGGGCAACATGGCAACATATGCAGGTTTTTTGCCTGTAAATGTCCAGTGCGGTGTAGCTCTTCTCTGGCGTCGGGGGGTTGTCTTAATCCACTAGAACACACATGATTATATACATGTGTGCATAGATATACATGGTAAGAGAGCGTGCATATAAAGATAGAAACCTTGGTCCAATGTTATAAAAATCGATTAGATCATATATCGACATGTAAGGCCCACATGCACGCATGCCTTGATATATCTGTACGTGCCTACATTAGTCAGGTTTCACACACAATTTTTAGAACAAAGCCTCAAGAGCCCGACTTTGAATTAATGAAGCCATAAACCAAGAATTACAATGTACAAGGATGTCGAAAGCAACATTACAAACTCGAACTCTGGAGAGATAGACTAGAGCAGCCTCGTGGAGAAACCCAAGCTTCAGAAGACACTCTAGCCGGCGACATTGGCAAGGTAGGACTTGGATCACATTCCTCCTTGTCCATCGCCAAGGAGGACCCTACCCCTCATCCAGGCTTGTGGGCGCCACATCATTGGTCGGAAGGACGCACTCCTCCAAATCAAAGAGAGACATGGGGCTATAGGAACACCAACACTAGCCAGCCGGACGCACCCGCTATGCCATGGAAGAAGCCAAGACATAGGCCGCCGCAGATCCAGCCAAGAGGGGTCACCTGCAGGAAGAGGAGCACGGAGAGAAGAAGAAACCTGTTGAGCAAGCAACGATCGTCAGTAGAGAGGCATGCCGTCGTGATGGAGCAAAGGGAATTGACACACCACCGTCGAGGCGGACCTCCTCCACATTGTCGCCCCGCATCCACTAGTGCAGAACCGGGATCACTAGTAGAAAAAGGGCCTCTAGTCCCGGTTGGTGAGGGCCTTTAGTCCCGGTTCATGAACCGGGACTAAAGGGTCGGCACTAATGCTCGACCCTTTAGTCGGTTCAATCCAAACGAGGGACAGACGGGCCTCCACGTGGCCTGTGCGCTGTGCCCCGGCAGGTGGGCCTTTGGTCCCGGTTGGTGGCACCAACCGGACCAATCGGCATCCATGCGTCCGCATTTATGTGGCTGTGGTTTTTGTTTTTTTTTTGAAAAGGGGGGTTTGGGGGTTTTGGGGGTTAATGTAGGTGTTTCATATATTGTGCTATAGCTAGCTAATTAATAGAGAGAAGTGTCCTCTCTTTTGTCCGTGCTTGGTCGACGCTACGTACCATATATACGTATAGAGAGGACTAGCTAGACACGCTAGCTAGCTAGTAAGCAAACAGAAGATCGTCATGAACATATATGCATACAGAGAGAAGTGATATCGACAACCTCTCCTTCTCCGAGAGATTGGTCCAACAACAAGTACTCGTATATCTATCCCACACTACGGCTACATATATACAATAATTATCTTTTACAAATATATAATCTCCTAACATACGGACGCGTGGTCCACATAGTATTCTCCGTCTTCAGCGATCACGTGGTCAAGAAAGAATGCCGCCAATTCCTCTTGAATTGCTGGCATGCGATCTGGTGCTAGGAGTTCATCCCGCATCCGAAACATCTAATTTTAAGAAGGGGGTCAATACATATATATATATATATATATATATATATGAATGAACGAAACTCAACACAAATGATGGTAATAAAATAAAATTGTGAATATTGTTATTTACGCACTTCATATTGTTTGTCGGAGTAGCCCCGCTCACAGTCGTGTGGCGGATGGACTCGCAAATGTAGTATCCACAGAAATCATTCCCTTGTTCCTGCCACAACCACTTTACAAGAAATAGAGGTCAATCAAACTGATAATTAGCAAGCATGCTAAATGGTATTGATGAAACTAGCGCTTGAATCACTAGGAGATGCGTGGAATATGCTACTATATAGTACTTACTTTCGGATGTCTAAATTGCAGCTTCTTCGGTAGTCCCGAGCTTTTTGGTGAATTTTCTCCAAGCCCTGCCATACAAAGAAAACAATTACTTGATATAGAAATGAACAAAGTTGCTGATATGGTGGATAATGATCGATTTAACTTACTTCTCGAGCAGTTCAGTCATGTCCGCATACTCCTTGGGATCTTTTAAGCTTGGAGTCTAAGACAGTTACTACTCCTTCTCAAGCTTAATCTCTAGGAGAATATAGTGGTAGCTGCGCACACATGCATAACTCATCAATATTACATTACTATAACCTGGACTAATAAGGAAACCGAATATGCCACAAGGCAGTAACACTAACTTGAAGTTGTAAGGAAAGAGTATTATATCTTTGTGTTCATTTATTTCCAACGATCGTAGCAAGTTGGCCTCGGTTTCTTAGGCACGATATTTAACCTCAGTTGCATCTATGAGATACGTGTTAATGAACCCAATATCTCCCCTTGTCTTTTCTTCAATTCGGCGATCTTCAATCTGCATAATATAGTGAGGATAATTATAAATACATGCAATGAAAGGGCTGAGTTATATAGACAGACTTAATGATGTGAGTAGTACTACTTACGGACGGTAGCAGGTGACCGTTGATTTATCGATGGCCAATTGATTGAAAAACTGATAGAACTCCTCAAATGGAATAGGCAACAGTTCAATTCCAAGGAGGTCATGCTCCTTTTAACTCTCACATACAAAGTACTCCTCCCCTCAGACTCTTTGCAGGTTTTCATGTACCAATCATGCAATCTTCGCATCATCGTTGATAGAGCTTTCATCTTTGACGAGAGGCTTCCCGTACTCGTATCTTGGTATCTGCACCTCCAAGAAATCATAATGTACATCGTCAGGCAGGTAATCTGCAGGATTGCCATAACCGGGCACCATCCTCGGATCGACGATGTCGCTAAGCTGGCACCTTGAGCGGGGGCACGATTGCTTGCTTGTTCGCCGAAGCTGGGCAATTTGTTTCCCAGCTCGTCGTTCTTTCATCCTTTGATCACTTTTAGTACTTCCCGACCTCTCCGCTTCGGCAAATGCCTTTCCAATAATGCGCTCATAGTTGCCTTTTGGCGGAGACTTGGGTAGTTTTGTCGAGGGCAGCCAGTGCGCTTCGCTTTCACGGATCTACCTTCTCCTCCGGAGGTGGATGTCTCTTTGCTTTCAACCCTTGAAACCAGTCATCCACTTGATCTGCGCGATCTTGCGTTTTCCTCTCGCTCCTCTCAGACGGTAACTTCTCCGAGTCTTGAGAGAAGGACCGAATCTGTATCTCCTCCCGCCTTTGGCTGTCACTGCTAGACGCCGGAGAGCAGACGGAGCGGATGTCTTCTTTCCTTGCTTACGAGGCGGAGGAGAAGGACTACGACACGCCGGAGCAGCCGGAGCGGGCGGCAGGTCTCTTCCGCCCTTGCCGACGAGGCGGAGAAGGAGGAGGCTGGCTGCTGGGCGCGCCTTGTGCAGCGGAGAAGGAGGCGGAGTGCCGCCACGCCGGAGAAGGAGCCGGGCCGAGTGCCCTGATCACTTTCACGGAGGAGGAGGCGGTGGAGGAGGCGGAGTGCCCCGACTTGCGGAGGAGGAGGAGGCGGAGGCGTCGATTCGTGGGTTGATGAGATCCTTCCGCCATAGGCATGGAGTCTTCAGAGCAGAACCCAGCCGATACTCCCCTTCACCGGTAGGGTGGTCAAGCCGAGGTCCTCAAATCCTCCGTTATTTCATCGACCATCACCTTAGCATATCCTTCGAATCGGCGGCGTTGAAAAGTTGAGTCGGGTTTAGTAGGATAAAGCCCAGGCCAACAGCCGCCTTGACCTTCAAATTGCTCCATTGCGCCATAAGGTTGCAATTTTCAGCATCCGTGATAGCATCCACGGGATAGCTTGGCGAGAGCCGTCAAGGCATGCTGGCTGAAGCAGCTCGGTGCAAGCCACGCTGCTTCTCGGCCCGAGATGGCGGGGTAACCGGGGAAGCTTGGCGGAGTCGCTTGCTGCGATCGCTTCTCGTTCCTCTAGCCCCATTACCCTTTCGTGCAGCGCTGCAGTTGGCTCTGCTCGATTTCTTCCTCCTCTCACAGGTTTTGTAACCCTCAAGGCCCGGAAATCCAGCCTTCCACGAAGCGAACTGGCGTGCCTCGTGTCCGTCCAGGTGCTCGGGATTGCCGAGGGCCATTGTGAGCTCGTCCTTCTCCCCATCTCGAACAAGCGTCCCTTGCTGCGCCGCTTGATATATTGCTGAAGCCTCTTGACTGGTATGTCCAATTGTTCGTCCGTCCAAATGCACTTCCCTGTTATAGGGTCCAAGGATCCTTCGGCCCCAAAGAACCAAGTCCGGCAACGGTCTGGGCAGTTCATTGTCTCTGGTTCGATCCCTTTATCATGCAGATCATTCTCAGCCTTGGCCCACTTAGGCCGGGCTAAGAGGTAGCCACCTGACCCCGTGCGATGGTGAAGCTTCTTCTTCGCAGCATTTCTCTTGTTTGTCGCCGACATCTTTTTACTCTTTTCCGATGTCTTGTGGGCCACAAATGCGGGCTAGTCATCTCTGATCTTCTCATATTTGCCCTTGAATTCTGGTGTCTCATTTTTTTCGACATACCTATTGAGGTCTTTCTTCCAATTCCTGAATAGGTCTGCCATCTTCTTGAGCAAAAGACTTGATTAATGGCTCTATAACTGGCTTCTCCGGATCATCCTCCGTGGTAGGGTGAAATTTGACTTCAGCTCGGTCAAAGATCATTTTACGCATATCATTGACATAAGACACCTCGTGGTCTTTGTTCTTGAAGCTTATACCATTGGTGGATGCTGATCGGGATCTTGTCCCTAACAAGAATCCCGCGACCTTGAGCAACAAATGCCTTCTTTGTCCGGTAGGGTTCAATCGGTTGGCCGTCCGCGCAATTTGTATGATCTCAAACTTTACATCCGAGCTCAACTATTTCTTCTGGCCTCGTCTCTTTACCGAAGAAGTGCTCGATCCTGAGTGCTAGAAAAAAGAACAAAGACGAGAGTTAATTAATATGTGTACATATATACCAAAACAATGAATGCATCAATTAGCTAGTCAGCACAGGCTTAACTAATATATATACCTGGCCAGACTCGGTTTGGTGATCACCGGAGCCGTCCCCACGGTCTATTTCTTCACCCTCTCCTTGCACCGGCATTGGGTCATCGGAGCCATGTAAATCATAGCCAGCTGCTTCTTCACCCTCTCCTTCCAGACCATCGTTGTCGTTGAGAAACATCAATGAGCAGACGACATCACTTCCTTGTTGTGCGATTATGTCCCTCAACAACGCTTCTTGTGCTTCGTCTGGGGTGTCCATAGTTTCTACAAATATTTACAACATGGCAATTATTATTCAAACATGACAGATATGGATATATTAGTGGCAAACGTAGAACTAGCTAGCTAATCACAATAAGGAATCATATTAGTGGCCTCGACGCTGCTTCTCTAGGGTTTGGGGTGGCCTCGACAACGCTTCAAGGATTAGGGGGTGGCCTCGAGAACGCTTCAAGCTAGGAGGGGGTAATATCGACCCCCCCCCACGTGTTGAAGCTATCGGGAGGGGGTCGGCGTTGAACACTACATCTATGTCCCACAAGTGACGTGGGCATCGGCCCGCCAGATAGGGTAGAGGGTCGTGGATCGCCGAGCGGTCGAGGTCAAGGGTCGAAGATCGCCGAGGGTCGGGAGGTTGCCTAGTGTCAAAGGATTCAACAAAACCATGTCTTCATCATTAGGTAAAATGTGAGGTGCATGATGGTGCGAAGCTCTCAAAGAGTTATTTTGGAGCAAGGTCCGAGATAGGATAATTCGCTTTTTGGTACAAAGTTCAGCAAGAACCTTCCGAATATCGTTATTTGAAAGGCCTTTGCTGAGATTCATACAAAAGGCAAATTATCCTATCCGGAACTCCATTCGAATAACTTTGGAGGACTTCGCACCATCATGCCATGGTTACTTCCGGCTAATGATGAAGCCATGGATTTCTTCAATACTTTGACACTATAGGAACCTCGACCTGAAACCTTCGACCCTTGACCCCTTAACGACCCTCGACCCTCTACCCTAGTTCCCGACCCTCGACCCCTCGGCGATCCTTGACACCCTCGTTATATATCGACAACGACGCAACATACATATACATGGTAAAATAATGTTATCGGGGAGGGGGTATCGGTACCCCCCCTCGTGTCAAAGTTTCTTCTTTCTCCTCTATTCCTTTCTTTCTTCTTCTCCTCTTCTTTTCTTCTTTTTCCTATTGAAGAGAAGGGGAGGGTATACATATACAAGCGCAATAAAAGAAGAGAAAAAAAGAGGAGAAGAAGAAAGGAATAGAAAGAAGAAGAGAAAAATAGAATTTTTTCTATTTTTCTTCTTCTCTTCTATTCCTTTCTTCTTCTCCTCTTCTTTTCTTCTTTTTCCTCTTCTTATATATTTCTCCTCTTCTTCCTCTCCTCTTCTTCTCCTTTCTTCCTCTTCTTATTTTCCTTTTATATGAACATATCATCTTATATATGAACATACATTTTCTTTGCATATGCATATGAACATACATACATACATTTTCTTTCATATGAACATACATACATACATTTTCTTTGCATATGACCATACATACATTTTTCTTTTGCATATGACCATTCATACATTTTCTTTGCATATGCTTTGCATATAAACATACATACATATGAACATACATACATACATATAAACATAACATACATACACAAAAATTCTAAAAATCTGCCTAAAAAATCTAAAAATCTGCCTAAAAATTATATGAAAAAAGCATACATCATCCATCCATCCATATAATGAACATATACATCATCCATCCATCCATATAATCAACATATGCATATGAAAAAAATTATATGAAAAAAATTATATGAAGAGGATCGAGAGGGCCGGGAGGAAAGGGGGCCGGAGCCGGACCGAGCAGGAGGAGGCGGCGTCGAGGCGAGGCGGCAGTGAGGCGGGCGCCGGACGGCAGCGACAATGGTGAAAGGGCGGGCAGGCGCAGGGCGCCGCCGTGCGTGCTCGAGGACGGGCAGGGGCACGGGCGGCCGGCGTGGGCTCGAGGCGGGGCGAGAACGGGGAGGCAGGGGATGGCGGCCCGGCCGGCGGCAGCTGACGACGAGGCCTTGTGACGATTTGGGCAACTGGCGGTGGGGGCAACTGGCTAGGGAGGCGAGGGAGATGTGAAATTTTCACAAGTCCTGGTTATATAGCAAGGGCATTGGTCCCTGTTCGTAGCCCAAACCGGGACTAAAGGGGAGCATTAGTCTCGGTTGGTGCCACGAACCGGGACCAAAGGCCAATTTTCAGCAGCCCAAAGTGGCGGAAGGCGGCCTTTGGTCCCGGTTGGTGGCGCCAACCCGGACAAAAGGGGATCATTATTAACGGTTGGTGCCCCGAACCGGGACCAATTCCCCCAGTAGTCCCGGTTTGTGCCACCAGGGACCAAAAAAACCTTGTGTCTTTGCCGCCTGACCGAAAGTTTAGTCCCACCTCGCTAGTTGAGAGAGCTCGAGTGTGGTTTATAAGCTCTGCTGCGCCCACCCACTCGAGCTCCTCTCAACCTGAGCTTCGAGCCTAACAACTGCAATCTCTTTGTGGGCCCTCTTGGGCCTCCATGGGCTGAATCACAGCCCATGGTAGGGTTTCTAGTCGTATTCAGGCCGTGGGGGCCCAGTAGGTGGCACTTTTTTTGTTTTTTTGTTTTCTTTCTTGCTTTATTTATTTTATTTTGTTTCTACTTACAACAAAATACTTATTGTTGCTATTTTTATTTTTTTCCAGTTTTTGGTTTTGCTTTACGCATTATATATTTTTTGTTGTTTTTTGCTTTATTTTTCAATTCTTTTTTCTTTTAGTTTTAGAAAAATTATAAACTTTCTGTTAGTGCCATTAGTTTTCAAATTTGAAAACAACTTTTTTGTTTTCTTTGTTGCTTTATATATTTTATTTTGTTTGTACTTACAACAAAATACTTATTGTTGCTATTTTTATTATTTTTCAGTTTTTTTGTTCTATTTTCTGCATTATTTATTTTTTGTTGTTTTTTGCTTTATTTTTTAATTCTTTTTGCTTTTAGTTTTAGAAAAATTATAAACTTTCTGTTAGTGACATTAGTTTTCAAATTTGAAAACACTTTTTTGCATTATTTATTTATTTTATTTTGTTTCTACTTACAACAAAATACTTATTGTTGCTATTTTTATTTTTTTTCAAGTTTTTTTGTTTTGTTTTCTGCATTATTTATTTTCTATTGGTTTTTGCTTTATTTTTTAATTCTTTTTGCTTTTGGTCAGCAAAATTATAAACTTTCTGTTTGTGCCATTAGTTTTCTTTGAAATTTGTGTGAATCACAAGTTTGTGAGCTCAACAAAAGCGTGTAGAGGGACGGGCTTATAAACGGTGTGGCGCCCTTGGTTGGCGAGGTTTTCAAATTCATATTATTCAAATGAACTCTGAAAAAGTTGTCATAGCATGTGCATGTACAAAGCGGACAATGGTATCATACTCAAATGCATTACAAAGTTGGCATGGTATCATCATAATAGTTATGGAGAAAGTCTTCACTTTTTCTTCGCTTGTGTCATTTGCTTATTGCGCCGTAACCATGGATAATCTTCATCGTTTATCAGGATGCTTGGGTCAGCCTTGACTTTGAAGGGGAATTTCATGAAACTTTTCATACTCTTGAGACATGTCATCTTGCCCTCCACTCCCGGGATGTCCTTTTTCCTGAAAAGAACTATGTAGCGCTTTGGCTCATTGTATGATGTATTCGCTTCCTTATCTTTTATTTTCCTCGATGCGGTAGACATGTCCTTCACATAGATAACCTGTGCCACATCATTGGCTAGGGACGAGCGGTTCGTCGGTGTACCCAAGATTTTTCAGATCCTTTGTTGTCATTCCGTCTCGTGGGTCTGCACCCATGCCTCCTCTGACAGATTGACCCACTTGCACTTAAACAAAGGGACCTTAAAATCTACTCCGTAGTCAAGTTCCCATATGTCTACTATGTAACCATAATATGTGTCATTTCCCTTGTCGGTTGCTGCATCAAAGCGGACACCGCTGTTTTGGTTGGTGCTCTTTTCATCTTGGTCAATCGTGTAAAATGTATTCCCATTTATCTCGTATCCTTTCCAAATCATTACAGTCGAAGATGGTCCCCTGGACAACAAGTAAAGCTCATCACAAGCAAAGTCTTTGTCACCTCTGAGACGTGTTTCCAACCAAGCTGCTGAAAGTCCTGATGTGTTCACATGTAATCCAGTCGTCGCCTTTGCTCAAAGGTGTTTGGGCGCAGATCGTATTCTTGTGTTCATCGACATCTGCAGGGGTCACCAAGGTAGAGTTCTGTAGAACTGTGTAGTGTGCTTGAGACCAAGAATATCCATCCCTGCATATTATTGAGTCCCTTCCAAGCGTGCCTTTTCCAGTTAGTCTCCCCTCATACCGCGATCTAGGGAGACCTATCTTCTTAAGGCTAGGAATGAAGTCGACACAAAAGCCGATGACATCCTCTATTTGATGGCCCATGGAGATGCTTCCTTACGGCCTAAGCGCGATTCTGAACATATTTCTTTAGGACTCCCATGAACCTCTCAAAGGGGTACATATTGTGTAGAAATCACAGACCCCAGAATGACAATCTCGCCGACTAGATGAACTAGGGCGTGCGTCATGATATTGAAGAAGGATGGTGGGAACACCAGCTCAAAACTGACAAGACATTGCGCCCACATCACTCCTTAAGCGTTGATACGATTTCTGGATCGATCACCTTCTCGAGATATTGCATTGAGGAATGCACATAGCTTCACAATGGCTAATCGGACGTTTTCGGTAGAAGCCCCCTCAATGCAACCGGCAGCGATTGCGTCATAATCACGTGGCAGTCATGAGACTTTAGGTTACGGAACTTTTTCTGGCATATTTATTATTCCCTTTATATTGATTCGGCCGAGAAGCGTAGGACCTTCATCTTGGCGAGCATTGAAAGAATATTTCTTTCTCTTCTTTCGTGAAGCGTAGCTGGCGGGACCTTCATACTGCCCGGAGGCATGCCTCTTTTCTTTTTCGCAAAAGCGTTGCAGGTCCTCTCGTGCCTCGGGTGTATCTTTTGTCTTCCCATACACACGCCCAAGAAGCCTAGCAGGTTCACGCAAAGGTTCTTCGTCACGTGCATCACGTCGATCGAAGAGCGGACCTCTAGGTCTTTCCGGTGAGGGTAGGTCCCAAAATATAGATTTCTTCTTCCACATGGGTGCGTGATTCTCGGCGTCATTCTGAACAGCTAGTCTGCCGGGACCCTTTCCAAAGATTACGTGTAAATCATTGACCATAGCAAGAAATGCGTGATCACCGATGCGCATGGCGGGCTTCTTCCGTGATCTGCCTCACCTTTGAAATGCTTGCCTTTCTTTCGACATTGATGGTTGGAACGGAAGAAATCGGCGATGGCCCAGGTACACATTCTTCTGCGGCTTCCCGTATATACTATCGGTGTCAAGTAAACAGTGCGTGCATGCGTGGTATCCTTGTTTGTCTATCCTGAAAGGTTCTTGAGAAGCGGGCCAATCGTTGATGGTCACGAACAGCAACGCCTTTAGGTCAAATTCCTCCTTTTGTGCTCATCCCACGTCGTACACCGTTTCCATTCCACAGCTGTAAAAGTTCTTCAACTAATGGCCTTAGGTACACATCAATGTCGTTGCAGGGGTTGCTTAGGGCCTTGGATGAGAAGCGGCATCATAATGAACTTCCGCTTCATGCACATCCAAGGAGGAAGGTTATACATACATAGAGTCACGGGCCGTGCTTTGTGATTGCTGCTCTGCTCCCGAAAGGATTAATGCCATCCGCGCTTAAAGCAAACCATACGTTCCTTGGGTCCTTTGCAAACTCATCCCAGTATTTTCTCTCAATTTTTCTCCATCACTGCGACCCGTCGTGGGTGCTCTCAACTTCCCGTCTTTCTTCACGGTCCTCAACGTGCCATCGCATCAACTTGGCATGCTCTCCGTTTACGAGCAGACGTTTCAACCGTGGTATTATAGGAGCATACCACATCACCTTCACGGAACCCTCTTCTGGGAGGCTCGCCGTCAACATCACTGGGGTCATCTCGTCGATCTTATACCGCAATGCACCGCCTCTACCGGGCATGCGTTCAGATCCTTGTAGGCACCGCGATGAGGATGCGATCATTAGGGCATGCATGTATCTTCTCCACCTCCAATCCTAGAGGGCATCGACCTTCTTTGCTGCGTATGTACTTGTCGGGCAATTCGTTATCCTTTGGAAGCTTCTTCTTCATTATTTTCAGTAGCTTCTCAAATCCTTTATCGAGCACGGCATTCTCTGCCTTCCACTTTGCAGCAATTGAGTGCAGTGCCGAGCTTTGTGTTGCCATCTTCGCAATTGGTGTACAACCCTTTTTGTGATCCTCTAACATGCGATCGAACCTCAGCTTCTCCTTTTGACTTTCGCATTGTGTCCTTGCATCGACAATGACCCCGGAGATCATCATCATCGGGCACATCGTCTAGTTCCTCTTGATCTTCAGCAGCTTAGCAGATTCTTACACCATCGTGCACATCGTCTGGTGCATCTTGATGTTCGATAGCATCACCGTATTCAGTGGGCACATAGTTGTCATCGTACTCTTCTTCCTCGCCGTCTTCCATCATAACCCCTATTTCTCCGTGCCTCGTCCAAACATTATAGTGTGGCATGAAACACTTATAAAGCAGGTGGGTGTGAAGGATTTTCCGGTCGAGTAAGACTTAAATATTCCCACATATAGGGCATGGACAACACATAAAACCATTACGCTTGTTTGCCTCAGCCACTTGAGAAAATCATGCACCCTTAATGTACTCGGAGGTGTATCTGTCACCGTACATCCATTGCGGTTCATCTGCGTGCATTATATATAATTAAGTGTGTCAAAAATCATTACAGAACATCATGAATAGATAATTATAAGTGACCAAATTAATAGAAGTTCATCATCACATAAAAACCAAAGTACATACATAGTTCTCATCTAACAACATAAAGCTCTGCAGAGCATCTAAATTAATTAAACCATACATTGAAACTATGTAAAACATTTCAATGCGAAAACAAATGCGATCATAATACGCAGCCAAGGTAACAACTGATCCAACGGCATAATGATACCAAGCCTCGGTATGAATGGCATATTTTTCTAATCTTTCTCCTCTTCAAGCGCATTGCATCCATCTTGATCTTGCGATCATCGACGACATCCACAACATTCAACTCCAATATCATCTTCTCCTACTCAATTATTTTTTAATTTATCCTTAAAGAAAATGAAATCTTAATCAACTAAATTTAACCTCTCGACAAGATGGTCGGTTTGAATTACCGGTTAAACAACCTCCAATATAAATAAAATCAATGTCACGTTGGTGGCATAATTTTCATAAACAATAAATGAACCAATAGTTATGAAAAGATAATATATACCACATCCGAATCATAGGCGGGATGAGGGGCGGCCGAAGCCGGATACCAAAACCATCGCACTATAAGATGCAATAATAATAGTAAGAAAATAATAAAAGTATCTATCTAAACATACAAGTAAGAATGTTTTTCCTTTCAGAAAGAAGATAAGAACAAGAGGCTCACCACGGTGGTGCCGGCGATGTGATCGGGCGGGGTGCTCGGCTTGGCCGGTGAAGGCGGGCCAGGCGTGACGGACCGCTAAACCTAGATCAATCTTGAGGAAAGCGGAGCTTGGCGGTCGAGCTTGCAGAGGAGAAACCGTAAGTGTGGCTCGGGCATTCCATCGAACACCTTGTGTGCATAGGAGGTGAGCTAGAGCACCACCAAGCCCTCTCCCCTCGGCCGAGAAAAAAGCAGAGCATGCTCTGCTGCTCTTGCGGAGGGGTATATATAGGCACCACTATTGGTCCTGGTTCGTGGCATGAACCGGGACTAAAGGGTAACTATTGGTCGGTTCATGCCACCAACCGGGACCAATAGTGGTGGAGCAGAGCCAGGCCCATTGGTCGGTTCGTCCCACCAACCGGGAGCAAAAGGTCGAACGGCAGGACCAATGGCCCGCGTGGCAGGCCGGCCCCTGGGCTCCTGAACGGGGCAAATAGCTCCATTGGTCCCGGTTCTGGATTGAACCGGGACTAATGGGCTGAACTGGCCTGGGCCATTGCCCCCTTTTCTACCAGTGGATGTATCACCGGTTCGTAAGGGCCTTTACTGCCGGTTCTGCAAGCGGCACTAAAGAGTGGGGACTAAAGGTCCCCCCCCCCCATTTAGTACCGGTTCTGCACGAACCGCCACTAAAGTGCCCCCACGTGGCACGAGCCAGCGCCGGGGGCGGGACGTCCTTTAGTACCGGTTGGTAACACCAACCGGTACTACAATATTGAGGGGGGTTTGGTTTAATTTTTATTTTTCCTTTAATTTTGTGTTCTCCATTTAACTCTTTTTGTTTGCTGGTATTTTACGATACTACATATTATACACGTTATGCATAGAATTTCTCAGTAGAACGCATATATATATATATATATATATATATATATATATATATATATATATATATATATATCATCGAATGTCTCACAAACACCATTATTCACATATACACATGTATATATATATACAATTTCTCCTACATGTTGCCTTGGTGCCTTCGGAGCACGATGACAATTGGGAGTGGTTCATGGGGGTGGTAGCGGGTAATAGTATTCTCCTTTAGGATCTATGACCAGGTCGAGTAAAAATCCCGCTATTTCCTCTTGAAGTGCTAGTATGCGCTCCGTTGGTAGGAGCTGCTCCCGCACCTCTTTGAACTGTTAAGAAGGAGATCAATATGCATGTGTATTAGTTGTGTGACTAGATATCGATAATTGTGTAAATATTGTGAATAGTGTTAAGCAAAGCGTACCCATTCCTGTCTTTGAGATTTGCTCCTTTCGGACGCCATCATGCGAATGTTCTACATAAGCGTAGTATGCACACAAATCAATCCCGACGCTTTTTAGCAAAGTGCCTTTACGATAATGGAATTTAATCAGATAATAATTAATCAAGCATGATAATTAATTAATGGTATTGAAACAAGAATTAAAGAGATGGTATCTAGCTAGTACTACTTAATTACTTACCTTGGGTTGATACCAAAACAGCTTTTCTCGCCATTTGCTTGGAGACACCTTGATGAACTTTGCCCAAGACCTGCCCACCGGCAAAGAAAATTAATAATGGGGTTATTATATTAAATAGTTGATCTCAGGAAATAACGAACTAAATAGGCCGAGATATAGTTAGTAATGATTGCAATTACCTGCCGACTATCCCCTTCAAGATGTTGTAGTCACTTTCTTTTTTAAGTAGTAATTAAGTCCAGTACTTCAACTTTTCCTTCATCAACTTTAATGTCTAACAAGATCCGGTGGTAACTGCATGCGCACATGTTTGCATGTCTTAATTAAGCGGGCATGTGCATAACACTAATCAACTACCCTAAACAACCCTATACGCTTAATTATTAACATCTAGCTAGCTAGTAAGCAAAAACAGAATTTGTAATACAAGGCAAAGTGTGACTCACGAGGAAGTTGTATGGAAGTACTATATCTTCATTGGTATTGAGGCGCTTCAAGAACTCTAGCATTTTATTCTCTACAACTTGTTTATACCATTCCAATGTCCATGTGTATTCATTAACGGTATTTGAGTCAATGAACCCAATGCCATAGCGTCCAACTTTTTTCATTTCATACATCTTCATCCTGCATAATACCACAGAAAAGAATATAGTGAGGATAATTAAAGGTAATGATCGATCAATGAGCACTAAATCTAGCTTGAGACTTTCATTATAGAAAGAAATCACTTACAGACAATAGCAACTGACGAGAGATTTGTCGAGTGCATCTTGATTGAATAACTGAAATAGTTCTGAATACTCAACGGAAAGAGCCAGCTTATGGAAGTAACGTTGTTCCTTGACTTTCACCATGAAGGACTTGCTACCTCTTGAGCATGCGTTGGTTTTTCCCTTGAAGAGGAGAGGGTGATGCAGCAATGTAGCGTAAGTATTTCCCTCAGTTTTTGAGAACCAATGTATCAATCCAGTAGGGAGGCCACACGCAAGTCCCTCGTACCTACACAAACAAATAAGAACCTTGCAACCAACGCGATAAAGGGGTTGTCAATCCCTTCACGGCCACTTGCAAAAGTGAGATCTGATAGAGATGATAATATTTTTGGTATTTTTATGATAAAGATTGAAAGTAAAGATTGCAAAGTAAAAATAGATTGGAAACTTATATGATGGAAAGTAGACCCGGGGCCATAGGTTTCACTAGTGTCTTCTCTCAAGATAGCATAAGTATTACGGTGGGTGAACAAATTACTGTCGAGCAATTGATAGAAAAGTGCATGATTATGAGAATATCTAGGCATGGTCAAGTATATGGGCATCACGTCCGTGACAAGTAGACCGACTCCTGCCTGCATCTATGAAAGTGAGTTATATCGACTAGAGGGGGTGAATAGGCGATTTTATGAATTCTTCATCGAGGAATTTGCGGTGAGGAAATTCCTTAGCGAAGAACTACTTGCAGCGGAATAAGTACTCGTAAGAAAGCATAATAGAATACGTGCATGGTCATCATGATGAAATGAAGAAAAGCACAGTACGCAGACAGCGTAATCACGAGATAACACAAGATGAAGACAAACAGATCAAGAAATTGAACTAAGGAAATTGAGAAAGTCTTGATCAAAGTCTTCAAACACGGATATGATAAATCACTTAACACAAAGAATGAGGAAATGGAAGAGTTGAGGAAATAGAACCAGTAAGCTTGGTGAAGACAATCATTTGGTAGACCGGTTCCAACTGCTGTCTCGGTTATGCGTGCAGTTGGAAGCGGTGAGTATTTAAACTCGAGGACACACAGTCCGGACACCCGATCCCTGAGCACGCAGCTCGGGACACCAAGTCCTCAATGTATTCTCCTTGAACTAAGGTCACACAGACCTCGTCCAATCACTTGTGGTAAGTCTTGAGCGACTTCCAAACCTTCACAAACTTGGTCACTCGGCGATCCACAATTCCTCTTGGATGCTCTAGACAATGACGCCTAACCGTCTGGAAGAAGCACAGTCTTCAAAGGTAACAAGCGTCAAATCCATGCAGGATCAATCTCTTCAGTGATGCTCAATCACTTTGGGTTTGTAGGTGTTTGGGTTTGGGTTTTCCTCACTTGATGATTTTCACTCAAAGTCCTCGGAGGATGGGATGCTCTCAATTGACAAGTGTCAATTTCTCTCGGAGCAGCCAACCAGCTAGTGGTTGTAGGGGGCGGCTATTTATAGCCTAGGGAGCGGCCCGACATGATAAGAGATAAATGCCCTTCAATGATATGACCGTTAGGTGGATAAGATATTTTGAGACAGTCAAGGCAGAAGACAAGAACGGTCGGAAATTTGAGGTTCAAATTCCTCGGGGCTATCATATTTCCTCAACTGTGTAGGCAATCCACCTTTGGCGAATTCCTAACTCCTCAACGGGACAAATTCCTCGGCGACCCGGAAGAACTTCGTCTCTACATCCTTTGAAGAAATTAAGCTGAAGCTGTATGAGATTTCCAATGGCTTCACTCAAGGGATTGGTAGGTGTAGGATATTGAGTTGAGCATCACATTGAAATTTTTCCTTAGTATTTCCTCGACCCCTTTAACAAAGACGGTGTTTCCTATGACTCAAGAAAGAGAAAACGAAACTACGAAAACAAAAGTCTTCATGCTTCATGTTCCTCAAATGAATACCAAGTCTTCAAGGTCACACCAATTTCTTCACTTTCAAAGTCTTCAGAAAATCTTCAGAATACCAAAGTCTTCAGTCGAAGAACTTCATTTTTAGGGGTCGACTTTATCTGTAAATATCAAACTCCTCATAGACTTATAGACCTGCGTACACTCATAAATGCATTAGACCCTAACCTATAAGTCTTCAATACACCAAAATCACTAAGGGGCACTAGATGCACTTACAATCTCCCCCTTTTTGGTGATTGATGACAATATAGGTTAAGCTTTCCACGGGGATAAACATATGAAGTGTAAATACTGATATTGAGGAATTTGATTCCAAGATATAGAAGAACTCCCCTTGAAGATGTGCATAGTGAGGAATTTGCTTTTGAGGCAATGCACACTTGAAGGGTTGAATCATGGAGATCTCCCCCTATATCTTGTAATTCATACACGCATTTGACATATAATATGAAGAATTTGAAATGCATGATGAAATATGGTGACTGATGTAATTCAGCATGCGTGTATTAACATATAATGAGGAATAAGCATGCAGAAGAACACATCAAAAGTATCAGAGCACCATCGGGTTTAAGATGACGCCTATATAATAGACCCGCTTGAAGACTAACTCAACTTTCTCCCCCTTTGTCATCGAATGACCAAAAGGATCGAAACTGAGGACTAACGCCCCTGAAGAATATCAAGTTGATGGAGGAGCGCCAGCGTTGTCGGGGTCGTTTGTCGTAGTAGGGCCTGCCGCAGTGTCGTCCAAGTCTTCATGTTCATCAGTGTCGCGCGATGAAGAATAGGAGCTGGCCACCAAGGAAGGAACCTTGACCTTCTTGTATTTCTTTGGTGGAGGTGAAGACCAATCAAATTCTTCCTTGAGACCCATTTTCTTCAGATCTTCTTCGCTGTAGACATGAGAGAAAACAGCCCAGGTACGGTTGAAGGTTTCATGGAGGTAGTATTGATTTTTCTTCACCGCATTATGGGTTGAGGTCATGTTGTGAAGAATTGAACCAAACTGACGCTTGACCCATTTATGATTGCGATCAACCTTCTGATGAAGACTGAGGAGAAGCTCACGATCAGTCATCACCCTGGGTGCTGCGCCTTGAGGATTTGGCTTGGTTGTGTTGGCGGCAGAGTCATGGGTGGCAGAGTCATCATTGGTTGAGTAGGATGCAGCCTTGCGAAATTGACCATCCAATGGACGAATGCCTTCATCTATCACAGCAGCGGCCTTGCCTTTGTCATCAGCTAAGGAGAATGTCCGTTTGAGGACTTCAATCGGAGGCAAGTAGCTGCAGTGATTCGTAGTATCGGCTTAAGTAATTGAGTGAAGACCTTGTTCTGATGAATCTCATAATCCAAGGTGCATAAGGCTTCAGCTCAAAAGGTGACGTAGCGACATTGGCCAGAGTCCTCATGAAGAAATCATGGAAGTTGCGGAAATGCCATGAATGATATTGAAAAGCAGATTCTTCATGATGCCAATGACTTCTTCTTCATTCGAGTCGTGGCCTTTGATAGGACTCAATGTCTTCGTCAAAATGCGATAGACAGTCCGAGGCACATACAGTAATTCCTTGACGAGGAATTTGGTTCGTGGGGCCTGCCCCGGCTTCAAAAGCTTCATCTAAACTTGCATGTAGTGATTTGTAAGCTCGGGTTCATCAGCATGGCGAAGCACCTTCAAGGGGAGGGCGAGTGGTAGGGCACGAAGCAATTCAAGGGCTGGTGCCTTGTAGTGAGTGTTTTCTGACATTTAGTCCAGCACCCATGAGTTCACATCTTCAGAATCTCCTATGATGTGCAGCGTCGCAAAGAATTGAAGAATGAGTTCTTCATTCTAATCACATATGTCAGTGCAGAAATTTAACAGTCCAGCGTCGTGAAGAACACAGAGGACTGGCTCGAAGCCCGGCAGAGATTCCACGTCCACATGAAATGTGTGCATGATCGAAGACTTTGTCTTTGTTGAACAGCATTGAGGAATAGAAATTGGCCTGGCTGGCCATCCAGAAACGCCTCTTCCTTATGCGAGCAGAATCATAGGGGTTGTAATCTGTGAATAACACATGCTCACCGAAGAAATCTTCATCCTTGAACTTTTGCTTCCTTGAGAATGGATCCTTTGGCTTTGGCAGTGGAGTGTCAGTGAGTTGCATCACGACTTTAGGAATCGCAATCTCAGGTTCTTCAGGCTGAGGAATTTCTGGTTCCTCTTGATGGCGATCTGCGTGTTCATGTGATCGTGCAGCAGTTTCTTCAGCACTAGTAGCTGGAATTTCTTCATGCACAGATGAAGTGGGGTGAGTTTCTTCAGAGCCCATTTGAACGGTTGGTGCAGGGGACTAAGGTACTTCCTGTAAAGGGGTGAAGAGTGAGAGAATTGGGGTGCTGACTTTCCCAAAAGTCATCATTCATCACTGTCGTAGTGCATCTAATATCCACGTCTTCATCTTCCATTTCTTCAACTTGACCTCTTCTTTGTGAAGCTGAGGCATGGGCGAGGAGACAACAGTGTTGAAGGGATAGCATCCAATTCAATTTCTTCATCAATCTGTTCTGATGAAGCAGCAGAATGATTTTCTTCATCAGATCCGCTAGGGATCACATATTCTTCACCAAAAGGAACAAGGTCCTTTGATGGCATGGTTGAGATCGGAACAGCATCAATTGGATTTGCAAATGAACTTGTCATAGGCTTCATTTTCTTTGGAGCTGAGGAATCTGAAGCAGCTGATGCTTTCCTTTTCTTCACAGCTGCACGCTCTGCAGCCTTGGTCTTCTTCACATCTAATGCAAATGGAAGGATTGGAGTTGGTGTAGGCGCAGGAGTAGCAGAGGAATCTGGTTGATTTTCTTGAAAGCGATGCAAATTGCCTGACTTCTTCATTTTCTTCATGGCACCACTAGTGGATGCCACGGAAATGTCTTCGGTGGTGGAATGCAGTCATCAACCCTGGAACTAACATTTTCTTCAGCAGTCTGAAAGTCATCAGCGGTGCTGGCATGTTCTTCAGTTTGCCGAGCAGAAGCTTCAGCCTGAGGAATTTCCTGTTGCCATGGGGCTGCAACATTGGAGGTGAATTTCTCAGTCAGTTTAACAAATCTGACTTTGGCACCTTGCCAATCAGCATAGTAGGCTTTGAAGTTATTCTTTGAGGGCTTTGATTTCAGACTGGATTTTTATAAGCTCATCAGTTGTCATAGAGACAACATTGGTCTTCAAAAACTTTTCTTTCCTATACCATGCTTTCTTGATCTGCCTGGCCTTCTCAAATTTCCATTTTTCTTCAGAGATGAAATGGGTCAGCATGTGACTTTGGCCAGGAGTCAAATGGAAATCAGGCATAGGAGTGTCTGGATCCTTGTGCCAGAGATCAATATAATCGAGGATCAACTTAGGATCCAATAGCAGTGGCACATTAGTGCCTTTGGCTCTAGCGGCCGTGACTTGCATCTCTACGATGATCTCAGCAAGTTCTTCATCATCATCGCCTTCGTCTTCTTCGTGACGGTACTTGGAAGGCAACCTGCTTCTTCTCGAGGACTAGGGCGAGGACCTCGTCCTGCGTTAATGGCCTTTTTCTTGATGAGACGGACCCGTTGAAGAATTGGGTGTAGGCGAGGAACTAGCCGAGACACACGAGGCCTTGGAGATGCCTGCCGTCCTTTGGCACATGGCAAGATGCACAGGTGCAGAGGACTTTGTTGGAGCGGCCGAAGATTTTGGCGGAGGAGCTGAAGATTCTGGAGGAGCAGGAGCAGCATGAGGAATTGGTCGTGAGGGCTTTGAGGATTCTGGCCGTGAGGGCATTGCTGAGGAACTAGGCCTTGAGGGTACTAGAGGTGAAGCACTTGGTTTGCACGCGGGCTTCTTTGCCATAGATTTCTTTGGCTTGACAGCAGAGGCCTCAGTAGAGTCCTCATTGAAATTCCTTACTGTTTCTTTGGCTTGCCTGGCCAGCTTGGCTTGGCGCTTTGCCCATTCATAAGGATAATCCTCACCGCGCTTGAGGCTGGTGGGATCACTGCCTACTTGGCAGTGCCGATGGTGGTCTTGGGCATGGAGGATTGAGTGCGAATTTCTTCATGTACTTTGGAGTTACATAACTGTACTCCCTCCATTCTCTTGCCCATCTCCTTCCTATCCTCTAGATGCGCACCTTGCGCTGTTTTTTGTTCTCCTTACCAACCTTCGCCTCATCAGGAGTGCAATAGTCTTTGTATATGTCATCAGGGATCTCAAAGGCAGTCACGACTAAGGGAGTCCCGGACTAGGGAGTGTTCGGATAGCCGGACTATCATCGCGGCCGAACTCCAAGACTATGAAGATACAAGATTGAAGACTTCGTCCCGTGTCTGGATGGGACTTTCCTTGGCGTGGAAGGCAAGCTTGGCGATACAGATATGTAGATCTCCTACCAGTGTAACCCGACTACTGTGTAACCCTAACCTATCCGGTGTCTATATAAACGGAGGGTTTTAGTCCGTGGGGATCTAACAACAATCATACCATAGGCTAGCTTCTAAGGTTTAGCCTCCTTGATCTCGTGGTAGATCTACTCTTGTACTACCCATATCATCAATATTAATCAAGCAGGAGTAGGGTATTACCTCCATCGAGAGGCCCGAACCTGGGTAAAAACATCGTGTCCCTTGTCTCCTGTTACCCTCAGCCTAGACGCATACAGTTCGGGACCCCCTACCCGAGATCCGCGGTTTTGACACCGACATTGGTGCTTTCATTGAGAGTTCCTGCGTATGCCGTGACCGATAGGCGATGGCTCCTTCGATCATCAACAACGACGCGGTCCAGGTGAGACTTTTCTCCCGGACGAGATCTTCGTGTTCGGGCGGCTTTTGGCATCGCGGGCCAATTAAGCAGCCATCTGGAGCAGGTCGAAAGCTACGGCCCTGGCCATCAGGTCAGATTTGGAAGTTGAACTACACGGCCGATACCAGCGGAGACTTGATCTTCGACGGATTCGAGCCGCAGCCAGCGTGCCGCTCTGTCTCGATGGGCATGATCTAGCTCTGCAGCCGAGCGATTGCCACGGAGGCCGCACGATATCCACTCACCCTTAATCCGGGCGGATTCCCGATCGAGGACTAGTGGTTGGACACCGCCTCGGGGGCTACAATCTCTCTGGCCGATCGAAATAACTCCATCCGTGTCCTTTGCAAAGACCTCGACTCCAGGTGCCGGACTCCTCCGGGACTCCGAACCCTCCGCGCCCTGCCAATCGAATTCGATTGGGCGCCGGTCATGGAGTACATCTGTCGGACATCTTTTCAAAGACTCGCCCTTTGGCGACATCCTGAATTCACTAAAGTCTCTCTCTTTATCCGGAGAGCCTGGCGGATTACGGACAGGAAGGTTGGGATGCGGACCATGAAGAAATTCAACGCCCACCCACCACCCACTTTGTAGCCACTGTCGATGATTTAACCGACATGCTAGACTACGACTCCGAAGACATCGACGGTATGGACGACGAGGCCGGAGGCGATTTACCAAGACCCAGCGCCTACGAGGGGCCTTTGGAAGGCCACCTAGATCATATGACATATACATGGTGGACATCCCAAAAGATAGGAACGGCGATGGAACAACGGAGGATGACCCCTCCAAGAACAAGCGAGCGCCGATGTCGTGGCGCGCTCTAAATCCCGCCATACAATAAAAGCGGTGATTCCGGCACGGAGATAATAACACCGGACAAGGTGCGAAGAACCCCCTCTAAAGGTGACTCAACAGCAGGAGGAGGGAGAAGCAAGTCCGCATGACAAAGGCGGCAGAAAGAGAGGTCGAGGACGATAATTATGCGCCTCCCTCCGAAGATGAGGCAAGCCTCGACGACGACGAATTTGTCGTGCCTGAGGATGACGCCGAACAGGAGCGTTTCAAAAGCAGGCTTATAGCCACGGCAAGCAGCCTCAAGAAAAAGCAGCAACAGCTTAGAGCTGATCAAGACCTTCTAGCTGACAGATGGACTGAAGTCCTTGCAGCCGAAGAGTATGAACTCAAACGCCCCTCCAAAAGCTACCCCAAACATAGGCCGTTGCCTCGACTAGAGGAGGAAGCACCCAAGTCGCCAAGCCGACGACATGGCAGACCGGCCACCCGTGGCCCGCTGGACAGTAGAAGCCTCTCGGCCCTCCGCTCAAGCCACACCCGACGCCGCCAAAAAGTACCAAGGCACGGAAAATGCGCCGGACTTATGCGAGATATATTGGAGGATAAGGCAAAACATACAAGATCGATCTACGGATCGCGTGGGCGCCCAACAATGCGGATGATTACCGTCAGCGCCGGATACAGCAAAACCGGCCGGGCGAACACGATGAACAAAGCTCATATGAGCTACGCCGTGATATAGCCCAATCTGAGAGGCACCGCACACCCACTATGCTTCACGGATGAAGAAATGGATCATCAAATCCCGAGGGCTTCAAGCCCGTAAACATCGAATCATACGATGGTACCACAGATCCCGGTCCGGATCGAGGATTATCTCCTCCATATCCACATGGCCCGCGGTGATGATCTACATGCCATCAAATACCTCCCACTCAAGCTTAAAGGACCAGCTCGACATTGGCTCAATAGCTTGCCAGCAGACTCAATTGGTTGTTGGGAGGACCTGGAAGCCGCATTCCTTGATAACTTCCAGGGCACATATGTGCGACCACCAGACGCCGATGACCTTAGCCACATAATTCAGCAGCCAGAAGAATCGGCCAGACAATTCTGGACTCGATTCCTAACAAAGAAAAATCAAATCGTTGACTGTCCGGATGCAGAGGCCCTTGCAGCCTTCAAACATAACATCCGCGACGAGTGGCTTGCCCGGCACCTAGGACAGGAAAAGCCGAAATCTATGGCAGCCCTCACAACCCTCATGACTCGCTTATGTGCGGGAGAGGACAGCTGGCTAGCTCGAAGCAACAACTTGGCCAAACATCCCGATAGTCCGGATACCAAGGACAGCAATGGCAGGTCGCGTCGCAACAAGAACAAAGCGCCAGATTAACGGTGATAATACTGAAGATACGGCCGTCAATGCGGATTCAGAGGCTCTAAACCCGGTCATGGAAGAAGCCATTCAAAAGAAATACCCAGGGGCCCGTCCAACTTGGACCGAATACTCGATCGCTTGTGCGGATACATGGCACCCCGAAAAACCAGCTAATCACACCAGCGAGGACTGTTGGGTGTTCAAGCAAGCAGGCAAGTTAAGTGCCGAACTCAATGACAAGGGGCTGCATAGCGATGACGAGGAAGAGCCCGACCACCGAACAATAAAGGATGTAAGGTTTTCCCTACACAAGTGCGGACGGTGAACATGATATACGCAACCCACATACCCAAAAGGGAGGCGGAAGCGTGCACTAAAGGGACGTATATGCGATGGAGCCGGTCGCCCCGAAGTTCAACCCATGGTCTTCCTGCCCGATCACCTTGATCAAGGGACCACCCCACTAGCATCCGTCACGCAAGCGTTTCGGCCGCATTGGTTCTTGACCGAATTATCGACGGATTTCACCTCACCGTAGTCCCGATGGATTGGCGGCAGCAACTGAACCTGCTTTATCGTGATACGGCGCAAAATGGGCATTGACCCCTCAAGGATTAAACCTACAAAGGCGACCTTTAAAGGCGCCATACCGGTGTAGAGACCAGTTATGCAGGCTCGATTACACTCGAAGTGGTCTTGGATCCCGGATAACTTCCGGCGAAGAGTTAATCTTCGACATTGCCCCATTCCGCTGGGCGGCTATCATACCTTTGCTCGGACGAACCGCATTGCAAAGTTCAATGTGGTGCCTCGCATACCTCAAGCTCAAGATGCCAGGCCCTCGAGGAGTAATCACGGTCAATGGAAACACCGAACGCTCTCTCCGAATGGAGGAGCACACGGCGGCCCTCGCGGCGGAGGTACAAAGCAGCCAATCACAACAATTCTTGAGTCCGGCCACTAAGCGTCCAGACACTGTCAAGCGCGCCCGGAGTAACCTACAACAAGACCACCTGGCACGATTCAAGCACGAGTAGCAATCCGGCCTCAGCCCCAGCCTCATGAAATTGCGAAGCTAGTATTACGCGTACATAATTACGCTCTGGAGATACCATGGGCATATGGGGAGGGCAAGACAACGGCACGCCAAGAATGCGGCTCGACCGCACTGTGGGCTCCGTTTGTGTCATTTCTTTTTTTTTCCTTTTTCTTCCTTTTTTACTTTCAGGACTCCGTCTTTGAGAAGTCCTGTCCGAACTTGAATCGCCGAACTCACGATGCAACAGCCGGGAAGCGGAAAGCCACGTCAAGTGTTGTGTGGTCTCTGTTACGAGCATTATACCTGTTTTACATACCATCCCGCAGCTTACCCCTGGAGGGGGACATGTTAGATAGTCCCATCCCTTGCTTATCGCACTGTTTGTATCGTGCTGCTTCCATTGCAGTACCTTTTTGAATAAACAATACATAGTTTTTGCTTATTATTGCTCTACTTCCTTTATATATACATATGTTCATTTCACGACATGTTGCAACCGTGCACTTTGGTACGGCCAATACACCAGGGGCTTAAGTATCCCAAAATTATGGTGTGATAAGTCCGAACACTTTCACAAGTGCGGAACCTCGAACTTATAGCATTATATGAATTGGCACTGAATCATGTCTTGGGTCAATAGTTGGGTTTGCCCGGCTCCCGTGTTTTGGTACCTTACGTTCCGCTATATCGTCTAAGGTAGCACCGAGAACCATTATGATTGTGCCCCAGCTTATGCTTTGGGTCGAGCACCTCGATGGAGAAAGCTAAAACTGACCGGCCGTCATGATAAGGCGAGAGCGATGTCGCTGTTCGAGAGGTTTTTTCGGGTCCCTAAAGACTTATGCCGCTTAGAGCGAGGAACCGAATTGTCCGCCAAGGCGTGGATAGCGCCCGAACTCGGTCTTCCGAATATTAGGGGCTTCACTAAATTTAAAATTATAGAATTCTATGGCTAAGTGAGAGTGTTCAAGCATTATAAGTCCGGTTGCCTTGTTACTGCGTTTGTGTTGAGCGCCTCCCTAGATGGACCCAAGAATGGGAACAAGAGTGCTCAAGTTTATCCCAAACACCCCTGACTTTCGTGGCACGGGGGCTGAAGCCAACGACTTGCCATCTCTCAAATTTGATAAACGGCCGCACAGAAGGTAATATTTTAAATTAATAAGCGTTGCTAAGCGCATATGAACAAGTTTTCAGCGTACAGGATAACAAACGCGAGCCTATTCAAAAATTACATTTCGGGCGTGCGATGCTCATGGCCCTTCGGTGCCCCGTCCGTCACAAGCTTCTCTGCATCTAGCTTGCCCCAGTGCACTTTAGCATGGGCAAGGGCCCGACGGACCCCTTCAATGCAGACGGAGCGCTTGATGACTTCAATCCGTGGACAGGCGTCCACCAGCCGCTGCACCAAGCCGAAGTAGCTCCCAGGCATGGCCTCCGATGGCCACAACCGCGCTATAAGGCCCTTCATGGCCTGTTCGGCGACCTTGTGGAGCTCGACCAGCTTGCCTGGTCGCTTAGGGGCACCGGATGTCCGGCCTCAAAGATATTGAGACCAGAACCCTTCTCCGTGGAGCTCCTCACAGGCAGCGGTAGAATGCGGCAGCATCAGACGCACTACGGGGCAAATTTGCGAATGCTCCTGGAGAGCTCCGAATCCGGGTAAGTAATAGGTAATTGACTTTTACATTCTTGCTTTGCATAAAGAATGCCTTACCCGCCGCTATCTTCTTTAAAGACTCAATTTCTTGGAGGGTTTTTGGGCCTCGGCCTTAGCAGCTTGGGCACTCTCAAGAGCGAGGCAAGCTCGGACTCTCGAGTCCTCGAGTCACGCTCCAAACCCTCGTGTTTTTCCACGAGAGCTTGGAGCTCTTGCCGTACCTTGGCCAGCTGCGCCTCTCCCTTCTCTCGCTCGGTGCGTTCCGTAGCCGCTTTGTTTTCGGCCATGGACACCGCTTCCTTCAGGGTCTCCACCTCGTTCGTGGCCCCTGCAGTACCCATGTTATTCCTGTTATTTTTTGCAACCAAAACCTTTTCTATAAGGTATTTCTTTAATAAGGTATTACTTACCTTCCTTGTCCTCGAGCTGCTTCTTGGCTTGTCCGAGCTCGTTCTCCCGACGGCTCGAGGTTACTGCTTCAATGCATTGACCTCCGCAACAAGGTCTGTGAGGTCGATAGCGCAGCCTGCATTCCCATATTGACATACTTATGTTAGACTCTCTGCGTATATCTTTTAGATCCTTAGTCCGGCTTTTCTTCTTTTGAACACGAACTAAGCATCGAGGCTACTGTCTATGCGGTAATATTTTTATATGTTTTAAACTTACCTCAAAGCCTTATAGAAGGCTGGTAAGCTTCGTTCACCCGCTCTTGGCGGATCGAACTGTCCGGATCACCGCACTCATAACAAGATGCGGTGCTCCTCCTCGTTGGTGGCGCCGTTGCGCGCCTCCATTAAGCTATCTGGTGCCTCGGGTTGGACGGTGGACGCCGGCGTCTAACCCTTCTTGCTAAGGTTCCGCTGTCCGGACTTGGTACCTCACTGATGGTTCCGCATGGAGTCCTGACGAGGGTCGGGCTTAGAGCCCCGGGGTCTTGCCCCAGCGCCTGAGTCCGGAGGTCGCCTTGTGGCACCTCCTGCGCTACCTCCTCTTGACCAAGCCCCCTTAGGGGCCCCACCATGACATCGTCCGCGAGCGTGAAAGCGAGGAGGCGGTCGGAAGCGGCACTCTCCATTTCCGACGAGCCCAGGGACACGCTCGATGAATCGGCGAACTTCGCCCTTGGGCGAGCTGCATGATTGTTCGACATTAGAAAACTATGCAATTATGAAAAAAGCCGTGGGTATCCAGGACACTTACGATCTCGCCAGAGGCCTTGGCCCTTGTTGGCCAATCCTCCTTGTCGTCGTCGGCGTTGGTGGAGAAGTCCGGAGGAAGGGTTCTTCCTTCTTGGACCCTCGGCCTCCCCCATTGGGGCGGCCTTGCTTTTCTTCTCCTCCCCCGCTGGGGGAGGAGCTTCTTCTTCTTCCTCCTCGTCCTCAGGAGAAGATTCTGCTTCAAAATCTGAGAGCACCAGGCGTCGGGACCTCCTTCGAGTTCCCGTGGCCTCCTGCTTGGCCTTCTTCTCCAGCAGCCCCGTTAATCGGGCGTCCTCAAGTCTTCCCAAGAGGAGCCAGGACAGTTAATCTGTCCGGACCTCTTCAGCCAGTCTTGTCATAGATTAGGGAGTTTTAGATCCCGCGTAGAGTCAATCTATGAAAAAAGAGTCCCGTAAAGGGTAACATAACTGACCTCGCCGGGTGGGCGCCACGAAACTGTATCCGCGATCTTTGTTAGCGGACGCTAGGGCTTCAGCGCCCTTGAACAGCACCTTCCAGGCATCTTCGTACGTAGTGTCGAAGAGCCGGCTCAAGTCTCGGTGCTGTGCCGGATCGAACTCCCACAAATTGAAGGCCCATTGTTGCCATGGGAGAATCCGGCGGATGAGCATCACTTGGATTACGTCGACAAGCCTGAGATTCTTGTCCACTAGGTTTCGGACGCATGTCTGGAGTCCAGATAGCTCTTTCGAATTCCCCCATGTCAGGCCCGTCTCTTTCCATGACGAGAGCCGTGTGGGGAAGCCAGATCTGAATTCGGGGGCCGCCACCCATTCGGAAGTCACGTGGCTCGGTGATGTAGAACCACCCGATTGCCACCCCTTTATTGTCTCCACAAAGGCGCCACTGGAGCCATAGGACCTTGGCCATCTTGCCAACCATGGCGCCTCCGCACTCCGGCAGCGGCCGCCCACTACCTTCGGCGGACGTTGAAGATCTTCAGCCATAAGCGAAGTGGGGCTGGATGCAGAGGAAGGCCTCACACCCGACAATAAACGCCCGAGATGTTGAGGATGAAATTCGGGCCAGGTCGTGGAAGTCCAGGCCGTAGTAGAACATGAGCCCCGGACAAATGGGTGAAGTGGAAAACCTAGTCCATGGGAGGAAGTGGGGTAGAAACACTACCCTCTCATGGGGCCCGGGTTGGAATAAGCCGCCCGCGCATCGGGCAGCTCAGGCGATGTTGCCGGGACAAGTATCCGGCCTCCCTTGATCTTGTGATGTGCCCCTCCGTGAGGAGGCCATCCACCTGCCTCCCGCTCTGACATGGTTGGAGAAAGGTCGAGGTGGGATGTGCGGACTTGGGCACCTGGAGCTCGAGTCTGGCGGAAATGGATAAGCAAAGGAGGAAGAAGGCGTGGGTGAAAAGGTGGATCCTTATCCCTTATATGGACTTTTATGGAAGCTATCGTCCCCACCAGCCTGGTAAAACTCGCTTATTTCCCAAGCGCCGTGATCAATGGCGGATGGGTTACTGCGTCCGTATTGATGAGAATCCCGAAATAAGGGGCACGATCTATGCTTTGATAAGGCGTGCCAAGGAAACCGCCTCGCTAAACACGCTGAGGTGGAACAGCAAAAATGATTCATATAAAGGCACGGCCGTGGTGTGATGTCACGCCGCGGAATAACGTTAGCAGATCTGTGCAAAATTATTCTCTCTACGGTGTTATGTGGAACTTGTCTTGCGAGCGGACACTATCCTTGTGTTCAAAACCTTCTATGAAGTATTCGAGGAGGAACCCGCCTTGCAATGCCGAAGACAATATCTGCGCCCGGACTAAATCGTCATTGAAGTCTGGTTCAGGGAGACTCTTGAGGAGTCCCGGACTAGGGGTGTCTGGATAGCGGACTATCGTCGCGGCCGGACTCCAAGACTATGAAGATACAAGATTGAAGACTTCGTCCCGTGTCCGGATGAGACTTTCCTTGGCATGGAAGGCAAGCTTGGCGATACGGATATGTAGATCTCCTACCATTGTAACCCTAACCTATCCGGTGTCTATATAAACCGGAGGGTTTTAGTCCGTAGGACGAACAATAATCATACCATAGGCTTGCTTCTAGGGTTTAGCCTCCTTGATCTCGTGGTAGATCTAATCTTGTACTACCCATATCATCAATATTAATCAAGCAGGAGTAGGGTATTACCTCCATCGAGAGGGCCCGAACCTGGGTAAAAACATCATGTCCCTTGTCTCCTGTTACCATCCGCCTGGACGCACAGTTCGGGACCCCCTACCCGAGATCCGCCGGTTTTGACACCGACAACGACCTCAGCCTTTTTTCCTCCTTTCTGTGGCTTCTTACCGTCTGCCATTTTCTTCAGTTGAGGAATTTGAACAATCGAATTCTCTAAAGAAGTATGCAACTTTTTTTCGAGGAACGCTGCAAATGAGTTAAGTTGATGAGAACCTAGTGATTCAGCAGCGGACATGAGTACCTGTGAATAGAGTATAGTTGCGAGGAATTTGGAGAGGTCATATGCGTTCTCAGAAGGTTTTTCAAAAAGAAAAAGTTTGAGGAATTTTCACCAGATTAGTCTTGAAGAATTTCACTAAGAGTTCTTTGTCTTAGGTTCCAGAGTTGTATGGATTGAAGATCCACACAATTGAGGAATCTTGAAGAAAAATGATGCTTAGAGAAACGAATCAAGAACATATGACATGTGAGGTGTTTAGTGTGTGAGGATTTGAAGAATAAAACACCTTTGAGGATTTTGTAGAAATCATTTGAATCAAAGAGGGCAGTAAAAGTAACTATTAATTAGCCTGAATGAAGAACACGACGAACTGTGAGATGGAGAGGTGAAGTTCGTCAGTGCAGATCTTTCACGCCCTAACTCGGCGGAGGAAGACGGCTACGGCAGCGGCCGGAGTGAAGATTTCCATGACGGGCGTGAGTATCTGACGGCAATGGCGAGGTCGAGGCAGTGAAGCTCTTCCTCACCGGCGACGATGAAGTAGCGGCAGCGCTAGGGTTTGAGAAGCTCGAGCTGGAGAGAGAGCGAGCGGAGTAATGGAAGTGAGGAAGGGGAGAGGGGTATTTATAGACACAGTGAAAAAACTGTTCGCCCGAAGATTTAGGACGAACGTGCCCCTGACCCTTCTCATTCGCTTGACATGTGTCACCCACCTACTGAAAAGTGGAGATCGTGTTAGATCGTGGGTGAATAGATAAGTCTATCGTGGGAAGCGGAACGGTTTGAGCGGCACAGCCGAAAATTTGGATAAGATAAGTTAAAAGTTCCGTTCGCAAATTCTTCAAATTTGACAAGGACACGGTGAAGATTTTGAGCGAGTTTCAAATTGAGCGCACATGAAGAATTTGTGAATAGATTGGGTTGAGTATAGCATAGAGGAAGGGTCCGATCACATTCACTTAGCGGAAGAACAACTTGAAGAAATAGCCATAAGTGAATGCCGTAGAGGACATAAACCCATATATATATATATATATATATATATATATATATATATATATATATATATATATATATATATATATATATATATAATGAAGAAAAATAGCGGAACAGTGAAGATTTTGCAAAAGTTGAAGAATTTGAAAAAGCTGAAGAATTTCAAAAGCGAGGAAAAACTCAAATTGAAGATTTTCAACTTTGGTGGTGGCGGGACCCACAGTATATGAATGATGATTTCAGACACCGCGTACAATTGTCGGAGGGTTCTGAGAACCAAATTCTTCATTAATTTCTTCACACTTAGAGTGTTGTTCTTCATTGATTGAAGAAAAACGTTTCTTCATGTGTTGCACATCTAAGTCATCAATTTTGCATAAGTGTTAGGATGAGTGTCCTATTCAAAGAACATTTGAAGATTCTAAGATATTTAGCTCACACCGCAACTTGCTAAATCTCTTCTCATCCAAGGGCTTGGTGAAGATATTGGCTAGCTGTTCTTCAGTCTTCACATGATCAATAAAGATGTCGCCCTTCAACACATGATCGTGATGAAAATGATGACGAATCTGAATGTGCTTCATCTTCGAGTGTTGAACTGGGTTGTGAGCAATCTTGACTGCACTCTCATTGTCACAGTAAAGAGGCACATTCTTCATGTTGATGCCATAATCCTTAAGAGTTTGCTTCATCCACAGCAATTGAGCACAGCAAGAACCAGCAGCAATGTACTCGACTTCAGCGATGAAGCGGTGATACGCGATTCTGTTTCTTGAGGACCAACAGACCAAAGATCGTCCGAGGAAATGACAAGTACCAGATGTTGACTTGCGGTCCAAACGATCACCAGCATAGTCAGAGTCAGAATATCCAATGAGATCAAAAGCAGAGCCCTTGGTATACCATAATCCTAGTGTTGGTGTGTGAGCTAGATATCGAAGAATATGCTTCACAGCCTTATGGTGTGATTCCTTCGGTGTAGCTTGAAATCGGGCACACATACAAACACTAAGCATTATATCTGGCCTAGATGCACGTAAGTACAATAAAGAACCAATTATTGAGCGGTATACCTTGTGATCGAAGTCAATACCATTTTCATCAGTGCATAGATGGCCATTTGTGGGCATAGGAATTCTGACGCCTTTGCAATCTTGCATGCCGAATTTCTTCAGAACATCCTTGAGGTATTTCTCCTGAGATATGAATATGCCATTGTGTCTGTTGGCGAATTTGAAGACCTAAGAAGAATTTCAACTCTCCCATCATAGACATTTGATATTCTTCACTCATCATATAGGCAAATTCATCACTATAACGTTGGTCAGTACAGCCAAAGATAATATCCTCAACGTATATTTGGCACACAAATAGTTCACCATCATAAGATTTAATAAAGAGAGTACGGTCGAGTGAACCGGGTGTGAAACCATTCTTCATGAGGAATTCCTTCAAAGTGTCATACCACGCCTTGAGGGCATGCTTGAGGCCATAGAGGGCCTTGTTGAGTCTGAAGACTTTGTCGAGATTCTTTGGATCTTCAAAACACTGGGGTTGAGCAACATATACTTCTACCTCAAGCTTAGCATTGAGGAATGCACTTTTCACATTCATTTGATATAAAGTGATATCATGATGGGTAGCATAAGCAAGTAATATGCGAATAGCCTCAAGTCTAGCAACAGGTGCAAAAGTTTCATCGAAATCAATTCCTTCAACCTGTGTGTAGCCTTGAGCTACAAGTCGTGCCTTATTCCTCACCACAAGGCCATTTTATTCTTGATTGTTGCGGTAGATCCACTTTGTGCCAATGATATTATGCTTGCGAGGATCTGGACGTTTGACCAGTTCCTAGATGTTGTTGAGCTCGAACTGATGTAATTCTTCTTGCATGGCCTGAATCCACTCAGGCTCCAGAAATGCTTCATCTACCTTAGTGGCCTCTGTGATAGAGGCAAAAGCATAGTGCCTACAAAAATTAGATAAATGTGAAGCTTTTGAGCGTGTGAGACGACCTGGTGCTTCAATGTCATCGATGATCTTTTCAACTTGCACTTCTTTTGCAACGCGAGGGTGAGCTGGTTGTCGTCGAGGAATTTGATCAGCATTTTCTTCAACACCATTTTCTTCAGCATTTTCTTCAGGTGCATCAGCTCGACGTTCTTCATGTTCTGGAATGAATTCTTCAGCAGATTCTTCAGTAGGAATGACATCCTCAGTAGCCTTGAACTTGATAGAATCCTCAGGTGCTGGTTCATCTATCACAGAAGGTAGGTGCTCTCTTTGTGAGCCATTAGTTTCATCGAACCGCACATCTACAGTTTCAACAATCTTGTGAAGAACATTGTTGAAGACTCTGTAGGTGTGCGAGTCCTTTCCGTAACCAAGCATAAAACCTTCATGTGCTTCCGGTGCAAATTTAGCATTGTGATGAGGATCTCTAATCCAACATTTAGCACCGAAGACTTTGAAATAACTCACACTGGGTTTCTTGTCAATGAGGAGTTCATAGGCAGTCTTCTTGAAGAATTGTTGAAGATATACCCTGTTGATGATGTGGCACGCAGTGTAAGTTGCCTCAGTCCAGAAGTGACGAGGCGTCTTGTACTCATCAAGCATAGTGCGAGCCATCTCAACAAGAGTTCTGTTCTTGCGCTCCTGACGCCATTTCTTTGAGGAGTATAAGGAGAAGATAACTCATGAGTAATACCAAGTTCATCAAGATAGTCATCAAGACCAGAATTCTTGAACTCAGTTCCATTGTCACTCTTGATGTGCTTGATCTTCACACCAAAGTTGCTTGAATCCCTTGAGGAAAATCGTTTGAAGACTTCCTGCACTTCATGTTTGTAAGTAACAATGTGTACCCATGTGTAACGGGAGTAATCATCAACAATAACAAAGCCATATAGAGATGCATCATTAGTGATTTCTTTGAGTAATGATTAGGACCAAAGAGGTCCATGTGAAGCAATTCAAATGGTCGAGTAGTGGTCATGATAGTCTTTGCTTTGGATGCTTGGCCTTGGTCATTTTCCAGCTTCCACAGGGCCCGCATAAGTGATCCTTGAGGAATTTGACATTCTCAATGCCAATGACATGCTCCTTCTTTGCAAGCGTGTGCAAATTCCTCATACTGCGTGACCAAGTAAATGCGATGCCATAGCCAGCCTTGAAGCCTTTGCAAGTAGGCACACGGCTGGTTGAGGTCCTCAGAAAAATCAACAATGTACAAGTCTCCTGTCCTAAAGCCTTGAAGACTTTGGAATTGTCACTTCCATAACCACAACACAACGATACTTGCCAAAGACAACAATCATATCAAGTTCACAAAGCATTGAGATGGACATAAGGTTGTATCCTAAGGACTCAACAAGCATAACTTTGTCCATTTGTCTATCCTTTGTGATCGCAACCTTACCTAGACCCAATACCGACTTTTTCCTTTGTCGTGAAGATGATATGCTTCAGATGCGATGGTGATAAGGGAGCATCAATCAACAGATTCTTCTCACCAGTCATGTGATTTGTACATCCACTATCGAGGACCCACTTAGTGGCTTTGGGTTGATCATCCTTCAGATGAATTAGTGCAGTTTACGAACTCATATACTTCATTAGTGAAGAATATGATATCAAAGTCATCAGATGAATTTCATCAAGCAGTAAAACATATATAGCAGTATGAGGACGTGTGAAATGAAAGTTCATTTCTTCATGATTAGCCTACGTCCTTTTAGGCATTTTTGTCAGGCCCCTAGCAAATTCTTGGATGTTAAAGCACGTGCGGAGACCTGACCTGCGAGAAGAGATTAGTTCTTTTCTTCACCACCCACATCTCAAGGGGTGGCAAAGAGCTCATCACTCTGCGAGCTCCATATGAGAATGGTGGCAAAGAAGCCGAGACCATTTCGTTTCACATAAGAGGGGTTAGGGTAAGCATATGAATAAGCAGAGAAATTCTTCGAGGACTTATGAACATAATGGTTTGAGGAATAATGCACACATTCATAGCCCTTAGCTCTACCCTGCGAAACATAGTTGTTAGCATGATGATAATCATGTGAGGACTTTGATCCTTTGAGGATTTGATCCACGTGAGGAATTTGGTCCGTATGAGGACTTGGATCCATATGAAGAATTTTGTCCATATGAAGAGTTTGATTTGGGGTTCCTATTCTTCACAGGTGGTGTCATGATGACATTCACCTGAAGACTTTCAAGGCACCTTTTGGGAACCCAAATTTTCTTCATAGGGGAACCGTTCCTGCAGTTAGTGCCAACATACCTAGCAAATACTTCACCACTCTGATTTTTGAACAGTTTATAGTTGTAGTCAAATGACTCATCAGAAGAATGAGGAGATTCACATGTAAAGCCAGATAAGTTAGATGGATCAACTGTTGGTCCCTTTGAGATACCCATGAGGTTTTGGGGTACTGCTCAGGCTCCCAATATGTACCATCAGCATCGATTTTCCTCTCAAAGGCAATACCCTCTTTCCTAGGGTTCCTGTTGAGGATCTGCTTTTTAAGCACATCACAAAGAGTCTGATGCCCTTTGAGGCTTTTGTACATGCCTATCATGTACAATTCCTTCAGCCTTGCATCGTTAGTGATACTAGCAATGTCCTCAGATGAGGAATTAGTGATAGCAGAGGCAGGTGAAGAATTTGTAATAATAGAAGCATTTGAACATTCAGGTGAAGAATTAGCAGATTCACGTTCAATGCACTTTAAGCATGGAGGAACAAATTCTTCCTGGGATGCGCTGATTTGTTGAGCAAGTAAAGAATCGCGCTCCTTCTGAAGATCTTCATAACTCACTCTTAGCTTCTCAAGATCTTGCTTCTTTTGTAGAAATTCATAAGAAAGCTTCTTATGATCAGATAAGAGAGTGTTATGATGACCTTGAAGGTTATCAAACCTAGATCAAGTCTCTGAAGATTTTCAAATAAGGCTTTAGTGCGATCCATTTCATCACCCAACAGATCGTCACTTTTGTCTAGCATGTTTTGAACCTTTTCAAAAAGCCCTTTGCTGTTTCACAGCAATCTTAGCAAGTTTAGAGTAGCTGGGCTTGAGGTTTTCATCGATTTATTCTCACTAGATTCGTGAGGAGGTATATTTGAGTACCTTGGCACCCTTTGCCATGAAGCGTTAGGGTGGGGCGTATTCATCATTGCCTTCATCAGCCTTGTTGGTGAGGTCATTTTCTTCAAAGTTGAAGATAGACTTGTTGTGAATGCGATGGCGAGAGCCAGACTACGCCACACGGACTCGGACTCCTCAGATGCCTCCTCTTCCTCATGTTCCTCAGATTCAGCCTCAGAGTCCATTTCCTTGCCAATGAATGTCCGAGCCTTCTTGGAGCTGCTCTTCTTGTGAGATGAAGACTTCGAGGATTTTGATGATGAAGATTTTGACGATTTCTTCTTCTTCTTAGCGTCATCAGAACTGTAATCCTTGTATTTCTTCTTCTTTAATTCCTTATCCCACTGAGGACAATCTTGAATATAGTGACCAGGTTTCTTGCATTTGTGGCATAGCCTCCTCTTGTAGTCACTGGATGAGGAATCAGTGCTCCTTGAAGATTTTCCAAAGCGGCCATGTCTTGAGAACTTCTGGAATTTCTTCACGAGCAGCGCTAGCTCCTGGCTCAATTCTTTAGGATCACCAAGGCTGCTGCCAGAATCTTCATTTTCAGATTCGGACACTGCCTTGGCCTTCAGGGCGCGTGATCTACCACAGCACGAACCATAGAGATCTCTCTTTTCAGCAAGCTGGAACTCATGAGTGTTTAGCCTCTCGAGGATATCAGCGGGATCAAGTGACTTGTAATCAGCACGCTCTTGTATCATCAATGCCAAAGTACCAATTGAGGAATCAAGCGATCTCAACAATTTCTTCACCACCTCATGGTCGGTGATGTCAGTGGCACCAAGCGCTTCAAGCTCATTTGAGATGTCAGTGAGGCGATCGAAGGTTTGTTGAACATTTTCATTGTCGAGTCTTTTGAAGCGATTGAAGAGATTGCGAAGAACATCAACTCGAGAGTCACGCTGAGTTGAGACTCCTTCATTCACTTTGGACAACCTATCCCGAGATAAACAGCAGTTTCCAAAGCACTCACTCTTCCATCTTGTCCTTTGCTCAGATGGCCACATATGATATTCTTCGCTTGAGAATCGAGTTTCTTGAATCTCTTCACATCGGTGGCCTTGATGAGGGTGAGATGAGGGAACACCATTTTCCACAACATACCGTAGATCGTTATCAATCGCCTCAAGATGCATTCGCATCTTATTTTTCCAGTAGGGGTAGTCTGTCCCATCGAAGGTAGGACAACCAGCAGAGACCTTGATCATACCTGCGGTTGACATAACTAAAACTCCAAGCGGTTAAACCAAAATCAAACAGAACAAGGGAGTACCTTGCTTTGATACCAATTGAAAGTGCGTTATATCGACTAGAGGGGGGGTAGACCCGGGGCCATAGGTTTCACTAGTGTCTTCTCTCAAGATAGCATAAGTATTACGGTGGGTGAACAAATTACTGTCGAGCAATTGATAGAAAAGTGCATAATTATGAGAATATCTAGGCATGATCAAGTATATGGGCATCACTTCCGTGACAAGTAGACCGACTCCTGCCTGCATCTATGAAAGTGAGTTATATCGACTAGAGGGGGGGGGGTGAATAGGCGATTTTTATGAATTCTTCACTGAGGAATTTGCCGGTGAGGAAATTCCTTAGGGAAGAACTACTTGCAGCGGAATAAGTACTCAGAAGTAAGCATAACAGAATACAGGCATGGTCATCATGATGAAATGAAGACAAGCACAGAGTACAGACGGCGTAATCACAGGATAACACAAGATGAAGACAAATAGACTAAAGAAATTGATCTGAGGAAATTGAGAAAGTCTTCAGTCAAAGTCTTCAAAAACAGATATGACAAAGCACTTAACACAGTAATGAGGAAATGAAAGAGTTGAGGAAATAGAACCAGTAAGCTTGGTGAAGACAATGATTTGGTAGACCACTTCCAACTCTGTCTCGGTTATGCGTCTGTAGGAGCGGGCCGAGTATTTAAACTCGAGGACACACAGTCCGGACACCCGATCTGAGCACGCAGCTCGAGGACACCAAGTCCTCACCGTATTCTCCTTGAACTAAGGTCACACAGACCTCGTCCAATCACTCGTGGTAAGTCTTGAGCGACTTCCAAACCTTCACAAACTTGGTCACTCGGTGATCCACAATTCCTCTTGGATGCTCTAGACCATGACGCCTAACCGCCTAGAAGAAGCACAGTCTTCAAAGGTAACAAGCGTCGGATCCCACGCAGATCAATCTCTTCCGTGATGCTCAATCACTTTGGGTTTGTAGGTGTTTGGGTTTGGGTTTTCCTCACTTGATGATTTTCACTCAAAGTCCTCGGAGGATGGGATGCTCTCAATTGACAAGTGTCGGTTTCTCGGGAGCAGCCAACCAGCTAGTGGTTGTAGGGGCGGCTATTTATAGCCTAGGGAGCAGCCCGACATGATAAGACATAAATGTCCTTCAATGATATGACCATTAGGTGGATAAGATATTTTCGGACAGTGGCGCAGAGACAAAGAACGGTCGGAAATTTGAGGTTCAAATTCCTCGTGGCTATCATGTTCCTCATTGTGTAGGCAATCCATCAAGGCGAATTCCTAACTCCTCGGTCAGACAAATTCCTCGTGACTGTAAGAACTTCGTCTCATCCTTTGAAGAAATTGACTGAAGCGTATGAGATTTCAATGGCTTCACTCGAAGGGATTGGTAGGTGTAGGATATTGAGTTGAGCATCACATTGAAATTTTTCCTTAGTACTTCCTCCACCCCCTTTAACAATACGGTGTTTCCTATGAATCAAGAAAGAGAAAACGAAACTACGAAAACAAAAGCCTTCACGCATCATGTTCCTCAAATGAATACCAAGTCTTCAAGGTCACACCAATTTCTTCACTTTCAAAGTCTTCAGAAAATCTTCAGAATACCAAAGTCTTTAGTCAAAGAACTTCATTTTTAGGGGTCGACTTTCTCTGTAAATATCAAACTCCTTATAGACTTATGGACCTATGTACACTCATAAACGCATTAGACCCTTAACCTATAAGTCTTCAAAACACCAAAATCACTAAGGGGCACTAGATGCACTTACAATCTACTACTATTACTCCACACATCGACCGCTATCAAGCATGCATCTAGAGTATTAAGTTCATAAGAACAGAGTAACACATTAGCGAAGATGACATGATGTAAAGGGATAAACTCATGCAATATGATATAAACCCCATCTTTTTATCGTCGATGGCAACAATACAATACGTGTCGTTTCCCCTACTATCACTGGGATCGAGCACCGCATGATTGAACCCAAATGTAAGCACTTCTCCCATTGCAAAAGATCAATTTAGTAGGCCAAACCAAACTGATAATTCGAAGAGACTTGCAAAGATAACCAATAATACATAAAAGAATTCAGAGAAGATTCAAATATTGTTCATAGCTAATCTTGACCATAAACCCACAATTCATCGGATCTCGACGAACACAACGCAAAAAGTGTTACATCGAATAGATATCCAAGAAAATCAAGGAGAACTTTGTATTGAGATCCGGAGAGAGAGAAGAAGCCATCTAGCTAATAACTATGGATTCGAAGATCTGTGGTAAACTACTCACACATCATCGGAGAGGCTATGGTGTTGATGTAGAAGCCCTTCATGATCGATTCCCCCTCCGGCAGAACGCCGGAAAAGGACCCAAGATGGGATCTCACGGGTACAGAAGGTTGAGGCGGTGGAATTAGGTTTTCATGGTGCTCCTCGATGGTTTCGGGGTACATAGGTATATATAAGAGGAAGAAGTAGGTCTGTGGAGCCACGAGGGGCCCACGAGGGTGGAGGGCGCGCCCCCTGCCTCCTGGCCTCCTTGTTGATTACTTGATCATGTTTGTTCCAAAAATAACTCTCCCGAGGGTTTCATTCCGTTTGGACTCCGTTTGATATTCCTTTTCTGCGAAACACTGAAATAGAAAAAAAAACAGCAATTTGCACTGGGCCTTGGGTTAATAGGTTAGTCACAGAAATAATATAAAAGTGTATAAATAAGCCAATTAAACATCCAAAACAGAATATATAATAGCATGGAGCAATAAAAAATTATAGATGCGTTGGAGACGTATCAGGACTCTCATTTGAACTCTTGGTAATGTTCATGTACAAATTATGCAATTCATACATTCTCGTTGGGAGGTTCTTGACCTCCTCGGGCTCAACCAAAGGTTGGTGATACATTTCCAACGTATCTATAATTTTTGATTGTTCCATGCTATATTATTTTCTGTTTTGGACATTATTGGGCTTTATTATACACTTTTATATTACTTTTGGGACTAACCTATTAACCGGAGGCCCAAAATGTAATTGCTTTTTGCCTATCTCGGAGTTTTGCGTAAAAGAATATCAAACGGAGTCCAAACGGAATGAAACCTTCGAACGTGATTTTCGAGCGAACGTGATCCGTAGGACTTGGACCCTACGTCAAGACATCAACTAGGAGGGCACGAGGTAGAGGCGTGCCTACCTCGGCGCGCTTCGCACCCTCATGGGCCCCACGTTGGTCCACCGCATTTCTTCCTCCTATATATACCTCGTGCCCCAAACTACTGTAAACGGAGCCAAAAACCTAATTCCACCGCTGCAACCTTCTCGCATTCGTGAGATCCCATCTTGGGGCCTTTTCGAGTTCACGAGGGGGCATCGATCACGGAGGGCTTCTACATCAACACCATAGCCTCTCCTATGATGTGTGAGTAGTTTACAGACCTTGGGGTCCATAGTTATTAGCTAGATGGCTTCTCTCTTTTGATCTCAATACAATGTTCTCCCTCTCTTGTGGATATCTATTCGATGTAATCTTCTTTGGCGGTGTGTTTGTTGAGACCGATGAATTGTGGGTTTATGATCAAGATTATCTATGAACAATATTTGAATCTTCTCTGAATTATTTTATGTATGATTGGTTATCTTTGCAAGTCTCTTCGAATTATCAGTTTGGTTTGGCCTACTAGATTGATCTTTCTTGCAATGGGAGAAGTGCTTAGCTTGGGGTTCAATCTTGCAGTGTCCCTTCCCAGTGACAGTAGGGGCAGCAAGCCACATATTTTATTGTTGCCATCGAGGATAACAAGATGGGGTTTATATCATATTGCATGAGTTTATCCCTCTACATCATGTCATCTTGCTTAAAGCATTAATCTGTTCTTATGAACTTAATACTAGTAGATGCATGCTGGATAGCGGCCGATGTGTGGAGTAATAGTAGTAGATGCAAAAGGTGAGTCGGTCTACTTGTCTCGGACGTGATGCCTATATACATGATCATACCTAGATATTCTCATAACTATGCTCAATTCTGTCAATTGCTCAACAGTAATTTGTTCACCCACCGTAATACTTATGCTCTCGAGAGAAGCCACTAGTGAAACCTATGGCCCCCAGGTCTATTTTCCATCATATTAATCTTCCAACACTTAGCTATTTTTATTGCCTTTTATTTTACTTTGCATATTTATCATAAAAATATCAAAAATATTATCTTATCATATCTATCAGATCTCACTCTCGTAAGTGACCGCGAAGGGATTGACAACCCCTTTATTGCGTTGGTTGCGAGGATTTATTAGTTTGTGCAGGTGCGAGGGACTCGTGCATGGCCTCCTACTGGATTGATACCTTGGTTCTAAAAAACTGAGGGAAATACTTACGCTACTTTGCTGCATCACCCTTTCCTCTTCAAGGGAAAACCAACGCAGTGCTCAAGAGGTAGCAAGAAGGATTTCTGGCGCCGTTGCCGGGGATATTCGCGCCAAGTGAAGTCAAGATTTGATTTCCCGACAACGAGCCATTTCTGGCGCCGTTGCCGTGGAGTCTACGCAAAAGTCAACATACCAAGTACCCATCACAAACCCTATCTCCCGCATTACATTATTTGCCATTTGCCTCTCGTTTTCCTCTCCCCCACTTCACGCTTGCCGTTTTATTCGCCCTCTCTTTTCCGTTCGCCTCTTTTGCTTGTTTGCTTGCGTTACCATGTGCCTTCTATTCTCTTTCATCTTTGCTTGCTAAAAATCTATTGTTATGGATCCACTTAAAGTATTATACTTGGATCATCTTCGATCCTTATGCGCTTGTGCTGAAACCCCAACTAGCCTAGTTGATGGGAAATCTTTAGATGAGCATGCTCATTTTAAAGGCCACCGCTTATGCGAAAAAGGAGACTCTTATGGAATCAACTAAACAAATTGATGTGTTATGCTTGGAATCTTTGTGAAATTTACTTTTTGTTCTGAAGACCTTAAGAAACATCTTCCCTATCAATGTGAGTTTAGTGATAATGGAATCGTATCTACGTATGCTAAGGGTGTTTATAATTACTATGATGTTCAACAACTTGAAGAATTGGTTGCTTTTAAGGGTGCTTATGAAATTGCTTCTCTGATTGAAACGTATGATGCTACTCTTTACAAATCTGAAAATTTTGCCATACTTAAATATTGTTATGATAATTATACTTCCAATGCCTATGTTAAACCATATATTGAGGACCCCTCCGCTGTCCAAGAAGAGGCTAATATTTTGCAAGAGTCCATGAAGGAAGAAAATAATGATATGCATGAATCTATGGATAATTATGATTCTGATGATTTGATTGAAATATCCCTTGATAAACATGATGCTTGCTATTCTTGTGGCCATGGTGCCAATATTTATAAAGATGAATTTGCTATAGTTCCATATGTTAAACATGAGATCGTTGCTATTGCACCCCTACTTGGTAGTTCTTTTGATGAAAAGCACGATTGCAATGATGTTGCTATAAATTATCTTGATGTAAATTGTGGTAATAATATGCAAAACCCTAAGATTGGGAATGCTAGTTTTGCTATGTCCTCTACTTGTTGCAATGATCATGATTGGGGTGATTCTTCTTACGATCTTGAAAATTTACTTACTCCCCGTGATGAATATGAGATTGATAATAATAATATTGAAAGTGGGTTTGGAAGAGTGTCAACTTTAGATCCCACATATTTGGAGAATGTTCAATCTTATGAAGTTTTTGATAAAAGTGGGTTTGGAGAGGTCATGACTTTAGTTAATGTTAATCCCACTATTTTGGAAGAGTGTCAACTTTGCATACATGTGGATCGTGTTAAGAATATGTTTTGTGATAGCTATATTGTTGAATTTTCTTATGATCCTACATGTAATTATTATGAGAGAGGAAAATATGGTTGTAAAATTTTTCATGTTACTAAATTACCTCTCGTTATGTTGAGATTGCTATTGTTTCTTTCCGCTTCCTTGGAAGTGCTAGTTTTTGTTTGCCTTGATAATTTGTTTGCCTATAAGATGCCTATGCATAGGAAGTATGTTAGACTTTGATGTGTTTGTCACATGCTATATGATGCTCCCTTTGTGCTTCAATTCTTGTCTTTCATGTGAGCATCATTGAAATCTCTATGCCTAGCTAGGGGCGTTAAACCATAGCGCTTGTTCGGAGGCAACCCAATTTTATTTTTAGTTTTTTCGCCTTTTTCTTCTGTTTAGGAATAAATATTTGATCTAGCCTCTGGTTATATTTGTTTTTATATTTTAGTTAGTGTTTGTGCCAAGTTAAACCTATAGGATCTTCTTGGATGATAGTTATTTTATCTTGTTGAAAATTTCAGAAACTTTCTGTTCACGAAAACAATTGTTAAAAATTATAAGAACGTGATATGATGTTGATTCCAATTGAATTAGATCAATAAATAAATTATTTAGGTCTTCCTATTTTGGCTGAATTTTAGAGTTCCATAAGTTTGCGTTAGTTACAGATTACTACAGACTGTTATGTTTTTGACATATTCTGTTTTTCGTGTGTTGTTTGCTTATTTTAATGAATCTATGGCTAGTAAAATAGTTTATAAACCATAGAGAAGTTTGAATACAGTAGGTTTAACACCAATATAAATAAAGAATGAGTTCATTACAGTACCTTGAAGTGGTGTTTTGTTTTCTTTCTCTAACGGAGCTCACGAGATTTTCTGTGAAGTTTTGTGTTGTGAAGTTTTCGAGTTTTGGGTAAAAGATGTTATGGATTATGGAACAAGGAGTGGCAAGAGCCTAAGCTTGGGGATTCCCATGGCACCCCAAGATAATCTAAGGATACCAAAAATCCAAAGCTTGTGGATGCCCTGGAGGGCATCCCCTCTTTCGTCTACTTCCATTTGTAACTTTACTTGGAGCTATATTTTTATTCACACATGATATGTGTTTTGCTTGGAGCGTCTTGTATGATTTGAGTATTTGTTTGTTAGTTTGCCACAATCATCCTTGCTGTACACACCTTTTGAGAGAGACACACATGATTCAGAAATTGTTAGAATACTTTATGTGCTTCACTTATATCTTTTGAGTTATATAGTTTTTGCTCTAGTGCTTCACTTATATCTTTTAGAGCACGGTGGTGGTTTTATTTTATAGAAACTATTGTTCTCTCATGCTTCACTTAGATTATTTTGAGAGTCCTACAAAACAGCATGGTAATTTGCTTTAATTATGATAGGCATTCAAGATTAGTAAAATAATAATAATAAATCTTATGAGTGTGTTGAATACTATGAGAAGTTAGATGCTTGATAATTGTTTTGAGATATAGAGATGGTGATATTAGACTCATGCTAGTTGAGTAGTTGTGAATTTGAGAAATACTGTGTTAAAGTTTGTGATTCCCGTAGCATGCACGTATTGTGAACCGTTATGTGATGAAGTCGGAGCATGATTTATTTATTGATTGTCTTCCTTATGAGTGGCGGTCGGGGACGAGCGATGGTATTTTCCTACCAATCTTTATCCCCCTAGGAGCATGCGCGTAATACTTTGCTTTGATAACTTGTAGATTTTTGCAATAAGTATATGAGTAATTTATGACTAATGTTGAGTCCATGGATCATACGCACTTTTCTTCCTTCCTTCCACCATTGCTAGCCTCTCTAATACCGCGCCCTTTTCGTCGGTATCATACACCCACTATATACCTTCCTCAAAACAGCCACCATACCTACCTATCATGGCATTTCCATAGCCATTCCGAGATATATTGCCATGCAACTTTCGACCATTCCGTTTACTATGACACGCTCCATTATTGTCATATTGCTTCGCAAGATCATGTAGTTGACATCGTATTTTTGGCAAAGCCACCTTTCATAATTCTTTCATACATGTCACTCTTGATTCATTGCATATCCCCGTACACCACCAGAGGCATTCACATAGAGTCATATTTTGTTCTAAGTATTGAGTTGTAATTGTTGAGTTGTAAGTAAATAAAAGTGTGGTGATCATCATTTCTAGAGCATTGTCCCAAGTGAGGAAAGGATAATGGAGACTATGATTCCCCCACAAGTCGGGATGAGACTCCGGACGAAAAATAAAAAAAAGGGAAAAGAAAAAAAGAGGCCATAAAAAATAAAAGAAGAGAAATGGCCCAAATAAAAAAATGATGAGAGAAAAAGAGAGAAGGGACAATGTTACTATCCTTTTACCACAGTTGTGCTTCAAAGTATCACCATGATCTTCATGATAGAGAGTCTCCTATGATATCACTTTCATTTACTAGTGGGAAATTTTTCATTATCGAACTTGGCTTGTATATTCCAATGATGGGCTTCCTCAAAATGCCCTAGGTCTTCGTGAGCAAGCGAGTTGGATGCACAACCACTTAGTTCCTTTTGTTGAGCTTTCATATACTTATAGCTCTAGTGCATCCGTCGCATGGCAATCCTCACTCACATTGATATCTATTAATGGGCATCTCCATAGCCCGTTGATACGCCTAGTTGATGTGAGACTATCTTCTCCTTTTTTGTCTTCTCCACAACCACCATTCTATTCAACATATAGTGCTATGTCCATGGCTCACGCTCATGTATTGCGTGAAGATTGAAAAAGTTTGAGAACATCAAAAGTATTAAACAATTTCTTGGCTTGTCATCGGGGTTGTGCATGATTTAAATACTTTGTGTGGTGAAGATAGAGCATAGCCGCACTATATGATTTTTAGGGATAACTTTCTTTGGCCATGTTATTTTGAGAAGACATAATTGCTTAGTTTGTATGCTAGAAGTATTATTATTTTTATGTCAATATTAAAATTTTGTCTCGAATCTTTCGGATCTGAATATTCATACCACAATTAAGAGAATTACATTGAAATTATGCCAAGTAGCATTCCACATCAAAATTTTTGTTTTTATCATTTACCTACACGAGGACGAGCGCAGGAATTAAGCTTGGGGATGCTTCATACGTCTCCAGCGTATCTATAATTTTTTATTGTTCCATGCTATATTATATTCTGTTTTGGACATTATTGGGCTTTATTATACACTTTTATATTACTTCTGGGACTAACCTATTAACCGGAGGACCAGCCCAGAATTGCTGTTTTTTGCCTATTTCAGAGTTCCGCAAAAAAAGAATATCAAACGCAGTCCAAACGGAGTGAAATCTTCGGGAACGTGATTTTCGGAAGGAACGTGATCCAGAGGACTTGGACCCTACGTCAAGACATCAACCAGGAGGGCACGAGGTGGGGGCGCGCCTACCCCCCTAGGCGTGCCCTCCACCCTCGTGGGCCCCACGTTGCTCCACCGACGTACTTCTTCCTCCTATATATACCTACGTACCCCCAAACTACCAGAAACGGAGCCAAAAACCTAATTCCACCGCCGCAACCTTCTGTACCCGTGAGATCCCATCTTGGGACCTTATCCGGAGCTCCGCCAGAGGGGGCATCAATCACGGAGGGCTTCTAAATCAACACCATAGCCTCTCCAATGATGTGTGAGTAGTTTACCTCAGACCTCCGGGTCCCTAGTTATTAACTAGATGGCTTCTTCTCTCTTTTTGGATCTCAATACAATGTTCTCCCGCACTCTTGTGGAGATCTATTCGATGTAATCTTCTTTTGCGGTGTTTTTGTTGAGACCGATGAATTGTGGGTTTATGATCAAGTTTATCTATGAACAATATTTGAATCTTCTCTGAATTCTTTTATGTATGATTGGTTATCTTTGCAAGTCTCTTCGAATTATCAGTTTGGTTTGGCCTACTAGATTGATCTTTCTTCCATTGGGAGAAGTGCTTAGCTTTGGGTTCAATCTTGCGGTGTCCTTTCCCAGTGATAGTAGGTGAAGCAAAGCACGTATTGTATTGTTGCCATCAAGGATAACAAGATGGGGTTTATATCATATTGCATGAGTTTATCCCTCTACATCATGTCATCTTGCTTAAAGCGTTACTCTGTTCTTATGAACTTAATACTCTAGATGCATGCTGGATAGCGGTAGATGTGTGGAGTAATAGTAGTAGATGCAGGCAGGAGTCGGTCTACTTGTCTCGGACATGATGCCTATATACATGATCATACCTAGATATTCTCATAACTATGCTCAATTATGTCAATTGCTCAACAGTAATTTGTTCACCCACCGTAATACTTATGCTCTCGAGTGAAGCCACTAGTGAAACCTATGGCCCCGGGGTCTATTTTCCATCATATTAATCTTCCAACACTTAGCTATTTTTATTGCCTTTTATTTTACTTTGCATCTTTATCATAAAAATACCAAAAATATTATCTTATCATATCTATCAGATCTCATTCTCGTAAGTGACCATGAAGGGATTGACAACCCCTTTATTGCGTTGGTTGCGAGGATTTATTTGTTTGTGTAGGTGCGAGGGACTCGTGCGTGGCCTCCTACAGGATTGATACCTTGGTTCTCAAAAACTGAGGGAAATACTTACGCTACTTTGCTGCATCACCCTTTCCTCTTCAAGGGAAAACCAACACAGTGCTCAAGAGGTAGCAGTTGGCCGCAGACATATTTCCGTTTTATTTCCTCCTATCTAAGCAGAGAAATGGGCTCGATCTCGAGGAGTTGTCCAACCCTGATACCGAGAATTTTAGCCTGGCTTATATGCTCCTCGACTATTACCAGACTGCCTTGCTGGGGAACGGTTTGCCCACAATAATATAGGGCGCCGGTACTCTCATGTGTTGTTGGCACAACAAGCGGGGGGATCGATTGCGCCGCCTGTTCTCCCAGGTGGGAAACGATTTTCCCGCATTTTTTGCTAGCTGCTTGTTGGCTCGAGCTCGAGCTCGCTTCCTTTTGTAGTCGTGCTCGATGTGCCTTCCTGATTTGGCACTCATAATCTGAGTCAACAGGCTTGTTAGCTGGTGGTCTAGCTGCATTTAATGAAGTGGTCAATCTTTTCCTCGTGCACTTTCTCCCTTGGCGGCGGTGCGGTTTCGTCCAAAATGGACCATATTTATACCGCTTGCCTCCGCCTATACCTCCTGTACTACCTCAACTCGTACTGCTACGCACCATAGCTGCGGCGGCTCTCTTCTGCGATAGCTGAGGCGGCGGAGACGCCTGACGTGGCTTAGTTGGAGCAGGAGGAGTGGCCTGATGCTGTGCCGGACTTGGAGGAGGAGGAGTGGCCTGACGCATTGGTGGACTTGGAGGAGTGGGAGTCTGGCACGCAGCGGGCATTTCGAGGAGGAGTCTCACGACGCCAGTGCCGGACTTGTAGCAGGAGGAGTGGCCTGATGCTTTGCCGGACTTGGAGGAGGAGGAGTGGCCTGACGCGTTGGTGGACTTGGAGGAGCGGCAGTCGACTGACTCGGTGGCGGATTTCGAGGAGGAGTCAGCTGACGCGGTGTCGGTCGCCTTCGAAAAATGATGCAATCCTTTCTCAATAGGATGATACAATGTTTGGCCTCTCCCAGTGTGTGCTCCTCGTCACCTCCAGGAATGTCAAGCTCTAGCCCCGAATATTGGTCCACCAGCTCATCAACCAAGACACGAGCATAGCCCGCTGGAATCGGGTTGCAATGGAAGGTTGCTTCGGGGGGGTTTGTAAAAGCAACAGCGTCCGCCACCTTCATGGATATGTTCTTCATTTTGAAGTGTAGCTCACAGTTAGTGTTCTCCATGATGTTATCTACAGGGTATCTATCTAGCAGTGCGTCGCACGAGGCAGAACCAACGCTGCTTCTCGGCATGGATGGGACGGTGCTATCCAATGATGAATCATCCGCTGGCTGCTGCCGCTGAGACCCCCTTTCCTGGCTAAGTGAGTCGATCTCGCTGCTGTTGCCGCTGGAATTTGAGTGCCAAGTCCGCGTCGCTGATTCCGAGCTTTGAAGGCGCTCGGCTTCGCCTCCTCTGCTCCTCCTCCAGCTTCCTCTTCTTCTCCTCCTCCATCTTCCTTCTTGCACGGCTCCTGTAGTCGCTGCTCCAGTCCAAAAGCCCGATACTGTGGAATAACGCCCTTGCCTTTTGTTGTTCCCGGCTGTTCAGGATTTCCCAGGGCGCGCGTAAGCTCGTTGTTCTCTCTGTTGGGCGTGAACACCCCCGTTCGAGCATCTTCTATTGCTTGAAGTAACTTCTCTCCGGCTCCTTTTAGACTTGCCTTCTTCGAAACCAGGCATGTCTTCGGGTCCAACGGCCCCCCATGTGCATAGAACCAAGTTCTGCACCAAGGGCGCCAGCTCCAAGTAACTGGAGTGACCCCTGCATCCAGCATCTCTTGCTCAGACTTATCCCACTTAGGCATTGCCACCGCATAGCCACCTGGCCCCAGCCTATGGAACTGCGTCTTTTTTGCGGCATTCGCCTTGTTTTTTCTCGACCGTTCCTTAGAGAATTCTGATTGCTTGAATTTCACGAAAGCGGGCCAGTGTTCTCTTTGCTTCTCCAATGTTCCCTTGAATTCTGGAGTCTTCCTTCCTCCTTCGACGTAGTTGGCCCATACAGTTTTCTTATGGGTGTTGAATGCAATAGACATCATCCTAAGAGCAGCGTCCTTGACTTTTCGCACATCTGCATCGATGAAATGATCCGTAGGGTGAAATGTTCCATGAGAGATTCCCAAAGCATTTTTTTGCTCGTCGTCACCCAAGTAAGATCTGGACGTTTATTTTTTGGCTCTTTCCATTCTTGAATGGAGATCGGGAGGTGGTCCTTCACAAGAACTCTGCACTGACGAATGAACTTGTTTGCAATGTTCTTAGGCGTGCTTGGTTCGCCATTAGCTTTGATGGCATCGATGTTGTACTTTACACCCTCCTTCAACTTTTTTCCCGGGCCTCGCTTTGTCCTGCTGCCTGTAGAAGCAGATTTGCTCGATCCAGAGGGCTGAAAGAAGATATATTCGTTAATATATCTTCAAATCAAAAAGCATGTGATGATCACCAGATGGCTGCTTATATAAATATACCTCGCCTCTCTTTGTTATTTTAAGACCAACATTGTCTGCATCATCATAATCATAATCATAGTTCATGACTTCATCCATTCGATCGTCGAGATCAAATATCTTATCATCACCCTCCCCGGTATTGTTCAGATATTGGGAGCTGTCATCTTCTTGATTCAGATCATCTGGCCTGCGAGGGCTGCGTATGATCTCGAACAGGGCCTCTTCTCCCTCTCTGCCGGTATTGTCCGCCATAGCTTTTATTTAACTAATCCAGAAGAAATATAAAACAATTTAGTATTCAAATTACAATGCATGGATGCAATCAATAAGGAAAAACTGAATCATAGTACATAATATGCATCGTCTTGAATAATATATAATCTCGAATACATCGTCTCGAATACATTGTCTCTAATAATATATATAATCTCGAATACATCATCTCGAATATTATATATCGAATACATCACTATAGCTAGCTAGCTAATAAAGATCGAATACTACAGAAGAATCTAGGCCACTCGTGGTTCCTGAGGCGCGGGCGGTGGACACCCAAAGAGAAGGAACCATCACAGGATCATATCTCCGGTCATCTGCCAAAAGAACATGCCAGGTATTGGTGAACCTGACGTCTATAGCAGCCATGTAGCGACGGACGTGCTTGTCCTCCTCCCTGACACGGCGACGCACCACCTTCGACGGGGCCAACTCCCTTTGCACCGAATGTGGCCCACGTGAACGCCACCAAATGAGATGAGGGTCGACGAAGAGACCCGGGGCCGGGTTCCTCACCAAGCAGCACGCCCCTGAAGGTAGCACCTCCCAGTGCTAGCCCGGCGGAGCCCAGTCCCGGACGTGGGTCCTCTGAAGCTGGACGTCATCGCGGATGGGTCGACGGCGAGGATGCTGTCCGGGCATCGCCGAAAAGAAATGCTATATGCAAATGTAACATATTTTAAATTATTGGATTGGGTCTTATATTCAAATTCTAAATTTCTATAACTAGAATTATAAGAAACTAAAAAAACATTGATCATCGTCTAACAATTTGAAATTAATCTAATTCATCTAGCTAAAACTAACATTTCTAAAATTTCTAACATTTCTATATACTAAAATTTATAAAATTTGTATAAAAACAGCAAAACATAAAAAACCTTTGACATTATATTATAACTAACATTTCTATATACTATTTGACATTAATCTAATCTAAAACTTTATATGAAAAATAGAAAAAACAGAAAAAACTAAAAACTAAACAGAAAAATTGTGTGTGTGCGTGTGTGCATGTGTGTGTGTGTGTGTGTGGCCTTGGCGGGCATCATGATGGATTGGAGGGAGGAGAGGCCGGGGAGGGGCTCACACATACAAGTGGTCGAGGCGACGGCGACGGTAAGGGACCGAGGGCGCGATGGGGGACGACTGACAGCAGCGATGGGGGGGACGGCAACGACGCTGGATGGGGCGGCGCAGGGAATGGCGATGGCGCGAGATGGCACGACGGGCGGCGGCGGATTTGGGCGGGCGATGGCGCGATGACGGGCGCGCAGAGAGAAGTTTGAGATGAGAAACTAAAATTTTTAAGTGTTTTCTTATATAGGAGGCACCTTTAGTCCCGGTTGGATCCACCAACCGTAGTGAAGCTCTGTTTTGGCCAGGCCAAGTGGCGGGAAGGGCAGGCCTTTAGTACCGTGTGGTGTCTCCAACCGGTACTAAACACCCCCCCCTTTAGTACCAGTTGGAGCCATGACTCGGTACTAAAGGGGGGTGTGTCGGTGTCAAAACCGGCGGATCACGGGTAGGGGGTCCCGAACCGTGTGTCTAGGGTCGATGGTTACAGGAGACAGGGGACACGATGTTTACCCAGGTTCGGGCCCTCTCTATGGAGGTAATACCCTACTTCCTTCTTGATTGATCTTGATGAATATGAGTATTACAAGAGTTGATCTACCACGAGATCGTAATGGCTAAACCCTAGAAGTCTAGCCTGTATGACTATGGTAATGAGTATATGCTTTCCGGACTACACCCTCCGGTTTATATAGACACCGGGGGGATCTAGGGTTACATAGAGTCGGTTACATAATAAGGAATCTTCATAGTTAGTCGCCAAGCTTGCCTTCCACGCTAAGGAGAGTCCAATCTAGACACGGGTACAGTCTTCGGCCTTCGTGTCTTCACAGCCCATCAGTCTGGCCCATGGATAACAGGCCGGACGCCCGAGGACACCTTAATTAGTCCAGGACTCCCTCAGTAGCCCCCGAACCAGTCTTCAATAGCGAGGTGTTCGGCACACAAATTGTCTTTGGCATTGCAAGGCGGGTTCCTCCTTTAATGATTTCCAAGTAGTGCATTCGGCCGTAGATTCAATGTCTCCCCTTGGCTTCTGTGCGTTTAATAACCTCGTCTTCCACGTGTCGAGCGAATGCGGGGGGCAGGGTATTTTTGCAAATAACACCCCGTTTAGGCCAGGAAGAGCGCCTATTTAAAGAGATCGGATCCTAGATCCATTTAATATCTCCCGGAGAAAAATCCCCAAACACTACTAGGAGAAGCCACTCCAACATGTCTAGCATTCCCAGTTCCTCCTTCGACTTAGAGAGAGGCGAGTGGGAGAGGTGCTCAGTGGCCTACAGCTAGGGGTGGACTAACGAGCAGGTCCACTCGTACTCGTTAAGCTCGTGCTCGTTAAGGCTCGGCTCGTTAAGCTCGTTAAGATTAACGAGCAGAAAACCCTGCCCGGCTCGGCTCGTTTGAAGCTCGTTAAGCTTGTGAGCGCTCGCGAGCACTAGTTAACAGATTATAATGTGTTATGATATACAGGATGAATGTGTAGGTGTTGTTTTCAAGATGAAAGATGGTGACTACAAAAAGAAATGCACTAGTTTGTTGTCTCATATGTCGATTAGATTGAATTGATGGGCTGAGGTGCTATAATTAAAACATTTGTCACGTAAAATAAAAATGTGTTATGTTGTTACTAACGAGCTTAACGAGCTACTCAATAAACTCGGTAGCTCGTTCATTAAGCTTATTATGCTTAACGAGCTGAAATCAATGATTGGCTCTCTTCATTAAGAAACGAGCTCCGATCTTAACGAGCCGAACTATCGAGCGCTCATTAAGCTCGTGAGCTATGAGCTTTTGGTCCATCCCTACCTACAGCCAATTAAAGAAGCTGCAAACATAGGGATTTCTCCCCCCTGCAGATCTGGTCCCTGTTCGAGCAGGGCAAGCTTCCCTTAACGGTGAGACCCAGGCGGAGGATTTTCCCAATCCATCCGGGGGGAGCGAGTTTGTTTCGTCCCTTATCTGCTAAGGGGCGTTGGGTTTCCAATCCATCCGTTCCTCCGGGGGCTTCTGGAATACTATGGCCTTCAGCTGCATAACTTTACTCCCGCCTCCATTCTGCATATTGCGGGCTACGTCGCTTGTGCGAACTGTTCCTGGACATTGAAGCCCATTTCAAACTGTGGAGGAAGTTTTTCTTTCTTGTCCCGCGCAACCAGCAGGGGTCAATATTTGAAGTGGGCGGAGCCGAAGTATGGTGCGTCGCCAATACCGGATACCTGTCCGGCACACCAAGGAAGGCATCTGAAGAATGGCCTTCTGAATGGTTCTATATAGAAGACGTCGCTCTTCCCGACCCAGTTCGCAGGGGTCTCCTGGAATTTGCAAGTTTTCTGCTGAAGAAACGTCACAGCTGGCGTCCCCGAAGTCTTGAAGAGGAGGACAGTGCGGAAGTTCGTTAGCTCTTGGGCAAGATAAGGATGCTTGCCCAGTCCCGTTTTACAATAGTAGAGGTTATGGCGACCTCCATAGTGCGGGGGGTTCAGGCACTTCAATACAGAGGGCTCCCAATGTGGCACTACAATGGGGAGGATGACGCCTCCCGTTGTGGTCGGAAAGGTCCGGACACCCCCGCTGCTCTAGCCAAGATACTGGCCGAGTTGTTCAAAGGAGAGGAAGACGAATTTCTCCGCATCAATCGGAGAGACGGCTACTCCATGTACAACCCTCCCAGCTGGGTAAGTCTTAACCCCTTTGCTTTTATTCACTCCGCTCTTGTAGCCATCTTTAACGAATTCCCCATCCGTCTATTTTGAAACAGCACTGGCGGAAGGTAACCGAGGGGCTTAATAGCCCTGCCCCACAGCCGGAGAACCACAACCGGGAGCTTGATCCTGGGTTCGAAGAGGACCCGGATATATTCGTGGTACTCGCGGAAGGGGTGTTTTACCAGGCGAGCTATGACGGCACAGAAGTGGCCATCATTGCCGATTATCCTGGTCTTCTTCTAGCTTCCCACGCAAGTAATCAGGAGAAATCCCCCTCGAAAGGGTTTCCTCGCCCTGCCTCACCCACTGCACTGTCTCATGCTTCAAAGGGGAGGCGTTCGGCACGTCATGCTACGCCGGGGATGACTCCAAGAAGAGCGGCTCCCGCGCCGTGCAAGGCCTTGAAAAGGAAGGTCGGCGAAGACAAGGCCGGTCCCTCATAGAAGTGGTATGGGTTTGAAGGTATGCTTTATGTTGGTCCTGTATTAGGAAAAATGTTCTCGGCTGGTCGCACTCCCAACAACCGAGATTTAGATCCCACCGGAGAGGTGGGGGCCGCTATGGGGACAAAGGCGGACTATCCTTCGGTCGAGGGTTCGGAAGACATGTCCGTTACCAACTCGGAAGTAGAGAGCGCCATGAATCATCGGCGCTACAGGGCTATCTTATGAGACCACAAGTTCTCGGCAGAGGCATTCAATGCCTTCAGCTCTGCAGACGCATACATCCGAGCTGCTCGAGATGGGCTTAGAAAAGCCACAAAGCAACATTTGACAGATGTGCAGGTAAATTTTTCTTTGTCCGAAAAGGATAACCATATGCCCGTAGCCCCCGAGACTGAAAGCAGTTGGTACAACTGATTTGACGATCGTTGTATAACCAGGTCCTTACGGAGAAGAATGGCCTGCTAGCCCAAGAGCTGGAGCAGTGTCGGGCACAGCTGAATGCCGCTACCTCCGAACTGGAAAAACTCAAGAGGGCGTCTTCTGTTAACATTCCTCTCCATCGAGGAACAATAATACTGCTGATCGCATAATAGGATCGCCCGATCAACTTGAAGAGAAGTTGGAGATCGCCCAAGAGGGAGAAAAAGAGGCGAAAAGGCTACACGCCGTAGGAGACCGTGTGCTGACCCGAGTCAGAGGGGAGAAAAACAAGCTTAAGGATTCCAACACTACCTTGGGTGAAGAATTGAAAGATGTGCGAGCCCAGCGAGCCGACTCCATGAAGGATAACAAGAAGCTGCGGGGCGGCATATTCAGTATGTGTCTGAACTATTTTTAAAGTAGTTCGGAGATAAATGGAACTGATATAGTTATGATTGCAGGTATATTGACGGGCCGTCCTGAAGAGGAGGTGTCCGGATCATCAAGTGATCTGCTGCAAGGGCTGTCGCAAGTGCACGAACAGGCTCGGCTGGCGATGCGGAGTGTTGCCAAGGCCCTATGGCCATCCAACTCCCCTCCAGGAAGTATGGAGGAGCTTGTAGAGCTATTCAAAGGAGCACGGCGGCGTATCCGACTATGGAAGATATCGGCCTGCCGAGAGGGTGCGGGAGAGGCCTGGTCCATGGTGAAGACACGACATACCAAGCTGGATCCTAATCACATGGCCCGTGTCGGACCGCTAGGGTCAAATGGGGAACAAATTCCCGTTAGTTTAGTATATGAACAAGTTGAGGTGGCTGTCAGATATTCCCAACAGGATTGTAAGTTAGACCACCTTTTGGACAATGTAGAGGAGGAAGTGTTTGCGTCCAAGTGACTATGTACTTTCCTTGATATATGTAACTCTAGCTGAATTATATAGCATTTGTCATGGCAGACCTTTTCACTTCAACCTCCGGACCCGAAGGTGCGGAGTGTTTTTGAATACCCGCATGGCCGAATGGACTGGGGTATGCGTGGAAACTAGGCGCAGGGATCATAGTTGCTTGAACAGACAAGTTGTATCGGGCAAGCTATGTTATATTACGTTGAGATTGTAAGAAACATCTTCCAGAAGAGAATAGTTCTGTTAAGGGTTCCTTTCCCTGGGTGTGCATGCATTAGTGTACATGTCCGAATTGTGATGTGAAAATCATAGTGTGTATAGCTTCTGGGGGTTCACAATGGAGTGAGTGCAAAAAACATCTTTAATTCACCGACCGAATATTCCCTTAAGAACGATAGCTTTCGGCTTCACCCAGTCTGAGGTACACATCCGGATGACCAGCAGTAATAATCGCAGAGGTGCTCCCTTTATGGCCTAGCCGAACTAACGGGAACGTAGGGCATAAGCACGTGAGCCGTGCAACCCAGCTTCTCTCAAAACTTAAGTCATATCGATGCATATAGTGGCAAAGAAAAGGTACATATGGAAAAACTCATATGTGAAGAGCTTGATGCTCAAGGAATAATAATAAAAAGCTTCTGTCCGACAAGCCCCCAGGTATAATGGACGTACATATTTAAAGATGTATGCGTCAGGGGTGTGCGGTCTAGCCGTCCGAAAGCTTTAGAGTGAGGAAGAAAAGAGTAATCGGAAAAGATAGCAAAAATAATGGAAACTACAGGGGAGAAGGAGACGAACAAGGAGTTCGGCGCTAGGCATAGAATCTTCGGAGCCTGGCCGCGTTCCAGGGGTTCGGTTCGAGGCAAATTTCTGATGCATCGCGAAGACGGTACGCCCCTCCGGTGAGAAATTTGTCAATTATGAAGGGACCCTCCCATTGGGGATTGAGTTTGTCCTTTTTCTTCTCCGGCAGGCATAGAACGAGTTCGCCAATGTTGTAGGTCTTGACCCGTACTTCTCTACTTTGATATCTTCGAGCCTGCTATTGGTAAAATGCTGAACGGGCTTTTGCGACATCGCGCTCCTCTTCCGGGGCATCTAGGTTGTCCTACCGATCAAGCTCGGCTTCTCTCTCTTCGTACATACGCACTCGAGGTAAGTCGTGTATAAGTAGTAGGGCAATACAGCCTCCGCGCCATACACCATGAAGAAAGGTGTGAATCCGGTAGTACGGTTTGGCGTGGTCTGCAGCCCCCAGAGTACGGAGTTGAGGTCTTCAACCAAGTGCTTGTCTGATTCTCTCAAAGACCGCACTAGTCTGCGCTTGATGCCGCTCATAATAAGACCATTGGCTCGTTCCACTAGGCCGTTGGTTTGCGGGTGGTAGACGGAGGCGTAATCGAGTTTAATGCAAGATTAGCACACCAGGTTTTTAGCTTGTCGGCTGTGAAATTAGAGCCGTTGTCGATGATGATGTTGTGTGGGACACCATAACGGTGCACAACACCGGATATGAATTCTATCACCGGGCCGGACTCAGCCGTTTTGACCGGTTTAGCCTCTATCCAATTAGTGAATTTGTCCACCATGACCAGTAGATATTTTTTTATGGCTTCCCCCTTTAAGGGGTCCAACCATATCCAGTTCCCAGACCGCGAAAGGCCAAGTAATGGGGATAGTTTGTAAGGCAGTTGGGGGCATGTGGCTTTGGTTGGCGAAGAGTTGGCATCTGACACAGCGTTGGACAAGGTCTTCTTGGCGTCTTGCTCGAAATTGTCGGCCAATAAAACCCAGTACGGAAGGCCTTACTAACAAGGGCCCGAGCTGCGGCGTGTTGTCCGCCAAGACCAGCGTGAATTTCCACTAAAAGCTGCCGCCCCTTGCTACCTCTTGAGCACTGCGTTGGATTTCCCCGAAGAGGAGAGGATGATGCAGTAAAGTAGCTTAAGTATTGCCCTCAGTTTTTGAGAACCAAGGTATCAATCCAGTAGGAGACCACGCACAAGTCCCTCATACCTACACAAAACGATAGCAACTCGCAACAAACACTTAGGGGTTTTCAATCCCTTCACGGTCACTTACAAGAGTGAGATCTGATAGAGATAATATTTTTGGTATTTTTGATAGATAGATGCAAAGTAAAAAGTAAAAGGCCAAGTAAAACAAATCAAGTAAATAAAGTGATATAGATTGATATGATGAGAATAGACCCGGGGGCCATAGGTTTCACTAGTGGCTTCTCTCAAGAGCATAAGTATTCTACGGTGGGTGAACAAATTACTTTTGAGCAATTGACATAATTGAGCATAGTTATGAGTATATCTAGGCAATGATCATGTATATAGGCATCACGTCCAAAACAAGTAGCTCTCAGCAAGCGCTATCGTTTAACGCCCCCAGCTAGGCATAAAAGCGAAGATATATCTAGGTATTGCCATCTTTGATAGGCAATCCATAAGTAGCTCTCATGATAGATTCATATGGTAATTTTATTTTCTTTCTAGGGAAGTGTTCCATACTCTTCTTTAAGGGAAATTGGAATCTAATATTCCCTTCCTTCATATCAATAATTGCACCAATCGTTCTAAGGAAAGGTCTACCAAGAATAATAGGACATGAAGGATTGCAATCTATATCAAGAACTATAAAATCTCACGGGCACATAATTCCTATTGGCAACAATAAGAACATCATTAATTCTTCCCATAGGCTTTTTAATAGTGGAATCCGCAAGATGCAAATTTAGGGAGCAATCATCAAAATCACGGAAATCTAGCAAATCACATAAAGTTTTGGGGATAGTAGAGACACTAGCACCCAACACAAAGCACAAAACTCAAAATCTTTAATTTTAATTTTAATTTTAATAGTGGGTTCCCACTCATCATAGAGTTTTCTAGGGATAGAAACTTTCAACTCAAGTTTTTCTTCATAAGATTGCATCAAAGCATCAACAATATGTTCGGTAAAAGGCCTTATTTTGACTATAAGCATGAGGACAATCTAGCACGGATTGCAACAAGGAAATACAACTAATCAAAGAGCAATTTTCATAATTAAATTCCTTGAGATCCAAAATAGTGGGTTTAGCAACATCACGGTTTTATTTATTTCAATCCCACTTTCATCAATTTCATCATCAAGATCTAAAACTCCGAATTCTTAGAACGCCTTCTAGGTAAAGGAAGATAATCTTCAGATTCATCAAGATTCATATTGCAAAACAAAGATTTAATGGGGGACACATCAATAACTTTTAGATCTTCACCTTGATTTTCATAGGGATTGGAAGAACACGCTTTAATAAAGGCATCTTTGGAAGCACGCATCCTAAGCGGTTATTTCCTTGACCTCATCAATGGAATTTCTCATGGATTTGAGAGACTCATTGATATCATGCTTAGGAGGAATAGATCTAAGCTTTAAAGAATCAATTTCAAGAGAAATTATATCAACGTTCCTAGCCAAATCATCAACTTTAAGCAATTTCTCTTCATGCAAAGCATTAATTTTTTTTTGCGAATTCATAAACTCTTTAACACTACTTTCAAATTCAGAGGGCATCTTATTAAAATTTCCGTAAGAGTTGTTGTAGGAATTTCCATAATTATTAGAAGGATTACTAGGATAAGGCCTAGGATTAAAATTCCCTCTATACGCGTTGTTTCCAAAACTATTCCTACCAACAAAGTTCACATCCATAGATTCATTATTATTCTCAAGCAAGGTAGATAAAGGCATATCATTGGGATCAAGAGGAATATTTTTAGGTGCAAACATCTTCATAAGTTCATCCATCTTTGCACTCAAAACATTGATTTCCTCTATAGCAAGCACCTTTTTACAAGAAGATCTTTCGGTGTGCCATTGAGAATAATTAGCCATAATATTATCCAGCAATTTGGTAGCATCCCCTAACGTAATTTCCATAGAAGTGCCTCCCGTGGCCGAATTTAAAAGATTTCTAGAAGCAAAATTCAATCTGGCATAAAAAATTTGTATGATCATCCATAAATTCAAACCATGAGTAGGGCAATTCTTGAAGCATTAATTTCATTCTTTCCCAAGATTGGGCAACATGCTCATGATCAAGTTGTTTAAAATTCATGATATCGTTCCTAAGAGTGATAATCTTAGTGGGAGGAAAATACTTAGAGATAAAAGCATCTTTGCACTTGTTCCAAGAATCAATACTATTTTTAGGCAAAGTTGAAAACCAAACTTTAGCACGATCTCTAAGTGAAAACGGAAATAACCTCAATTTGACAATATTGTTATCCATATCTTTCTTCTTTTGCATATCACACAAATCAACAAAATTGTTTAGATGAGTAGCGGCATCTTCACTAGGAAGGCGGTAATTGATCTTTCATAACAAGATTCAGCAAAGCGTATTGATTTCACAAGACTCATCATTATTAAGAGGAGCAATCGAAGTACTAAGGAAATCATTATTATTGGTATTCGAGAAATCACACAATTTGGTATTATCTTGTGCCATGGCAACAAGTAATCCAATCACACAAGCAAGCGAGAAGGCAGCGGGAAAAAGGGGAGGAGATTGGGAAAGAGAGGGAAATAAAACGGCAAGGGTGAAGTGGGGGAGAGGAAAATGAGAGGCAAATGGAAAATAATGTAATGCGAGAGATAGGGATTGCGATGGGTACTTGGTATGGTTGACTTGCTTCGTGAGCCTCCCGACAGCGGCACGGAAATTCTTCTTGCTACCTCTTGATTACTGCGTTGGATTTCCCCAAAGAGGAGAGGATGATGCGATAAAGTAGCGTAAGTATTTCCCTCGGTTTTGAGAACCAAGGTATCAATCCAAGAGGAGACCACGCACAAGTCCCTCGTACCTACACAAAAGCGATAGCAACTCGCAACCAACGCTTAGGGTTGTCAATCCCTTCACGGTCACTTACGAGAGTGAGATCTGAGAGAGATAATATTTTTGGTATTTTTGATAGATAGATGCAAAGTAAAAGTAAAAGGCAAAAGTAAACCAAAGCAAGTAAATAAAGTGATATAGATTGATATGATGAGAATAGACCGGGGCCATAGGTTTCACTAGTGGCTTCTCTCAAGAGCATAAGTATTCTGTGGTGGGTGAACAAATTCTTTGTTGAGCAATTGACAAAATTGAGCATAGTTATGAGTATATCTAGGCAATGATCATGTATATAGGCATCACGTCCAAAACAAGTAGATCGAAGCGATTACGCATCTACTACAATTACTCCACTCATTGACCGCTATCCAAAGATGCATCTAGAGTATTAAGTAAAAGCGAGAGTAACGCCGTAAGCAAGATGACATGATGTAGAGGGATAAATTCATGCAATATGATAAAAACCCCATCTTGTTATCCTCGATGGCAACAATACAATACGTGCCTTGCAACTCTTTACATCCTTTGAGTAAGGACACCGCAAGATTGAACCCAAAGCTAAGCACTCCTCCCATTGCAAGAACTACCAATCTAGTTGGCCAAACCAAAAGATAATTGAAGAGACTTGCAAAGATAACTCAATCATACATAAAAGAATTCAGAGAAGAATCAAATATTTTCCATAGATAATACTGGATCATAAACCCACAATTCATCGGTCTCAACAAACACACCGCATAAAGAAGATTACATCGAATAGATCTCCACGGGAGAGGGGAGAACATTGTATTGAGATGCAAAAGAGAGAAGAAGCCATCTAGCTAATAACTATGGACCCGAAGGTCTGAAGTAAACTACTCACACTTCATCGGAGGGATATGATGATGTAGAAGCCCTCCGTGATGATGGCCCTCTCCGTGAATATCCGAACAGGCCCCAAGATGGGATCTCGTGGATACAGAAAGTTGCGGCGGTGGAATCAGGTTTTTGGCTCATGTTCTGATGGTTCGGGGATACGTAGGTATATATAGGAGGAAGGAGTACGTCGGTGGAGCTTCGAGGGGCCCACGAGGTAGGGGGCGCGCCCAGGGGGGTGGGCGCGCCTTCCACCCACGTGACCACCTCTGCCACTGCGTGGAGTAGGGTCCAAGTCTCTTGGATCACGTTCGGTTGGAAAATCACGATCCCGAAGGTTTCATTCCGTTTGGACTCCGTTTGATATTCTGCTTTCTTGAAATCTTGAAAAAGCCAAAAATCAGCAATTACAGGCTGGGCCTCCGGTTAATAGGTTAGTCCAAAAAGTAATAGAAAAGTGTAAAATAAAGCACAATATAGTCCAAAATAGTAGACAAAGTAGCATGGAGTAATCAAAAATTATCGATAAGTTGGAGACGTATCACCCCTCTTCTTTAGAGATACATCTTTGAAGTACTCGGTAGTACATTCTTGGTAGAGCTCTCCGTCGTGAACCTTGTAGGCCTTAGAACGCCGGACAATGCGGTAAGCCTCATTCTGGTCTTCGGGAAGCTCCTTCCTATTAATGTAGGCCAAGAAGGGTTCGGTCCATGGGGCAATGACTGCCATAATGAGATGGGCCGATGGTGTTTTTTCGGTGGCTGAGTCCCCGATACTATCGATGTGTTCGGGATTTGAGGTTGTATTCGAATCTGGACTGTTGTTTCCGCCCTCCACTTGCCACACCACGGATGGCTTGAAAATCCTTTCCAGGAAAATGTTGGGTGGGACGGGGTCACGCTTGGTGCCAATGCAAGCGAGGAGGTCCGCTGCCTGATTACTCTCCCGGGCGACGTGATGAAATTTGAGCCCCTTGAACCGAACCGATATTTTTAAGACGGCATTAGGATAAGCTGCCATCTTTGGATCTTTGGCATCAAAGTCTCCGTTTATTTTAGATATTGCGAGTTTTGAATCTCCGCGCACCTTTAGGCATTGTATGGCCATGGATATGGCCATCCGAAGACCATGCAATAGGGCCTCATATTCGGCTGCATCGTTGGAGTCTATGTATAGTATTTCGAGTACATACTGGACGACATCTCCAATGGGGGATGCTAACACGACTCCCGCTCCTAGCCCCACCAGCATTTTGGAGCCGTCAAAATACATAACCCAATTGGAATATGCGCCGTACTCTTTAGGGAGTTCGGCCTCTGTCCATTCTCGACGTGGCTTGTATGTTAAGTCAAATGGAAGTAGCGCTATGGCCCATTTGGCGATCTGTCCCGTGGCGTTGCGGTTGTTTATTATGTCATTGAGTGGGACTTCAGAAGCCACCGTGATTGAACACTGCTGGAAGTAGTGTCGTAGTTTTCGGGATGCCATGAAGACCGCGTATGCTACCTTTTGGTAATGGGGATACCGGGATTTGCATGGTGTGAGGACAGTAGATACGTAGTATACTGGTTTTTGAAGTGGGAATTTGTGTCCGTCCTGTTCTCGTTCGATGACGAGCATGGCGCTCACCACCTGATGTGTTGCCGATATGTATAACAACATGGGTTCGCCAGCGTTTGGTGCGGCCAGGATTGGGTTGCTTGCTAGGAGGGCCTTTATTTCCTCCAGTCCGGCATCGCCACATCCGTCCATTCGAAGTTATCGGTGCGCCGTAAGAGGCGATAGAGTGGTAGTGCCTTTTCTCCTAATCTGGTGATAAAGCGTCTTAACGCTACCATGCAACCAGCTAGTTTTTGGACTTGTTTGAGGTCTGTTGGCGTAGCCAACTATGACAGAGCTCGGATTTTAGCTGGATTTGCTTCTATTCCTCTATTGGAAACGATGAAGCCCAGCAGTTTTCCAGCAGGGACGCCAAAGACACACTTTTCCGTGTTGAGTTTAACGTCATACGCATGGAGGTTGTCGAATGTAAGATGTAAGTCGTCTATTAGTGTTTTGACGTGCCTAGTTTTGATGACTACGTCATCGACGTAAGCTTCTACTGTCTTGCCGATCTGCTTCTCCAAGCATGTTTGAATCATGCGTTGGTATGTGGTGCCGGCATTCTTGAACCCGAAGGGCATGGTCTTGAAGCAGAATGGCCCATAAGGGGTAATAAATGATGTTGCAGCTTGATCGGACTCCTTCATTTTGATTTGATGGTATCCGGAATATGCTTTGAGGAAACACAGTGAGTCATGTCCTGCGGTGGCGTCAATGATTTGATCAATGCGGGGGAGGGGGAAGGGATCCTTAGGGAAAGCCTTGTTGAGGTCTTTGAAATCAACACACAGGCGCCAGAATTTGTCCTTCTTTGGTACCATCACCAGTGTCTGACCCAGTCCGGATGTTTGATTTCTCTAATGAATCCGGCCCGATAAAGCAGCTAGCTCCTCCCCATGGCTTGTCGCTTGGGTTCGGAAAAGCGCCGCAGTGTTTGCTTGACCGGTTTAAATCCATTTAATATATTGAGGCTATGTTCGGCCAGCTTGCGTGGGATCCCTGGCATATCTGAAGGGTGCCAGGCAAATATGTCCCAGTTTTCGCGCAGGAATTCTCGTAGTGCAGCGTCAACTGTTGGGTTCAGTTGCGCTCCGATAGATGCTGTCTTCTTGGGGTCCGTTGGGTGGACCTAGAATTTGTCTATTTCTTCTGCTGGTCTGAAGGAGGTGGATTTGGGGCGTTTGTCGAGGATCACATCGTCCCTGTTGATACGGCTCCGTCGTATCAACTTTTCCAAACACTTTTACCCTTGTTGTGGACTCTAACTTGCATGCTTTGAATGGAACTAACCCGGACTGACGTTGTTTTCAGCAGAATTGCCATGGTGTTATTTTTGTACAGAAACAAAAGTTCTCGGAATGACCTGAAACTTCACGGAGATTATTTTTGGAAATAAAAAATACTGGCGAAAGAATCAAGGCCAGGGGGCCCACACCCTTTCCATGAGGGTGGGGGCGCGCCTGCCCCCTTGGGGGCACCCCCTGCCTCGTGGGCCCCCTAGAGCTCCACCGACCTCAACTCCAACTCCATATATTCCTGTTCGGGGAGGAAAAAATCATAGAGAAAAGATTCACCGCGTTTTACGATACGGAGCCGCCGCCAAGCCCTAATCTCTCTCGGGAGGGCTGATCTGGAGTCCGTTCGGGGCTCCGGAGAGGGGAATCCGTCGCCATTGTCATCATCAACCATCCTCCATCATCAATTTCATGATGCTCACCGCTCTGCGTGAGTAGTTCCATCGTAGGCTTGCTGGACGGTGATGGGGTTGGATGAGATTTATTATGTAATCGAGTTAGTTTTGTTATGGTTTGATCCCTAGTATCCACTATGTTCTGAGATTGATGTTACTATGACTTTGCTATGCTTAATGCTTGTCACTAGGGCCCAAGTGCCATGATTTTAGATCTGAACCTATTATGTTTTCATGAATATATGTGAGTTCTTGATCCTATCTTACAAGTCTATAGTCACCTACTATGTGTTATGATCCGGCAACCCCGAAGTGACAATAATCGGGACCACTCCCGGTGATGACCGTAGTTTGAGTAGTTCATGTATTCACTATGTGTTAATGCTTTGGTCCGGTACTCTATTAAAAGGAGGCCTTAATATCCCTTAGTTTCCACTAGGACCACCTGCTGCCACGGGAGGGTAGAACAAAAGATGTCATGCAAGTTCTTTTCCATAAGCACGTATGACTATATTCGGAATACATGCCTACATTACATTGATGAATTGAACCTAGTTCTGTGTCACCCTATGTTATGACTGTTACATGATGAACCGCATCTGGCATAATTCTTCATCACCGATCCAATGCCTACGAGCTTTTCACATATTGTTCTTCGCTTATTTACCTTTTCGTTACTCTTGTTACAATCACTACAAAACCCAAAAATATTACTTTTGCTACCGTTACCATTACTTCCATATTACTTTGCTACTAAATACTTTGCTGCACATATTAAGTTATCCAGGTGTGGTTGAATTGACAACTCAACTGCTAATACTTGAGAATATTCTTTTGGCTCCCCTTGTGTTGAATCAATAAATTTGGGTTGAATACTCTACCCTCGAAAACTGCTGCGATCCCCTATACTTGTGGGTTATCAAGACTATTTTAGGCGCCCGTTCTTGCCGAGCATAGCTCTATCCTTTGAGTCACTTGGGATTTATATCTTCTGGTCACTATGAAGAACTTGAAAGACGAGAAAACAAAAATTTATCCCTCAACTATGAGGGGAGGTAAGGAACTTCCATCTAGCTCTGCACTTGATTCACCTTCTGTTTTGAGTAAGCTTGCGACACCTAAACCTGCTTCTGCTATTAATTCTGATATGTCACATGTTATTGATGATGCCACTTCTGCTATGCATGATACTTATGATGAAACTACTTCTATGCTTGATACTACTGTGCCACTTGGTGAATTTCTTGATGAACAACTTGCTAGGGCTAGAGAGAATGAAATTATTGAAACTGATAATATTGGTGAAAGTGATGATGAAGACTCTCCCTCTAAATATGAATTGCCTGTTGTGCCTGAGGGCTATGTTATGGATGAAGAAACTTGTCGTGGAATTGTCACAACATGTATCCTAGTGTGAGGACTTAGTCGTGAGGCCAACGCATTGCTACCTCTTGAGCACTGCGTTGGTTTTCCCTTGAAGACGAAAGGGTGATGCAGCAAAGTAGCATAAGTATTTCCCTCGGTTTTGAGAACCAAGGTATCAATCTAGTAGGAGGCTACACGCGAGTCCCTCGCACCTACACAAACAAATAAATCCTCGCAACCAACGCGAGAAGGGGTTGTCAATCCCTACACGGTCACTTACGAGAGTGAGATCTGATAGATATGATAGGATAATATTTTTGGTATTTTTATGATAAAGATGCAAAGTAAAATAAAAGCAAAGTAAAAAAGAAAAGGAGATAACTAAGTGTTGGAAGATTAACATGATGGGGCCATAGGTTTCACTAGTGGCTTCTCTCAAGAGCATAAGTATTTTACGGTGGGTGAACAAATTCTTGTTGAGCAATTGATGAGAATTGAGCATAGTTATGAGAATATCTAGGTATGATCACGTATATAGGCATCACGTCCAGACAAGTAGACCGACTCACAGCTGCATCTACTACTATTACTCCACACATCGACCGCTATCCAGCATGCATTTAGAGTATTAAGTTCATAAGACGGAGTAACGCTTTAAGCAAGATGACATGATGTAGAGGGATAAATTCATGCAATATGATAAAAACCCCATCTTGTTATCCTCGATGGCAACAATACAATACGTGCCTTCTTGACCCCTCATCCTTTGGGAAAGGACACCGCAAGATTGAACCCAAAGCTAAGAACTTCTTCCATTGCAAGAAAGATCAATCTAGTAGGCCAAACCAAACTGACAATTCGAAGAGACTTGCAAACATAACCAATCATACATAAAAGAATTCAGAAGATTCAAATATTGTTCATAGATAAACTTGATCATAAACCCACAATTCATCGATCTCAACAAACACACCGCAAAAAGAAGATTACATCGAATAGATCTCCACGAGAGAGGGGGAGAACATTGTATTGAGATCCAAAAAGAGAGAAGAAGCCATCTACTCCCTCCGTCCCATAATATAAGAACATTTTTGACACTAGTGTAGTTTTAAAAAAGTTCTTATATTTTGGGAAAGAGGGAGTAGCTACTAACTATGGACCCGAAGGTCTGAGGTAAACTACTCACACTTCATCGGAGGGGCGATGAATGCGATGTAGAAGCCCTCCGTGATTGATGCTCCCTCCGTGAGCTCAAGACAGGCCCAAGATGGGATCTCGTGGAGTGCGGAAGGTTGCGGCGGTGGAATTAGGTTTTGGCTCCATTTCTGATCGTTTGGGGGTAATGCGTAGGTATACATAGGAGGAAGGAGTCGTCGATGGAGCAACAGGGGGGCCACGAGGGTGGAGGGCGCGCCCTGGGGGGGTAGGCGCGCCCCCTACCTCGTGGCCTCCTCCTTTATTTCTTGACGTAGGGTCCAAGTCTCCTGGATCTTGTTCGTTCCAAAAATCACGTTCCCGAAGGTTTCATTCCGTTTGGACTCCGTTTGATATTCTTTTTCTGCGAAACTCTGAAATAGGAAAAAAAACAGCAATTCTGGGCTGGGCCTCCGGTTAATAGGTTAGTCCCAAAAATAATATAAAAGTGAATAATAAAGCCCAATAATGTCCAAAACAGAAGATAAATATAACATGGAGCAATCAAAATTTATAGATACGCTGGAGACGTATCACGCATCTATGTACTAGCTTGAGAGGGGCTGATCGGGACGAGAGACGCGACACACAAGACAAGGATTTAGACAGCTTCGGCCCCGGGAAACATCATCCGGTAACAACCCTACATGTTGTTTGTGGCTAGGTCTCATTATGCTCATGAGGGAGACGCCGTAAATCCGGCTCTCCTCTAGTTGTGTCTAGCCCTAGAGATTGTTTCTTTTCTTGCCCTCCCTCTTGGGGTGCCCTGCCCCTCCTTATATAAGTTGAAGGGGCGGGTTACATGTAGATTCCATCTTGGACTAAGACTTAAACTATTCTGATCTCTCATCACGGGCCTCTCTCCATGGGCTTCTTAACGTCTTGGGCTTCTTACAATCTGGCTTACAATCTGACTTACAGTCTGGCTTACAATATGACTTACCATCTGGCTTACAATCTGACTTACGGTCTGGCTTACGATCTGACTTACCATACCATCTGGCTTACCGTCTGGCTTAACATCTGCCGGCTTAACTGTCCGGCTTATATGACTGTGTCTGCTGGGTTACATGATTTGTTCCGCGGGTTACATGATCATCTGCCGGGTTACATGATTTGTGTCTGTAGGTTACATGATCGTTCCCTTGGCTTATAGTCTGCCGGGTCACCAATGAAACATCAAGTCCCAGCCGGGTCATACCTCCGGCAGGTTCACACCGCGGGGTATATCCCCGACATTAGCCCCCAGTTTAATTTGGATTCATCCATGTTAAGCCAATTCTGTAAAACAAACACAAGAACAATTTTGACGGATTATGCTCTAGGTTAAGAACTCTTGTATGCCGGCACCTGATCATCCTTAAGTCCTTGTCATTTCCTTCTTGTGGGAAGTCCGGGTCAATATACCAGCTTCATAATCAATTTGCTGACATTGGTTTCTCACAGAAAAATATTGTGAAGAATATTGGCCTCGGAATACTCATCTGATTTTCAGCCGGCTTGAAGATGTAGATCTCCATTATATTCATATCACTTGTAGCCCCCAAGGGCCCGGTCATTATGCAATAATGAGCAGGGACTTTGTAAATATGATCATGTAAACTTGAGCAGCAACGTGTAGCCCCCAAAGGCCGACTCAGTAAGATAATACTGAGCTGGGACTTTGTATATAATTCATTGATAATAACATCATATGATGTAATCTCCACCATGGGGCTTGAACCCACGTCCATAAGGTTAAGAGCTTTGTACTCTACCAACTGAGTAGTGGATCTTTCAATATAATGGACTGAGGCTTGTGTACCTTGAATTTTTGACAGGAGCAATTGGTAGCCCCCAAGGGCCGGCTCATTACAATGGGATGAGTCGGGTCTTCAATAAGTTGATCAAAAAATGACTTTACATTAGCCCCCAAGTACCATGGTGCATGCTAGCAGTGACATGGGACTTGCATATTTGATGTAATCTCAATTTGAATATTGTAGCCCCCAAGTGTCGGGTCGTAAGTCTACAGCGACTCGGGACTATTCCCTCCATTGTAAAAATAAATCATGTCCATTAATAAGATAATAACCATTGCGCTGAAGCGACTTCGAAGACCTCCATCATAATATTGGCTATTGATAACCATAATAAAAATCTAGCCATGTTGATTTGAATAATATAATCCGGTTTGGAAAACCGGTTCCTATGATATTGAATCGTACAGGCGGTTTAGGATACCTGTGCAGTAAGGGTGATAACCCAATCCTTAGAAGCCACTCACTTCCAAATGTATGATATTTGTCATGCGACTTATCGTCCATAACCAAGCCGGGTTAAATTTAAACCACACTTATACTTCAATCTGAACAAAAAAGTCTCAAGACAAAATCAAAGATTGTTTTCAAAAAACTGAGGACAAATAGAAAGAAAAAAAACAAGGCTTCTGATTCGAATACGATCAGTAAACCGTTCCAAAGGGGTTAAGCTAGGATTCGAATACAATCATGTAGCCCCCAGTGGCTTTGGCGTTGCACCGATCAAGAGGGTACCGACAGCTATGTTCTCTTTGGTTCGAATACGACCTATGTTTGAACAGGAAGCCCCCAAATGACCTTGAGAGTTTTTTAACGACTCTGATTCGAATACGATCAAAGTCAGACCCAAAAGGGGTTAAGCTATGATTCGAATACGATCAAGAAGCCCCCTAGTGTGTTTGGCATTGTGCCAATCAAAAGGGTACTGACAGCTATGTTCTCCTTGGTTCGAATACGACATATGTTTGAATAGGAAGCCCCCAAGTGACCACAATGAGCCAATAATGGCAGGATACCCATGTTTGAACCACGCATCATGCCAGCAGGTCCTCTTCGGCAACCTTTAATTTTTCCTGAGAACTCGAACTTGCGAGAGATGAATTCTCCTTGAGCCGGAATTCTTTGTTTTGAGCAGGAAAATTTTCTGACGGCCTTTAAACTGGCAACATTTACTGAGCCATGTCATTATTAGCCCCCGAGTCTCAAGGCGACTTGAGGAGTTGGCTTGAGATTCTCCATAATTGACCGTGATAAAAAAACCGGTTGGAATCCTGCATGGGAGAACTTGCAAGCAAGAGTAATTGCTCTATTAAAGAAAATAATATGTAATATAGAAATATACTGGATGGATTTCACCTGATATATCAGGCCAGCACTAACCCGCCGCGGAGTTGATGATCACGGCGAAGCTGAAATCAATCATGGCCGAATCAGCCGCAGGGGCAGACAGATGAACCGGCCGCGGCGTTGTAAGCCTGCACGGACGGGCGAGGCAATCGCAGGTGCGGTCCAAGCAAGCTGATGTGGAGCTGCACGGGCGGCGGCGTGCACACACCCGATCAACCGCAAGTGGGCGTGGATGCCGGTGCATGATGATGCTAACATACACTCCATAGGCACAGTATGGCACCACTTTTATAATGAATCTTTGTCCTGATGTTTGTGACCATTGGATGATCTGTACGTGAAACTTTTGCACGTAGTAATAGTAATGCTCCATGCTCCTTTTTGGACTGATCCAGTACCTGTAGTGGTATTTTAAATGGGAGTACTAATTCATCTTTCTCTTTGCACGACACTCCCTCTATTCCTTTCGTTGGTTTGACCCGCTACTGTTGCAGGCCTGTGGCGCGTGCACACGTAGCTCACCGCAGATTAGCAGCATCACTCAGATTTGAAGTATTCCTCCGGATATTATATGCTTATATGGTATTCTCAGAAGTGGCCTTTTGAAAAGACAGAACATCTTCTGAACGAGCATGTATAAGATGCCATTTGCGAATATCCATTATATTGTAAGCAAGCCAGCAGGCGGATGGCAAGCCGGACTGCTGTGCGCATGCACCCGCGTGGAGCAAACGTGAGCCTAGAGACTCAGAAGTAGTGGCTGGGGGCGGCTCAGGGTGAAGACGACCGGCGAGGGCAGGCCGGAGCGGCCCGCGAACGACAAGCTCGAGGTAGAAGGCCGCCGCCGGCTTGCAGCGGCGTGTCAGAGCACGTGGCGGCTGGTCGTGCGGACCGCGACAGAGGCGTGGCGGGTCGCAGCAGTGACCCGGTGGTGCGGAAGCAAAACGGCGGCGCTGCGGAAGCGGAGGATGACGGCGGCTCAGTGGAAAAAAGGCAACTCAGCACGGTCCCTACGGATTCAGAGGCGGCCGGCGGCTCAAAGCGGAAAGGCGAAGGCGCCGCGGCATGAGAAACGCCGGCGAGTTGGGACCGCCGCGCCTCTACTTGACGCGCGCCATAGAAAGCACTGGCGGCTCAAACAGCGCGGGTTAAGGCAGCTCAGAACGAAAAAAAACCCGGCAAAGGAGTGGCGACTCAAGGCCATAAAATCATCCGGGGCGGTTTTGGTTTGGAAGCCCGGCGCATCGAGAGCAGGCAGCTCGTCGCGCGGCGGTATCTGCGGCAAAGGGCCGGCCCAAGGCACGGCGGGGCGATTCACAGGCTCAGAGGCGAGGCCGTTCCTTTGAAGACAGTCGGTAGCGGCTGCTCCAGAGGCGGGTCGTGACATCGGAGGTACAGGCGGCTCAACTGCACTTCCATTTTTCTCTGAACCTCAACATCAAAATAGATTAGTGTAAAACAAACTTTTCCTCCCGATTGCGTTTCAGTTATGGTCTTCGCTGTTGGTGTGACTGCCATATGTTCTACAATTCAGCGATGTCATCTTCGAGGATGGCTTGAGCTAACAAACTCCACTTTATGCATGTGATTCCTTTCCCAGGACTTATAAAGTCCGATGGTGCTGGAAAAAGGGTAACTTGGAGCTACAGTACAGGGCTGGCACAAGGCGCAGTAGCGGCTTGAAACTGCTCCGGCAAGGGCGATTTGCAGTCAAAGGCAATGGCTTGAAACGGCAGCGATAACAGGGCGAGGCGGATCGCAAGGTCCCCGGTGATACGTCTCCGTCGTATCTACTTTTCCAAACACTTTTCCCTTGTTTTGGACTCTAACTTGCATGATTTGAATGGAACTAACCCGGACTAACGTTGTTTCCAGCAGAATTGCCATGGTGTTATTTATGTGCAGAAATAAAAGTTCTCGGAATGACCTGAAACTCCACGAAACTTATTTTTGGAAAATATAAAAAATACTGGAAGAAGAATCCACGTCAAGGGGGGCTTTACCTGTCCATGAGGGTGGAGGGCGCGCCTGCACCCCCCGGGCACGCCTCCCTGCCTCTTGGCCCCCTGACGCTCCGCCGACCTCAACTCCAACTCCATATATTCGTGTTTAGGGAGAAAAAATAAGAGAGAAGTATTCATCGTGTTTTACGGTACGGAGCTGCCGCCAAGCCCTAAAACCTCTCGGGAGGGAAGATCTGGAGTCCGTTCGAGGCTCCGGAGAGGGGAATCCGTCGCCGTCTTCATCATCAACCATCCTCCATCACCAATTTCATGATGCTCACCACCGTGTGTGAGTAATTTCATCGTAGGCTTGCTGGACGGTGATGAGTTGGATAAGATTTATCATGTAATCGAGTTAGCTTTGTTAGGGTTTGATCCCTCGTATCCACTATGTTCTGAGATTGATGTTACTATGACTTTGCTATGCTTAATGCTTGTCACTAGGGCCCAAGTGCCATGATTTTAGATCTGAACCTATTATGTTTTCATGAATATATGTGAGTTCTTGATCCTATCTTACAAGTCTATAGTCACCTACTATGTGTTATGATCCGGCAACCCCGAAGTGACAATAATCGGGACCACTCCCGGTGATGACCGTAGTTTGAGTAGTTCATGTATTCACTATGTGTTAATGCTTTGGTCCGGTACTCTATTAAAAGGAGGCCTTAATATCCCTTAGTTTCCACTAGGACCCTGCTGCCACGGGAGGGTAGGACAAAAGATGTCATGCAAGTTCTTTTCCATAAGCACGTATGACTATATTCGGAATACATGCCTACATTACATTGATGAATTGAACCTAGTTCTGTGTCACCCTATGTTATGACTGTTACATGATGAACCGCATCTGGCATAATTCTTCATCACCGATCCAATGCCTACGAGCTTTTCACATATTGTTCTTCGCTTATTTACTTTTTCGTTGCTACTGTTACAATCACTACAAAACCCAAAATATTACTTTTGCTACCGTTACCGTTACTTCCATATTACTTTGCTACTAAATACTTTGCTGCAGATACTAAGTTATCCAGGTGTGGTTGAATTGACAACTCAACTGCTAATACTTGAGAATATTCTTTTGGCTCCCCTTGTGTCGAATCAATAAATTTGGGTTGAATACTCTACCCTCGAAAACTGCTGCGATCCCCTATACTTGTGGGTTATCAAGACTATTTTCTGGCGCCGTTGCCGGGGAGCATAGCTCTATTCTTTGAGTCACTTGGGATTTATATCTGCCAGTCACTATGAAGAACATGAAAGACGCGAAAACAACAATTTATCCCCCAACGACGAGGGGAGGTAAGGAACTGCCATCTAGCTCCGCACTTGATTCACCTTCTGTTTTGAGTAAGCTTGCGACACCTAAACCTGCTTCTGCTATTCTTTCTGAGATGTCGCATGTTGTTGATGATGCCACTTCTGCTATGCATGATACTTATGATGAAACTACTTCTATACTTGATACTACTGTGCCACTTGGTGAATTTCTTGATAAACAACTTGCTAGGGCTAGAGAGAATGAAATTATTGAAACTGATAATTTTGATGAAAGTGATGATGAGGACTCTCCCCATAATAAATATGAATTGCCTGTTGTTCCAGAGGCTTATGTTATTATGAAGAAGCTGCTAGAGCTATTTTAGCTTGCAATGATAGATATGATCTAAAGAAATTATTAGCTAAATGGAAGCAGCAATCGCTTAATGCTAGAATGAAACCTGACCCTGCTTTTGCTACTTCACCCATCTGTGTTACTGATAAGGATTATGAATTCTTTGTTGATCCTGATATAAATACTTTGGTTGAGTCCGATCCTTTTTATGGCTATGAATCTGAAACTGTTGTGGCACATCTTACTAAATTAAATGATATAGCCACCCTGTTCGCTAATGATGAGAGAACTTGCTACTTTTATATCCTTAAAATATTTCCGTTCTCATTAAAGGGTGATGCTAAGATATGGTTTAATTCTCTTGATCCTGGTTGTGTGCGTAGTCCCCAGGATATGATTTATTATTTCTCTGCTAAATATTTCCCTGCTCATAAGAAACAAGTTGCTTTAAGGGATATATATAATTTTGTGCAAATTGAAGAAGAGAGTTCCCACAAGCTTGGGGCAGGCTTCTCCAATTACTTAATGCTTTGCCTGATCATCCTCTTAAGAAAAATGAAATACTTGATATCTTTTATAATGGACTAACCGATCCTTCCAGATATTACGGATAGTTGTGCTGGATTACATTTTTCGTGGAAAGAACACGTATGAAGCTGAAATTCTATTGAATAATATGTTGAAAATGAAAATAATTGGACACTTCCTGAGCCAATTCCTGAGCCTATTCGTAAACCAACTCCGAAGAAGTGGGGTGTTCTATTTCTCAGTCCTGAAGATATGCAAGAGGCAAAGAAATCTATGAAAGAAAAGGGTATTAAAGCTGAAGATGTTAAGAATTTACCTCCTATTGAAGAAATACATGGTCTTAATTCACCGCCCGTTGAAGAAATATATGATCTTAATCTATTACCTATTGAAGAAACTCATGGTCTTGATAACCCTTCACAGGTAGTAAAGGTAAATTCTCTCTATAGATATGATAAAGCTGAGATCCCTCCTAATAAGGTTGCTAGCCAATGTTTGGATGAGTTTGATAACCTTATGGTTAAGCAAGAAGATTTTAATGCTTATTTTGGTAGACAATTAAAACAAATGCTTATATGGTTGAACACTTGAGTAATTACATGGCTAATGTTAAAGGTGAACTAAAACTCATTAGTAAACATGCTTCTATGGTTACCACTCAAGTAGAACAAGTACTTAAAGCTCAAAATGATTTTCTCAATGAATTGAATAGTAAGAATAATGATTATGTTGTTAGAGTGGCTACTAGAACTGGTAAAATGACTCAGGAACCTTTGTATCCTGAAGGCCATCCTAAGAGAATTGAACAGGATTCTAAGAGAAATAATACTGATACACCTAGTCCTTCTAAAAAGAAGAAAAAGAAAAATGATAGGACTTTGCATACTTCTACTGAACCTATTGCTAAACCACCTGAGAATCCAAATGATATTTCTATTTTTGATGCTGAAACACAATCTGGTAATGAACATGAACCTAGTGATAATGGTAATGATGATGTTCATGATGATGCTCAACCTAGTAATGATAATGATGTAGAAATTGAACCTGCTGTTGATCTTGATAACCCACAATCAAAGAATCAACGTTATGATAAGAGAGACTTTGTTGCTAGGAAGCACGGTAAAGAAAGGGAGCCATGGGTTCAGAAGCCCATGCCTTTTCCTCCCAAAACATCCAAGAAAAAGGATGATGAGGATTTTGAGCGCTTCGCTGAAATGATTAGACCTATCTTTTAGCGTATGTGATTAACTATTATGCACAAAATGAATCCTTATGCTAAGTACATGAAAGAAATTGTTACAAATAAAAGAAAGATACCGGAAGCTGAAATTTCCACCATGCTTGCTAATTACACTTTTAAGGGTGGAATACCAACGAAACTTGAAGATCCAGGAGTACCCACTATACCATGCTCCATTAAAAGAAACTATGTTAAAACTGCTTTATGTGATCTTGGAGCCGGTGTTAGTGTTATGCCTCTCTATTTATATCGTGAACTTGATTTGAATAAGTTGACACCTACTGAAATATCTTTGCAAATGGGTGATAAATGAACTGCTATACACACCTTCGGTATTTGTGAGGATGTGCCTATTGTGGTTGCAAGCGTTACTATTTTAACGGACTTAGTTATTCTTGATATTCGAGGATGATAGTATGTCTATTAGTCTTGGTAGACCCTTTTTTTAATACTGCAGGGGCTGTTATTGATTGCAACAAAGGCACTTTCACTTTTCATGTTAATGGTAATGAGCATACGGTACACTTACCGAGGAAACAACCTCAAGTCCACAGTATCAATTCTATTGGAAAATTTTCATCAATTATTTTTGGAGGTTTTGAATTTCCTCTTCCCTCTTGTCAAAAAGAAATATGATATTCTTATTATTGGGGATGTGCATATCCCCGTTGAGGTAACATAGTGTTATTCGAAATGTCTCCGGTCCCATGTTATTCGGAATGAGTTTTTTAACAAGACTTGATCAACCTTGTTAGTGGATTCCTTTTGATGAGCATGAGATGGATGAAACTAGAAGGCACAACCTTCTATACCCTCTCTCTACTTTCTGTTATTTAGTTGAAATAAAGTAAAAATAGTATTTTTCTGTCTGTTTTCGGAATTATCCATGCAATATAAGAATACCCCGAAAATAAAAGTTCTCCAAATGCCCTGAAAATGAAATATGATTTTTTTTCTAGAATATTTGAGAATATCTGGCACTGAGAACACAGCGGGGGGAGAAAGCACCTGGCCACGAGGGTGGAAGGCGCGCCTGCCCCCCTGGGCGCGCCCCTGCCTCATGGGCCCACGGTGGCTCCCCTCCACTTATTCCTGCACCCACACACTTCTTCTTCCTCCCAAAAAAATCACCATCCAGCTCAAGCATGAGTTCTAGCTCATTTTGCTGCAATTTTCGATCTCCTTGCTCAGAGCACCTCTCACAAAACTGCTTAGGGGGATTGTTCCTTGGTATGTGACTCCTCCATTGGTCCAATTAGTTTTTGTTCTAGTGCTTTATTTATTGCAAATTTGTGCTTCCTAGGTGACCATGATCTTGAGCTTGCATGTCAAATTTATATGGTTCCAAGTAGTTCTAATGCATGATATAGGCTCTAAGTACTTGTAGGTGTAGTTGCTATCAATTTTGTTGAGCTTGGTTCCCTTTTATTTGAAGTTACTAAAAATTTCAAAAAAAAATCAGAGAAAGAAATATGCTTAGGAAAATGTACCAAGGTAGTTCTTCAAGGAAACAAGGACCCAGGCCTGCAATGCGTGATGCTGATGATGAGCCACCAAGGGACGCTCCGGTGCGGCCTTGTGAATGGCCTTGAGAGGACTTCATGGATCAAGAAGGAATTAAGGAAGAATTTAACGCATATTTGCGTAACGCTGATCTTGTGAGCTTTGAGGCAGAAAAGTGCCCCCAGTACCATTATCTCACTAGTTCCTTTGTGAGGAGGCAAAGGGGAGATATTTTATAACCAGAGAGGAGGCGGAAGAGTATAAGAGGAGAGCTGAGATAGCTCGCCTCCAAGCTGCAACACACGATGCAATGACCGCTGCATCTCAGTACGACCCCAACTACAACTTTGGATATCCTCCGGGCCATCCATTGGCACTAAACCAACTTAGGCCAAAAGCCTAAGCTTGGGGGAGAATCGTATTTCTCACCGACATTACATTTATGTTTACACACTCATTGCTAGTTGTCGGTGCTCATACTTTTTCACTGTAATATCCATGCTAGTTTATTTTTCTTTTTCTTGTTTTCTTCTTGTGTGTTTAATAAACCTTAAGAAAAAACAAAAAATTTAGTAATAGCTTTAGCTAGTTTACCTTTCTTGCTGTAGCAGTAATAATTAAAAGAAAATCCAAAAATATGTCTCGTTCTTCTTTTCCTTGTTGGGAGCTTTTCCGTGTGAATTGTTTTATTTCCTTTCTTTTCTTTGGGGGTCGATAGGAGAAGACCATGATTAACTGTTGAAGTAGCTCTTATATGCATTATTGTTGATTTAACCAAGAGCCCATATTGCCTTGTCTTCTCCTGTTTATTGAATGCTCGCAGATTCCAGCTTAGTCCAATGCATGTGCACCCTTATTATTTTCACATCGTTCGGTCGTGCAAGTGAAAGGCAATAATGACGACATATAATGGACTGATTGAGATGAGAGAAGCTGGTATGAACTCGACCTCTTTTGTTTTCGTAAATATGATTAGTTCATCGTTCCTGATTCAGCCTATTATGAATAAACATGTTTGCAATGACAATTAGAGATTATAGTTCCTTATGCCATGCCTGATTAGCTATGAGTTATAATGGTTTACCTTGCGTGCCAACATGCTATTAAAATGGTTGTGATGTGGTATGATGGGGTGGTATCCTCCTTTGAATGATTTAAGTAACTCGACTTGGCACATGTTCACACATGTAATTGAAACAAATCAACATAGCCTTCACGATATTTATGTTCATGGTGGATTATATCCTACTCATGCTTGTACTCAATGTTTATTAATTTTAATGCATGTTCATGACTGTTGTCGCTCTCTAGTTGGTCGCTTCCCAGTCTTTTTCTAGCCTTCACTTGTACTAAGCGGGAATACTACTTGTGCATCCAATCCCTTAAACCCTAAAGTTATTCCATATGAGTCCACTATACCTTCCTCAGTATCTACTTGCCGTTCCAAGTAAATTTGTATGTGCCAAACTCTAAACCTTCAAATGAAATTCTTTTTTGTATGCTCGAATAGCTCATGTATCAACTAGGGTTGTCTGTATCTTCCATGCTAGGCGGGTTATTCTACAGATGCCCAGTCCCATGCTTTATGCAAATCAAATCAAACTAATTGCAAACAAAACTCCCCCGGGGCTGTTGCTAGTTGGAGGCACTCGTTGTTTCAAGCAAGCCATGGATTGATGCTTGTTGGTGGAGGGGGAGTATAAACTTTACCATTCTGTTTGGGAACCGCCTATAATGTGTGTAGCATGGAAGATATCGCCATCTCTTGGTTGTTATGTTGACAATGAAAGTATGCCGCTCAAAATATTATTTATCTCTGCTTTAAAACCGAGCTCTCGCACTTCTAGAAATCCCTGCTTCCCTCTGCGAAGGGCCTATCCATTTACTTTTATGTTGAGTCATCACCCTCTTATTAAAAAGCACCAGCTGGAGAGCACAGCTGTCATTTGCATCCATTACTATTAATTTATATTGGGTATGACTATGATTGGATCTCTTTTACCATGAATTACAATGTTTAGTCAGTCCTTGATTTTTAAAGGTGCTCTACATTTATGTTTTGCGGTCTCAGAAAGGGCTAGCGAGATACCATCTTGTTATATCATATCACAATTTTTTTGAGAAAGTGTTGTCATCCGAGATTTATTATTATTGCTCGCTAGTTGATTATGCCATTGACATGAGTAAACATGAGACCTAAATGTTATTGTGAATATGGTTAGTTATAATCTTTGCTGAAAAATTGAATGTTGGCTTTACATATTTACAACAACAAGAGCAAACAGAGTTTGTAAAAGTTTTTATTTATCACTTTCAGTTTATCAACTGAATTGCTTGAGGACAAGCAAAGGTTTAAGCTTGGGGGAGTTGATATGTCTCCGTCGTATCTACTTTTCCAAACACTTTTGCCCTTGTTTTGGACTCTAACTTGCATGATTTGAATGGAACTAACCCGAGGTGTTATTTTTGTGCAGAAGCAAAAGTTCTCGGAATGACCTGAAACTCCACGGGACTTATTTTTGGAAAATATAAAAAACACTGGAAGAAGAATCCACGTCAAAGGGGCTCCACCTATCCACGAGGGTGGAGGGCGCGCCTGCACCCCCTGGGCGCGCCTCCCTGCCTCGTGGGCCCCCTGACGCTCCACCGACCTCAACTCCAACTCCATATATTCATGTTCAGGGAGAAAAAAAATAAGAGAGAAGTATTCATCGTGTTTTACGATACGGAGCTGCCGCCAAGCCCTAAAACCTCTCGGGAGGGCAGATATGAAGTCCGTTCGGGGCTCCGGAGAGGGGAATCCGTCGCCGTCGTCATCATCAACCATCCTCCATCACCAATTTCATGATGCTCACCGCCGTGTGTGAGTAATTTCATCGTAGGCTTGCTGGACGGTGATGGGTTGGATGAGATTTATCATGTATCGAGTTAGCTTTGTTAGGGTTTGATCCCTAGTATCCACTATCTTTTGAGATTGATGTTGCTATGACTTTGCTATGCTTAATGCTTGTCACTAGGACCCGAGTGTCATGATTTCAGATCTGAACCTATTATGTTTTCATGAATATATGTGAGTTCTTGATCCTATCTTGCAAGTCTATAGTCACCTACTATGTGTTATGATCCGACAACCCCGAAGTGACAATAATCGGGGCCACTCCCGGTGATGACCTTAGTTTGAGGAGTTCATGTATTCACTATGTGTTAATGCTTTGGTCCGGTACTCTATTAAAAAGAGGCGTTAATATCCCTTAGTTTCCATTAGGACCCCGCTGCCACGGGAGGATAGGACAAAAGATGTCATGCAAGTTCTTTTCCATAAGCACGTATGACTATATTCGGAATACATGCCTACATTACATTGATGAATTGGAGCTAGTTCTGTGTCACCCTATGTTATGACTATTACATGATGAACCGCATCCGGCATAATTCTCCATCACCGATCCAATGCCTATGAGCTTTTCACATATTGTTCTCCGCTTATTTACTTTTCCGTTGCTACTGTTACAATCACTACAAAACCCAAAAATATTACTTTTTCTATCGTTATCATTACTTCCATTTTACTTTGCTACTAAATACTTTGCTGCAGATACTAAGTTATCCAGGTGTGGTTGAACTGACAACTCAACTACTAATACTTGAGAATATTCTTTGGTTCCCCTTGTGTCGAATCAATAAATTCGGGTTGAACACTCTACCCTTGAAAACTGTTGCGATCCCCTATACTTTTGGGTTATCACCCGGCGACTCGAGGATGCCAGTGGTGCTTTTAAACGGCTTCAGGGACGCGAACACGAGCTCACGCGAGGGCGGCTCAAGGCGGGACGGCGGCTATTGATACGTCTCCAACGTATCTATAATTTTTGATTGTTCCATGCTCTTATATTACCCCTTTTGGATGGTTATGGGCTTTATTTTACACATTTATATCATTTTTGGGACTAACCTACTAACCGGAGGCCCAGCCCATATTGTTGTTTTTTTTGCCTATTTCAGTATTTCAAAGAAAAGGAATATCAAACGGAGTCCAAACGGAATGAAACCTTCGGGAGCGTGATTTTTGGAACAAACGTGATCCAGAGGACTTGGAGTGCAAGTCAAGAAGCTGCCGAGGAAGCCACGAGATAGGAGGGCGCGCCCCCTGTCTCGTGGGCCCCTTTGGCGGCCATCGACGTACTTCTTCTTCCTATATATACCTACGTACCGCGAAAACATCCAGGCGCACCACGAAACTCAATTTCCACCGCCTTAACCTTCTGTATCCGCGAGATCCCATCTTGGAGCCTTCGCCGGCACTCTGCCGGAGGGGGAATCAACCACGGAGGGCATCTATATCAACATCCTTGCCCCTCCGATGAGTTGTGAGTATTTTGCCACAGACCTACGGGTCCATAGTTATTAGCTAGATGGCTTCTTCTCTCTTTTTGGTTCTCAATACAATGTCCCCCCCCCCCCCTCTTGTGGAGATCTATTCGATGTAAACTCTTTTTTGCGGTGTGTTTGTCGAGATCCGATGAATTGTGGGTTTATGATCAAGTTTATCTATGGATAATATTTGAATCTTCTCTGAATTCTTTTATGTATGATTGAGTTATCTTTGCAAGTCTCTTGAATTATCAGTTTGTTTTGGCCTACTAGATTGATCTTTCTTGCCATGGGAGAAGTGCTTAGCTTTGGGTTCAATCTTTTGATTGTCCTTACCCAATGTTGAAAGGGTTGCAAGGCACGTATTGTATTGTTTCCATCGAGGATAACAAGATGGGGTTTATATCATATTGCATGAGTTTATCCCTCTACATCATGTCATCTTGCTTAATGCATTACTCGTTCTTATGAACTTAATACTCTAGAGGCAGGCGGGGAGTGGTCGATGTGTGGAGTAATAGTAGTAGATGCAGGCAGGAGTCCGTCTACTTGTTATGGACGTGATGCCTATATACATGATCATGCCTAGATAATCTCATAACTATGCGCTTTTCTATTACTTGCTCGACAGTAATTTGTTCACCCACCGTAATACTTATGCTATCTTGAGAGAAGCCACTAGTGAAACCTATGGCCCCCGGGTCTATCTCTTATCATATTTGCTTTCAATCTACTTTTAATTGCATCTTTAATTTTTGCACCTGTATTATAAAATACCAAAAATATATTTATCTTATCATGCTATCTTTATTAGATCTCACTTTCGCAAGTGGACGTGAAGAGATTGACAACCCCTTTATTGCGTTGGTTGCGAGTTCTCAGTTTGTTTGTGTAGGTGTGTGGGACTTTTGAGGAGCCTCCTACTGGATTGATACCTTTGTTCTCAAAACTGAGGGAAAGTTACGCTACACTTGCTGCATCACCCTCTCCTCTTCGAGGAAAACGAACGCAAGCTCAAGACGTAGCAAGAAGGATTTCTGGCGCCATCGCCGGGGAGGTCTTCTCTCAAGTCAAGACATACCAAGTACCCATCACAAACCCATCTCCCTCGCATTTACATTATTTGCCATTTGTCTCTCGTTTTCCTCTCCCCCACTTCACCCTTGTCGTTTTATTCGCCCTCTCTTTCCCAGTCTCCTCCTCTCTTTTTGCTTGCCCTCTTTGTGTGCTTGTTTGCTTGTTTGACCTTATGGCTGTGCCTAAGGGTCCTAACCACCTTCTCAGAAGGATGGATGAGATTGAATCAAATATTAGAAGCTTTATGAATTTGCAATTTGAGCATAATAATTTCTTTAGAAAAGAGCTTAAGGAACAAAAAAGTTTTTTGGGGTTTATGAACAAAGAGCTTGATGACATGAATAAAAAATTCTATGGTGTTAACGCTCAAATTACCCGGCTTGAAAATGCTATAGCCAAAATTTCTGACAAGCAAGCCACCTTAGTCAATAAGATGACTGCTAAACCAGAACAATTACATGAAAAATAATGATGAGGATCTTAAAGTTATTGATGCGTCTCCGATTAGATCTATGTTTTGCAATATGAATTTTGATGATTATGGGACCGATGATGAATCAACTTTTCCTAGAAGGCGTCCCAAGAATTCGGAGTCTTTAGATCTTAATGTTAAATTTGGTAAAAGTGAGATTGGAGAATCCTCAACTTCTAATAATGTTGAACCTACTATCTCGGATTTCAAGGAATTTTATTATGATAATTGCTCTATAAAAGGTTGTAGTTCCTTGTTGCAATCCGTTGTTAATTCTCCTCATGCTTATAGTCGAAACAAATCTTTTACCAAACATATTGTTGATGCCTTGATGCAATCTTATGATGAAAAACTTAATTTGGAAGTTTCTATACCTAGAAAACTTAATGATGAGTGGGAACCTACTATAAAGATTAGAATTAAAGATTATGAGTGTTTTTCTTTGTGTGATTTGGGTGCTAGTGTTTCCACGATTCCGAAAACTTTATGTGATATTCTAGGTTTCCATGATATTGATGATTGTTCTCTAAGTTTGCACCTTGCGGATTCCACCATTAAAAATCCTATGGGAATGATCAATGATGTTCTTATTGTTGCAAATAGAAATTTGGTGCCCGTAGATTTTATCGTTCTTGATATAGAATGCAATCTTTCTTGCCCTATTATTCTAGGTAGACCTTTCCTTAGAACGATTGGTGCGATTATTGATATGAAGGAAGGGAATATTAGATTCCAATTTCCATTAAAGAAAGGCATGGAGCACTTTCCAAGAAATAAAGTCAAATTACCTTATGAATCTATCATGCGTGCTACTTATGAGTTTAGTGCCAAAGATGGCACTCGTTAGATCTATCCTTGCTTTTATGCCTAGCTAGGGGCGTTAAACGATAGCGCTAGTTGGGAGCCAACCCAATTTTATTTTTAGTTTTTAGTTTTTGTTTCTGTTTAGGAATAAATAATCCATCTACCTTCTGTTTAGATGTGGTTTTATCTTTTAATTAGTGTTTGTGCCAAGTTAAACCTATAGGATCTTCTTGGATGATAATTATTTGATCTTGCTGTAATTACCAGAAACTTTCTGTTCACGAAAACAATTGTTAAAAATCACCAGAACGTGATAAAATAGTGATTCCAATTGCTTCTGATCAATAAACAAATTGCCTAGGTCTTCCAATTTTTTCTGAATTTTTGGAGTTCCATAAGTTTGCGTTAGTTACAGATTACTACAGACTGTTCTGTTTTTGACAGATTCTGTTTTTCGTGTGTTGTTTTCTTATTTTGATGAATCTATGGCCAATAAAATAGTTTATAATCCATGGAGAAGATGGAATACAGTAAGTTTAACACCAAATTAAATAAAGAATGAGTTCATTGCAGTAGATTATGTGGTGGTTTTGTTTTCTTTCACTAACGGAGCTTATAAGATTTCCTGTTGAGTTTTGTGTTGTGAAGTTTTCAAGTTTTGGGTAAAGATTTTATGGACTATGGAATAAAGGGTGGCAAGATACTAAGCTTGGGGATGCTTATGGCACCCCAAGATATTCAAGAATAGCCAAAAGCCTAAGCTTGGGGATGCCCCGGGAAGGCATCCCCTCTTTCGTCTTCGTTCATTGGTAATTTTGTTTTTTGTTTTTGTTTCTGTTTAGGAATAAATAATCCATCTACCTTCTGTTTAGATGTGGTTTTATCTTTTAATTAGTGTTTGTGCCAAGTTAAACCTATAGGATCTTCTTGGATGATAGTTATTTGATCTTGCTGTAATTACCAGAAACTTTCTGTTAACGAAAACAATTGTTAAAAATCACCAGAACGTGATAAAATAGTGATTCCAATTGCTGCTGATCAATAAAAAAATTGCCTAGGTCTTCCTATTTTTTCTGAATTTTTGGATTTCCAGAAGTTTGCGTTAGTTACAGATTACTACAGACTGTTCTGTTTTTGACAGATTCTGTTTTTCGTGTGTTGTTTTCTTATTTTGATGAATCTATGGCCAATAAAATAGTTTATAATCCATAGAGAAGCTGGAATACAGTAGGTTTAACACCAAATTAAATAAAGACTGAGTTCATTGCAGTCGATTATGTGGGGGTTTTGTTTTCTTTCACTAACGGAGCTTATAAGATTTCCTGTTGAGTTTTGTGTTGTGAAGTTTTAAAGTTTTGGGTTAAGCTTTTATGGACTATGGAATAAAGGGTGGCAAGAGACTAAGCTTGGGGATGCTTATGGCACCCCAAGATATTCAAGAATAGCCAAAAGCCTATGCTTGGGGATGCCCCGGGAAGGCATCCCCTCTTTCGTCTTCGTTCATTGGTAACTTTACTGTGAGCTATATTTTTATTTGCCACATGATAAGTGTTTTGTTTGGAGCGTCGTGCATTATATTAGTCTTTGCTTTTTAGTTTACCACAATCATACTTGCTCTACACACCTTTTGGGAGAATCCTATTTGATTAGAATTTGCTAGAATACTCTATGTGCTTCACTTATATCTTTTGAGCTTGATAGTTTTTGCTCTAGTGCTTCACTTATATCTTTTAGAGCACGGTGGTGTCTTAATTTTGAAGAAATTTCTAGTATCTCATGCTTCACTTATATTATTTTGAGAGTCTTTTAGAACAGCATGGTATTTGCTATGGTTATAATATTGTTCCTAGAATGGTAGGCATCCAAGTTGTGTATAATAAAAACTATCATAGAAAGTGAATTGGATGCTATGATCAATTTGATGCTTGATAACTGTTTTGAGATATGGAGGTAGTGATATTAAAGTCATGCTAGTTGGGTGACATGCACGTATGGTTAAAGTTGTGTAACAGATTTGAAACATGAAGTGTACATGGCTTGTGCATCCTTATGAGTAGCGGTCGGGGACGAGCGATGGTCTTTTCCTACCAATCTATCCCCCTAGGAGCATGCGCGTAGCACTTGATTTTTCATGACTTCTAAATTTTTGCAATAAGTATATGAGTTCTTTTGACTAATGTTGAGTCCATGGATTGTACACACTTTTACCTTTCCGCCTTTGCTAGCCTCTTGATGCCGTGCATTGCCCTTTCTCACCTCGAGAGTTGGTGCAAACTTCGCCGGTGCATCTAAACCCCGTGATATGATACGCTCTATCACACATAAACCTCCCTATATCTTCCTCAAAACATCCACCATACCTACCTATTATGGCATTTCCATAGCCATTCCGAGATATATTGACATGCAACTTTCCACCGTTCCGTTCATCATCATCATGACATACTTTACTTCTGTCATATTGCCATTGCATGATCATGTAGTTGACATTGTATTTGTGGCAAAGCCACCATGCATTATTTTTCATACATGTCACTCCTGATTCATTGCACCATCCGGGTACACTGCCGAAGGCATTCATATAGAGTCATATCTTGTTCCAGTTTTGAGTTGTAATTCTTGAGTTGTAAATCCATAAAAGTGTGATGATCTTCATTATTAGAGCATTGTCCTAGTGAGGAAAGGATGATAAAGGCTATGATTCCCCCCCAAGTCGAGATGAGACTTCGAACTTTAAAAAAAAGAAAAAAAAGAAAAAAAAAGGAGAAAGAAAAAAAAGAAAAAAAAGAAAGAAAGAAAGAAAAAAAAGAGAAGAAAGAAGAAAATAAAAATGAGAGAAAAAGAGAGAAGGGACAATGCTACTATCTCTTTTTCCACACATGTGCTTCAAAGTAGCACCATGATCTTCATGATAGAGAGTCTCCTATGTTGTCACTTTCATATACTAAGTGGGAATTTTTCATTATAGATCTTGGCTTGTATATTCCTACGATGGGCTTCCTCAAATGCCCCAGGTCTTCGTGAGCAAGCAAGTTGGATGCACACCCACTAGTTTTGTTTTGTTGAGCATTTATTTATAGCTCTAGTGCATCCGTTGCATGGCAATCCCTACTCCTCATGTTGACATCAATTGATGGGCATCTCCATAGCCCGTTGATTATCCTCGTCAATGTGAGACTTTCTCATTTTTTGTCTTCTCCACGCAATCCCCATCATCATATTCTATTCCACCCATAGTGCTATATCCATGGCTCACGCTCATGTATTGCGTGAAGGTTGAAAAAGTTTGAGATTATTTAAGTATGAAAACAATTGCTTGGCTTGTCATCGGGGGTATAGAAGTTGGGAACATCTTTGTGTGACGAAAATGAAGCATAGCCTAACTATATGATTATGTAGGGATGAACTTTCCTTTGATATGTTATTTTGAGAAGACATGATTACTTTGATTAGTATGCTTGAAGTATTACTATTTTTTTTATCAATATGAACTTTTATTTTGTATTCATTTGCATCTGAACATTCATGCCACAATAAAGAAAATTACATTATGAATTATGCTAGGTAGCATTCCACATCAAAAAAATTATTTTTATCATTTACCTACTCGAGGACGAGCAGGAATTAAGCTTGGGGATGCTTGATACGTCTCCAACGTATCTATAATTTTTGATTGTTCCATTTATGGGCTTTATTTTACACATTTATATCATTTTTGGGACTAACCTACTAACCGGAGGCCCAGACCATATTGCTGTTTTTTTTCCTATTTCAGTATTTGAAGAAAAGGAATATCAAGCGGAGCCCAAGCGGAATGAAACCTTGGGGCGTGATTTTTGGAACAAAGCGTGATCCGGAGGACTTGGAGTGCAAGTCAACAAGCTTACGAGGAAGCCACGAGAAAGAAGGCGCCCCCTGTCTCGTGGGCCCTCGGCGACCACCGGCGTGCTTCTTCTTCCTATATATACCTCATTGCCCGAAAACATCCGGGGCACCACGAAACACAATTTCCACCGCCCGTAACCTTTTGTATCCATGAGATCCCATCTTGGAGCCTTCGCCACTTTCTGCGGAGGAATCAACCACGGAGGGCCTCTACATCAACATCCTTGCCCCTCAGGTGAGTTGTGAGTAGTTTACCACAGACCCTCACGGGTCCATAGTTATTAGCTCGATGGCTTCTTCTCTCTTTTGAATCTCAATACAATGTTCTCCCCTCTCTTCTAGAGATCTATTCGATGTAAACTCTTTTTGCGGTGTGTTTGTCGAGATCCGATTAATTGTGTGTTTAAGATCAAGTTTATCTATGAATAATATTTGAATATTCTCTGAATTCTTTTATGTATGATTGAGTTATCTTTGCAAGTCTCTTCGAATTATCAGTTTGGTTTGGCCTACTAGATTGATCTTTCTTGCCATGGGAGAAGTGCTTAGCTTTGGGTTCAATCTTGCGGTGTCCTTATCCAGCAGCGAGAAAGGGTTGCAAGGCACGTATTGTATTGTTGCCATCGAGGATAACAAGATGGGGTTTATATCATATTGCATGAGTTTATCCCTCTACATCATGTAATCTTGTTTAATGTGTTACTCTGTTCTTATGAACTTAATACTCTAGATGCAGGCAGAATTCGGTCGATGTGTGGAGTAATAGTAGTAGATGCAGGCAAGAGTCGGTCTACTTGTTATGGACGTGATGCCTATATACATGATCATGCCTAGATAATCTCATAAATATAAGCTTTTCTATCAATTGCTCGACAGTAATTTGTTCACCCACCGTAATACTTATGCTATCTTGAGAGAAGCCACTAGTGAAACCTATGGCCCCCGGGTCTATCTCTTATCATATTTGCTTTCAATCTACTTTTATTTGCATCTTTACTTTTTTGCATCTATATTATAAAATACCAAAAATATATTTATCTTATCATGCTATCTTTATTAGATCTCACTTTATGAAGTGACGTGAAGGGATTGACAACCCCTTTATTGCGTTGGTTGCGAGTTCTCAGTTTGTTTGTGTAGGTGCGTGGGACTTTTGAGGAGCCTCCTCTTTGGATTGATACTGTAGTTCTCAAAAGCCCGAAAATACTTACGCTACACTTGCTGCATCACCCTCTCCTCTTCGAGGAAAACCAAAGCAAGCTCAAGACGTAGTAGCTATCCGGTGGAGGCAGGTCAAAGCCTATCTGAGGCGCTTCACGAGAGGTCGTAGATGCGGTAGTGGCTCGAGGCAGAATCGCCGGTTCTGAAGTGCTCATGGAGGCGGGTCTTGGCTGGGCGGCTCACGGCGATGGAGGTGATGAAGGCGGTTCTTAGCGCGGTGACAAGTCGGCGAACCGGCGGGCCGCTCAGGAGCAAAGTGGAGATGGGCGGCTCTAGCCAGCGCAGAAGAACGAGAGGCACCCGCGAGGCGAGCCTGCATCTCTCCCCACCTTCCGGGTCGTGGCCAGCTTGGATGAATCCACGCCGATTCATGCTTGTATCCACTTCCGGGTCGTGGTTGCCGAGTCACCAACGGTGACGCAGCAGAGGAGAAGGAAACAGGTCAGCACGGCTCGCGCGAAGGAGGAAGTAGCCGCAGGGGCGAAACAGGGCTAGCAACGGTAGCACAGGCACTCAACGGTGGAGGCATTCTAGGGCTCCCTGATGGCAGCTCACCCACGGCAGGTGACGGCAGCAGATCACCCGGAGGCGAAAAATACAGAGGCGATGATGGCGATTTGACAACACAGGGACGAGCTCCAGGGGTGGCGATTCGGTGCGCATCACTGGCAGGGGCGGCTCGAAGGGGCGGCTCGACGGAGACGGGTTAAACGCCGCGCGGCCTATGATCCCGTGTGATGGCGGAGCTGGAATCTGGCTTGGGCCGGTGGAGGTGGAGGAGAAACGGAGGTGACCCGGAGCAACTGGAACGGGTGGGTTGTGGCCTCCGCGGCGGAGGGGCTCAGTCGATGCGAGACGGAGTCCAGGTGCGGGCGGCTCTCAGCCAGGAGTAAGTCGGACGGGAGTGGAGACGGCCGATGGGTTGGAAGCTGGAGGCGGAGCGAGTCACAGAAGAAAGGCACGGCGGCGAAGGGAAAACCACATCATTGTCGTATCCTCTTCCGGGTCATGGTGGCTCAGAACTGTGGCTGGCTCAATATCTTCCATAGCAGCAAGGGTCATGGTGGTAATGGAGAATCCGGGGGTGAGGAAGAACAGGCGCCGCCGGTGAATCCGAGTCCGGTGTAGCTAGAGTCTGATTCCGGGTTGTTGACTGTTCGCGTTGCCTTTGGTTCGACTGCAATTTGACGAATCACACATCCGATGGCGGCGGCTCAATTGCAACCCTAATTTCTTTTGAACCTTAAATCTCTCATGTCTTAATCTGGATTGATAAACTTGAAGCTGATGCAAATCCTTTCAAACTGGATCTTCTTCATCCGAAAAATTGCAAACTTCTCAATCCCTCGAGAGATCCCTCCAAAAACTCAACACCACCGTGCGCAGGCCCCACGGTGGGCGCCAACTGTCGTGGAATTGTCATGGTAGATGTCCTAGTGTGAGGACTTAGTCGTGAGGCCAACACATCTATGTAGTAGCTTGAGAGGGGTTGATCGGGACGAGAGACGAGACACACAAGACAAGGATTTAGATAGCTTCGGGCCCCAGGAAACATCATCCGATAACAACCCTACATGTTGTTTGTCGCTAGGTCTCATTATGCTCATGAGGGAGACGCCGTAAATCCGGCTCTCCTCTAGTTGTGTCTAGCCCTAGAGATTGTTTGTTTTCTTGCCGTCCCTCTTGAGGTGCCCTGCCCCTCCTTATATAAGTTGAATGGCGGGTTACATGTAGAGTTCATCTTGGACTAAGACTTAAAAAATTCTGATCTCTCATCATGGGCCTCTCTCCATGGGATTCTTAACGTCTTGGGCTTCTTACAATCTGGCTTACAATCTGACTTACGGCCTGGCTTGCGATCTGACTTACCATCTGGCTTGCAATCTGACTTACGGTCTGGCTTATGATCTGACTTACCATCTGGCTTACCATCTGGCTTACCGTCTGGCTAAACATCTGCCGGCTTAACTGTCCGGCTTATATGACCGTGTCTGCCGGGTTACATGACTGTGTCTGCCGGGTTACATGACTGTTCCCACCGGCTTATAGTCTGCCGGGTCAACAATGAAACATCAAGTCCCAACCGGGTCATATCTTTGGCCGGGTCACACCGCGGGGTATATCCACGACAAAACTGCTAGAGACTTTCTTGCTTGCAATGATAGAAGTGATCTTAAGAAATTATTAGCTAAGCTGAAACAAAAAACTCTGAATGCAAGAATGAAATATGATCCTGCTTATGCAACTTCACCTATCTTTGTTACTGATAAGGATTATGAATTCTCTGTTGATAATGATATGATTACTTTGGTTGAATCTGATTCTTTCTATGGCTATGAATCTGAAACTGTTGTGGCACATCTTACTAAATTAAATGATATAGCCACCCTGTTCACTAATGATGAGAAAACTCGCTATTACTATATCCTTCAAATATTTCCGTTCTCATTAAAGGGTGATGCTAAGATATGGTTTAATTCTCTTGATCCTGGTTGTGTGTGTAGTCCCGAGGATATGATTTATTATTTCTTTGCTAAATATTTCCCTGCTCATAAAAAACAAGCTGCTTTGAGGGATATATATAATTTTGTGCAAATTGAAGAAGAGAGTCTCCCACAAGCTTGGGGGAGGCTTCTCCAATTACTTAATGCTTTGCTTGATCATCCTCTCAAGAAAAATGAAATACTTGATATCTTTTATAATGGACTAACCGATGCTTCCAGAGACCGTACTTGTTCTGTTTTCAGGGAAAGAACACCGGATGAAGCTAAAATTCTATTGAATAACATGTTGACAAATGAAAATAATTGGAAACTTCCTAAACCAACTCCTAAGCCAACTCCGAAGAAAAGGGGTGTTCTATTTCTCAGTCCTGAAGATATGCAAGAGGCAAAAAATCTATGAATGAAAAAGGTATAAAAGCTGAAGATGTTAAGAATTTATGTCCTATTGAAGAAATACATGGTCTTAATTTACCGCCTGTTGAAGAAATATATGGTCTTAATTCATCACCTATTGAAGAAACTCATGGTCTTGATAACCCGATACAGGTAGTAAAGGTGAATTCTCTATATAGATATGATAAAGCTGAAATCCCTACTACTAAGTTTGCTAGCCAATATTTGGATGAGTTTGATAACTTTATTGTTAAGCAAGAAGATTTTAATGCTTATTTTGGTAAATTAAAACAAAATGCATATATGATTGAACACTTAGAACTTAAACTCATTAGTAAACATGCTTCTATGGTTACCACTCAAGTAGAACAAGTACTTAAAGCTCGGAATGATTTGCTCAATGAATTAAATAGTAAGAATAATGACTTTGCTGTTAGAGCGGCTACTAGAACTGGTAAAATGACTCAGGAACCTTTGTATCCTGAAGGCCATCCTAAGAGAATTGAGCAAGATTCTCAGAGAAATAATGTAGATGCACCTAGTCCTTCTAAAAGGAAGAAAAAGAAAAATGATAGGACTTTGCATTCTTCTAGTGAACCTATTGCTGAAACACCTGAGAATCCTAATGATATTCCTATTTCTGATGCTGAAACACAATCTGGTAATGAACATGAACCTAGTGATAACGTTAATGATGATGCTCATGTTGTTGCTCAACCTAGCAATGATAATGATGTAGAAATTGAACCTGCTGTTGATATTGATAACCCACAATCAAAGAATCAACGCTATGATAAGAGAGACTTTGTTCCTAGGAAGCACGGTAAAGAAAGGGAGCCATGGGTTCAGAAACCCATGCCTTTTCCTCCCAACCCATCCAAGAAAAAGGATGATGAGGATTTTGAGCGCTTTGCTGAAATTATTAGACCTATCTTCTTGCGTATGCGATTAACTGATATGCTTAAAATGAATCCTTATGCCAAGTATATGAAAGAAATTGTTACAAATAAAAGAAAGATACCGGAAGCTGAGATTTCCACCATGCTTGCTAATTATACTTTTAAAGGTGGAATACCAAAGAAGTTAGATGATCCAGGAGTACCCACTATACCATGCTCCATTAAAAGAAACTATGTTAGAACTGCTTTATGTGATCTTGGAGCCGGTGTTAGTGTTATGCCTCTCTCTTTATATCGTAGACTTGATTTAAATAAGTGAACACCTACTGAAATATACCTGTCGGTATTTCTGAGGATGTGCCTGTTGTGGTTGCAAACGTTACTATTTTAACGGACTTTGATATTCTTGATATTCCCGAGGACAATAGTATGTCTATTATTCTTGGAAGACCCTTTTTGAATACTGCAGGGGCTGTTATTGCTTGCAACAACGGCAATGTCACTTTTCATGTTAATGGTAATGAGCATACAGTACACTTTCCGAGGAAACAACCTCAAGTTCACATTATAAATTCTATGGGAAAAATTCCATCGATTATTTTTGGAGATTTTGAATTTCCTCTTCCTACTGCCAAGAAGAAATATGATAATCTTATTATTGGGGGATTGCACATCCCCGTTGAGGTAACATAGTGTTATTCAAAATTTCTCTGTTTCCATGTGATTCGGAATGAGTTTGTTAACAAGACATGATCAACCTTGTTAGTGGATTCCTTTTGATGAACATGAGATGTATGAAGTTAGAAAGCACAACCTTCTGTACCCTCCTTTTACTTTCTGTTATTTAGTTGAAATAAAGTAAAAACTATATTTTCCTGTCTATTTCCTGAATTATCCGTGCAATATAAAAATACCCCGAAAATAAAAGTTCTCCAAATGCCCGCCAATTTAATATGATTTTTTCTGGAATATGTGAGAATATCTGGCACTGAGAACACATCAAGGGGAGCTGGCACCTAGCCATGAGGGTCCAGGGCACACCCCCTGCCTCGTGGGCCCATGGTGGCTCCCCTCCACTTATTCCTGCACCCAGACACTTCTTCTTCCTCCCAAAAAAACCACCAACTAGCTCAAGCACGAGTTCTAGCTCATTTTGCTGCGATTTTCGATCTCTTTGGTCGAAGCACCTCTCACAAAACTGCTTTGGGGGATTGTTCCTTGGTATGTAACTCCTCCAATGGTCCAATTAGTTTTTGTTCTAGTGCTTTATTCATTGCAAATTTTTGCTGCCTAGGTGACCATGTTCTTGAGCTTGCATGTCAAATTTATATGGTCCCAAGTAGTTCTAATGCATGATATAGTCTCTAGGCACTTGTGGGAGTAGTTGCTATCAATTTTGTTGAGTTCGGTTTAGTTTTATCTGAAGTTACTAAAAATTTCAGAAAATGATGAAGAGATTTTTGAGGGGCTCTTCGAGCCGAAGCTCGAAGGATAAGTAAAGTGAAGAAGAAGAGAGGCCCAAATATAATCTGCCTCGCACCACGGAGGTTCGGCCGTGTGAATGGCCTTGAGATGATTTCTTGAGAGTAGCTGGGATTTATGATGATTTTTATGAGTTGGCTGAGAATGCAGGCCTCACCGACTTCATCCGCGACCAACGCGAACAATATCTGTTACTCACCAATACCTTTGTGCAAATTTTTCATTTCCATTCTAGGAGGTTGATGTCTACTACGCAACGTTCTTCTTGTAGACGTTGTTGGGCCTCCAAGTGCAGAGGTTTGTAGGACAGTAGCAAATTTCCCTCAAGTGGATGACCTAAGGTTTATCAATCCGTGGGAGGTGTAGGATGAAGATGGTCTCTCTCAAAAAACCCTGCAACCAAATAACAAAGAGTCTCTTGTGTCCCCAACACACCCAATACAATGGTAAATTGTATAGGTGCACTAGTTCGGCGAAGAGATGGTGATACAAGTGCAATATGGATGGTAGATATAGGTTTTTGTAATCTGAAAATATAAAAACAGCAAGGTAACTAACGATAAAAGTGAGCGTAAATTGTATTGCAATGCTAGGAAACAAGGCCTAGGGTTAATACTTTCACTAGTGCAAGTACTCTCAACAATAATAACATAACTGGATCATATAACTATCCCTCAACATTCAACAACGAGTCACTCCAAAGTCACTAATAGGGGAGAACAAACGAAGAGATTATGGTAGGGTACGAAACCACCTCAAAATTATTCTTTCCATACAATCCGTTGGGCTTTTCCTATAAGTGTCACAAAGAGCCCTAGAGTTCGTACTAGAATAACACCTTAAGACACAAATCAACCAAAACCATAATGTCACCTAGATACTCCAATATCACTTCAAGTATCCGTGGGTAAGATTATACGATATGCATCACACAATCTCAGATTCATCTATTCAACCACCACATAGAACCTCAAAGAGTGCCCCAAAGTCTCTACTGGGAGAATCAAGGCAACGTGTGCCAACCCCTATGCATAGGTTCATGGGCGGAACCCATAGAGTTGATCACCAAAACATACATCAAGTGAATCACGTGATATCCCATTGTCACCACAGAATCGCCATACAAAAGACATACATCAAGTGTTCTCAAATCATTAAAGACTCAATCCGATAAGATTACTTCAAAGGAAAACTCAATCCATTACAAGAGAGTAGAGGGGGAGAAGAAACATAAGATCCAACTATAATAGCAAAGCTCGCGATAAATCAAGATCTTGCCAAATCAAGAATACGTGAGAGAGAGATCAAACACATAGCTACAGGTACATACCCTCAGCCCCGAGGGTGAAGTAATCCCTCCTCGTCATGGAGAGAGCCGGGATTATGTAGATGGCCACCGGTGAGGGTTCCCGCCCTCCGACAGGGTGCCGGAACAGGGTCCCGATTGGTTTTTTGTGGCTACACAGGCATGCGGCGGCGGAACTCCCGATCTGTTCTGTTCCCCGATATTTTTAGGGTATATGGATATATATAGGCGGAAGAAATACGTCAGGGGAGCCACGAGGGGCCCACGAGGTGGGCGCACCAGGAGGGGTGCGCCCCTGCCTCGTGCCTCCCTCGTTGCTTCCTTGACGTGGACTCCAAGTCCCCGGATTGCTTCCTTTCCAAAATAACTTCTCCGAGAAGGTTTCGTTCGTTCGACTTAGATTCGATATTCCTTTTCTTGAAACAACTTTGAAACAAGGGAAAGCAGAGGCGGCCTTTGGGCTCTGGGTCAATAGTTTAGTCCCAAAAATAATATAAAAGTGTTTAATAAAGCCCATAAACATCCAAGATGGATAATATAATATCATGAATACTTCATAAATGATAGATACGTTGGAGACGTATCAGCATCCCCAAGCTTAATTCCTGCTCGTCCTCGATTAGGTAAATGATAAAAGAAAGAATTTATGAAGTGTGAATGCTTGCAGGTGCACAAGTTTGATCAATGATAATTTCAATCACCTTTTCTAGCATCATTATATGTCATAACAGTATCTCAACCCATAAAACTTTTCATGATCAAGTAACAAGCTATTCACATGTTAAAGTATAGATCATAAACTTTCTTGAAAACTAACAAACCATGTTCTCAGTCATCAAACAATTACAATTCATCTTATTTTCAGGAAGAGTCTATGTCAGAGCTTTGATTCAGCAAACTTCACATACTCAACTATCTTTTAGTCTTCCATGATTGCTACCTCTCAAAGCATATTTTTAGAACAAATAGTATTCGCCGAACACGAGAGAAAGATAGGGGCTTAATGTTTACGCCTCCCAACCTTTTACCTCAAGGGTAATGTCAATAGTAATAATTCATGCTCAAATATATTTTAATGGCCATATATGCCTAGATCTTTCCTTCACATGATGCTTGCCAACTAAAGAGTAGGTTGGAATGAGAAGGAATACTACTGACTCTTGCATAAAAGTAAAATATAGGCCCTTCGCAGAGTGAAGCAGGGATTTGCAGAGCTGCTAGAGCTCGAAGTTAAAACAGAGATGAAAATAATTTTGAGAGGTATGCTTTCCTTGTGAACATAATGACCAAGAGTTCCCAATATCTTCCATACTACATACATTATAGGCGGTTCCCAAACAGAAAGGTAAAGATTTTTACTCCCCCTCCACCAACAATCATCAATCCATGGCTTGCCCGAAATAACGGGTGCCTCCAACTAACATCAAACCTGGGGGAGTTTTATTTGCAATTATTTTTGATTTGAATTCGATCTTTTGATCATGGGACTAGGCATCCTAGTTACTAGCCATTTTCTCGTGAATGATGAGCGGAGTCCACTCATTGTGAGAATAACCCACCTAGCATGGAAGATACTGCTAACCCGTAGTCACTACATGAGTGATTCGGGCATACAAAACAGATTATTATTTGAAGGTTATCGCATATAGGTAGATATGGTGGACACTCATGGAAGAAACTTGGTTCAAGGAGTTTGGATGCACAAGCAGTATTCCCGCTTAGTACAGATAATTTGGCTAGCAAAGGATTCTAAATAGCAAGCACCACATGTTAGAGGATCCATAACAATATAACTTCTATATAAATATGCCCAAGCATAACTCATTATGTTGTCTTCCTTGTCCAACTTCAACTAATTTGCTCAGGTTTGAAAATAATTAATGGGGCTCACAATCATAGGAGATGTCCAAGATAGTTTTATATGTGAAATCTCTCTTCCTTCAATATTCTTTCATGAATTGTTCAAGTGACCAATACAATATTTGCTAACCTTCAATAAATTTTCCACCTCTACTTCTTATATGTGAGGTCATTACTCCCCATGGGATAAGCATATGAAACATATATAATTTCAGATTTATGATATTCAATTCATTCAACCATTTACTCATAGGATATAAGTGAAGCACACGAGTAAATGACAAACTAGTCCAAAAAGATACAAGTGAAGATCAATGAGTAGTTAAAAAATTATGTAGCTTTGTGAGGACTCTCTCTCATTCGATAATTTCAGATCTTGATATTTTATTCAAACAGCAAACAAAACAAAATAAAATAAATTGACGCTCCAAGCAAAACAGATATCATGTGGTGAATAAAAATATAGCTCCAAGTAAAGTTACCGATGAACGAAGACGAAAGAGGGGATGCCTTCCGGGGCATCCCCAAGCTTAGGCTCTTGGTTATCCTTGAATATTACCTTGGGGTGCCTTGGGCATCCCCAAGCTTTGACTCTTGCCACTCCTTATTCCATAGTTCATCGAATCTTTACTCAAAACTTGAAAACTTCACAACACAAAACTCAACAGAAAACTCGTAAGCTCCGTTGGCGAAAGAAAACAAAACACCACTTCAAGGTACTGAAATTAACTCATTCTTTATTCATATTGGTGTTAAACGTACTTTGTTCCAACTTTTCTATGGTTTATAAACTCTTTTACTAGCCATAGATTCATCAAAATAAGCAAACAACACACGAAAAACAGAATCTGTCAAAAACAGAACAGTCTGTAGTAATCTATATCAAACGTATACTTCTGGAACTCCAAAAATTCTAAAATAAATTGGTGGACCTGAGGAATTTGTCTAGTAATCATCTTCAACAAGAATCAACTAAATACCACTCTCCAGTAAAACGTTTTAGCTAATCTCGTGAGCGCTAAAGTTTCTGTTTTTTACAGCAGGATCATAAAGACTTCACCCGAGTCTTCCCAAAGGTTCTACTTGGCACAAACACTAATTAAAACATAAAACCACATCCAAACAGAAGCTAGATGGATTATTTATTACTAAACATAACCAAAAATAAAAAAACTAAAATAAAATTGGGTTGCCTCCCAACAAGCGCCATCGTTTAACGCCCCTAGCTAGGCATGATGATTTCAATGATGCTCGCATAAAAGATAAGAATTGAAACATAAAGAGAGGATCATGAAGAATATGACTAGCACATTTTAAGTCTAACCCACTTCCTATGCATAGGGATTTTGTGAGCAAACAACTTATGGGAACAGGAATCAACTTGCATAGGAAGGTAAAACAAGCATAACTTCAAAACATTAAGCACATAGAGAGGAAACTTGATATTATTTTGATTCCTACAAGCATACATTCCTCACTCATAATAACTTTCAGTAGCATCATGAATGAATTCAACAATATAACCAGAACCTAAATCATTATTTTCATGATCTACAAGCATAGAAAATTTACTACTCTCCACACAAGCAAATTTCTTCTCATACGGAATAGTGGGAGTATCATAAGAAACTTGAATACTATAAATTGTTTCCACAATAAAAGAGTAATGTTCAGAAAAAGGGTAATCACAATCATGACAAGTTTTATAAATATAATCGTCACTGCTTTTTATAGCATAAGTTTCATCACAATAATCATCATAAGTAGCAATTTTGTTCTCATCATAATCGATTGAAACCTCTTCCAAGATAGTGGATACATCACTAAATAAAGTCATGACCTCTCCAAATCCACTTTCATAAATATTATAAGATTCAACATCCTCGAAAATAGTGGTATTATTACTTCCTAAAGTCGACACTCTTCTAAACCCACTTTCATCAATATAATAATCATAGGTAGAAGGCATGCTATCATCATAACAACTTTGCATATCAAAAATTGGGAGGCTAAAAATATCATCTTCATTAGACGTAGCATCCCCAAGCTTGGGACAAACATTAATTGCAGCAAATATATTCTCAAGAACATCATCTTCTTCAAACATAGCATCCCAAAGCTTGGGCCTTTTCATACCATAAGCATAATCACTCTCATCTTTAATAGTATGGATAGCACCAATAGTATAGCAATTATCATATTCTAAGCAGGTGCCAAAAAGATTTTCAAGATCATAATAAGTATCATTATCTTCCCAATCATAATCATCACAACAAGCAATAGGCATAACGAGATCATCATCAAGTGCATCATCTTCATTTTTCTGAGGCACAACAATAATAGGAGCAACATTATTTTGGAGAGATATCTTTTCACCTCTCCTCCTTTTTATTTTCTTCTTCATCACCACATCATGTGTGGGTTCAATCCTCTTTTTTGAGCTCCTTATTAATGAAATTAGTTGAATAAAAGGCTCCTCCTCGTTACCTGATTCATCATAAGAAATAATAGGAGGATATTGGGAAGTCTCTTCCCTTTCATTAGTATGCTCTTCATCTTCTATTTGTTTTCTGTTCTTTATGTAATTGGCAATATAAGGGTTTTCAATGCAATTCACCGCACAGTACATATAAATTTCCTCTAGATCAAAATAAAGAAATTTATCGAGATTAAATTTTGGAATACCCTCAGTTATATGTTTCATTTCTTCATAACCCAAAAGAAGACTAAGCTCTTTATGATGCTCAAGGGTAATCAAGTTATCACAATTTTTGGACACGACTTAATCATGAAACAAATAGCATTGGAGCTTTAAATGACCATCTTCATTGCAAAGTTCACAAGTACGGCCAAGAAAATTTAAATTTTCAGCACAAACATCTAGCCTTCCTTGCAACAATTTAGTTTCTAAATGCTTATGCTTCTTGCAATATCTGTCTTCTCTATTTCGTGTGTACTTGCAAACCCAATGCACTCCACAAAAATTTACATGTTTATAGGAGACATTTTCATCATAACTAGTGCAATCATCATTACTACTATGGAAATTCAAAGAGTTCATACTAACAAAATTGCAATCATGCTCATCATTCAAAGATTTAGTGCCAAAATTTTTAATGCATTCTTCTTCTAATACTTTGGCACAATTTTCCTTTCCATCATACTGACGAAAGATTCTAAAAAGATGAAGCGTATGAGGCAAACTCAATTCCAGTTTTTTTTGTAATTTTCTTTTATAGACTAAACTAGTGATAAAACAAGAAACAAAAAGATTCGATTGCAAGATCTAAAGATATACCTTCAAGCACTCACCTCCCCGGCAACGGCGCCAAAAAATAGATTGATGTCTACTATGCAACCTTCTTCTTGTAGACGTTGTTGGGCCTCCAAGTGCAGAGGTTTGTAGGACAGTAGCAAATTTCTCTCAAGTGGATGAACTAAGGTTTATCAATCCGTCGGAGGCGTAGGATGAAGATGGTCTCTCTCAAACAACCCTGCAACCAAATAACAAAGAGTCTTTTGTGTCCCCAACACACCCAATACAATGGTAAATTGTATAGGTGCACTAGTTCGGTGAAGAGATGGTGATACAAGTGCAATATGGATGGTAGATATAGGTTTTTGTAATCTGAAAATATAAAAACAGCGAGGTAACTAACGATAAAAGTGAGCGTAAACTGAATTGCAATGCTAGGAAACAAGGCCTAGGTTTCATACTTTCACTAGTGCAAGTTCTCTCAACGATAATAACATAACTAGATCATATGACTATCCCTCAACCTGCAACAACGAGTCACTCCAAAGTCACTAATAGAGGAGAACAAACAAAGAGATTATGGTAGGGTATGAAACCACCTCAAAGTTATTCTTTCCAATCAATCCGTTGGGCTATTCTTATAAGTGTCACAAACAGCCCTAGAGTTCAGACTAGAATAACATCTTAAGAAACAAATCAACCAAAACCCTAATGTCACCTAGATACTCCAATGTCACCTCGAGTATCTGTGGGTATGATTATATGATATGCATCACACAATCTCAGATTCATCTATTCAACCAACACATAGAACCTCAAAGACTGCCCCAAAGTCTCTACGGGATAATCAAAGGCAACGTGTGCCAACCCCTATGCATAGGTTCATAGGCGGAACCCCACTAGTGCGAACCCGGCCTTTAGTGCACTGTTAGTAGCAGCTTTAGTGCCGGGATTCGCCAACCGGCACTAAGAGTGGGGACTAAGGTCCCGGTCTTTAGTACCGGTTAAATCCTGAACCGGCGCTAAAGTGCCACCACGTGTCTGAGCCGAGCCCGTTTGCGTGGAGGGCATTAGTACGGTTGGTAACACCAACGGTACTAAATATTTGGGTGTTTTTTAGTTTTTCTTTAATTTTGTGTTTTCAATTTAATTTAGTGGTTGTTTTTACATTATAATGAATTGTTAAATCATTAGGTGAAAGTAACACGGATTAGTTTATTTGGATGCATTATTGGATATCTCTATATATAGCTAGCTAGCTAGGTATATGCCATATCCATATTATACTTGATCAACTATATAATATATCACGGATATGGCATATACTTGATCACTTAACTAGGTAAGGATTCATCATTGGCTGAAACTAATCTGCGGTTTCTTTCATTAAATGATATAATAATTAACTAGCTATCTAATCACCACCAGCACTACTAGCTTAAGAAGAAACATTCACTTGTGCCGAAGCTTAAAATATTATCGATCGAGTTCAACATGATTGTCATGATATTATAAGCGTTCATATATAACACCACAAAAGCAAATCACTCAAGTTCAGCGAAGAACACGGACATGAAAGGACAAGTACTAATTAAGAGCAGCATGAAGAACTAGCTAAATCACTCCTGGTAGCTACTCTCTCTCGGTAAAATAGCATAGAACATGTATAGCTCTCACGATTGATCATCTTTGGAGCATGCCGATGAACCTGTCTCCTAATCGTGGGCTGCGCTTCTCATTGCTGCCCCCTAGTACATCTCTGCGATCATTAACAATTTTCCTCCAATCTTTCACTATTAAGCATTCATCGCTTCTATAACTCCTGAATGCATTCATGTGCAATGCAGGATATCTTGGCCGTAAGCTAACAATTGACATCTGACCTTTAGTCTCGATCCTGAGGCACAAGCTGTCATCGGGAGTCCCTGTTGAAGAACATTGTATAGTACTTAATTAATATACTTAGCAATGAAAGTTTAGCAAAAAATTATGTATGCAAAATATGCTGAGGACAAATAGTAAATATCTTACCATCATTCCTAAATAGATGTGACCGTAGTTCAATACCATCACTATTGGTGCACTTGCGTTTTGAGTACTAACGTTTCTAAGTGCAGGAAGAAAATTTGTCTTGGCAGTATGAAGATCCTCAAGCCATGGAACATAATGACTTATCTCCTGATTTAGTTCAGCTCGGGGACAGTAGTAGGTCCTGTCTGCAAGCGCGGGACATGTTTGGTTGAATGGAGATAAGCTGTCAATAGAAATTAGTTATCGATTATTTTTGAATAAGCAATATCAAAGACAAAAATATAGTTGAGAAGAACTCACATAATGGTAGAAACTGGGCGTCACGCATCGACCCATATGTCTTTATTACCTTCAATATCATCTTAGGATGAATATCAAAGGTGATAACCATACCAGGCTCAAATGCATAAGCCTTGCATAGTGCTTGCCAAGTTTTGCATTCAAAATATGTGTACGTGTGTGTATTGTATACTTTGATGTTGAAAGTATAACCATCATGGTTAGTTTTCAGGTAAGCTCTCTTTACCTCCATAGTTTCCATATCTTTGAAACCTATCTTATCCAAGACAAAAATTCTTGCATGGCACGGGATGCGCTAGTAGAATAGTGAAAATTAAAATTATAAGTCAGGCAAATGAAGCATATATAAGTCATAGCTTAATTACGAAAGCAGACTTGTCGTTGTGACTTCTTGTATCAATTGAAAAGTCTCATCCAGCTTGATGCTGAATCGCCTACCATCAACAAGGAAATTTACATGCATGCTTGGCCTTTGGTCTTCACAGTATTAGCACATAATGAAATTTTTTTACGTAAATCAGAGCGACATTTCCTATGTTCATATTAGGCGAAACATTAATCACTTACTAATTCAATTAATTCAACTACTTCTATTAATTCAACTAAGCATTTACTAAAATAAACTAGTTATAGTAATTCAATTAGTTTAAAGCATATACTAAAAATAAACTAGTTCTATATATCAACTAGTTCAACTAAACATTTACTAAAAATAAACTAGTTATATTAATTCCACTAGTTCAAACTAAGCATATACTAAAAATAAACTAGTTCTATATATTAATTCAACTAGTTCAACTAAGCATTTTACTAAAATAAACTAGTTCTCTATATATATTAATTCAACTAGTTCAACTAAACATTTACTAAAAATAAACTAGTTATATTAATTCAACTAGTTCAAGCTAAGCATATACTAAAATAAAGTAGTTCTATATATTAATTCAACTAGTTCAACAAAGCATTTACTAAA